>CAWUFW010003984.1:0-1200000 GCA_963921515.1 Calotriton arnoldi
ACCACAACAGCCATACCAAACGACCGGCAACTGTAACCACACCATCAACGACATCGCCATGACATCGGATATGACCGGGACATGCACACTGTTCCCCATCACATCCAGGAACACCGCATGCATCGTGGGAGGCAGTGGCATGGGCTCTGTGTATCGCACCCACATGGACGGAACTGCACGAACAACCAGGACACGACATGGATCCAGCGCCCATGGACACACACACCGCTCAGTGGACATGAATAGGTCGCCTGGAGTCTGTGGGTGCTGCACCCCTCCCACCCCCGCCCCGGGAATCCCATACCAGGACCTTTGCATGGACGACAAGTGCATACAACAACAACACGACCCCAGTGACTGTGACATGTCCAGTAACCACCACAGTGCAACAACAAGTGGCACGCCGCTGCATGCACGCAAGCACATGCCCTGATGTCATCTCACATGCACGCGTGCATGAGGAACAACCGCAGCAAACCTGTCACATGGAACTGAGATGGACTGTGCCCATGATGCCAAGCGGTCTGGTAGGCTACATGTATACCGTCTGTGTCAAAGTCCGCAGCTCCGCAGCTATACGTAAATGTACATTAGCACAGCCTTGGCCAAGCAGATGTCACTCTGAAGCCCACATCCCACATGCAACAGCCAATCACATGTAACCCCACACCCTATCCCATTTGCAATCATGCTCAGTATATCCTCAACATGTATTCCGCTGCCAGTAGTGTCCACTATACTGCATCACAGAGGACAGAAGACTCAATATAATGTTTGAAACCAAAACTGTCTCCGCTGACTCATTTCACAAGTACGAATGAGAGAGGATGAGAGTATGTGAAGTACACGGCAGTCGTGACATGACCATGTAGTCCACTGGTATTGGATGTCAACGCAAATGAGTAGCACTACTGTGGAAGACACACATGTGTCGTGTGAAGTCGTATGGACGCAGTGCTCAGGTGGGTGGGTGCGACGGGTAGATGCGCACATGCCAAGTTGGAGCACGCCGTGTTGGGAGGGGTCATGAACAGTACACCACCGCTTCCCTGGGCATTGTGAGAGGACACCTGTCGGGGGGAGTGAACACGTGTGTGCACAGCAGCCGGGCACACGTACAAAGCGGTACCAGGCGCACCTCAGCCCACCCTCTGTGGACAAGCTGGATCCTGTTGTGCGCCCGCCATGCCCCTTGACAAGGCACACACAGCCCCAGTCGACCAGGTGTAACCCCAACATAGTCAATCCGCACAGGCGATACAGGGCACGGGATGGCAGTGGAGCATGGTGTGTGAGAGGTCTCCTCGCGCTCCTCCTGGTCATATCACGCAGGCAATAGAACCTCAACGTCTAGCATGGCACAAGTCAAATGGAAGTGTAGGGGGACGCACCACAGCACGAGCAGCACTGACGTCACGGGAGGTGGCTCGCACCATCCCATCCATTGCCCATCATACCAACCACGCCACATGCCATTGCGACTAAGTGCAAGCGCGTGCGCCACCACCCCCGAGCCCTCCCCAGAGAGGCCAAAGAGTGAATGTGTGGGCCATCAGCCACAGACGGACGCGGCCTGGCCGCAAGGGCAGCCACAGCCACTGGGTGTCGCAGGTGGCGGATCCGGAAGGCGAAGACTGTGATGCATAGTCCATGCAGGCCGGGTCTCCATTTGGGGCACCACGCAGGTGGACGGCGTCCCGCCACACATCATACCCTGAGACAGCCCACTCGTGCAACTGGACCCACACATACACTCCTTGCCCTCTCTGGTGCGAGCTTGGGGCTGCCTGTGCAGGCGCTAGCCTCGCAGGTGAGCATGCATATTGGGGGAGCGAGGGGAGGACATGAGGGCTGGGGCGAAGATGACTGTATCACTGTCAGTAAGTACAAGGGATGACCCAGATGTGGAAAGGAAGAGACGTGTCCCGTGTGTACTGCAACTAGTCGCCAATCCAACTACCCCCCATGTCCGGAATGTAAGCCCGCACCTAGGCCCGCCCATCCGCCACATCGAACATACCACCAGCACGACAACCTTCCCATTCGAAACACTGACTGGGGGTGGCGAACAGTGTACAATCATGTGTAGCCTACCCACGCGTACATGTGGGCCCTCCATGATCCATGTCACCTGCGGCAAAGTCATGACATGCGCAATGAGGGAAGTGAGGAGAGCTGTCCGCCCCACGCGCAGAAGGTGCATCAGCTCCACAGACCCAGCAGCGAGTCCAGCAGGGGTCACATGTGCAGGGGCAGCTGTGCCTGGTGTGAAGGCACATGCAAATAGACAGCACATCGACCAATGTGTAGTCTGCCCACATCTACAGTCCATCATCATGCGGACATAGGAATTGAACACAGGGCAACACATCTTCAGTTGGTGCACCCACCGTGACCAACAATGCGCAATCATCGACGTACCCGCCCTGTGCATGGCCCCCCACCCAACGGAGGCACATCCAGTGCCACCATCCCACACACACAAGCCTTCCACAGAACATGCTGTGTCCAATGGTCAGTACAGAGTCAGCGCCCATCTGGTGGATCCTGAACAGGAGACACATGCACACACATGCCAGCTCCCACTATGTACGTCTGCCACCTGGCACGTGCAATGTAACCTCTCACCTGTGACGTGTGACTGCAAGCACACAGCCGTCTTGGCATGGGGCTGTCAATGTGGACACCTGTCAATGTTTCAGGAGGTGTGATCCGTACAGTGCTGTACATAGGGTGCAGTGCTGACACCTACTACTGTCTCATGTCCCCTCGTGCCACAGGTCCCACTTGTTTTGGCCGCTCAGCCTGTGCCCACATCGTCGTCGTCGTGTGCCATACTCATCCAGCCGCGGAAGCAGTTCCATGCTCAGCAGACATTCATGTTGCCGTGGCGTTGCCGCTTGACGGATATGCAGTCAGTCCCCATCAGCACGCCCCGCAAGTCATTGGGGCCTAGATCCCCATGTGCATGCACATGGCAGTGGTTTGTATCACTAGCCATTGCCATTGTTGGGAGACCTGTGTAAGTGTATTGTGGCCGTGCCGTCCCAGCTTGACAGCTGGGCTGTGGCTCATGTGCTTGCTCAGTCATGTCAGTGATGTGTATGCGAAATTGCTATGTGTCGTGTTGCTTTGACATGTGTCCTCTGCCATTGTCCCTAGGCGGAGACCGAACATTGACCGCCCATACCAATTGCTGGCGGACATGGACGATACAGAGGTTATTAGGAAGTTTCGGCTGGACAGGCCAACCCTGCATCGACTGTGTGCCATGTTAGAACCCCATCTCCGTCCCCGCAGGGTGTATCCGACTGCTGTCACCCCCACGGCTAAGGTGATGGCCGCCATGCATTTCTTCGCCACTGGGTCATTCCAGCACACAGTGGGCATTGGAGGAGGGATGTCCCAGCCCATGTTCAGCAAGGTGCTGAGGGATGTACTGGCAGCCATGATGCTGTACCGAAACAGGTACATCCGCTTCCCCAGGGCTCGTGAATTGGCGGCAGTGAAGGGTGCATTCTATGCCCTTGGCAGAATCCCACACGTCGTTGGAGCCATTGACTGCACACATGTCGGCCTTGTTCCACCACAGGCCACTGAGCACCTGTACCGCAACAGGAAGCACACGCACTCCCTGAATGTGCAAGTGGTGTGCCTTGCGGACATGGTGATCACCCACGTGTGTGCAAAGTTCCCAGGCTCGGCCCATGACGCACACATAATGCGCAACAGCATCTTGCCACGACTGATGTCCAATATGCAACAGGATCGTGCCTGTATTGTCGGTGAGTATGTGGAGTGGTGTAGCGTGCTGGTTGTGCGATGCTGTCCCCTGTCCAGTTGGAATAGCAACGGTTCTCTGTGTCCCTCACACCCAGGTGACTCTGCGTACCCGAATGGGGCATGGCTGCTCAGTCCATTGAGGAATCCTCGCACCCCAGCAGACGATCGCTACAATGAGGCACATGGGAGGACCAGACGTGTGGTCGAGCGTACCTTTGGCCTCCTCAAGTCCAGGTTCAGGTGCCTGGACCGCACCGGGGGTGCGCTGGCGTACTCCCCACAGAAGGTGTGCCGGATAGTGGTGGCGTGCTGCATGCTGCACAATCTGGCCATTCGGAAGCAGATCCCCCTCATCGTGGATGACGGAGTTCAACCAGGGCCCCAGCCCGCAGACCAGGACAGCTCGAGTGAGGAGGACAGCAGAGAGGGAGGAAGCTGGTAATGTGCGGCAGCAGCTCATCGCCCGCTACTTCACTTGACGGTGAGTGTCCATGTACGACGGCTGATGTGGCTGTATCTGTGCAGGTGTGTGTGTGCTGTGTCAGGGTGGCCGTTTGTTCACTGCGTGCTGTGTGTCAACGCTCCATGGCCAGGGTAGTATGCCACTGTTGGTGGCTGTGGCATTGTGCCCTATTGCTCTGTGCGATGTGTGTACATTGCTTGTAGTTGTTGACATGTACTGTGTGATGGGTGTGTGACACACTCATTGAATGTGCTCCTGTTCTGTCTCCCACCCCTAGGTCCCTACAGGCCCTCCGGATTCAATTGCCATGCCACGCATCAGGTGCCTTTCCGCCCAAGGTGGCCGTTGTATTCCGTACAAATAAAACACAGGGCACAAACAGCAGTTAGTGTAAAAGGTGCATTTATTACAAACTGTGACATGTGATTGTGTGTAAGGTGATGACAAAAGTGGTGCGTGCAGTGACAATGAGCTGTCGGTCATGGCTGCGTGATGCTCAGGGTGTACCCACTGGTTCTATGTCCATAGTCCAACACACACATGCCATCCAGATGGCTGTGTGGAGTGGGATCGTAGTCCAAGTCAATGCAGTGGCTGGTCAAGGAAGGCTGGCGGAAGGCTGGCTGGCTGCCTCACTTGCGTTTGGAGCGTGCGAAGTCCTCCCGGGAGATCTGTTTCCACTTCGGACGGCCCCTTCCACGTTTGCGAGGGGGTGCCTGCTTGCGACATGCTGGTGGTTGAGGTGTGCTCACTGGCTGTGGACGCAGGGGAACTGGACACTGCTGCTCCACCCTGCGCCCCGGCAGGTGGTGGCGGAGGGGGAGCTGCTGTCCCTGGCTGTGACCTCACCGCCACCACCAGCTGGCCCATGAGGTCCACGATTTGGCCCATACGGGCGTCCATGGACCTCAGCACCCCCAGCACCTCACGCGTGTCTGAAGCAGACCGGACCCATTGTCCTTGGGCCTCTTCATAGGCCCCAAGGACTCTGGCCATTTGAGGCAGGGCATGGCTCCCAGGGGAGGCTGGCGTTTCCCTGACCCTGCTCCTCCTACCAGTCCTGCTGCCACCGGCCTGCCCACTAGCCACATTGCTCACCACGGTCCTCGCTGTGGCTCCCAGGGTGGATCCAGTCGGGCCGGGCCACCACCTGCGCTGGGGCTGGTGCCAGCGAAGACGTGGTGGTGGTGGCGGCGGTGGTGGTCGGTGCGGCGATGGTGGCGGTTGCGGCAGTGGTAGTGGCCACAATGACCGTGGGTGTGGCCGCAACGACAGTGGCAGCAGGGGGCTGGGAATGTTCAGCAGCCCTGGATGATGGGTTGGTGGGTAGGAGGGGTCCTGGGGAGCGGATGGGCCCTGCCACACCAGATGGGCCTGCTTGGTGGTCCGTGTCCGAAGAGGAGGACAGATCCTCCAGATCCGTGTGTCCTCGTTGGGGGCTTGTAGGCTGGCTGTGCTGGCTGCTGGCTCCATCCCCAGCATCCAGCAGTTCGTCACCTGTGGAGAGAATGAGATTTGTTATTGTGTTGCACCTGGCGAAGTATGTATTTGTCGTCTGACATTAACAGTTCGTGCAATCTCGTACATGGGTTTCCCGGAGGCGTGTGTGTGGCTGTAGCATCTGTAGTTGTGTGTGCTTGGCAATGGGACTGTGTGCTGTGCACATGTGGCATGGGACGGATTGGCCATGCCGATGGGTGTGTTGCTGTGCCCCTACTTATTGTGACTCTGGTGTATGCGGGCTCCTGGCCCATCCTGGGTCTGGTTTGTACTTTGCTTTTGGTGTTCAGATGGGACGCTTAGGAACGCATATGGCAACATGGGGGCCATGCCCCAGATTCGCATTTGGGAGGGAATATGCTTTTGGGGTTCAAATGGAACGCTTAGGAACGCATATGGCAACATGGGGGCAATGCCCCAGATTCGCATTTGGGAGGGAATATGCTTTTGGGGTTCAAATGGAACGCTTAGGAACGCATATGGCAACGTGGGGGCCATGCCCCAGATTCGCATTTGGGAGGGAATATGCTTTTGGGGTTCAAATGGAACGCTTAGGAACGCATTTGGCAACGTGGGGGCCATGCCCCAGATTCGCATTTGGGAGGGAATATGCTTTTGGGGTTCAAATGGAACGCTTAGGAACGCATATGGCAACGTGGGGGCCATGCCCCAGATTCGCATTTGGGAGGGAATATGCTTTTGGGGTTCAAATGGAACGCTTAGGAACGCATATGGCAACGTGGGGGCCATGCCCCAGATTCGCATTTGGGAGGGAATATGCTTTTGGGGTTCAAATGGAACGCTTAGGAACGCATATGGCAACATGGGGGCCATGCCCCAGATTCGCATTTGGGAGGGAATATGCTTTTGGGGTTCAAATGGAACGCTTAGGAACGCATATGGCAACATGGGGGCCATGCCCCAGATTCGCATTTGGGAGGGGATATGCTTTTGGGGTACATGCTGTGAGCCATGGGTGCCGAACGTGACATGTGTTGTGGCAGCATGACAGTGCATGGTTTGAGGTGTGTGCATGCTTGACATGGCCTGCATATTTGCTGTCTGTTGTGATTACTGGACATGGCATTGGACGCATCGTTATGAGTGAGTGATGGTTGTGTGCCAGCCAACGTATTGCAGTTGTCCCATCTCCTTTGTGTGCGTGCTGCCCTGTGCCATGTGCATCACTGCAGTGCTCGGGGGGTGTGGCCCATGTTGTGTGTTGTTGCTCACAGTGTGTTGTGCGCTTCATTGACTTCTGGCACATGGTTGGTCATGGGCATGTATCTTAGTGTGACTGCTGTATGTGTGGCAGCTGTGCGGATGACATGCCTTTCATGAGACTGGGGCTGACGGATGGGATGGATGGTATGTTGTATGTGCATGGTGTGTCTGTGTGTTTGATGGGTTCAGTGGTGTTCGTGTGCATTTATGTTGTTCCGCTCTGTTGCGTCTAGTGTTGTTTGTCTTACATAGGCGTAGTTGTGGGGTGTGTGGTTGACAGGCAGTAGGGGCTACATGGACAGGACTTCAATGGTGTTTCGGTTGTGTGTGATGAGTTGCACAGTGGCTGCCGTGTGGTACTATATTCAGTGTGGCTTGTGCATGCAGACGTGGCTCCTTGGGTGTTGCTATGTCTGTGATGGGTCATGTGGGGTGTGAGTCTGTTGTTCATGTCCGTGTGCACATTGTTCACTTGTTCGTGACGGTGGGCGGTGCTGCGTGTTCGTCTGCTACGTGACATGTCCCATGTGTTGGTCGTGTTATGGTCCTCATGCCTCCAGTAATCCAGCCCTGTCCAGTTTCCCACCTGCAAGTTGTTCGTGCGTGCACTGTACTGGATGCCACATGGCTCTAAGCGGGGGTGCTCCATGTTGCAGGTCTGTGGGGGTGGGGGGTGTTGTGGGTCGTGGGGGTGGCTGGACACCCACTGACACCGATTGCTGTGGACCGTGATGTCTGCCTTTCGGCTGTCGTTGTGCACTGCGGTGGCTGACACGTGGCTGTGGGGTGTGGGGGATGCTCCTCCTTGCTGTGCTGTGGGACTAGGGGCCTGGTGTGTGTTGTACTTGGGCTGTCCACCGTCCCACCCACTGCACTTTGTGTTCCTGCCACTTACCTGTTACTTGTCGGTTAGTGCAGCTGTGGCGGACACATGGGTGTGGTGGGTGCTCGTTGTGGCGCTTCTGGCATATTTGGGGACCTGTTGGTGGTTACGTGGCTGGCTGAGTGTACACATGTCCCCACGTATGTTACAGTTGTTCGGTTTGGGCTGTGTGTGGTGGTGTCTGTTGCATGTGTGTGTGATGTGTTGTGTATTGTGTGCTGGACATGGGGGTGTTTGTCCCTGGGAGCTGTGGCATGGTGGTAGTGCATGTGAGTACATAGCGGTGTGCTGGTATACATTAGTTTGTACTTACCAGCCTCCACTCCCCTGCTAATCCGGCGAGGATCTCCGGATGTATTATGACTCGCACCTTCTCCTCCCACGCTTTGAAGGTCTTGAAGAGCGCGGGATTCCCTCCGCCAGTGACGGCAGCCAGCTCTCTGTTTTTGCCCTCCTTCTTCTTGACCAGGCTCTTTACGTCATTCCAACGTTTGTTTATTTCTCCTCTGTTCCTGGGCAGGGTCCCGACTGCATTGACCTGGTCTACGATCCGGTTCCACATTCTGTTTCTGGTGGCTAGTGGTGTGTGCTGGACCATGTTCCCATAGATTTGTGGGTACACCTTGATGATCTCGTCGACCATGACCGTCAGCTCAATGGGCGTGTACTTGGGCATCCTTTGTGGTGCCATGGTGTTTGTGGTGCTGGTGCGGTGTGTGTTGTGTAATGTGCAGGGGGTTTGTGGTGCAGGTGTTTGGTGGTGGTGGTGGTGGTGGTTGTGATGTGTGCGTTTCTGTGGTGTGCTGCTGTCCTTGCTGTGTCACTGTGTCCTCTCCTCTCCTCTCTGGTTTGCAATGTAGCAAGGGGTTGTGGTCTGTGGGAGTGCTGCTTTTGTACTCACCTATGTGGGTGTGTCCTCATGGTCTGTTGTTTTCAGGTGTGTTGTGTCTGGGGTTCTGGCCTTTGTATTTTTTGTTTGTCCAGGGGGTGTTTTCGGGATGTGTACTGTGCTTGTGTATTTGTGCGTGCCTTGCTGTGTGGACTTGTTGGCCATGTTGTGTGCTATTGGTTTTGTGAGCGGATGGTTTCTGTGCAGGTACGTGGGCGCCATGGCTTCTGCTGTGTCGATTCTCATTGGCGTTGTTTGCGCTAGCGGGCGGTATATTTGTGGTTTTTCCGCGCTCATGGCGGTGCGATCGTAATTTCACGTGCGGTGTGTCGGCCGTGAGGGCGGGCGGTTTTGTGTTGTCGTGCGTGTTTCCGTCCGTGGCGGGCGGTTTGACTCCGACTCGGACGTTGGCGGGCGGTATTTTGTGTGATTTTTCCGCCGATGGCGGTTTTCGGTTTGTGTAATCGTAATGGCGTGGTCGGTGTTCAGACGGTGTGTGAGGGCGGATTTTTGCTGCTTCCATGCCTGGCGGATTTTTTTACGCCGGGTATCGTAATGGGCCCCTAAGTTATTAAAATAAATATTTATGAATATTATTAAGTAAGTATATATATTATATGTATCAGTTTTTATTTTTAAACATTTTTAAATAATTTTAACTATGTTTCTTTTAATTATATGTATTATTTACTTTTTTTTTGATTATTTTTTTAACATTTTAAAAAAACGATATTTTTTACAACGATATTTTTGACATCGATATTTCATTTTCGATATTTTTGTACTTACCATGATGTAGATAGGATGTCGATATTCTTGACTTCGATATTTTTGTCACGATATTTTTGTACCTCGATATTTTTGAGGTCGATATTTTGTCTGTGATTCCACTATTGTTTGTGTAAAAACAAGCTTCAGAGTTTGTTTTTGTTTGGTGTGGGAACGTGAATGCGTCACTAAGATCATCTATTGTGTGTGAACTGTGCCTGAGTTTTGTATTGTACGTATGTTTTTGGTCACCCGATAGACGATTTTAGCCGACTGCTCAAAGTGAAAGAAAGCACGGCGCCCTTGCTCATAAACATTACACACATGGTGGCCAGTGAAGCGGGTGACATGGTAATAAATTAAAGTAATAATAATGATAGCGGGCGCCGCGCTCCAATATGAAGGCGCCTGTGCATATTAAACGTATGCACGTGGCAACCTGTGAAGCGTGCGCCATGGCGATTCCAAAAAAATGAAGTAGTCCCAAAATGAAAGACATACATACCTACAGCGTAACTTAACTGTAGTTGGTCGGTGCTGCTTCCCACAAAACGGAAGTGACGTATCGGAGCGCCAGCCAATAATGAGCCAGGAAAGCAGAGCAACACTGGAGTGAACCAATGGAAAGCAGCAGGCGGAATTACATTCAAGATACTGTCTACTAAAGGTCTTGCAGACAGCCCACGCGCGCTGCCTAGGCTCGACCTAATGAGCCTCTGCGCTTATTTTTTCCAGTGACCCAACTTAGGGCATCATTACGATGGCGGGCGGACAAAGTCCGCCCGCCACCGCAGTGGAATGTGGGACCGTCCGCAAGGGGTGCGGCGGTCCCGCACCTGATATTAGGATGCCACCGCCACCGTGGCGGTGGCAAGCCCTATTCCCAGCATTGTGGCGGGCGGTGCTCACAGCACCGCCCGCCACAATGCTGGGAATAGACTTGTGTATTGGCATGCACAAGGTGACAGTCACCGCGCGGTGCCTGCCACTCTGTCCATGCCAATGCAGGGGGGTACCATAGGTAACCCCCATGTGCACCCCCCACCCCCACAACTATATGGGGGCCCGCTACGGGCCCCCAAAGGCAAAGACCACATGCCTTTCCATGGCGGCAACACCGCCATGGAAAGGCTGCTTTCCGCCAGCATCCTAATATGACACCGCCACCATGTTAGAGCCCTTTTCCGCCTGGTCGACGAGTCGACCGGCGGAAAAGCGGCGGACAGTCTTTCCGTCCGCCTGGGCCCCCACCGCCATCGTAATATGGCGGGGGGAAATGTTGTGCGGGCGGACGGGAATGGCGGGCAGATCGCCACCGCCATACGGGCGGCGACGATCCGCCAGACATCATAATGACCCTCTTAGTTGCTGCCACTAACTGCTTACGTGTGTCCTCTCCAGGTCACACCAAGCAGCTCTTCTTTCACCTCTGGCTGTGCACACAGATTGACACTATTCCACGTATTTTTCACAGACAGACGTACATTTGGACACATTGTTTGTGGAACATTTAAACAGCCATTACTATTGTTATTTGCGTATAATTGTCGCCAAAAGAGATTTTACTTGTAAAGTGAAACGAAACGAGGTCTCCCTGGCAGGCTTCAGTGCTCAGTGTCCTTCAAAGCTTGCCTCAGCAGTGTCACAGGAAGACACGCACAGCCTAACATAAGGCCACCAGGGTTAGATGTTTGTACAGCCAATAACACTCTTTGGCACTCCCAATGAGGCTCTCTGGGGATTACTGAGAGATATGCCTCATCCCCTCAAAGAAAAGAGGATGAGGTGACACAGGGGTTTACTTCAGATACACACATCATCAAACTGAAGGAAGTGACCCGATTAGGGCCACCCGGGTCACTTGCGACCACCTCTCAGCCTTGCATACAAATGAAGAGTCGGTCAGACAGTAGAGAATACAAACCAAGTATATGTTTATTCAGATACACTCGAGCGAAGTCATGTCTGCCCAGTCGCTTAGAGGTGCAGCAGAGAGGAATGACTTCAGCAGACATAGAGATACATTATTTACATTTCAGAACCAAGGAAGACCCGCCCATAATGGAATTTTAAAAGCAGGTGCAGCTAAAACAAAGAAGTACAGTAGGATGAGCTTCAGCTCTGAGGCCGTGCACACATTATCTCTATGCCAAGGTCGTTCTGTCCTTGCCTACCGCTAGACTAGTGGGAGAGGGCCTCTATCTAGTGGGAAAGGTATGCGCTAATAATAACAGTGTATTCATTAGTACAGCAAGGCCTAACCTAGGAGAAATGAGACTTTCCACAGCCTGTTTCTCGAGGAGGGAATACGCAGTTAATGGCATGATTCAAAATGACGGCTAAACATAAAATGGTGCCGCGAATGCTAACTTACATAGAACAATGCACAAAAAAATAGCAAAAACATATTCATTTCAGCAGGCCCTCCTGTTAGCATTTGCTGACCACTTTTATATGGTGGGCAGAAAAGACATAACATTCGAATAAGCAAAAGGACATCAGTACTCAGAACAATCCATATACTCAGTATCAGGAATAGAAGCTGCAAGGGATGATGTAGATTCAAACATGCCCTCGTCAATCTGCATAATTTCATCAATCTGTTTTTGTAACATAACTGCTGCATTAGTATCATGAACTGACATTTTCGGCTTGGGAATGAGGACAGTGGCACAATAGGAACAACAAGCTGGGAAACATTGTATGCAGAGGCAGCACGTGAAGAAGATACCGGCAACTACAGCCAGAAAAGTAAGGATCTTCCAACCCCAGGAGGTGAGTATGTTCCAGAACCACCCTGATAGGGTCCCAGTACCTGTCTCTTGGTGTATGTCAGACGAAAGTATAGCTGCATACACATTTGAAGCGTGATCAGGTATGTAAACACAACAGCTGCTGCCAATGACGCGACAAGCCCCTCCCCGATCTGCAAGGATGACGTCTAACATCATCCGGTTCTGCAAAGTGGCTAATCTCGTAGCCTGGAGCTCAGCAGTGATATTTGTCACTATCCCAGCAGTCGCATTGATAACCCCTTCAACAACTCTTGTTAGCCGACGAATTTGAAGGCTATTGGCCATGGGGCCCCGAAAAGGTAGAAGACCCTTTATGGCATCCTCAAACTGTTGTGCCGTAGTATCTGTCTGATCTATATCCTTTGTGTCAACAACCCTTCTGACTCTAGGCAAGTATGTACTCCTACGCTGCAGCTGATGATCTTTATGATAATTGGACGGGGCAACATACACAGGGGGAAGGAGGAAAGAGAAGTAACATCTGCCTGACCATCCCCTTGGAAGCCAGACATGAGCTTGGGACCCACAGACAAAATAGACATTATGGGGTAGGATCAAAGGCGGACTATTAAGCGTTCTCAGTCTGTAGGTGAAATTGCATTTACTCTCCCCCACCTTTACCTCCCCAGTCCCCTGGACACAGAAACTAGCTGTTGTGTTGACCACGGACACCGGCATCGGTTTGTCCTTAGTAATATTGCGAGCTTGGAAAGATTGAAAATACTCAAAGGTGTTGAACCTTTGGAAATCAGCCATTTCCATTCGGAGCTATGTTTCGTTCTTCATTTTATCATATGTGCTCATACAGGAGTTTGGGGACAATGTACCAGAAGTCCCTTGTCCTGCCGTTCCTAAGGGAGTAAACCCATGATGAAAACTTATATACTCTACCACAATGCGAGAATCAGCAGGTGTCATAACCAGAGTAGAGAGTTGGAAATGGTAGTGCACCATAACGAACAGTTCAAACCAACCTTCACAGCTACCAACATATGACAATGGCATGGACAACAAATTATCACTCTTATGAGTAACTGAGGGAAGAAATCCACAAACCCAACAATTAGTTGTATTGGAGACATCAAGGGCTTGATGCAACATTTGTATAAAAACATTATCTGTATAAGACTTTCTATGCTCTTCTTTGTGAGGGGCCAAAGTAACAAAAATGTGCTCAGGTTGAATGGGCGTCGTACCAGCCAAGGTGTGTACAGGATACTTTTCCTCTAGAAACCAGGATATTCCAAGTATTATTATTAGCGTAAACACAACAATTAATATGCAAACTATTTTACTCTTTGTTAACCACCCCCGCGCTAAACACGGTGGTGCAAACGGCTGTTCCTCCTCCTCAATAGGTCGACCAAACGGATGCATTATGAAGCAAGAAGAGGAATGCAATAAAACTGATAGCAAAGGTAAGTGTTCCCAGTGTCCGTCTGAGCCTCACCTGTACAGGCTCCTATTGTTCATGAACGTTGGTGCTCTTGAGTACCGGCGGTGGAGCTTGCTCAGTCCTAAGCTCTCGATGAATCCCACGTCGCACAGGATAATGTACCCCCCTCCTGGGGAGCACGTTCGATCTATCCTGTCCAATGTCAGAACAGTGCACCAATCTCACAACACCCTAAGCTAACACCATTGGTACTATAGCAAAGTACACCCTAACTTACACAGTCCATCCCTAACTAATCTGCCTTCTCCTTTGGTGCACTATTCCTCAGCCGAGGGCGCAAATTGTACCTGTTGACTCCAGGCAAAGAGGGGTCAACAAAGAGCAGCTCTTTAATGGCTCGGATTTCTGGAGGGACTGCTGCATTTAGCACGTCATCATTCTCTGCATCCGTTTGGGTCCACGTTAATTTTGCGTCGCTGAAGGGGACGTACTGAGAAACCGTCTCGCGCTCAGTATCCCCAACTCCATCAGCGACCCATTGGTCATAGGGCAAAGGTAGAGGCACTCATTTACAATGAGCGCCATGGATCCAGTTCTTTCGGCCAGCAACCTTGACTGCGCTTCTGGTGGCTAGAAGGACCTGCTCAGGTCCCTTCCAACGTGGCTCCAAACTCTTCTTCCGCTGAAAATTGCATACCAGAATCCAATCACCCGGCTGGATGTTGTGTCCGGGTCCCTCTGGTATATCAGGCAGAGCCTCCCGAATCTGTTGGTGAATCAAACGCAGATTTTCGGTTAACTGGCACCGGTAGTCTGTTAACAATGGAAACTCAATATCGGAGAACTTATGAGGGTGCGGGATGCCCCAGACATTTGCCAGGCGTCCAAACACGACCTCGTAAGGTGACAATCCTGTTCTAGAATGTGCTGTTGTTCTTGTCAACAAAAGAGGTAATGGTAAAGCATCTGGCCACTATAAGCCTGTACTTTCCTGAATCTTTGCCAATTTCAGTTTGAGAGTACCATTGTACTTCTCAATCAAACCTGCTGACTGGGCGTGATTTGCAGCATGAAACTTCTGCTTTATGTGCAAACCGTCACAAACTAACTGTATGACTTTGGCATTTAAGTGACTTCCGTTATCACTCCAGATCAAACGGGGCAAGCCGAAACGAGGAAAGAACTCCTGTAGGAGTACCTTTGCAGTCATCATGGCTGTATTGTCTTTGGTGGGGTAAGCTTCAACCCATTTACTGAATGCACAAACAACCACCAACACGTACTTCAAATTATTAACCCTGTCTAATTCAATATAGTCTATCTGGAGGACCTCAAAAGGGAAAGTAGGTGGTGCAAAATTACCAGGTGGCATAGGGGTACCTTTTCCAGGATTGTGCATCATGCACACCATACAGTATTTCACTAAATGTGCAGCTGTCTTCGAAATGTTGTCATTTTGCCACACGGGGTCTAACAACTTGCAAATACCCTTGGAACTGATATGGGCTGGGCCATGAGCCATCGTGACTACAGGAAGAACATATGCATCTGGCAACAACCATATTTGCTTCCCTGACTTGTCAATCCAACATCCCTCATCGTTCAAATGTGCTGTACTTTCTTGCCACACTGCTAATTCCTCCACTGTGGCCTCACTCTGTATTTTCTTCACATTCTCAAGTGTATATTCAAATATTGTGACCTTGGGCACCCACCTAGCGGGAACTGCTACGAACATTCTTTTCATCCTAGTCCGCTCTGTTTCCTTAGCTGTCTTATCTGCAAAGGTGTTTCCTTTACCTACATTGTCAGTAACTTTCCTATGGGGGCTACACTTGACTATTGCCAACTTCTTGGGGAATGTCAAAGCGGACAGAAGCCTATATATAAGATGACCGTGCTGAATCTTTGTCCCATGGAAAGTAAGTAAGCCTTTGGAGTCGCCTGAAATTATGGGCGTCTCCAAAGGCTTACTGGCTGTCAATATAAATATTAACAACCAGTCCCTCACTCAATTCGCAGGCTCGTATTAGGGCAACAAGCTCTGCAGCTTGGGCCGACTGATAGGGAACTCGTGATGTCTCAACTACCGTGTGCAGCGTAGTAATAGCGTACGCAGCGGTTGTAGTGCCATCTGGTAATTTAAAGCAAGAGCCATCAACATATAGTTCCCCTTGGGGGTCAGATAAGGGAACATCAGTCAGGTCTACCCGTCCTTTCAACTCTTCTTCCGTCTGAAAGATGCAATCATGAATGTCAATCTCCTCATTCTCAGAAGGGAGGGGTAGTAACGTGGCTGGATTCAGAGTGACACATCGTTTGATCGTAATATGTTTGGCGAACAGCGTTAACTCAAAACCTGTCAGACGTGCACTGGTGAGGTGCTGCGTCTTTGTCTTATTCAAAAGTGTATCTACAGCATGGGGTACCATGACTGTGAGGTCAGTATCAAGTACAAGTCCAGTCGATTGCCTTATCGAGACAGCCACAGCCGCGACCAATCTTAGACAGCTCGGGAGGGCTCATGCGACTGGATCAAGCACAGCAGAGAAATAAGCACACAGCCCTTGCTTATCTCCAATTGTTTGTGCTAGAACAGAAAGCGCACAACCAGCCGTCTCATGGACATATAATACAAATGGATTGCTGTAGTTAGGCGTGCCGAGCACTGGAGCCAAACAAAGCGCAGTTTTTAATTGCTCAAAAGACTGCTGACATTCAGGCGTCCAAGGCAAGGGTTCATGCACATCTTTAGTAGTCAAAGCAAGCAGGGGTTTGGTTAGTAGGGAATAATTTGGAATCCACTGGCGACAGTAGGAAGTAATGCCAATAAAAGCGTGCACATCTTTTTGAGTTTGCGGAATGGGCATTTTAACAATGGTACTGATGCGCTCAGGGGTCAATCTCCTACCCTCCTTCGACAGTAGGTGACCTAAGTAGGTGACCTCCTGACGACAATACAGAAATTTGGAAAGGGATACTTGGCCATGTTGAGCTAAATGTAATAGTAATTTAACCGTACTGTCTCTGCAACCTTGTTCTGTATCCGAGGCGATGAGCAAGTCATCAACATACTGAAGCAATACATTACCTGTAGAGAGTGACAAGGAATCAAACTGACCTTTCAATGCCTGACTATAGATACTCGGGCTCTTGTATAGCCTTGAGGAGCGCGACAGAATCTAAAGCTTCTACCAGCTATGGTGAACCCAAACAGATACCTGCTGTCTGGATGAATGGGAATACTGAAGAACGCGTTTTTCAAATCAATGACAGAAAAGTATGTAACAGAAGAAGGAATCATTGTCAAAAGAGTCATAATGTCAGGGACCACCGGAAACTGGGGAATACCTATTTTATTAACTTCCCGCAAGTCAATCACAAAGCGATAAACATCTACATGATCATCAGAGGAACCCGAAGGTGTCCGTTTAAGAATGGGAAGAATAGGGCTATTACAAACGTTAGCAGTCATCTCCTCAACCACTCCTTTCTCAATCAAATCCTGTACAATTTGCAATAAAGCTCATTCACCTGCCTGCGGTATTTTATACTGAGGGATGCAAGGTAAAATAGCAGTGTCTTTAACTTGGATCGAAACTGGCGGTATCTGTAACAGTCCCACATCAGTGTCACCTGTCGCCCAAAGAGTGGGCGATACATCTTTAAACTCTGCAGGAAGAGGCGCATCTTGAGACAGGCACTACGTAGCACGCACAACATCCGGACCTATTGTCATGTAAACACCTACCAGGGAGCAATAAATCGTAGCATGCAATTTCTTCAACAAGTCCAAACCCATCAAGTTTTCTCCACAATTAGACGTCAACAGAAATGGTGAATCCAAAGTGAAAGGACCAATTGTCAATGCAAGGGGTTTTGAAATGGGGCTCACAACCGGTACACCAGAAAAACCTACCGAAACATTATTATGGCCAGCCAGAGCCGCCCCAGGGACCAAGGAGCGAGAAATAGAACTGTTCTTTGCACCTGTATCCACCAAGAACTCCTTAGTCAAACCATGCACATCCGCATTAAAGTACGAACCACGTTGATCTACAGGTATCTGAACTGGTCCCTCACTCTGTCCCTGACTGTCCTAGCTGTAGGACATCCCTGTCACCTCATCCGTATCATAATCCTCATGATAATACTGTCCTCCCCGAGGGTCATCAAAATAATTTTGATCAGAACGACCCTGCGAGGCCACAGCATTCAAAGCCCTGTCCTGGCCACCAGCTCCACGACCCCGTCCACGAGAACCTCATCCTCTCAGGACCACCATCTTCTGCAAAAGCACAGGACACTTGCTACGCCAGTGTCCCTCCTCTTTGCAATACGCACACTGATTCGGCCCTACAGGCGTAGTATTCCTGCTAGTACGTGGAAGCTGCCGGGCCAAACCACCACGTCTTCTACCGTTCCCCCTAGAAGCCTGCTGCAACAACACCTTTGTCTTCAAATCCTTGTGCTTCTTCTCCGTCCTCTCCTTATCCTCATTTTCCCTGTGCTCATAATACTGTGCCATATTCAAAATAACAGAAGGAGAAGAAGTGGACCAGGTGCTCTCGGAAGCCTGCAATCAAGTCGCAATCTCGGGAAGCAAATTTGAAACAAATCTATTAACAAACAGTCGCACACCACCTTCGATCGACAAATCCTGTCCACTATAATTTAGAAACACACCTTCAAACCGAGTGAAAAAATCTGACACACTCTCATCTTTCTTTTGACAGCAAGCCGACAACTTGTCCCAATCAACCTTTCTCGGGGGAATAAGAGAATGCATATATGTAATGATACGGCCGTGCAAAGCAAGTATCTCTGGTCTAGGCTTATCCCCCGGCTTCTGTTCCTGATCCCATGCCTTAATTTGGTCCCAGGTACCACCTAATTATGCAACGTGATCCTGTGTGTGTACTTGTCTCCAAATATCAACCGGGACTAGTAAGCCAAAGAACATTTCAATATCAGCAAGTGTCATCACTGTCGAAGAGGCAGCTTCAGTCAATTCTTTACAATAAGCAGTAGGATTTTTCCTAGGGTCAGGTAACTGAGTCTTAAGGGACAAAACCTCACTCCTTTTCCATGGAGTATAGACCCACTGTTCTTGGAAACGGGTTGCTACACCTTGTCTAATAACATGATCGTTCTGATCCCTTAGCTCTGGTATTTCAGGGTGATATATAGGATGAACCTCCCGCATCGGAAACTGAGATACTGGGGTGGGACTCTTCTCAAGCAGCCTACCCCGATAAGCAACCCATGACACAACATTGCAAAACAGTTGACCAGGTGCCATATCAGTAAGATATACATGAACCTTAATATGATATATAATCTGCGGTGCTGCATCATTGAAACACTGCTCCCAAAGACCGATCAAAGTAGCCGACATATGCTTAAGGGCATGCTGTTTTACAAAAGGCTCATAATCTTTCATCACACTCCACACATCTTCCATACTGTAAATGGGGTTTTGGGCCCACTGCGCAGCCTGATTAGCCACTACCTTTTTCTCTGCATCTCCCACATCAGATCGGACTAACGTCCGCCCCATACGTTCCTTAAATTTCGTCCAGTCTCTATCCTCAAATCCACATACTGGTGTCCCACTACTCAGTAATGTCAGGGAATGGAAGAACACAGTGGGGGCAACAGCAGAGGTAGTAGGCACTAACGTCGCTGCTGGCTGTGTCGCAGGTGTAAGGGCTGGCGAAAGAGATGCCGAAGCAATAGGTGTCACAGGAGTACTAACAGTCATAGTTGCCACAGACGGCGAAGACAAAGAAAGGACAGGAGGTGCCGTGGCCAAGGCAGTCTGATCAACAGTAACAGAAGCAGAAACAGCAGAGACAGAAGAACCGGGTAGCTAGGCCTGTGAGGGAAGAGCGGGATATATCCCCTGCGGGGCATATGGGGGTGGGGGTCGAGTATCCAACAGTTCTTCCACAAAAGTATCATTTTCTTCACGGGCTACATAAGATTTATCAATATTCAATTGAAACCTCCTATCTTCACGTTCAATTACTATCTCTTGTTTCTCTCTATCATGTGCTACAGCCTTCTGAGTCAATGTTTGCATTCTCCCCTTCTGGGCCACTTTCTCTGCTTTCATTCGCCTCTGTTTAACCTCCCTTTGCCACGATCGAAGAGAATCAAACATAGACTGTCTACTTCTTTTCGTAAACAACTTCTCCTGTAAAAACCCAATTTTTTGTTCATCAAAAGTGCCCGTCAAAGGCCACTGCAACTCGGCATTGTCCCTCGTATATTTGTGCCATATCGTACTAAACATAATAGGGCCAAGGCCATGCTACACATACATATCATGGTTCGGAGTGCCTTCTGGAGGCGCCGGCTGACTTTCTTCCAATCGAGCATCTGCATCTGGAGAACAACAACGACATCAAGAAACCTGGGGGCATATTAGCAAGACCCACTTTACAATTATCGCCGTTTTAGCGGCAGGAAACTGCCGCTAAAACGGCGATAATGGGCTTGCTAATATGCGTTATGAATTCCAATAGAAGCCCAGGTTAGATGTGCAGGACAGCTAACCTGGGCTTCTATTGGAATTCCATAACGCATATTAGCAAGCCCATTATCGCCGTTTTAGCAGCAGTTTCCTGCCGCTAAAACGGCGATAATTTTAACGTGGGTCTTGCTAATATGCCCCCAAGAACCTACTAAACCCAGGCATTTTCAAAAGTGAGCCAAATTCGTTATGTTGCCTGGCGAAGTGTTCGCAAACGCTTCGTACCAAAATCGGTCCTCAGACCGTGCCATATACAAACCAAAATGGTACCATATCCACAAAGAACCAAAACAAACTCACCTGGGGTGCACACAGGTCAAACAAATGTATTCTCCACTGCCGACTCTTCGAACCAAACGGTCAGATCCAAGGGTTTTGCCATTCAGGACCCCAGTCGGGATGACCGCTGAGCGAGGCACTGTCTGGCAGGACAGAAGGGGCAGCTGCGAGTTCAGGAACTCTCTCGTGCAAGGATCCCTGGTCCGTCCGTCTAACCCGAAGGCGGCCTCGACCTCCCCACCCGGGAAGGGCCACTCGCCCGATGGGGTCCCTGTTCGGGCACCAAATGAAGGAAGTGACCCTATTAGGGCAACCCGGGTCACTCGCGGCCACCTCTCAGCCTTCCATACAAATGAAGAGTCAGTCAGACAGTAGAGAATACAAACCAAGTATATGTTTATTCAGATACACTCGAGCGGAGTCCCGTCTGCCCAGTCGCTTAGAGGTGCTGCAGAGAGGACTGACTTCAGCAAACATAGAGATACATTATGTACATTTCAGAACCAAGGAAGACCCGCCCATAATGGAATTTTACAAGCAGGTGCAGCTAAAACAAATAAGTACAGTAGGATGAGCTTCACCTCTGAGGCCGGGCACACATTATCTCTACGCCAAGGTCGTTCTGTCCTTGCCTACCGCTAGACTAGTGGTAGAGGGCCTCTATCTAGTGGGAAAGGTATGCGCTAATAAGAACAGTGTATTCATTAGTACAGCAAGGCCTAACCTAGGAGAAATTAAACTTTCCACAGCCTGTTTCTCGATGAGTGAATATGCAGTTAATGGCATGATTCAAAATGGCGGCTAAACATAAATGGTGCCGCGAATGCTAACTTACATGGAACAATGCACGAACAAAAGCAAAAACATATTCATTTCATCAAAACATAGCTGAAAATGTGGAATACAGCTTGAAGGTTATGGGCATGGGAAAAACCTAGAAGATGTCCTGCAACTCCACAGTGCTCGGAGCAATGTGAGGAAAGCGAATCTGTAATTCAGTGTAGAAAGGGATGAGCTCACGGGGTGATATCCACCAACCTTGGTCACAGAAAAAGAGAGCAGGCCCAGCCCGCAAAGTGGGCCTTGAGGGACCCAAAGCTACAACCAGGCTGAAAGTCTGCTAGCCCACAATCACTCAAATTTCAGGGAATCACAATAAAATGCTCTTTCCTCACCTGCGAGGGCGTTGGGCCTGGGAGATAACAGCATGAAGCCTGAAGAAACAGGCATGAGAGGCACGAAAGGTAGCAGGGGCACAGCCAATGGCCGACACTGGCGGTGTTTGATCTATGGGGGTGAAGGGTGGAAAATTTAAATGTCCCACAGCAGGCACCTGGAACAGCAGCTGAAGAGGAGCATTTTGGGGAAGCCTTGCTGAACTACCACCAAGAGCATCTTGGGGAAATCTTTCTGAATGCCCATCGGGAGGAGTTGACTGTGAGGTGAAACAGTGGAAGACAGAAAGGCGATCCAGCAAGGAATGGCAAGGCGAGAGGTCCAAGCAGATGGCTCACACAGACACTTCCCCAGCAACTGTCAGACACCGGAGGCAGAAGAGACTTCAGCACAAGGACCGGCGGAGCAAGCCCGCTGGCTGTGGCCCACATACAAGGGAGTAGGCAGGACCAGGGAGAGGGACCACCTGGGGCAAGTTCCAGTTCAAGCAGGTCATGTGGTTGGCCCTGGCCATTGCGGGGCTGCCGGCTGCATTCTTTGGAACTCACTGCAGAAGGGAATGGCATGTCAGGGGATGAAATTAGGACCGGTGGAGCTCGAAAGCATTCAAGTCATACATTTGGCAGGAGGGGTGTTAGACCCAGATAACCCCGACCCACCTCTGATATTCTCTGTTATACCCCACAGGGAAACACAACAGCAAGAAACATGTGGGTAGTAAGACTTTCTTACATTGCTAGGGCACAAAGTTGTGCAGAAAAAAGTGCAAGGTTTAAGGGAATCTTCCTGGCTAACAGAATTGCATGGTGGTGCCTCACATTTGGGATCAGGTGGTGCAAGCTGCTACCAACAACTGAGCAGCTGGTGGCAATGCATGACAAGCCAGACATTTTGGTGATACATCTGAGAGGCAATGGTCTAACATCACTGAGCTGCAAACAATTGATGGAAGGATCTGGTGGCCATAGCAAGGCTACTTGGCCACACCATGCTATTCTTGTATGTACGGCAGCCGATTGAGGAGCGGGGGGATTGTCTCCCCGAGACCGGCAGGTAAGAGTGGCTGCCCCCAAAACTCATGCCGCCCGGGGCGGACCGCCCTCCTCCCCCTCCTTGCTATGCCCTGCTGTGCTGATCCCTGGATTCGACACAGAGTGAAAGAGAAATCTCTCAAAAAACATAGCAATGGGCATTAATCGTCAAGAGCATGGCTAGGGATGTGAGGCATGGAGTGATAAATGTAAAATTGCCAGAATATTATGCAGAGTGCAAGGTCCATGCATCCAGCATCAGGATAAATATGTTCATTCTGAACACCAGAGGGCGCTGGAGCTAGCATGTTGCTCAGGAGGAAGGGGCAAGCAATGGAGTAGGATTGACGTAAGCCACTGAGAGCTTGGCTTTAAGGGGGAAAATTTAAGAAGCCACACAACAGTCACCAGGCAGTAGCTGTGGAGGAGCATGCTGACCCACCCACACCGAACCCAAGAAGAATCTACAAGCCCTCAGAGGAAGGTGGGATAACAGCAGCAGTCAACTCCTCTACCCTTACAAGATCAAAGTCAAGGTCGCTAGGATGTTCAGAAAGATGGTCATCCAGAGATCCTTGGAATGTTGAATGACATGGCTCTGGGGAAGACTGTGAATCCATCTGGGAGTGGCCTCGGTGCAGAAATGGCTCTTGCAGCCTGAAACAGGGCAGGAGGCAGCAGAAGGACAGTAACAATGGCATCAAGTTAAGCATAAACCACGGCAAGTGGTCACCCCTCCACAAGAGGAAAGAGAGATAGGTAGACAGAAAGTCAACAGTGATATCAGTATTTGTTGACCACCACCGCACCCAAACCCGCCCTACGCCCGCCACGACGGAACTGGAGCAAGGTCACAGAGGAGCACCTCAACACCACCCTCCGTCGATACCCCCCCATCGCCGCAACCAACACCAACGCCGCAGCCAGAGAATTTCACCGCTGGGTCTCCCGCTGCGCCGACAAGCTCGCACCCCTCCGCCCCGCCAAACAATGCCCGCTGAAAGCCGCCTGGTTCACCACAGAACTTCAAGAAGCCAGACACTCCTGCAGAAGCCTAGAGAAAACCTGGTGAAACCTGAAAACTACGGAAGCACGGAACGACCACAAGAGCACCCTGAAGGAATACCACCAGCGCATCTTTACGCATGCTTTATAGACCTCAAAGCAGCCTTTGACAAAGTCCCAAGAGACAAGCTATGGGCAAAAATGCAAAACTGGGGTGTTCCAACCAAACTCCTGGACGCCATAATAAATTTGTATTCCCAGACGTGGGTTCAGGTCAGGAAAGGAGACGGGCACAGCATAACCAAAAAGTTCCAAACTCTTAATGGGTTAAAACAAGGGTGTGTGCTGGCACCCTGCCTCTTTAACATCTACACTGCCGACCTTGATAAACAACTACGGTCAATTCAATCGGAAGCCCCAAAATTGGGCAATGTCCCCACACCCAGTTTACAATACGCGGATGACATAGTGCTTCTTGCACAAACACCTGTAGGCTTGCAGCGACTCATCACCAAACTAGGAGCTTATACCATCACGGCCCAACTAACCATCAACCACCAAAAAACAAAAGTGATGTGTTTCGCCAGACGAGTCAAAACAAAGGCACACCGTAAATTCATCTGGCACTTGGACGAGCAACCTCTGTCCCAGGTAGACTCATACAAATATCTAGGTTTTCAAATAGACCGCAACCTTAATTTCAAACCACAATTGGCACAAGGCCGTACCAGAGCTAAACAACTGCAGCTTGCCTTCAGAGTCCTAAAGAAAAAACTTACAGATTGTTCTACAGGTCACTTGCTTAAAGCTATTTCAGCAAAATTCCTACCTTCGATTTCATACAGCTCAGAAATTTTAAACCTCAAAGACGCCACCTCCCTAAACTTAGCACAATCAACTTTCTTTAAGGACCTGTTCTCGATCCCCCGACACATTTCACAATCCCAAATCCGACTAGAGTATGGACTAAGAAATCAGATTCCTGACAGACAAGGGGCATTAGCCAAATATTACTGGAGAATGAGGGATGCAGAGAATAACACCCTCGCGCATCACTGCTGGGAGGAAATTGAAACCCAAGCCAAGCTAAATAACTCGACGTTCAGAGTTCTGAAGGATTCCCTCGCGGCATTGCAGCTAGAGGAGGCCTGGCTCACTCTCCCCACCTATTCCAGTTTCAAAACTGTAGTCAACAAGGCAATCAAACGGACCTCCTTACTAACAGACAAAACAGCCCTTTAAAAAAAAAAACCATGCCTGGGCCGTGATCCAAGGCTATCAGCGGCTGAAACCCCAACCATACCTGTTAGACCACTTCTCCCAGCAGAAAAAGCACTACCTAACGTTACTGCGGCTGGGGTCATTTCCATCAAAAGACCTGACACCAAAATGGAATTACCCCTGGCAATCCAAGGAATGCCGCTTATGCGGAGGAGGGGACGAGTCTTTTCTACATTTACTATGCATCTGCCCCTACCTGGCAGAAGCCCGAAGAACGGTCCTCCGGGAAGCCTTTAGGAAGGAACAAATAAGGTCATGCAGAGTAGCTGTCATCCAATGCCTTGGAGGACTATCAATCGAACTGTCCTGTAGAGCCATAAAATTCCTGAAAACTGCAGCAACAGAACTGGAAAAAAAGAAAACAATAACTAACTTAATAAGTTTTAGTAAACCTGTCTAGAAACTCACTTATGGTTTGGCTTGTATGTTTTATACTCATCTGTTCTTTTTTTTTAACCCAATAGCTGAGCACGTACCTCTGCGAGTTTTACTTCAAAATGTATACTTCTTGTATGGTGGTTCTCCACCCTTTTACAATTTTTTATGAAATCAAATAAAAGTATTTATCAATCAATCAATACCACCAGCGCATAAGAGACATCAAACGGACCTTCATAAGAGACTAAGTCCAGACCAACGCGACCAACGCCAAGGAACTGTTCAACGTCATACAGCAGCTCGCAAAACCCACCTGCGAAGCCACGGACATCACACCTTCCCAGGAACTCTGCGACAAGCTCAGCTCCTACTTCCATCTGAAGATCAAGGCCCTCTACGACAACTTCAGCGAACCAACGACGAGCATCACCCCCCTACCCACCGCCGCCGATAAGCCGACCATCACGTCCTGGGATCCCGCTACCGTCGAACTCATCACAGCGACCATGAAGAAAACCCACTCAGGAGCCCCAACAGACCCCTGCCCACCGCACATCTTCCACAGGGCCACCACCGTCATCGCACCCGAACTAGGACACACCATCAACGCCTCCCTCAGATCAGGCATCTGCCCAGACGACTGGAAACGGGCGGAAGTAAAACCCCTCCTCAAGAAACCATCGCCCGACCCAAAGGACCTGAAAAACTACCGGCCCATCTCTGTCCTCCCCTTTGCGGCCAAAGTCACAGAGAGACTCGTACACGCCCAGCTGGCCGCCTTCATAGAAGAGAACTCCATCCTGGACGCCTCCCAGTCTGGATTCTGCAGCAACCACAGCACCGAGACCGCCCTCCTCGCCGCCACTGACGACATCCTCATGCTACTCGACCAGGGACACACCGCGGCCCTCATCCTTCTAGACCTCTCCGCAGCCTTCGACACCGTTTCACATCGCACTCTCGCAGCCAGACTCCACGACGCGGGAATTCAAGGAGCCACCCTCGACTGGATCCAATCCTTCCTCTCCGGCAGAACCCAGAGGATCCGACTCCCTCTCTTCCTCTCCAAACCCACGGAAATCAACTGCAGAGTACCCCAGGGATCATCACTCAGCCCCACGCTCTTCAACAGCTACATGGCCCCCCTCGCCACCATCGTCAGACAGCATGGGCTCAGCATCGTATCCTGGACTACGGCAACGCCCTCTATGCCGGAATCAACAAAGCTCTTCTGCACAGACTCCAGACCATCCAGAACGCCGCAGCCAGACTCGTCCTCGGGACACCGCGCCATGAGCACTTGACCCAACACCCACGAGGCCTCCACTGGCTCCCCGTCGAGAAGAGGGTCACCTTCAAACTCCTCACCCATGCCTACAAATCCCTCCACAACATCGGACCCAAATACTTCAATGAGAGAGTATCCTTCCACGTACCCAAGAGGAACCTCCGCTCCGCCGACCTCGCCCTGGCAGAGGCCCCCCGCATCCGCAGAAACAGAACCGGGAGGAGAGCTTTCTCCTACATCGCAGCCAAAACCTGGAACGAGCTCCCTGTGAACATCAGGCGCTCCCCGGTCCTTCACACGTTCAGGAAGGACCTCAAGACCTGGCTCTTCGACTGATCCGGAGCCGCCCCCCCACCCAGCGCCTTGAGTCCCTCACGGGTGAGTAGCGCGCTATATAAACCCCTGATTGATTGATTGATTGTTTGATTGATTGATTGATCATGTAAATAAAAGAATGAGTAAGGGTTTGCATAATAATAAGCCACCTGCGACTGGAAGAACACAAGGTTAATAAACTGATGCCTTCTAACTCCAACCCGAGTGTCTCCACCAAGTTCTTTGGTATAAAGGGGGAAAGAGAGGCTCGAATGAGTGAGTTTGGAAAATAATCCCTGTAGGAAGATAGGAGGCCAGTTGCAAAGTAGACAATCAAGCCCAATACTAAGACAGAATAAGTATGAGAGTGATAAGGGAGGTGGCGGGGATTGAGGAGTTGATATGAATGGGTGAGGAGCTACTACTCTACGCACTAAAATGAACACCAGGAATGGACTCCTGGAGGAAGAAGATGGAGTGAAAACAACATTGGTAAAATGTGAAATATACCAGCAATAGAAGCAACACACTAAAGAAGAGTAACTCCTGCATGGATAGTCAGACATATCATGCATGCCCTCGAAAAGAGCCATTTAAAGTGCAGCAGATCCTTCTGGGAGACAAAGAGAAGAGGATGTGGCGTTACAGCCAGAGTTGCAGACTATGGAACTGGGGACAAGGTCTGAATCTCAGCATCGGCTCAAAATCTTGTGATTCTGGGCAAATCACTTAATCTCTCCATGCCTAATATAAAATGTAAAAATGTGACCTTGTGCAATGTAACTGGTGTTCATGTAAAGCACTCCAATCCCTTCGGGTCGAGTTAGCGCTATATAAAACTACAAAAATAAATAAATAAATAAAAGATGGGTAGCCTGCACTGTATCTTTGATGTACTGTGGCGCATGAAAGAGGAGCACTCATGGAGCACCTGTTCTGACTCTCAGCAAAGACCTAATGGGATGTGGAGTGAGTACAGCAAGGACACCAAAGGAAGACTGCACTACTATTGCACAGAGCGTTTGATAGCTAGAAAGGCATTGACAGGAACACACACTCCTTGCTTGTACACGGTTAATGGGAGAGGGAGGCATGGAATAATAAACAGCAGGGAGCTCTGCACTACCAGGCTATAGAGTTTGTGGGGGATAGAGTGACTACTGAAGAAACAAGGGGAAAATAATGTGTATGATGTGCCCTGACTCCAGATTTAAAAAGGTTTTCATGCACTGGGATAAACATTATGGAATGCATTATTTTCTGGAAGGGTGATGGGCCTTGGTATGAGCTACTGCTTCAGTGATGCTGCAAAAATATTTCTCTACTTTGTATTCTGTTTTTATATTGAGATTGAGCAGACAGTTATAGATGGGGGCATACGTGGCCAACTGAAAATAATGAGGTCTTCTCTGACAGGTAGTAGTGACATTTCTCCTGTTTCCCCTTTAGAGCTGCAGCTAATTGGCTGATCTATTTGGAGAAGCATGATGCAAAAAGCATCATATCTCTCTACTTTTAAAAAGGTTCTTTTTTATACATTTATATGTTCATTTAGGTCAAAAACGCTTCAGAGACACACATATAATGCAGATAGATTATTTTATAAATATACATGTAAGTATATGAAGATTTCAATAGATAAATAGGTAAAAAGGATTCCTCTGGGAGGGAATCCCCCTCCACACCAATCCATCATGGGATGGGTCAGGCTGGATCCCTACTCTGACCCAGCAGTTGCAGGATCTACTTGTTAAACCACACTACTTTCAGACACCAAGGGGCATATTCACAAGGACTTATCGCCGAGTTATCGCCACCTTAATGCATAAAAAGTGGAGATAGATTTAACGCCCCATTCACAAGCGGGTGCAAACTGCAGACAACGCAAGTATTCCCGCGATAACTGCCTCAAAATTTACCTCCACGGGTGACACCACTAACTAACCCTAATGAGATGCAGAGTAGGCGTTCCCGTGCAAAAACACATGAAAACACCACCACTACACCACATTCACAATGAACTGCCAGATCTGTGATGCGAACCAAAAACAGGCGATAAGCCGCGGTAGCAGCAGGGATTTAACACCTGCCTTCTGCTGGTGTTAAGCAGGACGACTACCTGCTGCATGAAAGGGAGCCCAGTCAAGAGCCACATCTGAAGACCCACAGATGCCATGGAGACAATGATCATGCAGCTCGGAGACCCATGAGGACCACAACACTCACAGCCACCACCCCCAGGCCCGCCACCACCCCCAGGACCCGTCCCGCCCCCCACGGACCACCACAGAGGCAGCGTACACAAAGACAGCGGACCCACCCTAAACGCACAGACCGAATGCCAGAGGAGGACATTTCCCACTACAGGCCCAAAAGGACAACCATCCCCCGCATCCTAACCCACATCGCCCACCTGCTGGCGGTACCAACACAGCGCACAACGAACATCCCTCCGCAGACAAAGCTGCCGGCTGTGCTGCACATGTTGGCCTCTGGTACCTTCTAACCCACAACTGCCAGAGTTGGAGGAGTCTCACAGCCAGCCCCATCCAAGTTCATCACACCTGTCCTGGATGACATCATCAGCCTGGTACCCCAGCACCCCCACTCCACCCACACTGCACAGGAGCAGCTGGAGACCAAGCAAGGCTCCCACGCCATAGCTGCATTCCCTCACGTGTCGGGGGCAATCAACTGCACACATGTACCCCTCGTGCCCCCTGCCGACACTGCACACAACTACCTCAACAGAAAGCTCACGCATCCCATAAATGTGCAGGCAATAGTGGACCGCCCGGGACTCCTCAACAATGTCGTGGCCAACTCCCCGTGCATGATTCATACATCTCCCGACAGTCCATCATCAACCAGCGCTCCCAGGATAGCACCTATGGAAATGCAGTGCCCGTTGTTAAGTCCAAAATGAACACACCACACACCTCCACCCCACAGTCATGCAACTCACGACACTGGCAATGGGCACGCAGCACAACTACATTCAACATGCCACACAACATGCCAACCTACCAGACACGACAACACGACTCCATTGGGAACCTGGCCTTGCCATGCCCACAACCCAGCCACGGCATGGCACCACAGCCACACAATAGCAGGATGTGAGGAGAGGCTTGGAGCAGGCATGTGCGAGAGCGGCAAGTGACTTATGAATGAGAACCTAACCAATGCCAGGTGTGGTGTGGAGGTGGCGGACAGACTTCAGTGTGCAAACCACAGAAATGGCCATGTGGACATTAACTGCTGGTGCATGGAGTGTAGTGGCCAGTGGACGCTACCATGTCCCCACAGGCTGTGGGGCAGAATGCGGAAATGTCGCACGTTACATCCCCCCATGTATGCGCGGGCGGAGTGGGTTGGCCCTGCGTACGCCAGGCCTGCGTAGGGGTGTGAATAAAAAGCCCGTCGCACTGGGCGTGGTTCTCTTTTGGAATGGCCAACGCATCTGCCAGGGCGGCGCCTCCCAGCCCGCCACGAGGCCGGCGCCGTGCGCGGCAGGGCCTGCGTCCCTGTGCGCCTGCTGCACCCCGGGCCGCTGGTCCCCAGACCCGTCATGCCTGGCCCAGTGCACCAAGGAGGCTCCGCTCACCTGCCGACACCGGCGTGTGTCAAAGAGGGCCCACCACATGCCGGTGCAAGCTCCAGGCCCCAGTCCTGCGACCTCTGCAGCCTCCGCAGACTATCGCTGGCCTCCACGGCGCTGGACCACAGCACTCCTTTTCCATTGACATACTTCACTGGCGTACTCTTCGGCCCAGCTGTTGGCACAAGTTGAACTGAGTCGTGAGTTCTGAATGGCAGTGACCAAAGGTCTGAGGCAGCGTCCACATCACTATACTCCCTCCGATCAGTGAAGCAAAAGTCTGCATCCCAGGCCTGCGACACGTGGTGCCACGAACACGGTTCAACGCAAGCCGGCGACACGTGGTGCCACTAACCCTGTTCAACGCAAGCCGGCGACACGTGGTGCCACTAACCCTGTTCAACGCAAGCCGGCGACACGAGGTGCCACTAACCCTGTTCAACCAAGCCTGCGACACGTGGTGCCACTAACCCTGTTCAACGCAAGCTGGCGACACGTGGTGCCACTAACCCTGTTCAACGCAAGCCGGCAACACGTGGTGCCACTAACCCTGTTCAACGCAAGCCGGCGACGTCTGGATGAGGGCTCAGGCCTACACTGCGCTCCAGTAGGTCCCACATGTGGAACTGTGTCCTGAGTCATGAATGGCAGTGACCCCAAGTCCGTGGCAGCGTCCACATCACCAAACTCCCTCCGATCAGTGAAGCAAAAGTCTGCTTCGCAAGCCTGCGACACGTGGTGCCACCAACCCTGTTCAACGCAAGCCGGCGACACTTGGATGAGGGTTCAGGCCTATACTGCGCTCCAGTAGGTCCCACGTGTGGAACTGTGTCCTGAGTCTTGAATGGCAGTGACCCCAAGTCTGTGGCAGCGTCCACATCACCGAACTCCCTCTGATCAGTGAAGCAAAAGTCTGCATCGCAAGCACACGACACGTGTCTGTGGGCCCGTGCTGACCGCTGCCCCCAGCCTACACTGCGGTCCAGTAGGTCCCACATCCAGCACTTAGTTGTGATTCATGAATGGCAGAGTCCATACCAGTGAACGCACGGAGAGGAGTAAGAGGAAGATGCGGTTCAGTCCGGATGGAAGCCGGATCCTCGTTACGGAGGTGACCGAACACTAGCAACAACTGACCTGCTGCCACTAACCCTGTTCACCGCAAGTCCGCGTCCCGTGGTGCCACTGGACCTGAACTACGCAGGCTGGTGGGACCATCCAACGTAAGCCGGCGACACTGGGTGAATGGCCCCTGCTGACCGCTGCCTCAGGCCTACACTGCGGTCCAGTAGGTCACACATGTGGAACTGTGTCCTGGGTAAGATATGGAGGAGTCCACACCATTGGACACGCCTCATCGAAGGGGGCATCCCCTATCAGCACTGCTGCTACTGACTCTGTGCGCAATGAGTCATGGGCACTTTCTGGTTGGACTTTGGTGGCGTCTGAGCCCATGGCCTGGGGGTTGTCTGCATCATCATCTGGCTGGGCCGGACTTGGTGTCCGACATGTGTCTGTTCCATTCATCTCCACCATAGTGACTGTTTCTGCGTGGTTCTGCCCTCTGCATCATGCCCTGGGGGTACACCTTCCATTGTCCACCGAGACACTCTGCGACAACCCCCTTTGTCATCTACGAGAACCTGCTCTGCTCTCATGACCCTGCCCCAGTGCACCGCAAGTCAGCGGCCCGTGACGGTAGGCCTGTGCAGGACGCTGTGCATCCGGGGCCACTAACTCTGTGCAGCTCAAGTCATGGGGCCTTTATGGTTGAATGGGTGTGTCCTTAACGATGTACACTGTTGTCGTTTTTTGACTGCACCAGGCACTCCATGACGGCTGGGGTGCACACACCCCACACACATCCAACACAGGTGTCACTCGACATGTGAGCCTGCTGATAAAAGTGGCTGGGCGCATGTGCCCGTAGCCATTCCCGCCATCTAAGCAAGTGTGTCCGTGTGGTCATTATGTCAGCATGATGGGCCGGAGCCCTGCAACATCACAGTGTGCTGTCTTCAGCGGACGATACCATGTCACCTCAGCAGTGGCTGAGACCTTGGACATGTAGCTTCGCCCGCCCTCCCCTGCAAGCACAAGCGGCGTGTGCTGGTCCGGCGTACGTCAGGTCAGCGCAAGGGTGTGCTGATTCGGCAGGGGGATCAGGGCGTGGCTCTGGTTTGGCCTGGAGCAGGAAGTGCGGTAAGTGTGTCTTTGTGTTGGGGTGTTGTCACCACCAGGGCCACAGTAGTCGATGTTTCAATGTAGCATGCACCCGGAGGGCGGGCCCGCACGTACGGGGAAATGTAGGAGCGCAAGACCGCTCGGGGTCCTGGCACATGCATGCCAAGTGTTATGTGTATCAGTCCTGCAGCTGCATGAGTCAGGTGCCTAGCCTCAATCGCAGCGCGATCACAGCCAGCCATGGACTGTACACCTGTGTCCGCCCTGTCCGGACCATTGGCCTACACTCAAGTGGCCGCACACCCTCAACGGCCAGCTTCAAGGTGTTGTTGGCATGCCGCTGGACATGCGCGGACAGGCATGACAATGGTGTGTCGTAGGAGTGCACGTGATACAACCGCGCAGCGCACACATGTGTGGGGGCTCATGGGAGGGAGGAGCAGCTGTGAGGCAATGTAACACACAGTGAGGCCGCTCATGTGCCACGTGCTAGGCATATCATCCATGATTCCCTGGGTCGCAGACATCCCACCCCACCCACGACAGGCCTCTGCACATGTGTGTGTGCTGCATTGTGTGTGAGATGTCCCTTCAGCTCTGATTTGGCTCACCCTTCTCCCATTCTGGCAGTGTGGTTTTCACTTCTGTGCTTATTCAGTGGTGTGATATTGGCGGGTTGTGTGACTTGTGCTCTTGGTTGGTGTTGTTACTCTTGAGCAGAATATATGATGTTACTTAGCATACCGTTACTCCGCAGGTATTTACTGCGAAGTTTTTACTTCGCAAATACCATTACTACGAATGATTTTAGTGCGCATGCTTTTACTTCGCAAATATATACAAATACATTAAAAATGCTTTTACTTCGCAGTTAATTATTACACATACCATTACAACGCCTTATTGGTACCTTAAAACATAAAATTAATCGTAATAGTAACCTATCCCCTGGCACGGGATGCCAGGGAAATAGGGGTTTTGGGTGGGGAAGTATTTTAAAAATACTTGTTTTAAATTAATACTCGGGTATTATTTTAAATACCTGAGTACTTTTTTTAATATTCATTTTTACAATTCTTATAATTTTTTTACATATGTCCGACATCCAATAATCCGACGATATTACTCTCGTCTTGTTTTTCACTTGAGCAGCGCGCGCCCCCATCGTCTTGGTCACCTCCCCCCTCCAATAACCCTCATTATTTTATCGATCCTAATGAGTGCCAGGCTTCTTGGTTAATGTATGCAGATTAGCGTCGCCCGAGGCAGGTGGGCGCTGTATATCTGTGATTAAAACCGCACGTGATGACAGCAATATTAATCACTTTTGTGGAGAGGGGGGACAATACCCATATGGACCATACCATTCTAATGGGGGCGTCAAATACACACGACGCTCCTTTGGAAACAGAGATCTCTGACTCCCACCCACCCCACACCCCCACACCCCACCTACTTATCAGTACTAGGAGGGCACCGGAGCGTACCCACAAAGAACAGACGGTACCAGACTTTATCACTTCGCCCCCTTCTCTTACTGGGGACGCAGATGGTAGATCCCTATTTTTGAAGCGGGGAGACATATTTAGAAGGGCAAGAGTGGGGGTGCGGGCGATGGCTGTCAGCTCTCCTCAGAAATTGGAGGGCACCGGAGCGTACCCACAAAGAACATACGGTACCAGACTTTATCACTTCGCCCCCTTCTCTTACTGGGGACGCGGATGGTAGATCCCTATTTTTAAAGCGGTGAGACATATTTAGAAGAGCGAGAGTGGGGGTGCGGGCGATGGCTGTCAGCTATCCGCAGAAATTGAATATATGTATATTTTCACTGTTGACGACGTTTGTGTGTCACAGCCCGTAATACAAGCAAGGGCCTCCCCCCTATATAAATATATTTGCTAGGACAAGGGAGAAGGAGAGAAACTGGCAGAGGGAAACACTGACACTGGCGATGTAGCTGATACACAAGGGCCTTTTGTCAAAGGGACAAGGGTTTATCGAAAGACATAACACCCCATACAAACAAACAACAGACACAACGGGATAGCCAACACCCACCAGATGATATCCTGTTTAAGAGAATATATGATGTATTTTTTTTAAGTACCCTGTGTTGTTCATCATAGTGGTATTTTTTGGGAGTACCGTTTTTGTTAAATATGTTTTGTTGTTCATCCGTGCGGCACAGTATTTTCAAAATTAATTCTCGGGTATTTTTTTAGAACATCCCGTTTTGCACTAAATATTTTGTGCTTAAATTGGCACAGTAACTCCATTATGCATAGTAAGTGCATGCTAAGTAATGGAACATGCGTAGTAAATGCATGCTAAGTAAATGCATGCTAAGTAATGGCATCTGCGAACTAAAATATGCGTAGTAATGGTAATACGAAGTAATGACCGCGTAGTAAAGGTAGAATACCCTTGGGCATGGTTTGTCTGCAGTTGTGCTGTGCTTAATTGTGCATGTGTGCCATTGTGCCCATCTCCCCCCGTCCCCCCAGTCCCTGGTCGTTCCTCTCCCTGTTGCTGTTGTGTCTGCTGATTTTGAGCAGTTTCCGGTCCCCGACTCCTGCCACCATCTCCAGACTTATGTCGTGCACACCATTTCCTCCATGTCAGCCAGCTCCTGGTGTGGCGTTGGACTCCCACCTCTGGTGTGCATTGCTGCCTTCTGGTTGTTGGAGTGTTTCTGCTTGTTTGTGCGTTTCGCATCATTCCAGCTGTTCTGGTTTTCTTCCATTGTCCTCCTCTGCTCTCCGGCTGCATTCACCTTGTCCACGATGTCCTGCCATGTACAATGTTTTGTTGCCAATGGGGCTTGTGGGGTTGTGTACTGGCTCCCGTTGCCTCCATTGTGCTTCGCTGTTGTTTTCTGTTTGGTTTGTCTTTCTTTTTCCTGCTTTTGTTGTGCTTTTTCCCGCCTGCCGTGTGTGTCGCGGGCCTGGCGCTGCTTATCGCTGCTTTCCTCATCGCGAATGGGCTCATCGCACGTTTTTTGGTATTGGGGTTTGTGTTTTTATCTCCGACGCGGTGGTTGTATCGCGGACAGTGTCTGCGTTTTCGGGAGACTATCGCATGGTACCGTCGTGTTGTGAATTCCACGTTAACACAGGGTTATTTTCCCGCGATGGACTGCGATGTGTAAAGTTGCGTTAACATTTTTTGGAGATGTTTAGCACACGTTCTTGTGAATATCCCCCCAAGAGAACTTACAAACTTTGACATGGGCTTGTGGCCGATAAATCGTAGGAATTTCCATTTTGTATAGGGTTTCTTGTCTGCTTTATTACATGAGCAGGACATGTGTAGTTATAGCACAAAACATTGTAGCAGCTGTTGATTATCTCTTGAGCATCCCAGTTTTTGCAACATAAACTTTGCACTTTGTCTAGAATTTGTGTCCCTAAATTCATTCTTTATTCAGCATTTTTTAGATTCCATCCAATATTCCAATATTTTACTTGGTGACAGATGGCCAACCCCAGCCCCTACCACCCCCCCACCCCGCCCCCCCTCACCCAACCCCACCTTACCTTTGCACCTGCACCTGGAGATTTGTGCAATTAAGGACTTAGTCTAGGTGCTATTAAACTGTGCGGTGTATGATGAGGAGGTGCTTGACACGCAAATGAGATGTTACCGTTTTCAGGGTGGTCATGACTTCCTTCCTTCTGCTCTCATTCCTTCTTTCCTCTCCCTTATCTCTGTCGTGCCATCCTTCCACTCTCCTCCCCTTCCATGCCTTCCTTCCTTCTATTTCCCTTCCATGTCTTCCTCCTCCCCTGCCTTCTCCAAAGGGTAATGTTAATAATATACCACACAGTGTTCCACTGATTCTACAAGGCCACATAACCATATAGAAATGTAACTTGGAGGCCTGAGCATATTGCCTAATAAAGCATGTCACTGAAGCATGCTCATGCGCTTTTGGTTGCAGGAGCCATGCGCCCCATATCAAAATGTTTACGGACGCAGTGCGTGGTGTCCTAGCATCCTACTGGAGCAAGACAACAGACAACAGGTTTTCCTTCTTCATTCGAAGCCAGATGTGTGCTGGACAACTCCCAGGGCAAGAGGAAGCTCCTCTAAGCCCACAGCAATAAAATATGAGCCCATATGTCCAACATTGTCTCTGGAAAGGGGCGACAGAGTTAAAATCACTTCCCCTTCTCATACTGCATGTTCTACTTTGAGGAATTTAACACCGTTCTCAGTATCACGAAGTAATTCCCAAACTTTGAGTTCTAAAGCAGTTCTCTGTCTTCTTCAGGTGAAATGACAGAAGATGGCCGCACACCCCTGGTGACTGGAACAATGAGTTTGTGGTGGGCGTGGCCAACACAAGTCACTGGCAGTGCCTTTGAAACAAGGAGGCAGGTGTGACTTAGCCACATGTGGCTCCCATCAGACACTGATTGTTTCATTGCTTTGATTAAAGTCCCCATTATTTCATCAATGGCGAATGGCGACACACATTTTCCAAACTAGAAAGCCATTTCCTGCAGTGAGTCGATTAGGCTGATAGCAACTGGCGTCTGAGGTAATGCGGGTCTCGCTGTGCCACTTTCCCCCTTTTGACTGATCTCATGGCACGGAAACACATGCATGTGTTCCACCATCAGTTTGGCTTCCAGCTGTCCCTGCTTGAACAGCAAGATGGATGTAGCACTGCTTTGGATAAGCGGTGCCTTGGGAACCAGGCCTTGGCCGGCAGTAGAGGAACAATATGTTCTCAACTTAGCTTGAAGCGTTGAACAGAGCTGGGTGAGGGATGTTAACATGTTAGTCAACGGCAACCTAGCCAGCCTATAGGGGAAGATGACGGAGAAAGGGAGCAATGAAAAACATGTGGAAATGACGGTAGAGCGCCCCCTGGCTAAGGGCTCGATACTTTTAATGAAGGATTCCACGGGTCTAATTAATCCAGCGTCGTCTTTCAACAGGCAACAGGGGGCTTTAAAAAGGATCCTGTAAACCCCTAGGTCCTAGAGGATGTAAGGTAACTAAACTAAAGCACTTGAAATGGGATGGTACTCATGGCATATTCTGGGAGAAACCCTACATAGGAATCCCACTGAGGAATCCAACAACTAAAGGTAAAAAATTCGTTGGAAAATGGAAAATAAAAGAATGGAAATGTAATGGGAGAGAGAAAGACAGGCAAAGGTGAGTCGAATTTAGAGAGAAGTAGAAAAAAGTTTGGAAGTAGATAAAGAGTGGGAAGAGAACAACAGAGATCAAAAGAGAGACAGTGGATGGAAAGAAAGGGAGGACTTAGGAAAGGAAGCTAAAAAATAAACGAGGACGTGAAGATAAATGGAAGCCTTTAAAGAAAAAACAAATGAAAGCCTGAGAAAAGGAGTGTGTAAGAATTTGAAGAACGAAAGAAAAGACAGGAAAACCAAAGGCAAACATTAAGAAAAACAAGGAAAAAATACAAGAAAGGAAGGAAATGAGGAAAGGAGTACAGAGACCGAAGCCCCGAAAAATAAAGAATGAAAGTTAGTGAATAGATATAGTGAAGCAAAACGGCAAAGAAAGAGGCACAAAAAAGTACCAGGTTATACAGACAAAGATCCAATTAAAAAGGCAAAATGGAGTTCCAGCAAAGTAGTAAAGATAAATGAATGCCATGACGAAAGAAACAAAAAGAAAACAAAAAATTGATAAAAAAAGGAAAATAACTGAGGGATCAAAAATGACTTAGAGGCGTGCTTGTTCTTGTATTTCCCCTCATTTCCTTCCATATCCCAGCACGAGCTCAGACTACAATTTTGATTCATTTTTCAAAGCTGTTCGCACGTCTATAAAAATGTTTCCAAATGTTGTTCTTTTTCACTTGTTTTTCACGAGGCATGCCAGAGCTTGGGACACCTTGCGGGCTGCGGCGTGGCACTGCACGCTGCGCCCCGGCGTGGCGTGGCTCCCTACAGGCGCCCTTCGTCGCTCACTCTTCCTGTTGACCGGCTTGGTGTTAATGGTTCAGATCATGAGTTGGCACGTGGTAAGCCTCGGCACCCTCATTCTCTTCCTCCATCACATCACTGTGCACCTCTTTACACATTGCAGCATTTCTGTCCACGTTACAATCGACGCTTTTCAAGGAAAAACTGGAAAGAACGCAGACCAGAAAAACATGGGGAACTCCACATTTGAAGACAGCATCTTACATCTGTTTTCGGGCATCATATGGTCGGCAACGTCCAGCTGGATCAGAGCGGGATGTCAGTGTCCCGGTTTCCATTTAAACCCTCAGTTATCCAGTTTGTGGGGAATCTCGGGGGTGTGGAGACTGCAATGTAGAAATTCAATTTGATTGGTAATTTTTTTGTTTTTCACAGTGGATCTGCCAAGGCTGCCCGGGGGGGCAGCGTAGGGGACCCTCCAATAGGGCGGCCGCCTTAGTGCCACAGGAAGGCACAGAAGGATGCATTCTAGGCTCCCTGGGCTAGGGAGCAGAGGGTCGGCTGGCCGCGTCACTTCCGGCCGTGGGAGGGGGACAGGGGTACATAAGCCTTTCCCCGCCCACAGGAGGGTCTCTTGACCGCTGCCCGTCTCGCTGTTTGGCCACGTCCCCCGAGTTGTCGCCGGCCCTCAGGAACCATTTGCTGGTGAGTTGTCATCCTCCCCCCCAGCCCCTCTAGGCAGGGGCGCCCGCCCGGGCTCGCCCTGGCAACGGCGCCCGCTCCAGGGGGGGGAGGACAGCTCCACGAGGGCTCAGGCGGCTGGGTGCATTGCAGGGGTTTGCGGGGACCCCGGTGGCTCTGGGCATGCCGGGTCGAGTACGAGTGGGGTCATGCGGGTTGCGGGTCTCCTACGGGTCGCTGGGCCCTGCGAGCCAGGAACTCTGCTGGGGGGGAGAACTCTTGCCCTGGCACGGGGGCCTTGCCTCGGATCCCTTTGTCCGGAGTCCGCCCCGCTGTGCCGCTCCTAGCCCCCCCCCAACCCCCGAGCCAAACCTGCAGCGGATGCGCCTGTCCTCCGGGCTGCAGGACTGCGCCCGGCACGTAGCGGGTATGCGCCTGGGGGTGCGCCCCCAGCCCGAGCACCACTACCTCCTCCCACTCTCCGATCCGGGGCTCACCGTTGCGGGAGGGTGGCCTCCCGAGGCTCGGGGGGTCCCTACTCCATGCAGGCCGATGCCTTGAGCTAGCCGAGTCCGTCGCTGGCTCCGCCGAGCTGTGGGGCATGTAGACAGGGTCGCATGGCCTTGGCGGCGAGGGATCTTCTCCTTGCGTGGAAGATCTCCTCGGTGGGCCGGAGCACCAGGGGCCACGCTGTGCCGCACCTTCTTCCCCCCCCTCCGCCCCCGGACCTCGCGGGCCGCGGAGAGGCGGCACCATGGCAAAGTGGACATCTCCTTCCCCCCATACTGGAACCCGTCTCGGGTGGGGGGAGGGGCCGCAGCCTCAACACTGGGCACGCGCGCTTGGGAGCGGAGGTGGTCCGCCGGCTAGACCGCTGACCCGGGTGCCGGTATCCAGGTTCCTAGTCGCTGAGTTGCGTACACTTCCTGGGAGCAGGGATTCGCTCTTCCCCCTGCGTGTTTGGAAGGTGCATGTATTACGGTGCGCAGTTTAAAGGGGCGCTTAAGCTCCTTCGGGTCGAGCTCGAGCGTCACGCCATGCCAATGGTATAGATTCGGACATGCATGGTGACGCCTCCCACCTCATACGGGCGACGCCGTGCGGGGGGGAGGGGTGGAGGTTCACCCTGCCACTGGTCTCCTCGGCCTCCCCGGCGGCCCGGCCGCATGCGGATTGGAGCGGCAGACTCGGGTTGTATCAAAGGAGAGAGGGCAGCACTCCCCTTTGACATGGATGGAAGAGGTCCTAATGGCCTCCACAACACCTACACGGTTATGTTCGTCCACTTACTCCGTGGCGTCTAACCTGGTCCTGAGCCCTCCTGGTGCCCAGGGAGTCCGGTCTTCCCGGAGGCTCCAGGCGCACGGGAAAGTGGATGGGAGCACTTGGCTGGGCCAGCCTGCGATACAGCACCCGGCTGGTGCTTTGCGACGCTGGCATGTTAGCTGGCACGCCCTGGCGACGGCACTGAGCCCTTCCTCACCGGGGGAGATAGGGGGAGCATTGGGCACGCCGGCTGCCACGCGCAGCGCTGGGGGACTGAGTGTGAGTGAGACTGGGGGTTGCAGCAGGATCCGGTATCCACAAGCAATGCCCGCGAGCAGTGGCAAGCTTGGCTTGCAGCTCCGCCTTCACCTGATCCGGGGCACGGCATCCACACTTGGTCGTGGGGTAAGCGTCGGCGGCGGGATGGAGGGAGCGCTGCTTCGCATGCAGGGGTAGGGGCTCTCCAGTGCCGCACACAGAGGCTACTTCAGTTACCCGGTCTAGCTGGCTTGGGCATCATGCGAGCCACGGCACTCTGGGGGGGGTCTACGACAACTGGAGCAGTGTGATGGTTAGTGGTTGTGTTACTGTCATGGGCAGCGCTGGCAGGGTCAGTGGGTGCTCCACACAGCAGTGATCTCCGGACCGCGATCCGAGCGCCTATCGCATGTTGGTAGGTGATGTTTGGTTGGGTCACCTGGGGATCTCACGCGTGCCAGCGACTCGCACCAGACACGCGCTCCGTTCTCGCCAGGGTTGTCGCGGTAGCATGGACACGAGGGGGGTGCAGCAAGCAACTGAGGTTGCAGTTTGTAACGCTGCCGCCAAGGGGCAGGGTAGGGGGAATTTTGGCACGGACCTGGCACCTACCTGGGAGCAGGCTGGTGATTTCAGTCACTTTAACGTTTTGATTGTTTGCCCCTACCAGGTCAGCACGGAGTTGCCACCCGGTGCAAGTTTGCACCCCCCCCCCCACCAGATCTGACAGAGTATCAGGTCTGTTGCGCTGAGGGACGTGGCGAGCCGCTTCCTTTGAGTACGATTGCCACACTCAGGAGAGTAAGTAGAGACGCTGGGTGTGTTTGCATTTGGGACTTTAGGAGGAAGTGGGGCATGGGAAGGGACAGGGTGCAAGACCACGGTTGGGGGGTAACCTAACCTAACCTCTGCTTCATCTCCACCCAGTTTCAGTGGAGATACCCAGCGACCGTCACCCCTTCGGCACGTCGCTCGTAAACTGTTGAGTAAGTACAGGCACTGCCTTGTGTGTCACAGAGGGGACAATAGGAAAAGCATGGGAGTGCCTGATCGCTGGTCAGAGTGTTTGCTCACAGCTGTCTTTCCTTCCAGGTTGAGTCGACCACACCAGGATATTATGGATAGCCAGGGATCGCCGTCGCTTTTCACGTTGACGTCCCAGGTGGAGGAAACCCAGCAAGGCACTTCCCAAGACGCACAGCTAGCAGCCATCGTGGAACTGGCCAAGACCAAGGGATTGGCTTGGGCCGCAGAACTTTTGAAGGCTAGCAACCCAGTGGATTCCGGGGTCAGCTGTGGGGGCTCGATCACAGAGCAGGAGCCTAGCGAAGAAGCAGGCCCCTCCCGGTCCAAGCGAACACGCAGGGCAACCAACAAGGACTTCCCGGCAGAACCGCCGCCACCTAAGAGTCGGGCAGTGGCCATTACCCGAAGTGCTCCGCTGCCCGTTCCCCCACCCGTGGCGCAGGGAATAGCCCCCCCCCGGCTGACGGCACGCCCCAAGGGACCTTCGCAACTGTTGAGGACTTGGGTAAGCTCTCTGACACTCTAAAGAGCTTCATGTCGGAGGTCAGAGCTGGTCTCGCTGGGGCTAGCGCGACGGTTGGGCCCATCACAGTGAACAACGGGGAAGGAGGGGTAGCAGCGGCTGCGAATGTGTGGGCCCTTCAAGGGAGCCACACCCAAGTGCATCAGTTACCCCTCTGGGGGAGCTCGGATTAAGAGCTCAGACAGGGCCTGGGTTAGCGGGGTCTGCTAAGGAGACTGTGGCCGCCGAGACAGTTGGTGGCCTTGGAACAGGTATCCAGACTCCGATTCTCCTGGGCCCGGCAACTACAGCAGGGACTAGCGGAGTGCGCCTGGGCGAGGTTGTGGGCTCCCTCAGCGGGGGCAGCGGCTAACTCCACCCTGGCCATGCCCAGCGCTCCCCTAGTTGCGCTTTCCACAGCTATCCAGCCGGTCACAGCAGCTATTGCCCTTACGGTGCCTCCCCCGGTAGCGCTACCAGGACACTTGCCGGTCACCCACGCGCCTCTCCTGTCAGGCCGCAGCTCCCTGTCCTGGGAGGTGCCTCTTGCTGTTAAGGAATTCATATGGAGGCGTGAATTTCTGGACATCTTTTCCCTGCTCCTTCTGGCCAGCATGGCCAGGACGCTCGGAGGGTTGGGGGCAAAGAGGAGGATAAGAAAGTCAGGTTTCAGGCATGGCCGGAGAAGTCTATCGACAACTGGCTATCGGCCTTCTCCATTTTTCAGTCAGTGATATTGGAAAAATTCCCTGAGCAAGGACAGGCACTGGTGCAATATCAAAGGCTGATCCACACAGAAGCACAAAAGTGGGGGGGGTCAGGGTGGGTGAACTATGACCGCGAATTTAGAAAAAAGATGGCAGTATGCCCGGAGATGGGGTGGGATCAAAAGGAGGTCCAGCTGTGGATGGACCATATGGGGTCTCGCGGGGCGCAGAACACCGCGACGCAGCCGAAGGCGCAGGGGGTGGTTCACCAAGATTCAGAATCCTCCCAGACTGGCACTAAGGCTTTCAAGCAGTCCTTTCGAGGGTCACGCAGGGGGGGCCAAACAGGGGGGTTCAAGAGAGTGTCTCCTGGAACATGCAACCTCTTCAATGCAGGGTCGTGCTCATGGGGGATCAAGTGTAGGTTCCAACATGCATGCAGCAAATGCGGCGGCCGACACCCCGCGACCTCATGCCAGGCCAAGCAGGACAAGAAACCGTCTGCTGACAGTAAAAAGGACAATTGAGGCAGCACCGAAGGAAGCTAAAAGACCAATCTCTCCAGCACCTGACCCCCCGCGCAGCGCCTCATCCGTACTTGTCAGTCCACCCAAGCGTAGTGCACCCCTGGCCCCCCCCTGCTCGCCTTCTCTCCGTGCTCGGAAAGGGCCGTCACCTATCATCCTAAACAACATCCTCCCCCTTCTCAGATGGTACCCCAACAAGGGGGACAGGGCTCTATTATTATGAGGGTTCGTCGAGGGATTCGTGATTCCTTATGTGGGCCCCTTGTCTTGCAGGGAGGCGGACAACCTCAGGTCTGCCAGGGACCTTCCCTCTGTAGTGCAGGCAAAAGTCAAGAAGGAGCTGGAGCTAGGTAGGGTTGCTGGGCCCTTCTGGGAGCCTCAGCTGGACAACTTTGTAGTTTCACCGCTGGGGGTCGTACCGAAGAAGGAGCCTGGGACCTATAGACTCATTCATCACCTGTCATACCCGGAAGGCGACTCGGTCAACCATGGGCTGCAAGAAGGAACTTGCTCAGTGTCATACTGTACACTAGATGTGGCTCTGGACTTAGTCAGGAGGGCGGGCAAGGGGGCCTGGTTAGCGAAGGCAGACATTGAGTCGGCATTTCGCTTATTACCAGTGCACCCGAGCAGCCAACACCTGCTGGGTTTCAGGCTAGATGGCTGGTACTTTTTTGACAAATGCATGCCCATGGGGTGCACAGTCTCCTGTGCCTTCTTTGAGGCCTTCAGTTCCTTCTTGCAATGGGCGTTACAAGAAACCTGTGGGGTGGAAGGGGTCTCCCATTACCTGGATGACTTCCTTTTCATTGGGCGGGATGGCACGCAGGAATGCAGGGCGGCTCTCTCTGACTTTCAGACCCTGGCGAACCACCTGGGGGTCCCCCTAGCTCCGGGGAAGACTGAGGGGCCTGCGCAAGTGCTTACGTTCCTAGGGATTGAACTGGACACAGTGCTGGGTGAATCCAGGCTGCCTCCAGATAAGGTCCGGGACCTGGGACAACAGATCCGGCTAGCCGTGGGGAAGGACAAAGCCCCCCTGGCCTTTGTGCAGAGCCTCCTGGGGAAACTTAACTTTGCTGCCAGGGTCATTCCCGCGGGGAGGGTCTTTGCGCGCAGGCTGGCCAGAGCTACTGCTTCGGTCACAAAGAAGCACCACTTAGTAAAATTGAGCAGAGGCATGAGGGAGGATCTGCTAATGTGGGCGGACATTTTGGAGAACTTTAATGGGTCAGTCATCTGGCGCGCACCCTGGGCCAACAGCGCAGAATTGTCACTGTTCACAGATGCGTCTGGAAAGGAAGGGTTCGGGGTCATCCTGGACAGGGAGTGGTGTGCCAAGAGGTGGCCTAACTCTTGGCACAAGAGAAGGATCACTTCCAAGATCACTGTGTTGGAACTCTTCCCCATAGTACTAGCTCTCCACCTCTGGCCGGGGGTGCTGACAGCGAAGAGGGTCCTGTTCTGGTCCGACAACTTAGCAGTTGTCCAAGCAATCAACTCACATTTGGCTAGCTGCCCCTTGGTTTTGTGTCTGTTGAGAGAGCTGGTGAGGGCATGCTTAAAAAACAATGTGGACTGCAGGGCTCGCCACATTCAAGGGGTACAGAATGTGGCCGCTGACGCTCTCTCTCGTTTTCAGTGGCACCGTTTCCGAGAGGCGTGGCCGAGAGTGAGAGAGGAGATGACCCCTTTCCCACAACACCTGTGGCTTCTTCTGAGGTGGAACAGCGGATGAGGAGTTTAGGTGAGCTGTCACTGGCACCCAGGACGGTGAAGCGCTACAGGACTTGTGTGGACACTTTTTGTGCGAATATGGGAGCGTGGGATGATGCAGGGTCTTCACTAGAGCTTAGAGTGCAAAAATTCATCTTGTGGGCCAAGGAAGGGGGGAAATCCCACCCCTGGATCTCGGGGCATTTGTCAGCCATCAGTTACCACGCCCGGTTGAGAGGACTACCTGACCCTACCAAATCCTTCGTCATCAGGGCTGCACTTAAGGGATGGGCAAGGAGTGAACCCCGTTCCTCTGACAACAGGTCTCCCATCAGTTACACGATCCTGCAAGGGATGCTGGACAGCATGCCCCAGGCTACCTGTTCAGGGTACGAGGCAATACTATTCTCTGCTAGTTTTGCGCTGGCCTTTTTCGGGGCCTTCCGCATTGGGGAGCTAGTGGCGCGTTCCAAGCAAGACTCCTCGGGGGTGGCTTTGAATATTAAGGACGTTACCATTAGCTCATCATGTCTCAGGATAGTTGTGAGACAATCGAAAACAGATCAAGCAGGAAAAGGGAGAGTAGTCCTGTTACAGGGGCTGGGGGACGCCAGGTATTGCCCCCTGCTCTTGGTCAAGGCTTATTTGGCCCTTCGCCCGGGGACTGCGGGGTACTTCCTAGTACATGAGGACGGGTCTCCGGTTACAAAGTTCCAAGTAGACCACATCATGCAGACATGCTTGCAATTGTCAGGACAGGCAGGGGAGACAAGAGATTTAGCAGTCACTCCTTCAGGATTGGGGCGGCTACCACTGCCTTTCTATCAGGGATGCCGCCAGAGCGAATCAAGCAAGTAGGGCGCTGGGAGTCGCAATGCTACAAACGATATATAAGGCCTTGAACGGAAAGTTAGGGCGAGAAGCATCTTAGGTCTATGTGGAAACTGACAAGTGGTTATAGGTGTACGGTTTTGGCCCAGATGGCCAAATGATGTTGCAGTGCTGTGGTTTTTTATTGTGCAATTGTAGATTATAGAACATAAACGTTAATAAACTTGGTTTTCAAACACAACATCTCTTTATTTACCAGGAACCAAGGTCTGGGTAATTGGCCATTCAAGCATCGTTAGAGTGGCACGGTGGGCGGAGATAAGGAAGTGGCGACATGTCTTCTCCGCTACAGAGATCACGTGGCTAGGTTACCCGGGCATGCGTTGGAACGAGCTGAGGAGGAAGCTACAGCAGAGAATGGGGGGAGGGAGCGGTCCACCCCACATTCTGGTCATACACTTGGGAGGGAATGACCTGACGACTCTGGGGAGGAGAGGACTGCTCCAGGACATGAGAGACATCATGTGTCAATTGAGTATTCAGCTAGGGGCATGTGAACTGTGCTGGTCCGAAATTTTACCTCGCCAAGTTTGGCAAGGAGCCCGTTTGGGAGAGGCAATTGAGATATCACGTAGGAGAGTGAACAGCGCCATGCGTAAATTCACCGAACAAAGGGGATTTGGCTTCATCAGGCATGGATTACTTAATGTCAAGTCTACTGGATGTTGGGAAGTGGATGGGATTCACCTCTCAAGGGTAGGCATGGACCTATTTTTGCTGGACCTGGGGAGGCCTTGGAAGCAACAGGCTGTAGGTAGGAATATCTGCCTTGGTGGGGGCCCTGGGGGTGACGGGGCCGCCCCCAGAGCTGTGGAGGAGTTACAGGGCGATCCAGAGTCTGCAAGGTACAGAAGGGTACTACATTGCAGCAGCACAACCGGGTGCTAAGCCAAGGATACCCAGGGATGTCTTAGCGTGTCCCCTGGAAGAACTACGGCGCCCGTTAGCCTACAGGCGGTTGTGGGTCTGAGCAACCGGGGCTGCCTGGAACGCTCCGCCCACCTGTCGGGGGCGTGAGTAAGGGAGTGGACTGGCGGTTCACTGAAGGGAGAGGTGGCCTCTCCCAATAATTGGTAAACACCGGTTGGCGACGGCCACGGTGCAAGTTGGCTCATCAGGCGGGCAGGCGGCATAGGGGCTGGCCTGCCCTGGGATCGCCCGTAAGATAACCCACCATGTTGGCATATTGGTTATGCAAATAAACCTGCAGCAAAATTTCTCCACTAAAAAAGGTGTTGTGTGGTTTATTTATATATATCATTGTATGATAACGGAGTGTTGCCGATATTGGCACTATGCCAAGGCTGCCCGGGGGGGCCGTGTAGGGGACCCTCCAATAGGGCGGCCGCCTTAGTGCCACAGGAAGGCACAGAAGGATGCATTCTAGGCTCCCTTGGCTAGGGAACAGGGGGTCGGCTGGCCGCGTCACTTCCGGCCGTGGGAGGGGGACAGGGGTACATAAGCCTTTCCACACCCACAGGAGAATCTCTTGACCGCTGCCCATCTCGCTGTTTCCCGCCCTACCGCTTACCCGGCGAACGGCCAAAGGAGGGTACGGGGGGGGAAGAATCTAACTTATTGTTTGTGTTGCAGGAGGAGTTACAGGGCGATCCAGAGTCTGCAAGGTACAGAAGGGTACTACATTGCAGCAGCACAACCGGGTGCTAAGCCAAGGATACCCAGGGATGTCTTAGCGTGTCCCCTCGAAGAACTACGGCGCCCTGTTAGCCTACAGGCGGTTGTGGGTCTGAGCAACCGGGGCTGCCTGAACGCTCCGCCCACCTGTCGGGGGGCGTGAGTAAGGGAGTGGACTGGCGGTTCACTGAAGGGAGAGGTGGCCTCTCCCAATAATTGGTAAACACCGGTTGGCGACGGCCACGGTGCAAGTTGGCTCATCAGGCGGGCAGGCGGCATAGGGGCTGGCCTGCCCTGGGATCGCCCGTAAGATAACCCACCATGTTGGCATATTGGTTATGCAAATAAACCTGCAGCAAAATTTCTCCACTAAAAAAGGTGTTGTGTGGTTTATTTATGTATATCATTGTATGATAACTGAGTGTTGCCGATATTGGCACTATGTATTTAGGCCCAAGCAGTGCTGTTCAAATCAAGAAAACGACAGCACACCAAACATTTGGAGCAGTCATGGTTTGTACGGATCATACTAGGCAGTGCGGAAAGTTAAAAAGGACACTGTACGGTGTATGCAAGATCTAGGTTTATTTATTTATTTATGCGTTTTTATATAGCGCAGACTTTACCCGAAGGTGTCAGAGCGCTTCACAATAGGAACAGTGACGTTACATGAGGAGAAAATTACAAGTGGGCATGTTACAAAAGCAAACGTTACGTTACATGAGGAAAAAGTGACAAGTGTGCATGTTACATAAGCATGCAAGATACAAGTAGAGGTATAATACTGCAATAAGTGGCAGACACTCAAAACACAAGAACACACTAGGAAGGCACTTCTATAGGCATGGAGTACAGAATTTCCTATAGTGAAAGAACTTCCTTGAGGGAATAGAGAGGGCATGAATTAGATTTGGAAGTGTCTTTGAAGGAGGAGAAATTTGAGGTCAGTTTTGAAGGACCGGGGAGAGGTGGTGGTCCGGAGCTGAGGCGGAAGTGAGTTCCAGATTCTCACCGCGTTGCCTGAAAAGGATTGGGCCATCGATCTTTCCCTTTTGAAAGTGGGAGGTTCAAGCAGTACATTTTCTGCATTACGTGATGGTCTAGAGCCTCCAGAGAGTTTCAGTTTATTCGCCAAGTAGCGAGGAGAGGAGGAGTGCAAGGCTTTGTGGGTGATACAGGCAGTCTTGTAGATAGATCTTGCCTCCATGGGAAGCCAACGGAGGGAAGATAAAATGGGTGTGATGTGGTCGCTTCTTTTGGCCCCATATATGAAACGAGCTGCTGAATGGAGAATAGATTTAAGGGGGGACAGGTGGGATTTGGGGAGGCCAGTAAGAAGAGAATTGCAGTAGTCCAATCTAGAGGGAACCAGCGATTGGACCAGGGTTTTTAGGTCTTGCTCCGGGAAGAAGCGTTGAATCCCCCAAAGAAGGCGCAGTTGGTATCGAGCAGACTTTGCAATGGAATTGATGTGGGAGAGTAGATTGAGTCTTTTGTCGAGTATGATACCAAGGGATTTTGCGCTGTCGACAATGATGTGTTTATTGTTAAGTAGATTCATCTGATCCATCCATGATTGAACCGGAGGAGGAGAGAGTGAGGAGGAGAGGAGGAGGAATTCAGTTTTGGAGGGATTCAGAATGAGTTGATGAGTTAACATCCAGTTTTGAATGGAGTCGAGAGTAGAGTTTAGGATGGAGAGATCGTGTGTGGAGGACACCTTAAGGTAGATATGGGTGTCGTCCGCATAAAGATGATAGAGGATCCCAGATTTACTTAGGAGATTTCCCAATGGTTCCCAATAGAGGTTGAACAAAGTGGGTGCAAGTATAGAGCTTTGAGGGACACCTTGACCTACCGCCAAAGGAGATGAAAGACTGTTCGCTATTTTGATCATTTGGGATCTATCAGAGAGGAAGGAAGCAAACCATTTAAGCACTGTGCCTTCCACGCCCATTCTCTGTTGAAGAGTGTTAAGGAGAGTGTTGTGATTGACAGTGTCAAAGGCTGCAGAAAGGTCAAAGAGAATTAGAAGACAAGACCCCCCTGAATCGAGTATCCGCAGCGTGTCGTCGATCACTTGCAGCAGGGCTGTTTCAGTGCTGCAGTTTTGAATGAAGCCAGACTGGAAATTGTCAAGAAGATCATTGTCCTTGATATGACGGGAGAGTTGTTTCGCTACACATCTTTCTGTGATTTTTGCAAGAAAAGGTAGGTTAGTGATGGGGCGGAAGTTGTTGAGGTCGTTCGCATCAGCGGTGGGTTTTTTAAGAAGAGGGGTAACCTGCCCAGTTTTGAAGGAAACAGGAAGGGAGCCTTGACTGAGGGAGAGGTTAACCAGAGTGGTCCAATAGGAAAGAGAATGGGTGTAGAAGTCGATGGCAATGGCACTAGGGATGGGGTCAAGAGAATGGTTGGAGGGCTTTGTTTCGAGGATGCATTTGAGGAGGGCAACTTCAGAGATGGTGTCAAAGTTCTGCCAAATGGCTAAGGATTTGCGCTCCTCTGGAGGGGTAGGATGATCGACCTGATCCACAAGTGATTTCACTTTTTCGTCAAAGAATATAGCGAATTCCGCTGCTTTCTTTGTAGAATCCTCCAACTTGGGTTACGCCTGCTCCAGATTGGCATACATCCACTACCACATCCAATGGGCAGTTCTCAAAAAGCAGGAATTGAAGATGGTTTGCAGTAAAGTGCTGCTGCTCTTTATCCGTAGTATGCAGTGCGTGTAACATCCATTTAGGCAGCCCCATTGTTTTTTTTTATTTCAAGTTGTTTTTATTGATTTTCCAAAAAGAATGATACAAAATGCAAACACAATAAAAATCACATAAATAACAATAATACTGACATATGATGAAACCAAGGAAGAGAAAGAAAAAGAAAAGACAACAAGTTATCCAAGTGCGTTACAGTAGGAAATGCATTTATGTTGGATAGGAAGAGGTGGACTATGAGTAACACATTCTACATACGATCTATGATACATTACAGGCGTACAGTATAAGACTATGTATATCACGGTCTACATCCGATCCATGAAACTTTACAAGCGTACCATAAAGGACATAGTAAAATCACAGCAATACCTTTTAGTATGATCGAAGAACAGTCTTGTAAGAAACGATCATTAGCAATGGGGGGACAGGTGGGAGGCCTCCTCTTAGAGTATACGAAGACACTGGACACTGTGTTTGTGCGATGGAGTGCAGTGTGTTGAATTTCACGGTGGGTCAAATGTAAAGTAAAGGGCATCAAGGGACCTCCATAGTTTCCTATGCGGAGTGCGCCAGGGAGAGGAGTGTAGGGAGATGTTATCCGCCCCTCTGAGGAAGGACAACCATTCCTGCCGCGTTCTGAAGGAGACTTCTTTGGAGTTCTTCCACTTATTGAGCACTATTTTGCAGGCCAGTGTAAGCATAAGGTCTAGCAAGTAGCGGTCATTAACATCTGGAAGCATTGGGTCCAGAAAGCCCAGTAGGATATAGGAAAATTCTCTTGGGGGGTTGATGTTAAATGTTTTGTTTATGCACTCATATATTTTGTCCCAATAAGTTTGTAAGGTGGGGCATTGGAAGAGCATATGGGGAAGGTCGCCAACATGTGTATTGCAGTTCCAGCATGTAGGGCTCAGGCTGAGTTTAAGTTTAAAAATCCTTTCAGGGGTCCAGTATGTCCTGTATATTAGCATAAGCTTTGTTTGGGATAATACTGGCGACATTTTATTTGAGAAGGGAGTTATATGTATCTTGTCCCAGTCAAAGTGGATTTCTCTGATGTTAGTTTCGGACTCCCATTTTGTCTCACTCTTTAAGTGTGATTTACGAGGTTTAGGAGATAAAAGCTTGTAGATTTTAGAAACAGTGGGGCATATCTACGAGGACGGCGATAAGTCAACGCAAAGCGCGCTTAGCGCTTTCTACTTATCGCCGTCTATCGCTTGATTATATCGCCCTGGTAGCGCTTATCTACAACGCTTTTCCCCAGGGCGATATAATTACCAGCGATAGCGGGGAAATCGCCGCTTTGCAGGGAACATCGCTGGTTTTCCAGCGATGTTCCCTGCAAAACGGCGATAACCTTGCTGATACCACCCTGTGGTCGTATCAGCACAATCCACCCCATAATAGGTATGTTTAAGTCTGCATTTTAGCAGACGTTAGTTTTCAGCGAAAACAGCGGTTTTCGCCCAAAACTAAGGTCTGCTAAAATGCGTTAGTAGCTTTGTAAATATCGCGATGTGCACATCAGCGATATTTACAAGGTTGTACTGCCCAGGACGCCCACTTTGCATCTCATTAGTGATGCAAAGGGAGACGTCTGGTAAAAGGGTGCTAACATGCGCCAATGCATGTTAGCACCCTCTTGTTAATAGGGCGATAATTTTATCTCAGCTTTTTTGGCTTTAAAAGCCAAAAAAGCAGAGATAAAGCCCTTGTAGATATGCCCCAGTGTGTCCTGACCTTAGCAGCTGTAGCATCCTTGTGAGGATCGACGGGTCGGTAGGTTTTATGGAACGTAGCGTGAGTTGTGACTTTAGCTTTAGAAACTTATAGAAGTCTAGGGAATCTAGATCAAATCGTGCTTGAAGCTCGGAGAAAGGCAAAGGGAGTTTCCCGCAAAAAGGTCTTTGACTAGGTTTATGCCTTTTTCGACCATTTTTCCCAGAAAGACATCTTTCCGTCTACCCTCAGGTAAGGGTTATTCCAAAGAGAGGTTAAGTTGGACTTGTTAATTTTAACTGCAGATAATTGATCCAGGCGTAGCAGGGCTCTTTTGGTATTTTGAATGATATATTTAGAATGGAGGATGGAAGAGATATCCATGGTTAGGAGAGCAGGTAACAGGATTTCATTAATGATTGATCTTTCTATCTCCACCCATACTGGAGTGTAGCCATAGTGGGGGGAGTAGCCAGTTTACTCCTTGCTTGCAAAGATACGCAGTTTGATAGTTCCTGAAGTTTGGAAGGCCCAGACCTCCTTTTTCTTTGGTCAATTGGAGTTTTTTCAAAGAAATTCTGGGTCTCTTACCATGCCAGAGGAACGAATTGAACATTTTATATATCCTGGTCAAGAAGTCATTAGAGAGTGTCATTGGCAACATACTGGCTAAATAATTTACAAGTGGGGTGATCATCATTTTTAACGTCTCTGCTCTTCCCCACCAGGATAAGAATTTTGGTGACCAGCCATCTAGTAACGTTGAGATTTTTTTAATGAGAGCATTCTCATTCGTCCGCAGGGTGGTAATTAGGTCTCTTGTAAAATCTAATCCTAGGTATTTGATACAATCTGGTTGCCATGAAAGGCCTGAATTACCGATTATTTGCTTGCCGCCAAGATTGTTTAGGAGTTTTATCTCTGTTTTGTCTTTGTTTAGTTTATAACTATATACCGCAGAGAACTCTTCTTTTGAGGTCATTAGTGCAGTTATGGGATCCTCCGCATTTCCGGAGATGATTAACACGTCATCAGCGTAAGCTGTTATTTTGATCGTGCATTTGTTGAAGCATACTCCTGTAATCTGGTTGTTGTTCCGAAGTTGATAAAGGAACGGTTCTATCGCTAGTAGGAACAAGGAAGGGGAGAGAGGACACCCTTGCCTAGTGCCTTGTTCTTGTTTAAAAGAGGAGGAGAGGCATCCCCCAGCTCTAACTCTGGGGGAATGGTTAAAATATAGCGCCATGACCATGCAGATAAAAATGTCCCCTAGATTAAACCTATCGAGGGTTGCTTTAAGATAGGACCAATCGATTTTGTCGAAAGCCTTTTCGGCATCCAACGTGATTGCAACTGTTGGGGAGTCTGTTGTTTTGACTTTCTCCAGGGCATGACATAAAATATGAGTATTATCACTAGATAGTCTGTTCTTTAAAAATCCAACTTGTGAAGGGTGAATAAGTTTGGGTAAATGTTTTTGGAGACCCTTAGCAAGGATCATAGCATAGATTTTACAGTCTATGTTAATCAGTGATATAGGTCGATAATTTTTAGGATGTGCTGGGTCCTTCCCATCTTTTGGTATCACAGCTATGATAGCCTCTGCAGGTGTCCCGTTAATCTTGCCGGATTCACTAAATTCGTTAAACATGCTTAGAAGATGGGGAATCAAAACCGAGGAGAATGACTTATAGAATTTAGCATTAAAACCATCGGGTCCCGGAGCTTTCCCTACTTTAAGGGCTTTTATAGTGTCGCCAATTTCGGTTGCAGTTATTGGGCTATTAATTTCATCTTTGTCTTGTTCTGAAAGGGTAGGTAAGTTGCATTTGCTTAGGTAGTCTTTGGCTTTGGCGGTTCCCAAATCTTGATTTTTTGCTGTACAATGTGCTGTAAAAATATTTAAAGATTTCTGCTATTTTGTCGGGGTCAGAGTGAGCTATCCCCTTCTGGTCCAATAAGTTCTTAATCATATTCTTTTATAATTTGAACTTTAAGTAGGAGGCTAAGCTCTTCCCTGCCTTGTTGGACTCACACAGTCTGATGCTTTTTTGCTTATTAATCCAAACCCCTGCCCTGTAACTTATTATTTTATTATACTTGTATTTCTTTTTCACTAATTCATTCAAAACTGTGGTTTCTCTAGATATAATATGCTTTTCTTCCAAAGTAGAAATCTCCTTTTCTAGATTTTCAAGTTTACGGTTGGTGTCCTTGTTCATGGCAGACCTAATTTTAATGATCTCACCCCTAATAGTGCTTTTTAGTGCTTCCCATCTTGTGAGATCCGATGTGTCTCCTGTTTTGTTTTCCGTGAGGTAGTTTTGTATTGCTCTCTCAATACTTTGCCTATTTGATTCTGCATCTAATACCTCGTTATTGAGTCTCCAGAGGGATTGATTTTTAAAAGGTTTTGGGTCAGTTATAGACAGACTTATACATGAGTGATCTGAGATCACTCTCGGCTCAATGGAGGTTTGTTCTTTTCTGGGCACAGCATTGTTCGAAATAAGCAGATAATCAATGCGTGAATAAGAATTATGTGGAGATGAATAAAAAGTGTACTCCCTACCTGTGGGATTTTGTATCCTCCAAGTGTCAGAGAAATTAAAGCGGCTGCATAGATTGATAAGGGCTTTGTGTGACTTGTTGACACGAAAAGGGCAGCGTGAGTCCCTATCTAGGGCTGGATCCATGGGTAGATTAAAATCGCCCGCTAGTATGTGCATGGCTGAATCTGGAATTGTTTCAATCTGCTTACTGAGATTTTCCCAGAATGCCGAGTCATCCCTATTGAGGGCATAGATCTTTGTAATGTAGAATTCCGTGTTGTCTTTAACCAGTTTCGTTGTGACCCACCTTCCCTGTGTATCGGTAGAGCTTGATACGAGATCTATGTTGGCTTTTTTAGCTACCAAAGTCAGGACACCGTTTTTTTACCTATAGCTTCAGAGCCAGTAACCTCACTGTAAAACCTGTTTCTAAGTGAGTTAAATTGTTTGGAGTCAATTTTTGTTTCCTGCAGTAGGATGATGTCACCTTTCTGTTTGAGGAGATAATCAAGGATCTTCCTTCTTTTGATAGGGTGATTTATACCCTTAACATTCAGTGAGACTATCTTGAGATTGTGTTAGGCCACAGCTATCGATGAAGTCTGTGACATCATAAGTGTAATATGATCATAGTGAGTGGTGCTCTGTCTGATGGAGACCTATTGTATCGTTGACTCCTCTCAACCTTGAAAAGGCATGAGTCACCTTCTTTTACTTACGTTAGAGTATTTAGTGTCTCTGACATTAGCTCTAATGTTAACTCCGGGCCGGCAAAGGTCACTCCCAAAGGTCATCAAAGGGTTTAATCAATCAGACTCAGACAAACTCTGGGAATATTTACTGGATGATATGCAGCTTTCCATCAAGTCAATGCAGTACCATTCTGACAAGATCAATCAATCAATCAATCATGTCACTTATAAAGCGCACTACATACCCGCGAGGGTCTCAAGGCGCTGGGGGAAGAGGGGGGGTGGTGCTGCTACTGATCGAAGAGCCAGGTCTTGAGGAGTCTTCTGAAGGCCAGTAGGTCTTGGGTCTGTCGGAGGTTGGTGGGGAGGGTGTTCCAGGTCTTGGCGGCGAGGTGGGAGAAGGATCTGCCGCCGGCGGTCGTTTCCGGATGCGGGGGACTGTGGCGAGGGCGAGGCTGGTCGAGCGGAGCTGGCGGGTGGGGGTGTAGAAGCTGAGTCGTCTGTTGAGGTAGGCTGGTCCGGAGTTGTGGAGTGCTTTGTGTGCGTGGGTGAGGAGCTTGAAGGTTATCTTCTTGTTGACAGGGAGCCAGTGCAGGTCTCTCAGGTGGGGTGTGATGTGGCTGCGTCGGGGGATGTCGAGGATAAGACGTGCAGAGGTGTTCTGGATGCGTTGCAGCCATCTCAGGAGCTTAGCCGTCGTTCCTGCGTAGAGGGCGTTTCCGTAGTCCAGCCTGCTGGGTGACGAGGGCCTGGGTGACTGTTTTTCTTGTTTCGGTGGGGATCCACTTGAAGATCCTGCGGAGCATTCGGAGGATGTTGAAGCAGGATGAGGAAACGGCGTTGACCTGCTTAGTCATGGAGAGGGTGGGGTCGAGGATGACCCCTAGGTTGCGTACGTGGTCGGTGGGTGGCGGGGCTGTTCCCAGTGATGTTGGCCACCAGGAGTCGTCCCAGGCTGAAGGGTTGGAACCAAGGATGAGGACCTCCGTCTTGTCCGAGTTCAGCTTCAGGCGGCTGGTCCTCATCCATTCGGCGACGGCCTTCATTCCTTCGTGGAGGTGGGCTTTGGCGGTGTGAGGGTCTTTGGTGAGGGAGAGGATCAGCTGGGTGTCGTCGGCGTAGGAGATGATGTTGAGGTTGTGCTGTCGGGCGACGTGGGCGAGGGTGCCATGTAGATGTTGAACAGCGTTGGGCTGAGGGAGGAGCCTTGGGGTACGCCGCAGATGATCTTGGTGGCCTTGGATCGGAAGGGGGCGAGGCGGACGCTTTGTGTTCTGCCGGAAAGGAAGGATGTGGTCCAGTCCAGGGCCTTCTCTTGGATCCCGGCGTCGTGAAGGCGTGTTCGTAGTGTGTGGTGGCAGACCGTGTCGAAGGCGGCTGATAGGTCCAGGAGGATGAGGGCTGCTGTTTCTCCGTTGTCTAGCAGGGTCCTGATGTCATCGGTGGCGGCGATGAGGGCGGTTTCGGTGCTGTGGTTGCTGCGGAAGCCGGACTGGGAAGGGTCCAGGATGTTGTTCTCCTCGAGGTAGCGGGTCAGTTGTTTGTTGACGATTTTCTCTGTGACCTTCGCGGGGAACGGGAGCAGAGAGATGGGTCGGAAGTTCTTGAGGTCCTTGGGGTCTGCCTTGGGTTTCTTGAGTAAGGCGGTGATCTCGGCGTGCTTCCAGCTTTCCGGGAAGGTTGCTGTCTCGAAGGAGATGTTGATTATTTTCCGGAGATGGGGCGCGATGGCTATACTGGCTTTGTTGAAGATGTGGTGAGGGCATGGGTCTAGCGGTGAACCGGAGTGGATGGTGTTCATGATCTCGCTGGTGTCCTCGTCGTTGATGTTGGTCCAGGAGAGCAGGCGGTTGGTGGTTGTGGGGGCAGTGGTCTCGGTGGTTGCCGGGGCGGTCGTGGTGTTGAAGCTGTCGTGGATGTCGGCGATTTTGCGGTGGAAGGAGGTAGCCAGTGAGTCGCACAGGTCTTGCGACGGCTGGATGTCGTTGGTGTTGGAGCTGGGGTTGGAGAGTTCCTTACGATGTTGAAGAGCTCTTTGCTGTTGTGTGCGTTGTTGTCTAGGCGGTCGATTGGACGCTCAATTGTCGATCCTTAATTTAGAGGCCATCCATATCTCAAATATCGACAGTAGATTAGCAGACATGAACAACTTGATTAAAAGGGCCCAGGCGGATACACACCTACTTCCAACGCACTGCACCGCCTTTGCTATTGTCGATAAACTCTCCACCCTTCCAGAAGTAATGGGGGACATCCTGGCAGATATTAGGAAAATATCAAAAACCCCAAGCTTATCATCTCAAGAGGCCCAAACAAAAGGCTCCTCAACAGGATCAACTAGTAGTCAGGAGGACACGGCCAATACAGAAGGTGCAAAGGGTCCCCCAAAAGATTCTTACAACGAAACACGACCAGCCACTGCCCCACTTATTTGACCGCTTGGCGCTGCTAAAGGAAGCGTCAAGGAAACTGCCGACCAAAAAAGTGAGGATCCCGGCAGCCACAATATACTGGCGAATAAGAGGGGCCAAGAATACAGCTATGACTTCCACCAGGAGGAGCCATTACAAACAAACCTTGAACCAGAATCTTCAGATAAGCCCCATACCAGGGGAAAGAACCAGAATCTCCAGATAAGCCCCATACCGAGGGGAAAGAAGTTCCAACATATAGCCGTAAGCAGAGGAGAAAGGGAAGAAAGAAGAAAAGAACATATTGGATTATTTCAACTCGGGCAGTGTAAGACCAGGAACACAGGAACAAATTGGTGGCAAAACAGCGGAACCACTGCCACAAGCAAGAGTCAACAAATTGAGCCACTCGACCAATTTAATATCAGGGGTTTTAGACATCAAATGGGAAAAGACAGTGGACAAACCAACAGGGCCATCTACACAAACATTAGATGGAAGCACTGAGCACTCAAGTAACAGAGGTTCAGTACTTCTCAACTTAAAACGTTCCACAGAGGTAGCTATCCCTGGGAGAACAGAAGAGGATATCAAATCAAGCCCTTCGACCACTGCAACATCAGGGGATTTAGACACCAAACTGGGGAAGACAGTGGACGAATTGTCAGCGCCTTCTATAAACACAACAGATGCAGTAAGAAAGTTCAAATTATTGGGAGCTCCAGTACATCTTATCAAGCAAAATCCTGGAGAGGCAGTCACCTTAAGGAAAACAACTACTATTACCATGGGAGACTGCAGACCCCGAGTGGATCTTTTCGACCCTCAATCTAAAGAGGAACCAGCTATCCAGGCAAAACAGCCAACTGCTAGTCAATCGCAACTTAAAAACAACTCAATTCTATTTATTCCCAAATATAAATCTAGAGGACGGGGGGATACCCTCAACAGGGGGAACATTCTACAGTTAGTGCAAACCATTAGAAACTTGGTGAACATAAACACTCACGTCCTGGAAAAAATAGCATTTAAAAACATCAAAGAAATTTCAGACAGAGAAATAACATTGACAACCTGGTCCTCAGAAGAAATCGTGAGGAGGATTCTGGACGAAGAACCCCAATTAAAAGCATGGGGAATAAAAATACTACTCCATCAAAAACCTGGCTATCTGGACCCGCTGATACCGTACATCAGAGATCAAGGAAAGGCAGCCAATGCATTAGCTGGCCAGCAGCCACAATCAGTTCTCAAAGGCGCGTGCAGTACAGATGTACCACTACCAGAAAGGAGTAATCAACATCAAGCACCCAGGTCGGAAGACTGGTCCTGGCTAGCGAGGGCGATAAACCATCAAGAGGAGAGCACTTGACTTAGGATAAAACAGCCATCTCAAAGGGAACACTACCTACGAATTTGCTCCTGGAACATTGGTCTGGGCAACAAAACATCGGACCAAGATCTTCTGGATTACTTTCAAGGTTTCGATCTTATTCTGCTACAAGAAACATGGTTGGAAGAACCCTTCCACTTACTTGGTTTCAAAACCCATCATACTTCAGCAGTAAAAGGCTCCAAATTTGGACACCAAAAGGGTGGGCTAACAATATACTCATCAATAAAAACAATAACAGAAACCGAAGATGTTGACGCCTTTACATCTGCCACTAATACAATTAATGCACTCAGAGTGAGTATACGGGACGGAAACACGACACATCAAATATTACTTCTAAACGTCTATATACATCCTCGCGATAAAATTAAAGGAGTCAAAATGGTGAAGGCAGAAATTATAAGGCTCCCCTCGGAAGAACGAACCTCCAACATACTACTGACAGGAGATTTTAACATGCACCTAATGGGGCCACTGATGAGGGACGAGCTACTTGAGGAACACATTCTGCCTGGAATATCCCTGGCCAGGAGCCGAGGATGAAGAAGCAACAATCAGCACTTGCCAAGAGTTTTGTCAACGATTTGGAACACCTAAGCTTTGTGGCACTAAATGGGCGCTTCCCGGGAGACCAGCCCCCGGTGGCAACTTTCCACAGCGCAACTTCAAGTACGTCAATAGATTACACCTTCGCATCTTTTTCGCTTTTCAGTAGGATCACAGGTTTTCAGGTAGGGACCCAAGACCAAAGCGATCATTTGCCACAGGAAATCTCGACAAGAATAACCGGATCAATATTAGACCAGCCTGTCGAGGACCCTGAGTTAATACACACGGATAACATTAGGAGGATCAAATTTAAAACTAACAAACTAGATGAACTTCTGGCTTCAGCAAAGGCATTATGGGAACAAAGGGAGGAGGCTGAAACAAATGAGATAACGCACTGGGAACATTTTAATACAACATTAGGAGGCAAACACATGGCAAGCACCCTTCCAGCATTATCGGCAATTAGGTTTTCAAACCCCCACGATAAACACTTCTCTGGTAGGACAACTTTAAACCTCCGCAACCTCAAAAAAGCTATAAACAAAAAACTGCGTAGGCTTCGGCAAATAGGGCGGGACCCGAGTTTACAAAGGGAGCTAGCTCAACTTAAAGCGGAAAAGAAAAAAATAATCTGGCAGGGAAAAAGGGACTCGGACGAAAATGTGTGGGCTAGACTGTTACACGACTCAAAATCTAACAACAGAGCAAGATTCTGGCGCACAATAAACAGTCTAACCAATCCGAATGTTCCAAGAATCAATTCACACTTGACAGAGGAAGCTTGGGCCTCTTACCTGTTTCATCATTTCAACTCTGATCAGGAACTCAGCATACACTACATCTCAGACGTAACTACTTTTAATCAAAATGTCTTATCAGGAAACAAATATTTTTCGTTTACAATTCACCAGATCCTGGACAGGATAGCCAAAGGCAAGTGGGAGGGCGCTCCGGGTCCCAACGGGATCCCACCAGGCCTATTTAAAAAAGACCCGGAATATTGGGCTTCCAACCTGCTACCATTGTTTGCACAAATCACAGGAGGATCCATCATTCCGGACTCTTGGAGGGGGTCAATCATATCCCCAATATATAAGAAAGGGGACAAGAACTCAGCAAACAGCTACAGGCTGGTGGCTTTAATTGATATCGAAGCGAAATATTACGCTGGCTTAGTCCTGGAAGATCTCACTGCCTGGACAGACGAAAAAGCAATCATACCCATCAACCAAACGGGCTTTTGCAAGGGCATGGGTACAATAACAAACATACTTGCCCTGTCCCTATTGGTTGACGGGGCGAAATCAGCAAAATATCCTCTATTTATGTGTTTCATTGATCACTCGTCAGCGTTCGATAAAATTAACAGGAGCAAACTCTGGCGCAAGCTTAAAGACAAAAAAATACCACCTGTTCTCCTAAACCAGTTAATACTTCTCCATACAAACACGTGGGTTCAAGTTAAACTAGGAGATGGGAAGTTCCTGTCCCAGAGAATTCCAACAACTACGGGGCATAAACAGGGATGCGTCCTGGCGCCGACACTTTTTAACTTGTTTATGTCTGATTTATCCTCTGAACTTGCCTCTTGTAACTCGCATGCGCCAAACTTAGGAAGGCTGCCACTCTCGAACCTGCTGTATGCAGATGATCTCGTGCTGGTTATTCGAACCCCTATCGGCCTTCAACACCTATTAGACACAACTAGTAGATATTCAGTAAACAACGGTTTAACCATCAATTATGATAAAACCAAGATAATGAGGATTCACCCAAGAAAGGAAACTTCCAACTTCCGCTGGCACATGGCTAACTCAATAATAGAAGTAGTCGAACAATACAAATATCTAGGAGTGATAATGGACAATAGGGGCACTTACAACCTACACAAAGACGTCATCAAAAGAAGAGGTAATTCCATTGCGGCAGCAATGAGATCCATTAAGAATAAAATTACTGGCCCAAACCTTACTCCTTTTTTAAAAGTTTGGCAAGCAAAGCTCATTCCGGCAATCACTTATGGGAGCGAGTGCCTGAGGGGAAGAGATGCGGCCATATTAGATAGCACTGTTTCAAGAGCGGCCAGAATGATCTTCAATTTACCTCTCGTCAGCCCACATAGGGCTGGAATTCGGCACACAGCGCCAAGAAATAGCCCGTAAAGGAGCTTACGCCAAGAGCTGGTACAGGATTAAAAATGCCAAAGTAGGATCTCTGAACTCCTACCTATGGAACGAAATACATCAAAAGAGAGACTGTGCAGCTAGGAGCTATCTGACAGCATCAAAAGAGCGTTTAGGCTTGGATGAACTTTGGGCGACCCGGGGTCTTACCACTGCTTCAAACAAATTGTAAATAAGACAGTGAAAAACCTATCCCTAGTAGAAGATAAGGCGGCACTCACAGAAAGAACCCACGGATGGTTTACTGTGCAAAGCTACGTTAAGCCCTCTCCGCAACCTTACCTAGGGGTAGGCTTCAACAGGAGGAAGAAAGAAAAATACCTCCACTTTCGAATGGGCATTCTACCAGCATTGCCGCATCTTCCCCCCTGGAAATGACTGCCGGGCCAGACAACTTGTCATTTATGCGAGGAAGCCAACGAAAGTGTACTGCACCTTCTGTGTATTTGCAGAGAACTACAAGTCGTAAGACGTCAGCTACTGAAGCCTTCTTTTGTAAGCAAGGGGATAAGAACCTGCAGACAAGCTGTGATGGCATGCCTCGGAGGAGGAGACGCTCAGTTAGCATGCCGTTTTGTGCAATTTATGGAAGCGGCAGGGAAGAAACTCAGTCGCCCTTGACCGGTATGTTTTACCACTGCAGCAAAAAGTCCTCTTTTATGGGCGGATCCTCATCTGGATGACACAGGCATTAGCAAAACAGTCACCAGCAATTTACAGCGGCAGCAGGCCAAAAAGCAACTGATTACTGTCCCGTTATCCCCTTCTAGGAACAGTGTTTTGTCATCAATTTTTTTAGCCTTTTAGATTATTCTCCCCCTTAAAAAAAAGGATATTATAAGGCAACCATCGGGTAATCCGTTTTAGCACTGAAAGGTTGTAACCGTTTACCATTGTACTGCATCATACGACAACTATGGACAACAGCCAGTATAATGCATGGATGTTTTATGAGACGTTGTTTTTAAATCTGTCAATGCATTTTACCAAAGGATTGAAAACCAATTTTTGATATTTGTTACATTGATGCTAATATTAGGAATGGGAATTTAAGAAATGCTATTTTTAATCTGTTTAAATTGTGAACCCTGCTGCTATAATTCTTTTATGGATTTGTATAGGTTTTAATTAACCAGACAATAAATTACTTACTTACTTACTAACGTTAACTCTGACGCTGACTCGGTTAGGATTGTGTACAAATAGGGCCCGATTCACAGACCTAACTTAAGACAAAATCCTAAACTTACTACCATTTTGGTATTTACAGAAGGCACTTACTCATTTTGGTATTCACAGAAGGCACTTACTCATTTCGGTATTCACAGAAGTTAGGAGTCCTAACTTTAGGACTCCTAAATGCCTTCTCTGAATACCGAAAGTCTTAAAGTTAGGATTTTTCTCAGTTTAGGAGTAGTAAAGTTAGGACTCCTAACTTTAGGACTCCTAAATGCCTTCAGTGAATACCGAAAGTCTTAAAGTTAGGATTTTCTCAGTTTAGGAGTAGTAAAGTTAGGAGTCCTAACTTTACTACTCCTAAACTGAGAAAAATCCTAACTTTAAGGCTTTCGGTATTCACAGAAGGCATTTAGGAGTCCTAAAGTTAGAGTCCTAACTTTACTACTCCTAAACTAAGAAAATCCTAACTTTAAGACTTTCGGTATTCACAGAAGGCATTTAGGAGTCCTAAAGTTAGGACTACTAACTTCTGTGAATACCGAAATGAGTAAGTGCCTTCTGTGAATACCAATATGAGTAAGTGCCTTCTGTGAATACCAAAATGGTAGTAAGTTTAGGATTTTATCTTAAGTTAGTTCTGTGAATCGGGCCCTCAGCGTATTCCACCCCCTGAAGGGCCACCTGTGCGCACAAGGGGCGTGGTTTGGATCGCGGCGAAGATGGCGGCTTGAGCCTGCTTCTCCTCCCATGGATATGCCACAACCGACTTCTACGCACGCATTCCACAGCGTTTAAAGCCTATTATTGCGCCGGTATATTGGCGGAACATCCAAGGCAATCAGCAGTGCCAAAATTGGGGCGACACGCTCACTGACTGCGCAGCGGCCGACTCCTGCATCCAACCGTCCTCTAAGCGGAGCTTGCGCCATTGCAGCGCCGCCGAGGACGGAGACGGAGCTTTCCACACAACCACCACGTTGCGCCAGACACCATTACCTTCACCGATGTCCTCAGATGTCCTCCACGGATTGAGAGTTCTTAAGCAGCGTATGTGTGGAGGTCTATAAACATCCAGCAAATCAAGTAAGGCTATGCGCTGATTTCCCCATACCCGGTCTGCCTGTGCTTAAAATGGCGGCCACACGAGCAATATAATGGGAACAAACATGGATTCAAACATGGCGTAGGATCTATGTAGATGCCTCAAATGAATTAAAGAGCCATAGGCGCCACAAGCGATGTGATTGCTGTATAGTTTTAGCACCTAAATACCACGCTCAAAGCAAGACCACGCGCGTTGATCTCCCTGCAATTGAGCAGCCTGTGCCTAAAATAGCGTGATCAAGTGTAACATAACGGTAATAGAATCGGCAGGCACGCACTGAGCACAGCCTTAACACATATCGAGACTTGACTTTAACAGGCCAGGTTGTAAAGATGTGTGTTTACGTTTGATGAACGACCTACTGATATTAATGGCCAGCTTTGCCACCGATAGTGCCTGACTCAAAAATGGCGCCCGCCATGTGATTTGTGCAAGTTTCCCCTACCAATCCTGTTCCTATGCTAACTGGGCAACTGTTCCTATGCTAACTGTGACCCGCTAACTCCTGCTCCTACAAATTTAGCCTTACTCAATGCAGCTCCTATGTTATAGAATATAAAGTATCTGCTAAGCACACGAGAGGAACAGTAGCTATTGTACAGCGCCTGACCCTAATATGGCTCCTACAACGACCTGAGAAGATTCTAGAAAACCACGAGTGGCCTTGTAGCTCAGCAGATAACCAGGCCCTTTCGAGTTGACACCACTGCTGGGTTTAATTGGCACTACTGCTGGATATAATTGTTCAAGTTGATATTTCTATTTGCTGTTCACTTGTTCAGTTTTTATTTTCTGGGGCATCACCAACATAACCTTCTCTCAATACAACACTCAGTACAACAAAAGCGACAGCGACAGCTAAATAGTGGAAACAGCAAACAGTGAAAACTGTGAATGTAGTGAAAGCAGTGGAAATAGTGAAAAACAGTGAAAAACAACAAAAACAACAGACACGACAGCGACAGCAAAACAGTTAAAACAGAAAAACGAATATAGTAGGCAGCCAAACGGCAAACGGTCATACAGTGAGCAGTGAAAACAATGAACAGTGAATACAGTTAAAATAGAAAACAGGAAACATAAAACGGCATGCAGTTAGGCAGCAAACAGTCAAACAGTGAACAGTGAACAGTGAAAACATTGACAGTGAGCAGTGAACAGTGAAAACAGTAATACAGTAATACAGCAAACAGCAAACAGAAAACAGCAAACAACAAACAGCTAACAACGTACAACAAATAGCGGACAGTAAGTAACAGACAGTAGACGTGGTCTTCGCCAGATCACGCGTCAATAAATAATTTCAACAAACCATTAACAAATCATCAAGGGTATCACTAAAGACACCTGTCGGTGTCAACAATAATAAAGGCAGCCCCATTGTAATAGGTAATGGAGCAGCATCATTTTGCTCTACCCTTTCATTGTTTAACTAGGCCACATATGTTTACGTATGGCCCTACGTACTTGTGTGATGGAACCTTAATATATTAGCGTAATGCACTTGAACAGTTGAAGAAAGTGCATCTACTGTGTAATCTCAATATTTATATGAGTGTGCATTAACGTTTTCTTTACAGTAACGAGTTGTAGTTTTCACATATATTTACACTTGTGTGGTTTGAATAACATTGTATTTCTTATATGTTCATGTATTTCTTTAAATAATACTATCCATTACTCTACATTTATTTTGCAACTAAAAATGTATCCATTTGAATAGTGCTCTACACTTATATCTGAACGGTTTATGTATTTGTAATCATGCATTTAAACGTATATTGAAATGCTTGCTGTATTAAAGATGACCAAAGGTTTTAAGCTTTTGAATTTTGCAATGTTTCATTTTAACGTAAATGCTTGCTTCTGGTGCAATGTTTTTCTCTCCTTTGCAGATGCAGTTATTGAGTTCATGGTCAAAGAAAGGCACATTGTGTGAAAGAGATAGTGAGGCTCAAAGGAGTATCTCTTGGCAAAGATAAGAACATTTAATGAAGAAAGGGAGGACTACCTTCCGAGCGGAGTACGGTGACAAAAGGAATCCAAGGATGTTTAATGTGTGGACCAAAGGAAATAAATCTCGAGTGTAGCTGCCAAGTTAGTTGTTTGAAGATAAGAATTAATTGGGCACATGACCTGGGATTCTTGAAGGGTCTTTGGCAGGTATAATTGGGTGTTGCTCTTTGGCTTGTTCAGATTCCCTTTAGACTCTAAGATGTACAGACCTCTTTGCAACCTCTCTGTTGCGTGGATTCGCGCTACATAATATACTTTACCTTTGAGAACTTCTACAGCAGTACTGCCATGCTGCACCTTTCTCTACTTCCCAAAATTAATAGGTTTTCCTTGATCCCAAGTTAGAATAGGGTTTAGTAGTTTTCCTTAGAAAACCTCATGTATAGGCAAGAGGATCAAAACGTTCAATCTACTCATTAAATTGTTTTTCTCATTCAATGCATTCTGGCTACTGAATTCCTCATTTGCAGTCTGTTATTGAGGATCAATTGTATTTGCTGTCATGGCTATCCTCTAGTGATACTGTATTTTTATACTATGTTTCTGCGACTGATTTATATCAGCTTGGCTTTGAATTTGTGATAAATCCATACTTAATCCCATCAATCAACTTTGCGCTTCACTGTGTGACCAAATGGGTTACACTGTAATTTGGTCAATTGTAGTTGTAGCCTGAGGAATTGTAGTTCCTCAGGCACCTGGAACTTTCCATTGCAGGGGGGCCAGGAAGAAGGTGTCCATGTTAGATGCGTTCCCAAATGGTAGCAGAGGATGGTTAGGTCCTAAATAGGGAGTAAGGAGGTTTTACATGAGAATAGTTGAAGTCCCAGTACCAGAATCCATGGTTCAATTCAAAGGATTGGCGGAATTCCAGTGGTTTGTAGAGGAGTGGTAACAGTGGAAGAGTGAGTATTAATAAGGGATGCATGTGTATGGTTGTGTATGTTTGGCAGAGGTATTTTGAATGTCGTGGCAATGTGGTGTTTTAAGTGAAGAAGTTGAAGTTGTTACCGGGTCCAATGTGGCCTAATATCCCGGGATGCTATTAAAAGTGTAGAAGCCACTGTATTGTAATTGTCTGCTAAGGGTTTGTGGGGTCTGTTGTGAGATGTCGTAGACAGCCCAATCGAAATAGGGACATTATCTTTATGTGTGAAAGTGAGGTATGATCCGTGTGATGAATCTTTTGTGCAAAGGGAAACTGTACTGATCAGAGTGAGACCCCGCAGGTCGAGGGTACATTCGAATGCGTGTTCGAGTGGATTAAAGTATTTCTTGTGTTATTGCATTTTGCCAATTTCTTTAGTAAAGCAGACAATTGTTATTTGTTGTTATTTGCATTTGCATTTATTTTTGTGTGTTTTACTGAAAAGAGTGTGTTCATGAACGTTGTAAAGGAGGGTGAACCGCTGCAAGGAGTGTCACAGTGTGCCGCACTGGGATTGGTCGGTTGGTGTAAAGCCACGCTGCTATTGGTTGTCTGCATCATGGAGTGCTGCGCTGTTATTGGTTGTTGATTTGGAACGTGAATTGTGAGCAAATTATTGGATTCTGTTCCTAAATAAGTAATTTTAACTGTGATTATTGCCATTTGTGGGAAAATGTAAATGTTTTTTTCTGCTCAAATATTGTTTATTGTATTTCAGAGTGGTAAAACATATACATGGCAAAGCCAGCAGATACAAGCATTTGTAAGATACAGTCTTGTTAGAAAAAACGCAAGGGCCATGTGCGCATCATATAGCAAGACGAAGTGGTGCAGAGGCGGTGTCTGACATGCCCAATATACAAAGCTGCAAGATACATTATGTTGCATTGCATAAGGGAAGGAACAAAAACTAAGTAACAAAGGCATAAACATCAACTACAGGTCAGAGTCTTCTGTGATAGGTGTATGTGTAGAAGCAGTATTGTGGCGTAGTTTTCGAAAGGGCTCTTCTCCTATTAGAGCAACAGCAGTTGTTATAATACTGTAAGGCGTTAATGACAGAATCAATCAAAGAGCTAGAGCATTCTGAGCTTCGTTAGGTTAAAGCATGTGAACTCCATACTTGTAAGGTAATGGATCAAGGGGCGCCAAACATAGTGGAATTTACCCTCCGTCTTAGTTAAGCTGTGGGAAATCTGTTCCATTGCTAGAATGTGCCACAAATGGGTAAACCATTGTGCCATTGAAGGGGTGTTGCCTGTTTCCATGCTAGTGCCACATGTTGCTGTGCTGCTAGAAGCAGGTAGCTCATAAGCTTCCAGGCAGCATGGGTCAATGCTTCTCAGGCCGGGGGTCAAATACCCAGGATAACTGTGAGACAAGAGATGGGGAGCACGAAGCCCACAATGGCTGTGATGTGGCCAAGATCTCTTTCCAGTAAGTGGGGATAAGGCTTCAGGACCACCAGATATGGCAAAAGTCTCTGACTGCCTCTTTAAAGTGCCAGCAGAGAGGAGAGGTACCCGATGTGAGAGGCTGGCTCAGTATAAGATGTTCACTTATGTAAGTGGACACCTTGCACTGATCCAGACAACCCTTATGGTGATTTTAGTGGTCTTAGACAACCTTACAAAGCTCTCTAAGTGGTAGCTGGGGAGAGCAGCCTTCAGGCTTAGTCCAGAAGGAGTGTAAAGCAGCTTGTTTTACCAGAACATAAACTTATTGATATGGATTAAGTGAAAAAGAACCACACAGTGTATTTATAAAAATGTGTATTTATTATATAACACTCACTAACACATACAGGTATCTCCTAGCTGGAGATACACACAATGCACTCAATACTTTTCAATAGAAACAGGTAAGTAGCACGTAATACACAGTGGTCACCAGGGGGGACCAAACCATATACTAAAATAGTGGTATGCGAACCACGACTCAAGTCAAGACTACACCCAGAAGACGTAGAAGTGCCGGGGACCCAAGGAACCACCTAAGGTAAGTAACCAGGAGCCCCACGGAGGACATGCACAGAGTGGGAACACGATCGCGGGATCAATGCAAGTCAATGGATAAGTTGTGGTTGCAATTTAAAGGACCCTTTCCAGTGGACCCTGAAGAAACCCCATAGAAGACAGATGGCTGGAGAGCCACCTGACCCGTGGATACCTTAGGAACCAGGATACCTGCCCCAGGGGAGCCAGGTGCGTAGGTGAGAAGTGGCATTGGAAACCGCCGTCGAACCCAATGGAGGACTTCAGGAAGATGCCACTGCTGGAGAAGGTGAAAGTGTCCGGTGGAACCCAAAGGTGGATTCAAGTCGATAAGTACCTGAAAGCAGAGGGGACAGAGTCTATGCAACTTGGAAGTAACCAGGAGGCATGGACGACGAATGCCCACCGATGTCGGGTGCTGCAGGAGAGTTGACGGTGACCTTGGAGCTGCAGCTGTGAGGACCAGGTGATGCTGTGGAAGACCAGGAGCTGTTCACGAGCTCTCCCACATCGGATGTTGAGAGTTGAGGGGTCGATGTCCGTCGAGAGCACCAACACGCCTTGGCAACTGCAAACAATGTGGTAAGCGAAGAAGGTGCAGTGTCGGGACCAGCAAGGTCCAGATGACTCATCACAAGCAGGGGAGTCAGGGCAGGCCCGAGCAAGCAGGGGAGTCCAAATAATTCAAAGATGACCCTCAAGAGGACCCACAGGCCGGAGGCACTGGAATCACGAGAGGACCATGAGCAGCTCACCAAAGAAGCAGGCCCACGATGCAAGTGATGTGGTGAGGATGAAGATCTTGGTCACTGGAGATGCTTGAGGTTGGGGCTACTTGTAGCCTGAAGTTCTTGGTGGAAGGAAGCCAACAAGCCTTTGCAACTGCAAGTCAATGCAGTGCACAGGGGTTCAGTTCCTGCAGCTCCGACGAGGGATACTGGCCTCAAACTTGGTGAGAGGACAGGTCAGGCCTCGAGGGATGTGAAAAACCACCACCTGTGTTGCTGAGCCTTTCGGAGTCTGTAGGAACCCATGATCAGCAGACCATTCAGCTTAGTTGTGGTGCCTGCAGATGCAGGGAAGTGACTCCTTCACTTCAAGGGAGATTCCTCAGGTGTCTTGGATGCCCACAGGCCTTGGAGGGTTTCCTGTATGGAGCACAGGCATGGACGTTGCAGCAGACGAGCAGGGCGAAGAGATCAGGATCAGCAGGACTCTTCCCGGGTGCAGCCTTGATGTCCAGAGTGAAGTCCAGCGAAGTCCAGAGTGCCCAGACGGTCGAAGTTGAAGTGGTGTCTGAATTGTATCATATCCCACGATGAATCTAGGGAACCACCCTCAGGTAAGCCCTTTAGTACCCTAAGGAAAGGGTTCGGACGATTCAGGGTTCCCTCCCAGGGGAGGGGTTGGACAGTGGGGAGGTTACTCCCATGTCCTTTGTCCAGTTTCACGCCAGAGCGGGAGCCAATGGCTCCCAGAGCTGCTTTGAACTGGACTAAGCAAGGAGGGCACCAAATGTGCCCTTCAAGCAGACTGAGTGGCGCTGGCAAGCGCTCCCACCCGGCCCCAATACACTAAACCCTGTCTGGGAGGTGGTCACACCTCCCTGTGACAGCATACCTATTGTTCTGCCTTCCCCTGCTCGAGCTTGGCTCAGCAGCAGGAGGGCAGAATCATGTCTCTGGTTGACAGCAGCCATGTTGTGCTGTCTGGGTCTAGAAGACTGGTACCGGGAGCACTGGGGGCCTAACGGAAGGCCTTTACAGTGCTTGGAATCATACCTCCGCGGTGTGGTGGTATGATTCCAACATGTTTGATACCTAACATGACAGGGTTCATTACAGCCAGTTTCAAGATGGTCATCGCTTAATGACGCAGTGCCCCCTCTATATGCTATATGACTGTCTCACTTACAGTTTCGCAAAATTTGAGTATATCGAGAAAAAAAAACTAACCTATGGGGGAACTAGGATTCAATGAAAGTTTGTTGCAATCACTTTCTTAGAAAAAATACTTTTTTTCTAGAGACCCCTCACCCACCAGGGTTTCTCCTAGGTGGCATGCTTCATTATTGGGGTTCCTCTCAATCCTCTACGGATTGAGGCGTGCTGCGACTTGCGAACTACGTAGGAGCACTCAGTTATGGACTATGTGAGGTGCAGTGATGTGGAGTGGAAGGAAAAAGGATTAAAAATACCTAACTAGTGAGCTACTACTTTTTTCCGGCCCTAGCTGGTATGGTTAAAATCAGGGGTTGATACCAGGGAGAAACCTGACCTTAATGAGTTAGGTTCCCCTAGTATTGCGTCTGTGTCAACACGTTTCGAGCTGTCCCCTAAAAGCTCTTCATCAGGACTACACGGGGTTCAGCCCCGTGTGTACCACTCCTAATAGATCCTATAATGAGGATACAGTGAAGTGCATACCTAATGTGTATACACAAAATACATACAGTTTTTAATGATACTCCGTATTTTTAGTTAAGCAATACTATTGCCTCATGGTCAACAACAGGGGTAGAGGGGCTTGTAGTCACACCTTCATCAAAGCACGCCTCTCGGTCCGTTACCTACTTCTGTCCCTGGAGACTGCATTTTGTCTCACTTACAACTCTGGAGAATTGACTCCGAAGGCTGTAGGGGTGTCCTGCTCATGCAGGGGCACTCTCACACTTAGAACCAATCACCCTGAATTCAGGATTGAAAAGGCCTGCTGTAGGGGTGACTTATAGGTTTTAAGTGCAGTGACCCTAGATATAGGGAACCTATATCTGTCGTAAGTGGTGTTAGCACCAGCATACACAGGCTGCAATGGCAGGCCTGTAATGACAGTTTTAATGGTCTCCCATAGGTGGCATAATACATGCATCAGCCTATGGGGACCCCTACGGTACATATGCCCTGGGTACCTTAGTACCATATACCAGATACTTAGAAGGGTACCCTAGTATCCAATCTGGGATGTACCTAAGTACTTACCATAACAATTAAAGGGAGAAAGCCGAGAGACTGGAGTCCTGATTAGCAGAATCCCAATCAGACTAGTCAGAAACAGCATAGCACCAGGCAAAAAGTGGGGGTAACCATAAAAGCAGATCCTACTTTTCTACACCTGGGTAGATGGTGGAGAGGTGAGTCGGCGTGTTATAACATTGAAACATCAATGTATTTGCTGTTTCCCTGAGAGAGAGGCTACAATAAGTTTTGGGTATGTCCCGCCATAATGTCTCCCATTGTTTGGACATAATGTCTACCTGAGCAGTGGTATGCCATGTAGACTGGTAAGTGTGAGTGCGAGCAAGGGTGGAGTGTTGGAGCGTATGATAAGTGTTGCATATAAGGCCACGTGGGCCATTGTAAGCCCGGACAAGCTTCGCAAAAGGGGTGTGGGGATGAAGAACCTCAGGGTACAGAAGGGTGCAACGCTCAGTGCATTAATTGGCAGTATTGAAGCCTTGCTGTGTCTGGTAGATGGTAGTCCGCTTTGCATTTTAAAAAAAAGGACTTCATGGTATCTACTGCAAATAAATCTCAGAGCTTTCTGCAATTGCCAGTGCTCCAGCAGCGGAACGAGAGGGGTGACACCGAAGGGGTAAAGTTCAGGTTATGAGAGATAGGCATGTTTGGGGAAGGAAAGGTAGTAGGTCCTTTCTTGAGCGCCACCCTGTCCTATTTGTCAAGCACCGTCTTAGTGGGAGTAGCAATGTACGAGCTGTTATGCTGAGCATGTTTTGGCAGCCAAGCTAGGTCCACAGGGGCCGGCAAGCTACTGCTCGGTCCATGTGGAACCAGTGTTTCTCACTTTCTTGGAAAACCCACTCAGAGATGTAGCACAGACGGGCCGCTCAGTAATATTCGAGAAGACTGTGGCAAGCTAAACCTCCCCTGTCCCGTGGCTGTATCAGTAGGGCATTAGCAATCCAAGGTCACTTTCTGTTTCATATGAAGGTCAGATGTCACATTGAAGGCACAGTATGTCATCTTGCGGGATTGGTGTGGGCAAAGCTTGAAAGAGATACAGGGCTCACAGAAGCATATTCATTTTTATGACGTTTAATCGTCCCATCCAGGAAATGTGGAGATGCTTCCACCGTCGAAAGTCCATCAGGATGGAGCGGTGGAGGTGCGGACAGTTGGCTCGGGTCCAGCACATGAGTGTAGGAGTAATGTTGAGGCCTGGGTATTCGATTGCCTCTTGCAACCCCTGGAATGGGGCTAGGTGTCGCAGAGCCAGAAGGTCCTGTTTGGGAATTATCAAATTGAGTGCAGACGATTTAGTCATATTAATCTTAATGCCCGATACCGCCTCGTAGGTATGTAAGCAAGCAACTACGGCTTGAAGATAGATATCAGGATGAAGATTATGAGCAGTAGATCATCGGCAAACATGCTGATGTTATGTGCCTGGCCCCGAAGAGAATAACCTTCACCGTTTCCATGCTATGGATTGTGAGAGCAAGAGGCTCTACTGCTAGAGCGAATAAAAGGGCCGATAATGGGCATGTACCCTTAAGGATAGTTACAGGTCTCGTAGTTTGCCCATGGGTGCTATGCATGAAGCCATTATCTTGGACATCATACCTGGGTCCAACCATGTTTTGCCTAGCACTACTCAGAGGAAAGACCAGTTCACCCTGTCAAAAGTCTTCTCCACATCAAGTGACAGAAGGCATGCTGGGATATCATAAATGCTGGGATATCATAATGGTGCGATTTTTCAACCAAATGTGCTATGCGATGGATGTTATCTGCTCCCTGCCTGTGTCGGATAAAGCCCACCTGATCTGGGTCAATAAGGCCTGAGAGGTAGTGTTCAAGTCTAGTGTTCAATATTTTGATGAAAAGCTTGGTATCTGTATTAGGAAGAGCTATGGGGTGATAAGAGGAGCAATAGGTTGGATCTTTGGGTATCAGAGAGATTTCCACCGCTGCCATAGCAGGGGTGAGACCAGTGTCTTGCGTAAAAGAGTTAAACAACTGTAGCAGGTGTTCCTGCAGTTGAGGCAAAAAGAGCTGATGACAGCTGGCCGGGAGGCCATCAGGCCCTGGCATTTTGCCTAGTGACAGGGCCCAGACTGTACCGCGTAGATCCTCAATAGTGATCGGTTCATCGTGGAGGTCCATGTGCTAGGTGTGTGGGGGTTCCCACTCGCAAACATCTAAGTAAGTCTTAATCAGCTCGGGAGAAGAGTCTTCCCGGGAATACAATGTTTGATGGTAAACATAGAATGCCTTGAGTTTGTCCCACTCAGCAATTGTCATCACTGCATCTCCCATCAGCAACCACGCGCAATATGTGCTTTGGACTCCTGTGGGCTAAAAGCGTGCCCACGAGGTTGCCTCCCTCATATTAGTGTTGTTGCAATGCCAGGAATGCGTGCTCAACCTTGCTCTTTCTATGTGCCCATAGCTGGCCATGTAATATGGCTAATTGCCTTATAGTTCGGTGAGAGCGGGTTGCTTTGTTCTGCTGCTCTAACACGTTAATTTGTGCCGTCAAATTGGAATCCACCAGTCTGGCTTCTCTTCTCCGTGCTATGGCAATTGAGTTGATTATACTCCGGAGAGTGGCCTTGAACCCAACGTGTGTGGAGGGGAGTTTCTGCCAAAGCGTTAAGTGAGAAATAGTCGGTGATCCCTTCACGGATTTCAGCTACATCTACCGGATCACAGAGAAGGCACGGGGGTAGGCTAGCACGGTGGGCCTCTGGGAGTCTTTTATTGCCAGTCCAGAAATGCTCTATGTGGGTGTGGTCAGAGATGAAGATGTCCTAGATCTCCACTGTGTCAAGGTGTGGATTAGGCAGTGGGTGACCAAGGAATAGTCTATGTGGGAGTATGATGTATGCACATGGGAATAAAAGTAGTCCCATGCCTCAGGATGTTGGTAGCGCCACGCATCTGTCAGTCCCAAGTCCTCAATGTCCTGCTTAAAGTGAGATGACATGTCCCAAGTGCTTTGAAAGCTAGTTGCGCTTAGATCAATGGTTGGGTCCCACACCAGATCAAAGTCTCCATACACAATGGTATCGCTTTCCACCCCATCCAATTGCTCTCAAAGAATGCAACAAAGGTAGGTGTCTTGGGAGGTGTTTGGGGTATAGATGTTGAGAAGTGTAAGCTTCTGCTGTCCCCTACAGTGATGTGAGGCCAGGATCCGACCTTCCTTTTCTCATACTACCTTAGTTACAGATGAGCTAGATCCAGCTTTACAGAGAATACCCACACCAAGCGTCTTGGGGGCATATGTACAAGCCCCTATCGCCACCACAACGTCACTATTACCGATGTTGTGGTGGCGATAGGGGCTGCGCCTTCTTTACAAGGCAGCGTTAAGCCACTTAACGTGGCTTAACGCTGCCTTGTAAATAAGGCCCCCTTTCATGCTATGTTAGCGTGAAAGGGGTGGGCAGTGGGTGTTGCGGTGGGTGTTCCACCGCAACACTCATTCATTTTGACACTGCCCTCTATGTACAAGGGTGGCATACATAAGGGGCAGCGCCAAAATTAAGAAATGCATTATTTCTCCTCGTTTTTGCTTCTTCTATGTGTGCTGCCTTGTGCAGAATGGCATTTTAGGATTGTTTATGTGCAGGAAGGGGCACCTTCCTACACATAAACAATCCGCCCCTGCACGCAGACACCCTTGCACTGTGGTGCAAGGGTGCCTGCGTTGGCGCTAAGTTGCCAAACTTAGCACCATCGCAGAGGGAAATGCACGGCTGCACCACATTCTTGTAAATATGGTGCAGCCTTGCATTTCAGAAGTGGCGGAGAGAGGCATTAAGCCAGGAAGGCTAGCGCCTCTCTCCGCCACTTCATTGTACATATGGCCCTTGGTGTCAGTGTATGCCCAGTAGTGCATTGGGTATTTCGAGTGTGCCATACAGTGCCGGGCCGCCCCCAGCAGATGAGTCCCCTGCAGGAGGACAACGCCAGGATCGTGTTGCAGTATATTGCCATACTTGCCTACATTTGTTTGGGAATTAAGGCACCACACATTCAGAGATATCAATTTAGTATCTCCCAGTATTGACATATGTGAGAAACGAAAATCAAGGTTATAAGAGATCTGGTTAGGGGAGGTGTGACAATATCTATTAGGGAGGGAGAAGACGAGCCACCTGAAGATACTGCAGTTCATTATATAGCAATAAATGTAGGGCTACACACTTGTATTTGGCTGAAACAATGGCACAAGTTCACTGAGAAAGAAGGTGTTCTGGCATTTCCAAGCTATGGCACATTTAATGTGAGAATCATTGACAATTTGAGGAGGATTTTTATTTGAGATGAAACCACAGCCTGGACCTATACAGTTTACAGTGCTTAATGCCTGGAAGTGTGCAGCTCATGCTAGAGAGAAGGAAAGATATCAAGGAAGTGCTAGAAAGGCAGTGCGCACTTATGTTAATGCAAGGTGGGATGCAGAACAGAAAGAATGGAGAACAGACATGATACAGAGAGCCAAGTTGTATCCGGCATTGACAGGTGAGGAGTTTGAGAAGGGTAGACAAGAGAAGAAAAAGAGAGAGGGAGGAAATGAGGTGAAGGAATCAGCAGAGGGAAATGAAAACAGTGACAGCGATACTAGTGATAGTCTCTTCGGTGTGCTGCTGTCGGAGTGTCTGCTTCCATACCATGAGACCCAAATCAGGGGAGGTGGAAATGCTAATGCTAGTGGACAGTCTGGAATTGCTACGCAACAGTAACTGTGAGTTCTAATATCATGGGGACCACTCCTTCAAACACGAATCACACTGTTGTTGGAGGAAGTTTGGGGATTTTTGCCTCCAGCCCCTTCACAGTTCTGAATGTTACTGCAGCTTCAAATGTTCCTGATGCTCTTACTGTTCTGGTTACCATTGGGCCTGTAGTACCTATATATAATCCCAGCTCCACAGGGAGTGTTACACATAATTTGGCAGTTCCAACTGCCAGTGGAGGTCTCATAGGTGCTGGGTGACGTGGTCTTGTCGTGGGATGCTGAGGACGAGTCTGGCTGCGGCGTTCTGGATGGTCTGGAGTTTGTGGAGTAGAGATTGTTGATTCCGGCATAGAGGGCGTTCCCGTAGTCCAGCCTGCTGGTGAAGAGTGCATGGGTGACGGTCTTCCTGGATTCGGGGGGATCCATTTAAAAGTCTTGCTGAGTATGCGGAGGGTGTTGAAGCATGCGGAGGATATGGCGTTGATCTGTCTGTTCATGGTGAGGAAGGAGTCTAGTATGATGCTGAGGTCGCGGGCATGGTCCGTGGGTGTGGGAGGGTTGCCAAGGGTGGGGGGCCAATATGTGTCGTCCCACATGGAGGGGGTGGATCTGAGGATGAGGACTTCCGTTTTCTCCGAGTTGAGCTTCAAGCAGCTGCTTCTCATCCAGGTTGCAACGTCCTTCATTCCTTCCTGGAAGTTGTGCCTGGTAGTGTCGGGTTCATTGGTGAGGGAGAGGATGAGCTGGGTGTCGTTGGTATAGGATTCTATGCTGAGTCCGTGTTTCCTGACGATGGTTGTGAGGGAGGCCATGTAGATGTTGAAGAGCGGGGGGCTGAGGGAGGATACTTGGGGTACTCCGCATCCGGTCTCTGTGGGTTCGGAGAGGAAGGGCGGGAGTCTGATTCATTGAGTTCGGCCGGCGAGGAAGGAGCAGATGCAGCCTAGGGCAGTTCCCTGTATGCCAGCGTTGTGGAGTTTGGCGGCTAGTGTGCAGTGGGAGACGGTGTTGAAGGCTGCTGAGAGGTCTAGTAGATGAATGCTGCAGTGTGGCCTTGGTCGAGGAGTGTGCAGATGTCATCCTTCGCGGATAGGAGGGTGGTCCTGGTGCTGTGGTTGCTGTGGAAGCCGGATTGAGATGTGTCGAGGATGTCGTTGAATTCTATGAAGTTTGCGTTAGCTGTATGTTGACGATCTTCTCAGTGACTTTGGCGGCGAAGGGGAGGAGGGAGATGGGCCTGTAGTTCTTGAGATCCGTGGGGTCTGCGGAGGGCTTTTTGAGGAGGGGTTTCACTGCGTGTTTCCAGTCGTCGGGGAACATACCTGTTTCGAGGGTGCAGTTGATTGTCTGTCGTAGTTCTGGTGCGATGGCGGAGGCGGGCCAGTGGAAGATGTGTGGCGGGTAGGGGTCTGTGGGTGCTCCGGAGTGTATGCTCCTCATGGTCTTTGCGGTCTCTTCTGTGGTGACAGGGGTCCATGCGAGGATGGTCGGCTGCGTGGAATTGATGGTGGAAGGTGTTGGGTTGGTGCCTTGGTCCTGTTCGTCGAAGTTGTCGTAGAGTGTCCTGTTCTTGTGGTGGAGGAAGGAGCCCAGTTTGTTGCAAAGGTCCTGGGAGGGAGGGACATCAGAGGTTTCGCTGGGAGGTCTGGTGAATTCTTGTATGATGTTGAAGAGTTCCTTGGAGTTGCGGGAGTTGGAGAGGATTCTGTCCTGGATGAAGTTCCTCTTCGTAGATCTGATGAGTTGGTGGTGTGCTGCAGTGGCGGTCCTGTAGGCAGTGCATGCTTCCGGGGTTTTGCTGTTCCTCCAAGCTTCCTCGAGTCGTCGGCAAGCGTGCTTGGAATCTCGAAGGTCCGTGTTGAACCAGGTGACTTTCGTGGTGTGTTGTCTGTTGGAGTTCTGGAGGGGTGCGAGCATGTTGGCGCAGTCGGCGATCCATTTGTGGAGTTTGTTGGCTGCAGAGTTGGCGTCGGTCGTGGTGGGGGGAGGAGTGTGGTTGAGGGCGGAGGCAAGGTGCTCTTCGGTGATCTTGCTCCAGTTTCTGCGTGTTGGGCGTGGTGTAGGCTTATGTGCTGTGGGTTTTGAGAAGGAGAAGTGGACGCAGTGGTGGTCGTCCAGAGGGGTTGCGTGGTGTGACTGAAGCGAATGTTGAGTCCTCCGGCGAAGATGGGGTCGAGGATGTGTCCCGCCTTGTGGGTGGGGGTGATGACGAGTTGCTTCAGTCCGATGTTGGCGAGGTTGTCTAGGGGGGCGGTAGAGTTGGGGTCGCTGAGGTTGTCGAGGTGGAAATTCAGGTCTCCAAGCAGTAGGTAGTCAATAGAAGCGAGGGCGTGGGGCGCGATGTGGTCTGCGATGGTGTTAGTGAACGGGCGTGGGGCCTGGGAGGTATGTAGACGAGAGTTGTTTTGTCGTTGACCTGGATCTGGAAGTGGATGTGTTCCATAGGGGGCGCGGAGTCATTTGAGATGGAGGTTGTCAGTCGGAGGGAGCTTTTGTGGATGATGGTGAGGCCTCCTCCGGGGTGGTTAGGGCGGTCTTTCCTCTGGATCTTGTATCCGTCGGGGATGGCAGTTGCGATGTCGGGTGCAGAGCTGGCGCTGGTCCAGGTCTCTGTCAGGAAGGAGACATCGGGCGAGAGGGTGTTGAGGAGGTCCCAGATTTCTATTGCGTGTCTGTGGAGGGAGTGTACGTTGAGGAGGATGCAGTTCAGGGGTTTGGGTGCGCTGGCGTCCGGTGGGTTGGCGGTGGCTGTCCAGGTCCAGAGGTGGGTGAAGGTGCAGCGGCAGTGTCGGCAGGAGAACGGGCCTTGGGTGATGCTTGGTATTGAGAGCTGGCAGTTGTTGTTGCGTCCAGGGTTGAGTGCGTGGAGGGTTGCTGAGTCATATCGGTGGGGTGTCGGAGGACCAGGGTCCCTGGCACTGGTCGCAATCGGGTCGCGGACGGGCGCAGATGGGCTTGCCTTTGGCACGCCAGCGGCGCGGCCGTGCAGCAACCGCCATTAAGTAGGGGTCAGGGTTAAGGAGAGCGGCTGGGAGGCAGGAGAGGGAACATGCAGGGGGGAAAGGGACCACGGGAGCAGCAGTGGCGGGAAAAGGGAGCGAAGGTAAAATAGGAAAAATAAAAACAAACAGTGAAAGCATCAACAGAACAGAATAAAACAGTAAAACGGCACAGACAGACCAAAAAGGCACAAACAGACCAAAAAGGCAACGGACAGACAAAAGGCACAATTAGACAAAAAAAACAGAAAATAACAAACAGAAAGGCTGGCAGAGCAGACCAGCAGAAGAGCAAGGCTCTCCCACTGGACCACCAGATATGAGGCGCAGGCAGGAGCCTGTAGGTGGAGGAGGGCCTTTAACACTTACCTGAACCAGAGAGGTGCCAGGGGCAGAGATGGAACGACGGAGCTGCGCGAGGGGAGAGCAGCTTCCTTGACAAGGAGGTCATAGGTCTTGCTTACCCTGTCGCGCAGCAGCCGCCATTAAGTAGGGGTCGGGGGAGGGAGAGCAGCTGGGAGGTGGGAACACGCAGGGGGGAGGGGCCACGGGGGCAGCAGGGGCAGGAAAAGGGAGCAAAGACAAAACGGGAAAAATAAAAAACAAACAGTGAAAGCAGCAACAGAACAGAACAGCACAACGGCACAGACAGACCAAAAAGGCACAAACAGACCAAAAAGGCAACAGACAGACAAAAGGCACAATTAGACAAAAAAACTGAAAAACAAACAGAAAGGCTGGCAGAGCGGACCAGCAGAAGAGCAAGGCTCTCCCACTGGACCACCAGGAATGAGGCGCAGGCAGGAGCCTGCGGGCGAAGGAGGACCTCGAACACCTACCTGAACCAGAGAGGTGCCTGGGGCAGAGACGCAACAACGGAGTTGCGTGAGGGGAGAGCAGCCTAAAGACACAGCTAGACAGGACTCAATCCTGTGTCTAGGTTTGCGACAGGATTAAGACTCGAGATTAGTATGATGATTCAGCAGCACTTGATTTGTTGGCAGAATAAGTTGATTGAAGAGATTTTGCGATACGCTAAGTATTGCAATGACGAGATTGACATGAGGCAGAAGAAATCAAAGGAGAAACTCATGGTAGCACAGATGAAAGCTGCCCAGAGGGAAGGCAAGGTCTGCTATTTCTTAGGGATGCGCCCACTATGCAGGGAGTGTATCTGCAAGGAGCTCCTGTTATACAAGGTGGAGGTGGGTTTCATTCCCAAGGTAGCGGTAGGGGTATTCCTATTGATCCAAGTACTGGCATTGATGTAGCCACATTGAAGAAGTCCAACCCGTGCCACTACTGTAAACATTTGGGGGCATTGGAAGAGGAAATGTCATCTTAATCCTGCAAATCAAGGTCAGAATGCAGGGTTTACGCAGTCGCAGAACAATGCTCCTAGGCAGCCACAGAATGTACCTAGACTGAGGGTGGACATTCCTGGTTGATACTGGTGCTACCCATTCTACTGTGCGAACAGTGGAAGTTCCAGACCTACCCCTCTCAGGAAGAACTATCCAAGTTGTTGGAGTTGCTAATAAACAAATGAGGAATCCCATTTCAGAGATGTGCCTGTGAGAATAGAAAAATTCGAAGATAATCATAATTTGTAATCTGTGACTCAAGTCCTGTGAGTTTTCTAGGACGTGACTTGTTGTGCAAGCTGGATTGCACCTTTTACTGCGCACCGAGGGATGTGGAGTTGCAGACCCATGATGAGGATGTGGCTTTTAAAATGGTTAATCAAAACCCAGTGCTAGTACTGTATCCTATAATGACAAGTGAAGAATTACCTCTGGATCTTAGAGACACTGGGGCATATTCACAAGGACTTATCGCCGAGTTATCGCCACCTTAACGCATCAAAAGTGGAGATAGATTTAACGCCCCATTCACAAGCGGGTGCAAACTGCAGACAACGCCAGTATTCCCGCGATAACTGCCGCAAAATTTACCTCCACGGGTGACACCACCAACTAACCCTAATGAGATGCAGAGTAGGCGTTCCTGTGCAAAAACACACAAAAACACCACATTCACAACGAACTGCCAGATCTGCGATGCGAACCAAAAACAGGCGATAAGCCGCGGTAGCAGCAGGGATTTAACACCTGCCTTCTGCTGGTGTTAAGCAGGACGACTACCTGCAGTATGAAAGGGAGCCCAGGCCAGAGCCACATCTGAAGACCCACAGATGCCATGGAGCCAATGATCATGCAGCTCGGAGACCCATGGGGGCCACAACACCCACCGCCACCACTCCCAGGCCCCTCTGCCGGACCCACCCCCCCCGGACAAACACATACCGTGCACGACACAAGAGCCACAAAAAACGCATGATGTCGCACAATGACAATAAGAAACACACATGTGTGGTCAGAAGAACGAGAAACAGTCACTCATCATTGAAGTAACAACCAAAAACTTTATTGAAATACAACACAAAAACACCAATGCGGAAGACTCCTGTCGGGTCCGTCCGGGACAATCTTGATGTCACAGCCTGGAAAATAACGCACAAAATCAGAACATGTGTCATGCGCACATCAAAGGAGCGAGACACAGAGAAACAGAGAAGGAAAGAAAGGCAGAGAGAGAAAGAAAGGGAGAGGGAGAAAGAGAGAGAGAAAGAAAGGGAGAGGGAGAGAGAGAGAAAGAAAGGGAAAGGGAGAAGGAGAGAGAGAAAGGAAGAGAGGGAGAGAGAGTGAGAGAGAAGGAAAGGAAGGGAGAGAGAGAGAGAGAGAAGGAGGGACACTCGGCGCACCCAGGCACCACTGCTCACCTGCTGCCACCGGTGTGTCTCCAACCACGTGCTGGTATACACTGCAAGCCACCAGGTCTGCAATCTGTAATCGAGGCCAGAGTTAATCATGGCAGAATCCATCTCACTGCACACGGCAAAAACGCCTGTCCGTCCCTGCGCACACATGCAGCCGCACCCTACCCCCTCCCGCCGGCCAGCACTGGCTGTCCGCACTTGCGCACCCTGGCCCCACTGCTCACCTGCCGCCAACGGTGTGTCCACAAGTGGGCACACCACGTGCCCATGCAAGCTCCAGGCCCGGGTCCCGCCACCATGGCATGCTCCACATCATGTGGACCCGCACCACGGCCCCTCAGGTCCCACACATGACGCTGAGCCCTGAGGCATCAATGGCAGAGACCACATCAGTGCACACGTCATCATCGCAGGCTGCACACCCGCTCAGCAATTTCGGTGCCACTAACCCTGTGCAACCCCAGTCAGCGCCACGTGGTGGTAGGCCCGTGACGGCTGCAAGGCTCCGGGTGCCACTAACCCTGTGCAACCCCAGTCAGCGCCACGTGGTGGTAGGCCCATGACGGCCGCATGGCTCTGGGTGCCACTAACCCTGTGCGCAACAACTCATGGGCCCTTTATGATTGAGAATCGTGGAACGTCCGTCATCCAGTCACCACCGGCAGTGGGAAATGTGACGTTTGCGGCCCCTTATATTGGCGGGGTCACATGGCCTGTGACGCCTGTGCCGGATGGGTGTGGTGTGTGTGCAAACCTGCCCCCAGGGAGTGGCCGTGACATGCTGATAACTAGACCAGTGACCTGCAGACCACTAGCGTGTAAACCTGCGACTTGTAGCTATGTGGCCCCCCCCTCGGAGCGTAAGCGGAGTGGTCTGGCCTGGCATACGCCGGACCAGCGCAGGGCTTGCAACAATGACTCGGGGGCTCTGGGCGTGGTTCAGTCCATGTCCGGACAAGGAAGTGACTAATGCGTGTGTCCCTGTTGTAGTGTCTATGGCACCCGGAACGCAATCGGCAATGTAGCACACTGTGACTGGAATCCCACTAGATGAGCATCATTGACGTTAGGGGGAATCACTGACCCTACATTCATCCACACATTCATACATGAATGATGAAAGACATGACACAGCAGTGCGTTTCTGATTGTTTAATGCACATCCAGTGGAGTTTTGCAGCTGGAGCAGTACAGGGCCATGCCAACCCCACTTCACAATATGGGCCCATGGAGGGCCAGCCAGAGTACATCGGGGAATGACAAGTACAGCGGAAGAGGAAGGGTAAAGTCCGCAGTCTGGTCGCCGTGTCATTGGTCACCAAACAGGATATGGCAGTCCATGTTGCAGTCCAAGGTGAGTGCAGCAGAGTGTGTTGGGGGTCAGTGGCAGGTCATGGGGCAATGTGCGGCACCAAGCAGCAACAGGCCAGGTGGCGGACATGAATGCTAGTGCCTCCTTCTGATCTCAAGCCCATCCACGTCCTCGTCCTCGGATGTGTGCTCTGCCCCACCTGTGGGTGGTGCAGTTCCGGCTGCGGCACTGTGTGCCACTGACACATCAGGGGCCAGAGGTGGATTGTCGGCCGCACTGTGTGGCAGTGACACATCAGGTGCCGGTGTGGAAATGCCTGCCGCACTGTGAGGCACTGACACACCAGGGGGCGGAGATGTGGATGGTGTAGGAGCAGCAGCATTAATCTGCGCCACGCCTTGTGGCAGCAATGCCATGATGAGGATATGCAGGGCATGGTAGATCCCAGCTACATTTTGCTGATGTGCAGCGGTGGCTGCCATCCTTTCCGCCTCCATCCACACCATGTCCTCCATGAGCCTCCGCATGTGTGCCAGCTCACGGCTGAGATCGCTGGAGCCACTCTGAGCGGACAGGTGTTCTTGTCTCCGAGTCATGACTCCAGCAATGTCAGCCAGGGATTGTTGGAGACCATGGAGCGGCCTGTGGGTGTCCGTTAGGGACTGGAGGTGGTCCCTGATGGGACTCAGACACCCATGGATGGCATCAAGTTTGGTAACCATGAGGTCGGACCCCACCCGCACCTGCTCAGCCATCTCCCTCTGGCCCTCCAACACACGGCGTTGGAAGGCCATGTGTTGTTCGGGGGGGTCTTGGGAGACAGCTGGGGTTGTGGGAGCCTCCTGCTGGGTGGTTTGTGGAGTGGGTGGGGTCTCCTCGATGCAGCTGGGCTGCCCTGGTCCTGGAGGTGATTGGCGGATGAGTTCAATGATGTCTTGGAGGGCTTGGGTGTCGATGCTGGGGGTGTCCTCCTCGTCATCAGTGAAGAGTGGCTGGGACTGCTCTGCAGGAGGTGTTGACGGTGCCCCTGCAATGTGAAGGGGAGATGCTGTGTTACAATGTGTCCACATGTATGTAGCCGCATGGTACATGTTCTCATTCAGACAGCATGGCAATGTACATTGTGACAGTCTGTAGATCAGGGCCATGATCCAGAGTCATTGTGGGTGTGCACTGTGCTCTGCTTGATTGTGCATGTGTGCCATTGTGGCCATCTCCCCTGTCCCCCTAGTACCTGGTGGTTACTCATCCTGTTGCTGTTGTGTTGTGTCATGTCGAGCAGTGTCCGGTGCCCCGACTCCTGCCACGGTCTCCACACTGATGACTGTCGACACCAGCTCCTCCATGTCATCCAGCTCCAACTGTGGCGCTGGGCTCCCACCTCCAGTCTGCATTGCTGCCTTCTGGTTGCCTGCGAGTTTCAACTTGGTTTTGCGCTTGATGTCAATCCATCGCCTCTTGACCTCGTCCACTGACCTCTTGTGCTCTCTGACGGCATTCACCTTGTCCACGATGGACCGCCATATTCCATTTTTGGTGCCCAATGACACGTTAGAGGTGACTAACAGTTGTTGATGGTGTTCCATCACCTCCGTGACCAGGATCCTATTCTCCTGCAGACTGAACTTCGTCTTCCTCTTCGTCTTGTCCTTGCCCTTCCCTGTCCCCGAGGTCCCAGGCTGGTCATCCGGGCGGCTTGTGGGGTTCCGCTCGTCCTCTGCGCCTCCTCCGGCTGCCTCCATGGTGCTTCGGTGTTGGCCATTTTGTGTTTGTGTTTTTTTTCTACTTTTGTAGTGATGTTCCCGCCTGCCGTGTGTGTATTGCAGGCCTGGCTCTGCTTATCGCTGATTTCCTCATCGCGGTTTGGCCCATCGCATGTTTTTTTGCGTTGGGGTTTGGGTTTTTATCACCGCCGCGGTTGTTGTATCGCGGACATTGTCCGCCTTTTCGGGAGACTATCTCATGGTACGGCCTTGTTGTGAATTCCACGTTAACACAGGGTTATTTTCCCGCGATAGACTGCGATGTGTAAAGTTGCGTTAACATTTTTTGGAGATGTTTAGCGCACGTTCTTGTGAATATCCCCCACTGTGAGGTCTGAGGTTTGGGAGTTTTCAGGAAAGGACATTGGACTCATTAAAGGAGTTGAGCCTGTCCTTATACAGATACACCCAAATGCAGAATATTCCTGAACACCACAATATAACTTGACCCCTAAATGAATGCCAAAATAACTCCAGTAATCAAGACAATGATACAGCAATACATTTTGAAAGAGATTTTGGGGAGTCCATGTAACTTGCCCATTATGGGCCTGCAGAAGCCTAGCAGTATGTACTGCATAGTGCAGAACCGTTGCAAGATAAATAATATAGTGATCCCTTGTTGTCCAGAATCCTGCTGTGATATTATTTCAAATTCCATGTGAGGCTGAATGTTTTTCTGTTATTGATTTGTGTCAGGCTTTCTTCTCCATACCCTTGCATGAGGACAGTCACTTCCTCTTTGCGTTTAGGCTCGGCAATCATGTTTAGGCATGGTGCCGAGTCCCACAAGGGTATACGGAGAGTCTTTTATCTTTAACCAGATCCTTAAAAAGAATTTTGAGTCCTTGGGTTATGCCCTGTGATTCTTTTCTGGTACAGTATATTGATGACCTGCTGGTTACGTCAAATTCCAGAGAAGCGTGCAAAACTGATACTATTGCATTGCGGAACCATCTGGCTGAGAATGGACATAAAGTGTCCCCCAGTAAGTTGCAGTACTGTTTGAAAGAAGTCTTATATCTTGGTCATCACATTAAGAAAGGAGTCAGAAAAGTGTTGCAGGAGAGAATATCGGCGATTTTGCAAATGAAACCACCAACCACCCAGAAAGAGGCCAAGATGTTTTTGGGAAAGGTGGGTTACTGTCCTCAGTGGATATCCAACTTTTCCCTAGTGGCCGAACCTTTACAGAGGCTGACACACAAGAATGTGTCAGATCCAGTGCCTTGAGACAATTGTTTGGTTGTCTTCCTAGAGTTGAGAGAAAGTCTTTGCCGTGCCCCAGCACTAGAAATGCCTGATTACAGCAAAGCGTTTTTGCTTTTCTACAGTGACAGAGAGGGCTGCGCTCTCTCGGTGCTTACACAAACTCATGAAAGTGCCCATAGACATGTAGCATATTTTTCAGCCACGTTAGATCCAGTAGCGGTGGCATTGCCCGGATGTGTTAAATCTGTGGCGGCCACGGGTGTCAGCATTGAGAGGTGTGAAGGCATTGTCACAGGTGATCCTTTAACGGAATACGTCCGTCACTCTGTGGAAACACTGTTGATGCGTACTCGCTCACAACATTTAACAAATAGCCATCTGACCCAGTATGAACAGATCTTACTGGCCACTGAAAATGTTTCCTTAAAGAGGGGTTCTGTTTTGAATCCTGCCACCCTATTGCCTCTTCCTGAGACTGATAATGATGAAAGTAAAGTGGAGCATAACTGTCTCAATGTTGCTAAATGATGCACCAAGCCTATACCAGATATTCAAGATGAGCCACTGCTTGAATCTCATTTTGCATTGTTTGTTGATGGCTCATGTTTGTGAGTGTATACAAACTGGCCCTCAGGCCTCAAGGGTAGAGAGGTGCTTCCACACAGGGGGAGCGGAAGGGATACGTCCTCCCAGACAATATTCACTATCATAAAGTATCCAACCCAAAAGGAAAACTAAAGGGTAATGTGTAGTCCGGTTTCTCGACCTGAGGGATAGTCAATTGCTTCAACCACTATTGGGAGCAATACCTCTTTGTATAATTACCCTCACACACTGTAATAGTGTCATGCTTCATCATCGGGTCACCCTGGCTCCTAAAGGCCAGGGTGGGCTCAACCGTTTTTCAGGGAGCTCTTATGAGAAATGGCCAGGGGGATTAAAGATTAAAAAACTGCCATACACTCCAGGTATCCCTTTAATATGGAGAGATAATAGTTATTAAAATAGAAAAGAATAGGGTGTGCCCAGGACACATTCTAAAAATTGAATGTTTTGATACTTCCAGGGAGGGAAAATATCTTTCACGTATGCCCTGAAGAAAGCTGTGGACCCATAGGGCCGTTCATTGGCTGAAACATGTTGGCATTTCTAGGGTCATAGGACCATTGCATCCTGGGCACACCCTATTCTTTTCTATTTTAATAACTATCATCTCTCCATATTAAAGGGATACCTACAAGAGAGTGAGTGAAAAGCCAATTCCAAGATGTCTGACAATGGTGCTCTGTTGTGGGGAGCACAAGGCCCTGCTGGGAACTGTGCACCACCCAACAGCAGGACACCACTGACTGACATCCTGAGAGTCAACCTGCACCCACTGCAAGTGTGGCATGCTTCATGGTGGGACAACTGGGCTGGGGGGAGAAGGAGGTCCGGATGTCAACCACATACCACCAATGCTGGTCATGCACACACCTCAACATCCACATAGAAATGCATCAGGTTGGCAGGACAATGAGCCACACCAATATCAACCTCTGACTGTGACAACTTAGGACAATGCAATGTACAGGCCCGCATCCAGAGGTACAGTCACAACTGTCATGTGTTTGAACCAGTGATGCCTGCAGAAACATAACATACATTGTGTGTCTATTCCAAAAACAGGTGATGATGGGGACACAGCAGCAGATGAGGAGGAGTCCCTGTCCCAGGCTCCGGGGGACCCTGAGCTCTCTGGTGTGGAACAGCCTCTGCCCTCATCGGATGGCAAAGACCAACCTGGCACCTCCGGTGGGAGTCATCATGCAGCACCAGCAGGACCACCATCTGCACCCCCTGCACCCATTCCTCCAACATCTGCCAACACACAGACCACCCCCGCCGACACAGACAGACCAAGGATACTCAATGACAACAGCACAGGGACCACAGCCCACCGTGAAGCAACGGACAACAACCCCAGTACCAACCCCCAAGGGGGCCGAGGGTCACCTGTGCGTGCCACGGCAGCTCCCGCACGTGTGTCCAGGGGTGGTGGGAGGGGTGGTAGGCAGAGGTCGCTGTTTGCAGAGGGGTCTGGACTGCATGATGACCCACAACTGGCACGCATTGCTGAGGCGTACCAGAATAGCACCGGAGAGGTCAGCCAGGTAGTGGGGATCCTCAAGGACATTCAATAGCAGCAGGCTGCCCATCATGCCCGCTTGGACTCACACATGTCCCGTGTGGAGACACACATGTCCCGTGTGGAGACACACATGTCTGGCATGGAGTCCAAGTGGGACACATTGGAAGAACTGACAGCGGTGCAGAGGGACATATTGACCTGCCTCCGCCAGATTAGCGCCAACATGTCCACACCTCCCTGTGTGCCCACAACATCTGGTGCCGCAACAACTGCAACTGCCACAGGGAGGGAGGATGACTCTGGTGGAAAGTCCTCTGCACCGCAGCGGCCTGCATGTGAGGGTCCTCCCAGAAAGAAGAGGGGTCGTCCAAGGAAGGACAACTGAGAAGCCGATGGCCATGTACATCCCCCAGGAAGCCAACACCTGTTCTGGAAATTCTCCTCTGTGTGCAAACTGTTCACCCTGTCGAATGCAACACAACTCTCCCACATGACATGGGGAGTTTAAGTTGGACTAATGTATCAGATGACTGTGGACTTTACTCAGGACATGTCTGCTACCAACACTTCCAACTCATCTGGGAACTTTGGATTACAATACCAATGTACAGCACCCAACATCCTGTGCACTATCCTCACACATGTATGTAATAAACTCACTAATACCCCATACTTGCCTCTGTTGTGATTCCAACGTTGTTTTTGTCATTGAGATTATGATCTGCTAAATGACACTGTGCATGCTAACTGCCGCAGCAAGTTCAACACCGTCATGTGAGTCATGGCGACGTGACACATATGAGGGAGACACACCACTAGGGCTACACGACACATAGACACCAGGGCCATCAGACTCTTCGCCTACACTGATGTTGCCAGGAAATACAGTGGAATGCACAGACACCACACCTATTCAGAGTTTGTGTTAACTAGCCCACAGGTGCAGTAAACAAATGTCAGTCAGATGTGTGACCACAGACAACGCACATCCCAAAGTGAAGCACAGGTTTACTACACATTTGCAACATGTTGTTTCCACTACAAATGCAAGGTAATTCCACGTGGCAGTGGCCACACAGTCAAAAAGTGTAGAAGAAATAAAGTCCAGGGGTGTGTGGCACATCACCTGTAGGAAACGACTGCTGCCACCCTGAAAGCTGAATCATGGTGTCGGGGGATCCAAGTTGACCAAACAACTCTGTAAGCACCCTGTGAAGGACAGACATGACACACAGTCAAAAGCACTGAAGAACAGGACAGAACTGCAATACTCATGCCCAATACATGTCACAAGATACCTACACAAAACCAAGTTAGCATGTCAACACTGTTGGGGAGTACAGACTACCTGTAAGGACACATCGCTGCACGCATCCAGTCAAGTAGCACATGGCCACACTCAAACAGCAACAGAGCACCACCCACACATATCATGCAAACTCACATCATTGACATGACAACTCTCTGGATACTCACTTTCAGCTGAAGAAGTTGGTGATGAACTGTGTGCGGACATCACCCTCATCATCATCATCATCACTGGCATCGTGGCCCAGGCCAGGATCCTCCACAGGTGGCGGATGTTGGTCATCGTCATCCAGGATGAGAGGCAACTCCTTCCGCACTGCCAGGTTGTGTAGCATGCAGCAAAACGATGAAAATCTTGCACACCTTTGCTGGGGCATATGGGAGGGCCCCTCCTGTCTTGTCCAGGCAGCGGAAGCGGCTCTTCAGGAGACCAAATGTCCGCTCGATCACTCTCCTGGTCCGACCATGTGCCTCATTGTAGCGCATCTGGGCTGGTGTCACAGGGTTCCTGAGGGGTGTCAGCAACCATGGCATGTTGGGGTATCCGGAGTCACCTACAGACAGACAATTGCACATTAGCTGAGTTGGAAAAGAGGGCGGAATACAACATAGCAGAACACACACAATGGTACTAAGTCAGTACACACCGACAAGCCAGGCACGCTGGTTCTGCATCTGTGTCATCATCCTCGGGATGCGACTACTCCTCATCACTTAGGCATCGTGTGCCGAACCGGGGAAACGGGCACACACATGTGTGATGCTCATATCTGCAAGACATACCACCAGAGCATTGATCGAATGATAATGTTTCCTGTTCCTGTATGCCTGCTCATGTGCCTGTGGTGGTACCAAAGCCACATGTGTCCCATCAATGGAGCCAATGACATGTGGCATCCTCCCCAGGGCATAGAAGTCACTCTTGACGTCAGTGAGTTGTTGACGTTTAGGGAAATAGATGTACTGGTTCAGGTTTCTCAACATTGCCTCCAAAACATCGCGTAGCACACGGCTGAACATAGTCTGTGACAGCCCACCAGCAGACGCCACAGTGTGTTGAAAGGTACCGGTGGCAAAGAAGTGTAGGGCTGCCATCACCTTCACCTTGGGGGTCAGCGCTGTAGTGTATGGCCGGCCAGCTAGCAAATGTGGGGCCAACTGCACCGCCAATTCCTCAATCTGCGCCCTGTTGAAGCAGTACCGTCGGATGCAGTCACGTTCCACCATCGTTGCAAGGTCAGGGAATGGTCTATGGACAGCTGGTGCCCTGCAGTGCATAGGTGTAGAAAGAAAGATTGTCAGTCACCCCACATATGTGCCATTGACCATACTCAATATCACATGATACATCATTACGAGACACAAGTACCTGATGTGTGTGCCGTTCTGTATGGACATATATGGCACCTACATGGCCAACATCAAACATCACAGTTCAACATGTGTTGACAACAAGTTCCAGGTTGTGCTATGGGAAATCATTAGGCTGTGTCACGGTACCCATTTACTGCTGTCACGTTCCAAACACACACCACAGTGACATGTCAGGACAGATGTGCCACAGGCATCACAGCTCATTGACAGGTAGATTCCCGGGGACCCTGTATTGCCACATGGACACTGGCATGACATGGCGTATCATGTACAGGTCAGCAAAACAACCATGACTCCCACAGGTAGTGGCCCCTGTTGCCTCTGCAGGACAGACATGGACGTCTGTGACACACACACGCACAACATCAAAGTCCATGCACAAACAACGTGGATGTGGAGACTGTCTCCCATTGTGCACATGGAATCAGAGACATCGGAAACACAACATGCACACAGACTGTGGAGGGCCATCACTATTGTGGCAATGGGAGACGCTGTGATGTACATACCTTCACACATGGGACTCAGGGGGTATGTGACATGACATACACATAGACAACCTGGAAATGTGACCATGCCACATGCTCTGAAATGAACAGTTGCACATCACAGTGGTCATGTGCACAACACACAAAGGATTCTGTCCCCATGAACACGTGCACAGCCGGGGAGTGGCTGCCCCCAAGTGACACCCAAAAAACCACATGTTGACCCCCATACACAGAGAAGGTAATGCAGCCTTACATGCCTTAGGATACAGTGTGGACAGGATGTGGTGTTGTAGGTGTGCCCCTGAGTCCCTGGCAAGTATATGTGGCTGGCATACGTTCACCAGTGACAAGCATGGTGACATATGCGAGTGACTTGTACAGGGACGCGTTGTACTGCAATGGTCCGATCGGTGTGCACGCATCGGACATTGCATTTGATGTGAACGGGTACGCGTTGTTTTCTGAAATACGCGTTGTACTTCAATGGTCCGATCGGTGCGCACGCATCGGACATTGCATTTGATGTGAACGGGTACGCGATGTTTTTTGAAATACGCGTTGTACTGCAATGGTCCGATCGGTGCACACGCATCGGACATTGCATTTGATGTGAGCGGGTGCAGCGTTGTTTTTTGAAATACGCGTTGTACAGCAATGGTCCGATCGGTGCGCACGCATCGGACATTGCATTTGATGTGAGCGAGTGCACGCGTTGTTTTTTGAAATACGCGTTGTACTGCAATGGTCCGATCGGTGCGCACGCATCGGACATTGCATTTGATGTGAACGGGTACAGCGTTGTTTTTGAAATACGCGTTGTACAGCAATGGTCCGATCGGTGCGCACGCATCGGACATTGCATTTGATGTGAGCGGGTACGCGTTGTTTTTGAAATACGCGTTGTACTGCAATGGTCCGATCGGTGCGCACGCATCAGACATTGCATTTGATGTGAGCAGGTGCAGCGTTGTTTTTGAAATACGCGTTGTACAGCAATGGTCCGATCGGTGCGCACGCATTGGCTAGGGCCTGGCATTGCAACGGACGCGTTTTCGAAGCTTGAACGAGTCTGATGCAGTGAATTCAGTTGGCCAGCCACAACAATGTTGCAAATTCATGGGTGTCATGAACTTTAACTTTTGAAGGATGCTGTGGGCGTGTATAAGTGGTGCAATTCCATGGATTGGCCAGATTTAGAAGATGCAAACGACTTGGACCTATCACTTTGGACACATGGGACAGTATCTCAATCAATCAATCAATCACAGAATTTGTAAAGCGCGCTACTTACCCGCGAGGGTCTCAAGGCGCTGGGGAGAAAAAAGGGGGGGGGTGCTGCTACTGGTCGAACAACCAGGTCTTGAGTAGCCTCCTGAAGGTCAGCAGGTCTTGGGTCTGTCGTAGGCTTAGTGGAAGGGTGTTCCAGGTCTTGACGGCGAGGTGGGAGAAGGATCTGCCGCCGGTGGTAGTTCTTCGAATGCGAGGGATGGTGGCGAGGGAGAGGTCGGCGGAGCGGAGTTGGTGGTTGGGGACGTAGAAGAGGAGTCGTCTGTTGAGGTAGGCTGGGCCAGTCTTGTGGAGTGCCTTGTGTGCGTGGATGAGGAGTTTGAAGGAGATTCTCCTGTCGACGGGGAGCCAGTGCAGGTTCCTCAGGTGGGGGGTGATGTGGCTGTGGCGTGGTACATCGAGGATCAGGCGTGCGGAGGCGTTTTGTCTGCCTCTACAGCACACATATAATGCTGACTGTTCCCCTGAGAGCTCACTTGCCTGCACTACATGCTCCAGGATGACATCTGCCACCAACACTGCTGCTGTCTCTGCATCCTCTGGCTACTGCAATGGCACGTACTGTGGAGAGAGCCCCAGCCTTCAGCGCTGAGGAGAACCAGGCCCTGCTGGACAGCCTCCTTCCACAGTACAGCAAGCTGTATGGGAAACCAGGGGAGCAGGTGAGTGTGCTGTCCACTGCCTTACTAAATGTGCATGTTGTCTGACTAGCAAGACTTACAGTGTGCACACCACTGACTAGCATGCTCACTGAGTAGTTCTCACCCCCAAAGTGTGTAGTTACATGCACTGAACAGGTATAGTGCAGTAACAGTGCATTCCAACAAGGTTTTACTTCCCAGGCAATGATACCATTTAGTAACTGCTGGTAAACTGTTCATAGCCATAGTTGCACTGCCTGTGTACATCATATGCCCCTGTGATTGAGACATGTATATCCAACTGTGTGATGCACGGATATGTTGCATGTGTAGTAATGGCCTTTTTCACTTTGTCATCCTCACAGGTTGATGCCCTCCAGAAGCAGGAGATCTGGCTGACCATCGTCCGGGCAGTACGATCCTTGGGGGACTACAAGCGCCGGATCCGCAACTGCCAGAAGAGGTGGCAGGACCTTCGGGGCTGGACCCGGAGGATCGCAAGGGTCCAGCTGAAGCTGTCGCCTCCTCGCAGGAGGGGCGGACACCGGACCCTGACCCCCACATGCTCCGGATCCTGGCGGTGGTCTTCCCTGACCTGGATGGGCAGCTGAAGGCCAGACAGCAGCAAGGAGGGGTGAGTCCATGATTGCACTGTGAACTTTGTCTGACATGCTATGTGCCCTCCTCTGGCCTGGTTAAACCTCCACAGTACATCAGTCTTGTGGTCCAGGACCCATGTCCCTCAATTGTGACATGCCCACTCCTCATCTGATACCCAGGTGTGGCCCTTACAGTATGGAAATTGTGTCACTTGGGTACTGTGTCCTTGCATTTTGCTTAGCTCAGGGTGGGGGACAGCATTTGTTACCGTACCTTTGTGGTGGGCTTCATGGGTGGGTCAATTGCTTACACAATGCCTGAGTTCTGACATGTAATCTGCGTGTAACTTTGATATGTGTTCCAATTGCTGATCTGACTCACCACATGTGCCTGGGGTATTTGGCACACCCCCATGCTGCGGGTGGGAACAATGTTTGGGCCTCAGGAGTATGTATATCAAGTGTGTCACACATGCTTAGCCACATGCCTACTGTCCAGTGCTCATCCCTCTTTCACGTGGAGCACGACAGTCATGCCTACTCCAGGGCATACAATACACTCTGTACTCCCACTCCCGTGTATCAGCTGACACGTTGTGCTCAGTGAAATGTTCCCTCAGGTGTCTGCCTCTGTGTCATTGTGCTGTGGCTTCGTTGTCAGGACTACTGGGGTGTTTATCGGTTAGGGCTCAGCATGCCGTCTGAGATGTGACCATGAGAGACGATACTTGGTGACATATAGGTGTTTGATCACTTAACTGTGCAGACTGGTGCATGCGACTGAGAAGTTCAGGCAGCTGTTTTTCATTCACAGCAGACTGTGAGGTGCTCAGGTTCAGAGAGTTGTGTTTCATGTCTCCCATATGTCCAATTGGTATGACGTGGACAAATAAGAGTTCTGATGATGTGGTGTGGGGGGGATGGACATGGGCACTTGTCAGCTACAGAACTTGCATTCCCCATGACCTAGGATTGTGACACAGTGCAGACTGTTGTTGGCTGGCTGCCCTGCCCATGTGACTGGAGACAGTGATGTATGACTTTGCAGGCATGCATGTGCCATGGCATTAAACTTCCTAAGAGTGATCCTGCAGGGGAGTGACATGTGCAACATGCACCCCATTGTGGCATTGACTATGAGGACATGGGTGCATCATGGTGTGTGGTGCTGGTATGCATCACATGCATTTCAAATTAGACTCTGGCCATCCCTTTATCCGGACACCTGTACTGACTCAGTGGCAAGAGATGTGATGTGTGCATGTTCACATACTTCACCGTGTCCCCTGCAATGTCCAACAACTGGGTAGGTGGTGCATGTGTCCACACTGGGGTATTACCATCCGGCAGGCACGAGACAGATGGGTGCAAGCTGTTTGAGGGTAAATGGGTGGTCATACCCTTCTGCTTACTGGCTCATGAGAGCACGACCCGCACTCTGCTCGTTCACTTGAAGAGAAGGAACAACTGTGTGAAATACAGTGGCACTTTGTTAAGCAATTCAGTAACACCGAGAACTGTTCATTTAATGCTGCTTGTCAACACATGAGCAGGATGAAAATGAAAGCATCAACAATATTACTAATCAAATTTTATGTGAAGCACAAAGATCTATGTAACTATCTATCAGTGAGCTACAGCCTATGGGTCAAGTCTTAAAAGAGGGATCATGATTAGGCAAGCGCCTAGAAGGCAAATCTTAAATATGAGAGCAAGAACCATCCAAGGCTACACAGTTTAAGCTAGGATAAATGCAATGAATTGGGTGTGGATGAGCTAAATTAGAGAGGCTGACAAAGCCAAAAGGCTAGCAATCATAAAAGAGCATTACCACCTTGAGAGTAGAAGTTCTAGGCCCAAGATCAGGAGAACAGCCGACCGGGAACCCTCCCCATGCAATGCACTGGTATGAAGAGTTTAGGGCGTGGACATGGGTGCAAAGCTTTTATATGGCTTAATGCAGAACACCTACCCACAGTTGACGTGGGCCCTGACGTGGGTCCTTGACCGCACGCTTACAGTAACTGTGGGAAGTTTTTTGAAGAACAGAGAAGTGGTATAATGGTGAAAACAGGGGCTTTTAGCAGGTGGTCAGTGCTCTTGACCGCAAACTTAAGAAAAAGATGACTTTTACCGTAAGATGCTCAGAAATTGAGATTTTATATATTATTTCTCTGTCACGTAGCCGCCTTTTCAGTTTCAGTGGAGCAAGCGTGGAAAGTTTCATAAGTTAAAATTTTGCAAACATTGCTTGTGAAAGAGCAAGATGTACCAGCAGAGTGTCACATACGTGTGGGCTAACCTTATTCTTGTGACTGTGGATATTTACAAGGGGGGGGCTGGTGCCGCGGTGGATGGCACAGGTCCCTGCTGTCAGGTCAGAAAGGCCTACAAGATTTCTTGTATTAAAAAATGATAGCAAGAGGCAGTGGCCTCTTGGGCCTACATGTGTGTGTGCATCTAAGGAGGTGGGTTTGGGCCTAAGTGTATGTATCTAAGGGGGTGGTGGACCACTGTGACAGGTACTAAAAGGCTAAGAGAAATAATGGACAGCTTAGGTCATCTATCAGGGCCTGACTGGTGGGGCCTATATGGGAGTGCCATGTTTCATGGGCAGAGCAGAAAGGTACATAGGTCTATGTTATATGGTAGAACAGAACCCTACTACAAAGGCCAGGAGGGGTGTGAGTGCCATGGTTGACCATCAGACTGAGAATTGGCTTCTCCTAATCTGTGTGAGCACTTTTGGCAATGTTCAACTAAGGATGCCAGGGCTTGCTCTGTAATGTGCTGTACTTACTGTGGTGTGTGCGTTCAGTGCAGGTGACTGATGTTTGTCTGTTTCCCTAACTGTTTGCAGATACATCCACGGCCACAGGAGGGGACAGCTCCACGGACCAGGAGGAGCTGCAGAGCCAGACTGGGTCAGCAGCCGATGAGTGGTCGGAGGGACCCAGTGGCACGGAGGGCGAGGGGAGCCACACCGAGGAGTCCTCAGCACCATCCACCTCAGCTGAGGACCACAGCAGTTTGGAGGATGACTCCCTTGTGGAGGCGGGTGTCAGCAGCCACCACGCCCCAGCTAGTATGGCTGGCCCCGCCACCACCACCGCCCTCCCATCGGCTCCCATTCCAGAGGTCCGTGGAGGCTCCCGTGTTCGGGAGCGTGTCTCCTTCGTGCCAGGCACCGCACCCCCTGCCCCTGTGTCCCCTGCTGCCCTGAGTGAGGAGTCTGTGTACTTACTTCGCCAGCTCCATGTAGGGCAGACAGCAATGCTGAGTGTCCTCCATGCACACACCACTGTGTTGACACAGCTGGTGTCGTTCATGGAGGGCATCTCATCTGGCATGTCTGCCCTACAGAGGAGCAATAAGTCCATGGACTCCTCCCTGATGGCAGCAGTGTCCCTCCTCCGACAGTCCCTCACTCCTCCTACCTCTGCCCCATCCACACTTCCTGGCACCCTACCTGTCCCAAGCACATGCACACTTGCACAATCACCCAAACACACAGACACAAGCAGCACAGAAACACCCAAGACAAAGGCAAAACGTGCACACAAGCATCCTCAGGGGACTGATACCACACCCACAGGGGATGGGGAACAGACACACACACAGGCATCCACAGTCACTCCGCAGTCCTCCAAATCCTCTCTCTCCAAGACCCCTTCCCTTGCCTCACCTGCAACCCCACCTAAACAGCAGCTCTTCCTCTGTGACCTCGGCCTCTTCCCCTCCGATCCAGCTGATTCAGCATACAGGGGGAAGAGGAAGTCCACCCACACAAAGGGAGTGCCCCTCACCCCCGGACACCCTCCCCCAGGCACAGACAAACTAAGGCCCCCACACGCAAGTCCCCCGGTCCCGGAAGAGCAAGACCCCGCCACCGCCCTGCAGCTCAACCACACAGTCTCCTTCCTCCATCCCTCAGGCCCCCACAACACTGGTTCCCCCACCACACCCTGCCCCAGGTTCCCCCACCCACAGATACACCATCCCCAAAATGATCCGGCCTTCTCCCCCTATCACTTGTTCTTCCAGCCTCACACCCCCCGCTGCACATGTTTGTGCCACTGGTGTGGAGACCGTGTCCTCCCCCTCTGTCCTGCCCACCTTACCTGAACCCCATTCTACTTCCCTGGAGATAGGCACTGCAGTGGAGTCCCCTACCACCCCGTCTGACTTGGGCACTGCAGTGGGGAACCTGTCCACTCCATCTGGCCAGACCACTGCAGTCGTGCCGGCACCCACACCATCTGACTCATGCCCCCCAGTTGTGCCGGCACACACCATGTCAGACACCTCCACTGCAGTTATCAGTGACTCGCCAGCACCAGCCACCCCTTCCCTGCCTCCTTCTGGTGAGCCCTGATCCTGTCCCTGCGGTGACTGGCCTGCCCCCCCCCGTATGCCCCTCCGAGGGGAATGTACCTGGTCCGTATCAGTGCAGGCAAGCAAAGGGTGACATCTGCCACTGTCACTCTGTTCGGACTTAACTGTTGGACTGGCCATTGGCCTTTGTCTTTTTTCTGGACTTTTCTATTTCACACACATATGCTGAATAAAGCTCCTTTCTGTTCTCTGGTGGTTTTGCTTCAGATGTACAAGATGTTAATGATGCTAACCATGCCCTTGCTGCAGTGATGGTGATTTTTGAGATCATGAAATTGAAGTGTTACTGTGCAGGACCACATGTCATAGGATAGGAATGTGTCCTATCCTGGTGTGTAGCCATGTCATCCTTTGCAGCAATATGAGGGTGTCATGTTTTCTATATTTGCCAATGGGATTTCCTACATTTATTTGCAATATCACATCTGTGGCTTACACCCCTGCACATCAGTTGTGCTAGCCATAGTTCAATTTGTCTATTTCCCTGGCTGTGTGAGCATCTCCACTGGACATGCAAGTTTGGGCATCAATGGGGAAGGACTCATCTGTGTTATTAGTGCAACTTGCTATACATGTGTGTTGGATCTGTGCAGATGATTTCGGTGACACTCCCATGACCAGGCTGATGTGACAAGAGCCTTCATTTTGTGCTAATTGTTGACTGAGTGACCAAGTGTACTGCTGACATGATAGAGCCCTGCAGAGACAACATATGGCACAGCTTTCCTTACACAGGAGTGGAGTCCCCTCATGGCAGTGTGAAATTCCGTGACATTGCCTGAGCCCAAGGTGTGTGTTGTGTGAGCATGTCTGTGTGTGTTCACTTCCATTTTGCAACGCTGGCTGGGGTCCCTAGTGATGTTCCTGTTTGTGATGCTTGCTGAGTTGACCTATGTTCCCCACAAACCTTCGCACTTGGTTCTCTGGGATGTGGGTGCATGGCACATTACTGCTCATCAGGGTGTCATCCATAGGTGTGTTTGCTGTCAGGGCTGAGTTTGTGGGCAAACGCAGATGACACACAGTCAGGATTCCCCTTGGCACTTGTTGGTTACACAAGTCATGTAATTTACAGTTTGTGTTAGCTTTCAGTGATTGTGACACGTTGTGTGTGTGACTGCTGCCACTCCTCAGGGTCAGAGCTGCAATGTTGGAAGTTGTCTATGTGTGTTCTTTGTGGGTGACCTTGACTTCTTCATTGGTGTGTGACTGTGTCCGGGATCCCATTGATTGTGGTGGATTTCACGTCATGCCCATGTACGGCGTACTGTGCAGTGTGTCAGACATTCACGAGTCTTGTTGACTGGCCATGTGTGATGGGTTTCTGCACCTTAGTTCCCACCACCACCCCTGGGATTGTCATGGGTGCATGTGCAATGTCACCAGTCCATGTGAGCTTCACTGCTGCACATTGGTGGAGATCAAGGTGTGTGGTGTTGAGTGTGTGCAAATGAGAGTTGTTGCACGGCTAGACCCCTACCTCCATGTTGGCCTTGGCTGACAGGCCGTGCTGATTGATTTGTGCTTGTGTAGGTGTGATGGTAGTTTGTTGCTCAGGACACATGACTGTGGTTCACAGTGTGAACGACATCTAGCTTTGTCATCACAGTGGGATTATCATGCAGGCCAGGGTCACCACAATGTGGGGTCCCTGGGGGTAGTGCTGCGGTGGGTCTGTCTCTTGCTGTGTTATTTGCTGTTCCTACAAGCTTGTGTGACATGTGTAATTTGGGCTCCCTCTCATCTAACAATGCCTGATTGTCCACATAGGGGAATCCGATCCATGAGTTACTTTTGTGTGGCACTGTATACACATCTGTGTAATTGTGATTCAGGCCTCCTCATGTGTTGTGTGGTGCCTGGGGACACTGGCACACCCCACCCCATCACCTGTTGTGTTTGATATGCAGTGTGAGGCTGCATGTTTGTGTTTGTGCATCTGCACCACTGCATTGGCAGATCTTTAGTGTGCCATTGGCTGTATGTTGTTTGGTGGCTTTCCCCTGCTGTCCCTGGGACTCCTAGGTCATCAGTCAGCACAATGATCATGGTTTGTATGTCCCATTGCTGCCTTAATAACCTCCTTGGGTATATACACTCTATGCTCAGTATGCACTACAGGGATGCTGCCACCAGAGGGGGAGATCTCTATACTCTTTGCTTTAATCTCCAACTCCCTCAATATTCTCTCATGCTCAAGTTTCATTTTCATAATCTCAAATTCTAACTTCTTGTTCTCTAGGTCCCTGTGACCATCCATTTTAAGCTTAGCCATCTCCATATTATGCAGCCTATCTCTCTCCCTGTCCTCCATCTCTTCTGGGGACAGACCCTTAGCGGACACACTAGTGCCCGGGCTGGAAATTGCTTTATCTCCTACTAAGTCTACTACTTCGCTTTGCTGTTCTCCTGCATTTTCTTCCCCCTCCACAAGCTCTCCCATATTCTTAGGGGCATCCCTGGCTTCTAGCCAGGCCTTCAGCGCCTTGTAATACTCCTCTCTTCTAGTGAGACCTGTGATAGGGACTGTGAATTGTTTGCAAAAATATTTGAGCTGCTTGGCATTGTAGGTTTCTAATTTCTCTTCTTCCCAGGAGAGATCCTCCGAGGCATTGGATCTGGGCTTGCCCATTGTAGTGATAACTGGCAATATTAATCAAAAATAGAATCAAAAAACCTCAAAAACGTATGTGGTTGCGTTATGGTCTGCACTCACTAGTAGTGTACACTATAATTACTGTATGCGATCATAAATGCAAGTCCAGATCCTCACCGCTGACCACCAATGTTAGAAATGGGGGTCTCTAGTTGGCAATGGCTGGCCACTGTCCAAGTAGGGACCCTTCTTCCTAAGTCAGAGTGAGAGGGCTCCACCCTTTGATAACCCCTGCTCAACCCTGTGGTAACGTAGCACGAGCAGCTAGGCTTATCTCAGAGGCAGTGTGTGAAGCATTTATGACCATACACAGTAACACAGTGAGGAACACTACAAAGGGACACCACACAAGTAGTTATCAAAAATAAGTATTTTTATATATAGACTTAACACAAGACCAATAACGATAAAAAGCCACAATACTGTCAAATAGGATTACTCTTGGAATGCTGCAAAAATAGTTCAAGTGCGCAAAGAGGAGTTCAGTTCAAAGCAGTGGTCTCTGCGACCCTTTTACCTACAAAGTACCTGGATTTCGTAGCAAAACCAACAAATTGTCGCAAAGAAGCTGTAGCGATGAATTTCTGCACGCGAGGCCGGTGATGCGTTAAATCCTTGCCGCGAGGGAGGATGATGCGCTGATCTGCTGATGCGTGTAGAGACGATGCGACAAACTTCTGCACTCTAGACCGTTGATGCGATGACTCCCTGCCGCAAGGGAGGAGGCGAGGCGACGATCTTGTTGCGTGTGCGGTCGGGTTGCGATGCAAAGAAATGGCGCTCCGCGAGGGCGCGACGATCCTGATGCGATGAAAATGGCGGACGCTCGACGTCCGCGCTGCGATGTCGTGAAGCGATGATCTCGGTGTGATGACTCGATCTTTGGTTGCGGGCACTCGGCGGCAGCAGCGTGATGATTTTTCGGGCGCTCTCGGCTGCGGCGGCTCGCAAACGTGTGTTAGCGACGATTTCAGCACTCTCTTCTCTGTAGTAGAACTAGAGGCCCTGGAACTCACAGGAGCCTCACCTGCAGATAGAAATCCTCGCTGGGAGGAATCAGGAGGCTGGTGGTGAAGTCTGATGTGCCTGAGACTTCAACAGGAGGCTAGCTCTCACATAGCCCTTGGGTGATTGCTTTAGCAAGATTGATAAAAGTTCTCTCAAAGTCCTTTTCCCTCTTCTTCCAAGTCCAATGGTAACCACTGCAGGCCAATCCAAGAAACAGCACACAAGCACAAGGATAGTCACCTCCTGCAGATTCCTTCAGTTACACGGACAGAGGTTCGTCTTGACATCCAGGAGCAATACACCTTGTAGGGGTTTCAGCACAGATATTTATACCCCAAAAGTCTTTGTTCTCAAAAGTTACAAGTCACTGAGCCTAGCCAGAACCAGTTCTGGTCAGTCCTGGAGCACTTTGTTTACCAGGCTGCATCCTTCCTTTCAGAAAGAGGGGGTCTGCTATCAGACACACAGTAGGAGGTGGAGCCAGCATTCACCTTGCCAGGCACAGCCCTATTCAGGTCAAGGAGCCACCCCTCCCCATACTCTAAATGCAGATCTCTCTATTGAACCCAGGTCTGACTCAGCCTGCCCTGTCCCTCCAAAACCAGACAGCCAATACACATAACAGCAGAGCACACTGGAAGGCTTAGGCAAGAAAATACCTACTTTCTAAAAGTGGTATTTTCAAACACAGAATATAAAAATAAACTTCACTAAAAGATGTATTTTAATATTCTGAGCTCAGGCATACTAAATTCGTTTTTCTACCATGTTCCTGGGGTCAGTTAGGACTATAGGATGTAATAGTCAAACTGCCCATTCTAGCCTATGGGGAACAGGTAGCCTTACAGTAGTGAAAAACAAAATTGGGTGTAATTCACTACCAGGACATGCTACACACACCAAGGCATGTCCTACCTTACACACACAATGCACCCTACCATAGGGGTGACTTACATGATGCCAAGGGAAGGTTCAGGGGCTGGGAAGTGGGTGCACTTCACAGCCAAGATGGCAGTTCTGGACTGCACACAGACTCTGCAGTGGCAGGTCTGAGACACACTTTACAAGCTGCTTCTGTGGGTGGCGCAACCCAGCGCTGCAGGCCCACCAGCAGCATTTGGTTTACCAGCCCTGGGCACACACAGGCCACACTACTAGGGACTAACAGGTAAACCAAACAAGCCAATCATGGATATACCAATTCACATGTCATATTTACACAGGGAGCATTCGCGCTGTGGCACTGAATGGCTGTGGCACAGCGCCCAGAGCATGTAACACCGGCAAAAACAGAGGAGACAACAGCGAAAAAAGGATGGGAGACCCACGCCAATGGTGCCAGGTCTAGGACATTTGATGAACAGCAAAGACTGTCCTGCTTTGAGAGCAGCATGCAGTAAATGTGGGAGGAAAGGATATTTCATGGTATGTTGTAGAGGTGGAAACAGTACTTAAAACATGACAAAAGAAACATGTCTGAGGTGTGTGAGGATATTATTTTGCAGATGACTGGTGGGGGTTCAAGACCTGATAAGAATTGAAGGTCAGGAAGAGGAGGTCATGTGTGATTCATGTTCAAGGTTGATGATATTTTAAGAAGAGGTCTTTCATAAATCGTTCAGAGAAAGTAAGAAGTTACACAAAATGGATATATCCCCTGGAGGTATTGTGTTCAACCCAGAACAATGAAAAGATATTTCTTGGGAAGTGTTAAATACTAAAACAGATATACTGTCTGAAGTGTATATGTTTCTTATAAAGAGGATAATATTTTGGGATGGCCTGCATAAAGAGAGCTAGGGGTTTATCTTCATCCCAATGACGAACCACAACTCTTACTACAATAGGTCACGAAGAATGGGAATGAAATGTTCACCTTTGAAAAAGAATATCCTGAGGTGTTCACAGATAAACTACGTTGTCTCAAACAATATGTTCACAAAATAAAAATAAAATAGAAAGCTTTTTCAGTGTCTGCTAGGGTAAACGGTCTACCACTAAGCCCACATGAGGCAGTGAGGGAGGAGTTAGATAAATTGAGCAGTTTGGTTGTAATAGTGCCTGCTGAAGCAATGGAATGGTTAGCACCGAATGTGGTTGCTATAAAGGCTGATGGTAAGATTTGTCTTTGTGTAGACCTTAGATCTCTCAACAAAGAGGTGATGGTTGACAAGTCCCCTTTGCCTAATATATCGTAGATGGTTACAAAGGTTTCAGGAGCCAAAGTTTTCTCAACATTGGACTTAACACCAGAATATTACTAAATCCACATACACCCTGATTCCCAAGAACTCACTTCTTTTATCACACCAATGGGGGTGTATAAATTTATACATATGATGTTCGGCCTCGTATCAGTAGCATCGGTTTTTCAAAGGGTGATGTCATCCATACTTTCCAGGATACCTGGGGTATTATGTAATCAAGATGATGTTTTGATAATTGGGGACACACAATTGCAACATGATGAGAAGATTAGGCAGCTGTTACAAAAATTCAAGGATTACGGTGTCACTATAAAAAAAAGATAAATGTAAACTGAAATGTACAGAAATAAATTACTTAGGGCACAAGATTACATCTCAAGGGATACAACCCAAAGCAGAACTAGCAAAAAACATTTTGAAATTGGTAGCATTGATAAACAAAGACAAGCTCAGATCCTTTTTAGGAATTATAGAGTTTTATAGCAAATTAATTAATAATTTGGCTAGCAGAACTTACCATATGCAAAAATCAGAGTAAGTTTTCTTTGGGACGAATATTGTGAACATGAATTTGAAGATGTAGAGAAGGCATTGGCCTCTCCTCAAAACTTGAATGTGTTTGTCCAGGGAAAAAGAACAACAGTGGCATTGGATGCCAGTTCAAAGGGATATGGGGTAGTACTTCTACAAGAAGATGAAAATGGTGAAGAAACATTAGCCTTTGCATTGAGGGCTTTGAGACAAGCAAATTATTCAGTGATCGAAAAGGAGACTTTGGCAGTGTACTGGGTTTCTTAACAAATTAAAAACTTTATTTGTTGGACGGTGATCAAGGTAAGAACCGATCATACACCTCTTAAAGAGGTTTTTACAAAAATGGTACTGGAGGCAATTTCCAGCAGATTAACCTTCAAGGGTATACCTTTGAAAAGTAGAATGTATGCCTGGCATGAGAAACTTTGCAGCAGATTGTTTGTCCAGACTAGTTACTGATACGAAAGAAGAAGAGGGAGACAGTGAGAATAGTGTTGAGGACATCCCTTCACTGGCTCCCGGTGCAGGTGTCAGGGTTCACGGTAGGTTTCCTCCTTCCATCTCTACACTGATGACTATCTCTCCCTTACAGACTAAACTGAAGGCAGGTTATCCCCTTAGCTGGAGTGCTAGCTGGCATCGCAGAAATTGTAATATGGCTGCCAAAATTCCAGCACTGCTACAGCATAGTGCTGTTTAGCAGTCTAGTCTTCTTAAATAATGAAGGTCAGGTGAAGTGCGCTTCAACATTCCACAGTGCACTTCACTGAAGAAATTCCTGAGAGAGCACCTGTTCCTGAGGCGTCGCGAAAGTTAGTTAGGGTAGTTGCGTTTAAATATCGGGTTTTAGTTTCGTCGGAATTCTCTTGCACTATGAAATAAGGTCAGTGTATATTTAAAAGAACCAAATGCATTTTTCTGCTTAAGCTGAACGTTCAAATAATAGCACTCTTCAAAGAATTCCCAGTGCTTATATTTAAAAAGACTCTTGTCACGCTTGGTTGAGAAGGTTAAAGACCGTGATGAATTAAAGTAACTTAGTCATTTTCCTTTTTACCGCATTTGTTAAATGCATGTGAAAGAGATTAGTCATCCACTTGTCAGCAAGGTTAAAAGGGTCAACTAACTCTGTAGTTGAAATTCGTTTCTGTTAAAGAAATCTCCAGCTCCTAAATAAATCAAATAAGATGGAAGCACAAGCTTGCACAGACAAATTAAATTAGCACAGTTGCCTACAATTCATTTAATTAACTACTGAAAGGGAGCTCAAGAGAACCCTATCATTTCTGCTATACTAAAAACTTGTGAAGAGCTCTTTTATTAATTCAGAAGAAAAGAAGAATTAAAGCAGCCTAATAAGAATAAAACTGATAAGATAAAGGAGCGTAATACACAGTGAGTACAGTAGATGAAGGGCATAATAAATATAACCAATTCAAAAAGAAAAGAATAAAAAGCAAACATTTACCACAATCTTTCTTGCATCATAGCCACAAGCCAGAATCTGCGGCAGGACGTTCCTGAAATAGAAAAAGAAAATAAACAAGCTAAGTAAAAACTTCTCATCTCAACCAGACAAACAACACGAGAAGTAAGAAGAGTAGCAAGCTTCCCAAGTTTCCCTGGTAAGATAAGTTATCTAATATAAAAAGAGAAGTTGGTCACAAGTAAGTGCTGAGTAAATGCTAAAGTTGAATTGTGTACAGGTCTGCAAGAAGTAAGAAGAAAAGAAGACCTTGCAGAACAGGCAGAGCGCAGGAAGCTGTCTCTTCTCTGTCCCCAACCCCTTTCCCCCTTAGAACTTACCTGCGATGGAATGCTAGAAGGCCTAGCAGGGAAGGTTCTGAGAAGGGCATTGGAACTAACGTCGTTCTGCTCCTGTGCGGTTCAATAGAGGAAAGACATTGGTCCTGACAGAGTGAAGTGCCCACGTTGGTACAAGCACCCGAGCAGAATGGCGGAGGGGTTTGATTTTAAAAATCTAGGTGAGATTTTAAGTAACATTCAAAGAGATTTGGAGGCAGTTAGGGAGGAAAATAAAATCCTTAGACAAGAAATAATTACCTTTAAAATGGGAGATACAGTTTCAGGGACCAGTCAAGGAACCACATTCTTAGAAACCCAAGGACCAAACACAAGTCCTATATCCATAGCCCCCACACAAGTTATCCACTCATTGTCCCCAGTAATCCCTCTTGCTCCTCCGGAGAGGTTTAATGGAGACCCGCACAAAGCACAAATTTTTTTGACACAGTGCTCTCTGCATTTCATGTGCCGCCCAACGATTTTCCCCGATGCTCAATCCCGGGTAGCCTTTATCCTCTCCTATCTTAGTGGAGATGCCGCTTCTTGGTCGATGCCTCTTGTTACCAAAGATGACCCAATTTTGTACAATCTAGACAACTTCAAAAAGAATTTCTCCGAATTTTTGATAGAAGAACTGCATCACAGGCTTCAGACAACGAGCTGTTAGAGTTGAAACAGGGAAATCGAGAGCTAGTGTCGTATTTGGCCCAATTTAACAAACTAGTGGTCGAGACCAACTGGCCCGAAGATAAAAGAGCAGCTGTATTCTACAGAGGACTGCGAGAGGAACTCAAAGACGTGTTGTCCCAAATTCCCAATCGCCCTTCTGACATCTCAGAATTAGTAGACTTAACTCTAGAAATCGATTATCGACAAAGCGAACGGAAAGGAGAACGAAGGAGGGAGTTCAGGTCCAGTGTTCCCCGTTTTGATCGGGTAAAGGTCGAGTCTACGCGGGCTGTAGAGAGTTCTTCTGGAGTAGAACCCATGCAGATCGGTGTGGTCAGAGGTCCACTGACGAAGGAGGAGAAAGACAGGAGAAGACTGAATAAGTTGTGCCTGTACTGCGGTGGAGGTGGACATTTTGTCAAAAATTGTATAAAAAGACCTAAATTGCCCGCAAAGGAGAAGGAAAACTAGCGGCACCACCGGTCAGCGGAGTTGGACTGGTGGATGCGAATGAAGGAACAACTCCACATAATCATCAGTTGGCAAACACTCTACAAGTCTCCTCACCCCATTTGGTTATGACAGTGACGTTAAGATTCAGGAATGAAGCTTTGGCGGGAATTACGGTTATGGTAGATTCTGGAGCAACTGGAAATTTCTGCGATCACAAATTCGCTAGCCAAATTGGACTACAAGCAATTAAAAAAGAGAAAAATGAGAAGGTTAGAGCGGTGGATGGTACGGATCTAACTTCAGGGCCCATAACCAGTCACACAGAATTGGTGCACATGATTACAGTCGAAGGCCATCAAGAAAAATTGCAGTTCAATCTAATAGACGCCCCTCAATTCCAATTGATTCTAGGTTTGCCGTGGTTGACAGAGCACAACCCACAGATCAATTGGGCAGCACGAACTATTCAACTAAATTCGGAATATTGTACAAGAAATTGTTTCAATTGTCCAACAAATCCTTCTCAGCCCAGTGCAGTCGCCCAGTTGTGTGAAAATGGAGGTTCGGTGTGTGTCATACAAACTACTGTTGTACCCGAAGAGTATCAAGACTTTGTGGATGTTTTTGATGAAGTGAAGGCTGAGAAGCTACCGCCCCACAGACCCTACGATTGTAAAATCGACCTTGAACCTGGGGCTAACTTGCCATGCAGCCGGATCTACGCTTTGACGGAGAAAGAAAACATTCATTTGAAGGAATACCTTGCCAAAAATTTAGAGAATGGATTTATCAGACCATCCCAGTCTCCGGTCTCCTCCCCTCTTTTTTCGTACCAAAGAAAGAGGGGGATCTCAGGACTTGTATTGACTTTAGGGCAATTAACAGGATAACAATTAAAAACCGTTACCCGCTACCCCTAATTTCCGTATTGATTGATCAGGTGAAGGAAGCAAAGATTTACACTCGTCTAGATCTACGAGGAGCATACCATTTGATCAGGCTCCGGGAAGGCGATGAGTGGAAGACTGCGTTCAGGACTAAATATGGCCTTTACGAGTATCTGGTCATGCCGTATGGTCTTTGCAACGCTCCAGCGGCCTTCCAGTACTTCATCAATGATGTCCTAAGTGAATTTATTGATCGATGCGTCATAGTTTATATAGACGACATATTGATTTATTCAGACTCAGTTGAAGACCACCCAAACCAGGTCCGAGCTGTTTTACAACGATTACGAGAAAATTCACTATACGTAAAACTGGAAAAATGCCTATTCAATACTGATACAGTGGAATTCCTGGGCTTTGTATTATCACCTGCAGGAGTGAGAATGGACGAGCAGAAGGTGAAAGCTATAACGGAGTGGAAAGCCCCTACCAGTGTCAAAGAGGTTCAAAGCTTTATTGGATTTTCCAACTTTTACCGCCGATTCATTCACGGATTCTCCCAGAAAATTCTCCCCTTAACTCGTCTTCTAAAGAAAGGAGTTCCATTTAAATGGTCTGAAGAAGCTGAAGAGGCCTTTAGATTGATGAAAGACAGCTTTACCACGGCACCTGTTTTACTTCATGCAGATCCCTCTGAGCCTTTCTATTTGGAGACAGATGCTTCGGACCTGGCCATCGGAGGAATACTTTCACAAAGGCATAAGGATACGGGACAATTACACCCGGTGGCTTACCGCTCCCGTAAGCTCAACCCTGCGGAATGTAATTATACAATTACCGAGAAAGAACTTTTGGCAATCAAAGATGCCTTTAAAGATTGGAGGCACTACTTAATGGGAGCTAAGCACACCGTGACGGTGTTTACGGATCACCGCAATCTGAAATTCCTGCGATCTGCTCGTACTCTCACACCACGACAACTACGTTGGTCTCTGTATTTCGCAGATTTCGATTTTGTAATTACCTTTCGTCCAGGATCTAAGAATGGAAAGGCTGATGTTCTTTCTCGATTGGACACCGAAAATCAAACTCCTGTCATTACTAACCAACAAATCATACCTGAAGATAAAATCATTGGAGTTATCTCTCTCGAGCCCTTCGAAAATCACGTTCGGAATACCATGTCTGACCTGGAAATGGAGAATTGGGCCACAGAAGATCCTCAACGTCTCGTCCACAACGGTCTTCCATATCATGGCACCAATCTGTATTTACCTACTAAGGAACTCCAGTTGAAGGCAATGCAAGAATGTCACGATAACCCTTTGGCGGGCCATAAGGGCGTCTCCAAAACTGAAGAGTTACTTAGACGTAGTTTCTGGTGGCCATACATGTGCAGAGACATTCGTCAATACGTTCTGGGCTGTGAGATTTGTGCACGGGGGAAATCGGACAGGCAGGCTCCAAAAGGTCTTCTACAACCCATGCCAACCCCCCACATCCTTGGCACACAGTCTCCCTAGATTTAATTGTAGATCTGCCCTCTTCCCATGGTTATGATACCATTCTTGTGGTAGTGGACACCTTTAGCAAGATGGCACACTTTGTACCTTTCATGGGAACACCTACTGCTAAACAACTTTCCCAACTTTTTAATCAACATATCATTCGCCTTCATGGCATTCCAAAGGTACTCATTTCAGACAGAGGCTCCCAGTTTCTATCAAAATTTTGGAAGGCCTACATCAAAGGTCTTAATATAGACCATCGTTATTCTACCAGTTTTCACCCAGAAACTGATGGGCAGACTGAACGCATTAATCAAGAACTAGAACAATACTTACGGCTTTATTTGTTAGATGAAGAGGGTGATTGGCCTGACCATTTATGGACAGCTGAATACTCCTACAATAATGCTCAAAATGTATCTACTGGTCATTCCCCTTTCTTTGTAAACGCAGGCAGACATCCTAATTCTCATGCTAATTTTGATAAGATAGATGTTCCAGCTGTTCAAGACATTGCTCAACAAATGACTAAAATCCACCACTCTGTAATCCAGAACTTGTCGATTGCGAAGGATCGTTATAAACACTTCGCTGATCGCAAACGTAAAAAAGAACCTGATCTTCAGGCAGGAGACTTGGTTTGGTTGAGCACTAAAAATCTTAGACTCAAGGGTTCCCGTAAATTCCAGCCCCGTTTTATGGGTCCCTATCCTATTGAGAAGGTTATCAATCCTGTCACTTATCAATTATCTCTCCCAGGCACTACTAAAATTCACCCAGTGTTTCATATTTCTCTCCTCAAACCCATTCAACCAGATTTGCGTAAAAGTTCTCCTCCGGATCCTTTAATTCTTAATGGTGAGGTGGAGTATGAGGTTAAACGCATCTTAGATTCACGCATCATTCGTAATGAACTTTTCTACCTCATTGATTGGAAGGGTTATGGACCTGATGAGCGTTCTTGGGAAAAAAGTACTGATGTTCATGCCCCCGATTAATTAAAGCCTTTCATGCCAAATTCCCAGCCAAACCTCGACTGGAGGAAACCCCGTTGGGAGGGGGTACTGTCAGGGTTCACGGTAGGTTTCCTCCTTCCATCTCTACACTGATGACTATCTCTCCCTTACAGACTAAACTGAAGGCAGGTTATCCCCTTAGCTGGAGTGCTAGCTGGCATCGCAGAAATTGTAATATGGCTGCTAAAATTCCAGCACTGCTACAGCATAGTGCTGTTTAGCAGTCTAGTCTTCTTAAATAATGAAGGTCAGGTGAAGTGCGCTTCAACATTCCACAGTGCACTTCACTGAAGAAATTCCTGAGAGAGCACCTGTTCCTGAGGCGTCGCGAAAGTTAGTTAGGGTAGTTGCGTTTAAATATCGGGTTTTAGTTTCGTCGGAATTCTCTTGCACTATGAAATAAGGTCAGTGTATATTTAAAAGAACCAAATGCATTTTTCTGCTTAAGCTGAACGTTCAAATAATAGCACTCTTCAAAGAATTCCCAGTGCTTATATTTAAAAAGACTCTTGTCACGCTTGGTTGAGAAGGTTAAAGACCGTGATGAATTAAAGTAACTTAGTCATTTTCCTTTTTACCGCATTTGTTAAATGCATGTGAAAGAGATTAGTCATCCACTTGTCAGCAAGGTTAAAAGGGTCAACTAACTCTGTAGTTGAAATTCGTTTCTGTTAAAGAAATCTCCAGCTCCTAAATAAATCAAATAAGATGGAAGCACAAGCTTGCACAGACAAATTAAATTAGCACAGTTGCCTACAATTCATTTAATTAACTACTGAAAGGGAGCTCAAGAGAACCCTATCATTTCTGCTATACTAAAAACTTGTGAAGAGCTCTTTTATTAATTCAGAAGAAAAGAAGAATTAAAGCAGCCTAATAAGAATAAAACTGATAAGATAAAGGAGCGTAATACACAGTGAGTACAGTAGATGAAGGGCATAATAAATATAACCAATTCAAAAAGAAAAGAATAAAAAGCAAACATTTACCACAATCTTTCTTGCATCATAGCCACAAGCCAGAATCTGCGGCAGGACGTTCCTGAAATAGAAAAAGAAAATAAACAAGCTAAGTAAAAACTTCTCATCTCAACCAGACAAACAACACGAGAAGTAAGAAGAGTAGCAAGCTTCCCAAGTTTCCCTGGTAAGATAAGTTATCTAATATAAAAAGAGAAGTTGGTCACAAGTAAGTGCTGAGTAAATGCTAAAGTTGAATTGTGTACAGGTCTGCAAGAAGTAAGAAGAAAAGAAGACCTTGCAGAACAGGCAGAGCGCAGGAAGCTGTCTCTTCTCTGTCCCCAACCCCTTTCCCCCTTAGAACTTACCTGCGATGGAATGCTAGAAGGCCTAGCAGGGAAGGTTCTGAGAAGGGCATTGGAACTAACGTCGTTCTGCTCCTGTGCGGTTCAATAGAGGAAAGACATTGGTCCTGACAGCAGGAGAGAATCTATTTCAAGGCTCTCTGTGTTGCACACAAGTCTCTAGAAGGGAACGGGCCACCCATCATCAAAGCCTTGATCAGACCTTACAAGGCCACTAGAAGACTTTGCTCAGATGAGCTCCACTTGGCAGAAGTGCCCAGAATTAAGAGGGCCAGAACTGGCGGCCGTCTTTTCTCACATAATGCCGCTAAACTCTGGAATTCCCTCCCGCTGTCCCTCCATAAGGAATCTAACCATCTTATATTCCGAAAATAGCTAAAGACCTGGCTCTTCCCATAATGGGTTTGTCCACTCTAGTTTCCGCTGCAGCGCTGGGATGCCTTCGGGTAGCCATGCGCTATATAAAAGCCTATTTCATTTCATTTCATTTAGCCAAAAAAAATGTTTGTGTGATCACTAAAGGGGTTGTGAAAGAGGAAGATTGGAAACGGGAGATGGAAGCTGATGCAGTCTTAAGTAGATTACAAGAGCTATTGGTTCAGTGTTGGCACAACAAAGGAAAATATAAGAGGATGAGACCTTTACGGATAGTCAAGGAAGAATAATCGGAGAAGGATGGATTCCTGGTTAGAGGTACCAAGTTGATACCTTCAGAATGAAAGAATTCTTGCAATGTTATAGAATTACACAAAAACTGTGTGTCTTGTATCATCCAGAAACGAATGGAGCAGCAGAAAGGTTTGGGGAGAGGATGTGGCCTAACGGCTACAGCAGTCGACCTCGGAGATGGGGAACCGGGTAAGAGTCTCGGCAGGGACGCTCAACATCCTCTCATTCTGACCAAATCACTTAATCTCCCCGTGCCTAAAAAAAATGAATGTGTCCATCTGTAACTAACTGGTGCTCATGCAAAGTGCTCTGATAACTTCTGGTCTAGTTCGCTCTATATAAAACACACAAAAAAGAACACTCAAAGAAGGTATCCAGCTAGCAAGATCAAATAGGTTGTGCTGGAAGGAAGAGGTATTAAAATGGTTAGAAGCATCTCGCCTATTCCCCCATCAGTCCACTAGTATGACTCCTTTTGAGCCATTGAAGGGAAGAAACCCCAATTCAAGACTAGTACCTGAGTGGATGAACTGGCATAAGTTTTGAAAACCATAAAAGACACATATACACACAAAGATACCAAGTTATAAAAAGCACAAGTGAAAGATATAAAACCAACCATAAGCAGCCAGCCCAGGTACAACACATCAGTAAAAACATTATCAATAGTCAATCTTCAAAACACAGGGCCTCAGCAATAAAACAATCATTATTCAAAGTGCATAGTGTGATTTTTTAGTGCAAACTTTCTTGACCAGGAGACAATATGTAAACTAAAAACATGTAAACATTTGATAAAATGCACAATAGCTATCCATTGGAACTACAGGTCAAAAAAAAAAAGGCTGACAAGATTCAATCGGAATTAATTCTTTTTCATATTGTTCATGACTTACAGGAACATTTTTAAATTCAGCCGATGGATAAATGCTGGCTTGATATCAGTCAATTCATTAAAAAGCAATTATGCTAAATTAACAAAACCAAAAATGATCAATATGAACAGTGTGAAAGTCTCCCCTCAAAAGCGTAACAAATAAAACACGAACTCAAGTAAAAAGGATCCCTTATTTTCCAACTAACCTCCTTAAGCGGATAGCAGCAGCAATGAATCTATATATCATTTCGTAAAATATATTCAGATTGGAGAAGTTGGAGATAAAACAACGCTGGCCTGCATTTTTGAATATTCAAGACCCTCAAAAGTGGTAGAATGTGTTCCCTGCGTGGTTTATTGTATAAATCGCAGAAGAAAAGAAAGTGCAGCATGTTTTGGCCTGATTTACAATCACAAGGGCAGGTATCCAAAAGGGCCTTGTGGTATGTTCTGCTCGGATACGAGACCAATAGGTAAGTGGGCCAAATCTAAATCTTGTAAGATAAAAAAAAATTTAATGGCTAAAAGGATACAAAAGATATGGCTCAATTCCTTCAGTCTTAATCAGGGGTAAATACTCGGCTACCTGCTTTTTGCTGCGCTCCTTATATTCTCTATGATCTCTTAAAATATTCAAAAAATCTCTTTTTAGTTGTGATTTTGTAACAGAGATAATAAGCTGGGGATTTTCAAATACATCCTGCCTCCACAAATGGGTCAACTGGGTCTTCATTTAATTTAGCCACGGTATTTTATATGCATGGTCGCAGTTTAAACAGTCCTGGATTATATCCCGGTTAAGGGACGATTCTTCATTGACCCAGGTCGAGCGCCACAGCATGATAGGAGCTCTTTCTATGCGGTCCACCAGGGGGGTTAATCCTAGTTCCCGATGGCAAATAATAGATGGTAAGCTGGGGGGGGTTGGGCGACAGTAGTCTTCTGAGAAAAATGTTTTCAGTTCTGTGTAGGATGGACAAATTACAGAAACCCCACACCTCAGCACCATACAAAATCACAGCAGAACATCGGGCAGTATAGATGTTGATGAGAGAGTCAGTTGGTCTACCACCGAGTTTCCTTGAAAACCTAAAAAGGGCCCCGAGAGTCCTATCAAAACTCCTCTTTTTGACATCTATGAGGTGGGTCCAAGAACCTTTTTGATCAAATGGAATGCCTAAGTAGCAAAAGGTTAGTTTTTCATTTTTAATAAAACAGGGTCTCATTTTGCATTTGGCTCTCCCCACCACCATAACCTGTGACTTAGCAGTATTGGTCTGTAGACCCAGCCCGCTCATAAAATCATAAAATCTGTTTAATAGGGTCTGCAAGCCCACACCTGTTCTTGAGATCAATACACAGTCGTCTGCATACAATAGTGTGGGGAGATCTCTCCCCCGCACTTGTGGCACATCAATCGCCCCTTCCTTCAGAGAGCTTTCCAAATCGTTTATATATAAACAGAACAGAAAGGGGGCTAACACGCACCCTTGTCAGACGCCACTATTCATTCTGATCGGTCCCGAAATATTTCCCTCTGCCCCATATATTACTCTTCCTGTGACATCCCGATGCATTTGCGCTAAAAAGTGGACCAAGGGGGCATCTATGCCTATACCTAACATTTTTTGCCATAGTTTTCCTCTCATGACACAATCGAAAGCCGATGTCAGGTCCATGAAGCCCAAATAAAGTTTAGTGTTTTTAGCCATGGTGTACTTGCCGATTACGAAATGAAGGTTAAGGCATTGTTCCACTGTGCCAAGGCCCCTTCTGAAGCCGTATTGGATATCTGCAAATTTCCCCTTTTTTGCTATCCAACTTTTGAGACGGTCTAGTAGAACCCTGCCCACCAGCTTACATGTTGTGTCAATTAATGAAATGGGACGGTAACATTTAGGGGACGACCTATCTCCCTTTTTGAAAATAGGGACAATTATTGCTGTTGACCACGAAGCAGGGGGGGCCAGTAACTGTGGCACAGCCTAAAATGTTAGTTAAAATTGGAAGCCAGAGGGCAGGTTTAGCCAGGAAGAGATCTGCTGGTATGCCATCCGGACCGGCAGCCTTATTTTTCTTTGTGAGATCTAAAGCCTTTGTGATTTCCTTAGTTGTTGGTGGATCTAATTTGCTCATAGCCCCTTTTGTATGATAACCACAATCTAAAGTATCAGATGGACACCCCCCCCTTACTCTAGATTGCCTGGAAATGATCAACCCACTTGTTTGGGGGAATTGTTGCGTCAGTGGTGTTATTATGGTTATCTTGAAAGAAGGGGGCATTGATGGTCTTCCAGAAGAGGCTACGATTTTTAGTAATACTCGCTTCTTATAGCCTCTCCAATGCCTCCTTCCTAACAGTCTCCCTACGGTTTTCTAAGATTTTTTTATACTGGGATCTACAGGCTCTCACTCGTTCTAGATCTCTGGGCTTCTGTTTTAGAGCTTCAACAAGCTTATTATGACTCCTGGTACAGTCATTGTTAAACCACTTAAACTGTTTATGGGCCAGCGGTCTTCTGTTCCATTCTAGAATTTTATTTAAAGTCGAAGAGATCTCTGTGAACGCTACTAACATGGTCTCAGGGTTTAATTCATCTTCGAGGCAGGTCAGAATTTGCGACCTGTTATCTTCCACTAGTTTACCCAGGACCAACTCGGGGTTCATCGCTGCCCATTTGCACATGAGACCCTTATTTTTATGGTGGAAAATGGGTGGTGCTACTACTAAGGGCAAATTCTTATTTTGTGTTTCAAATTGAATGTCTAGCGGGAAGTGGTCACTAAAGGGAATGTTTAAAATTGAAAAATTTACAGATTTGGGTGTGTGATAGTCGAGGGCGATAAAATCAATAAGGCTGTCCCGTCCTCGACTAGTACATGTGATCTCATCCTGCCCTGCCCCTGGGGTCAAGTCAATGGTCAAATAGAGAAAAAATTTAGATAAAATGGAGTTAAAAACATTGCCACAGGGAGTATGTTCAAAGTGACTTTGGCCCTCAAAAAGATCATCCATATATGTGCAAGCAGAGACCTGTGATAATGTGCAAAGTCTGCAGTTAAAATCCCCACCCCATGGGGCGTGGTTTGGTCAGCCAACATGGCGGACGCAGCATGAACAAGCTCCGCGCGTCCACCTCCATAATCCGTCGTAAATCCTGCCTAAATTAACTCAGTGCAGCCCATCCAAAGCCCTGAGAACTACCGACTTGCTGGGGGCGCCTGGTGTGGTGTCGTGATCCGATTGCCGGGGGCTGAGCGGGCGAGGACGCCGGAGCTGCAGTGGACGCAGCCTGGATTGGGCCTGGCGCCGCTGAACTACCGCCCGTCCCCTGAAGAGACACAGCCAGGCCTGGGCCGGTGATCGAACCCTGGGGTAAGGAGAGTGGTGGCGTGGGGGCCAAGGCGGGTGCGGTGGGTGTGCCTGCTTTCTTGCCCCCGCCGGGGCCTGTTGTTGGGCAGCGTCTCGGCCTCCGGCCGCGGTCCCGGTCCCGGGGGATCCCCGACGGCCCAGCCTGGTTTTCTGCCGGGGTCGCGTGGCTCGTTGGGCTTTGGGTGTGGCTGGTGGGGGTGGGGCCTCCGGTGGTGGGGGACAAGAGGCTACGCTGCTAGGGCCGAGGCGCTGTGGAATACCCTCGAGCCGCTTAGCTGGAAGACAGGGTGAGACCCCACACTATGCCCTGCAGACAAGGGGACCCGCAGCGCAACTGGGTCTCACACAACACTTGAAGATAGTACTGCGGTGCGGGGGTTGTCGGGGGTGAGTGGCGAGCCGGTGGTCCGGCGAGCTAGGTCCCGATAGAGGGGCCTGCTTGGCTCTCTGCCACGGGCTGCGGAGGCGGCCGGGCTAGGCCTGGTGCAGCTTGTGGCCTGGCGGTGGAGGGTTCCCGTGAGGGCTGGCTCGCGGCGCTCTCCCTGGTGAGCCCCCAGAGTGGTGATTTGGTCCTATCGCGACCCGGTGAGGCACGTTGAGCCCTGTACAGAGTTCCTCCAACATTCTCGAGGTGATTGATTTGTGGTGCCACGATGGGGAAAGATAAACCTGGCGCCGTGGGCTCGAAGCAAAGCACCTTGGACCAATACGCCACGACAGCGAGTGGTGGCTCTACGACCGGCCCCATACCGGACAACGCGGCTCTGTAAGCAGCCATTACGGAAGGAAGAGACACGCTGGGTGCCAAGATTGGCGCAGTGGGCACCGAAGTTTCTTTCCTGCAACAAGACCTGAGAAAAGTTGTCAACCGTATCACAGAAGCAGAGACACGGGTGTCCTCCGTGGAGGATAATGTGATGACTCTGCAACAGCATGTCAACAAACTAATGGTAGTCTCCCAAGAACTAGCATACCGGGTTGAAGATGCCGAAGGCCGTGCTAGGCGCAACAACCTCCTCTTTGTTGGGTTCCTGGAGGGATGCGAGGGTAACTCCATGAACCGCTTCCTCACCTCGTGGCTCAAAGACTTGCCACCTGCCGAAATGATTTCCGTGTGCTTTGTGGTCGAGAGGGCCCACCGGGCACTCACGAGGAAACCACCCCCCAGGGAAAATCCACGGCCGGTCATCGCCAAGCTCCTCAATTATGCGGACAGGGACGCGGTGTTGCAGTTCGCTCGGTCACATAGAGATAAACTCATCTTTGACTCCAGGCCCATAATGATTTTCCTGGATTACACCCGTCTAGTGCAGCAGCAAAGACAGTCCTTCACGGCAGCGAAACAGAGACTGCGAGACCTTAATATTTCATATATGCTGCTTTATCCTGCCAGGCTCCGTGTTGTGTATAACTCTAAGACCCACTTATTTGACTCGCCTGAAGCGGTTTTCGCCTGGTCTGATGAAAGGGCCCACCTGAAACCCCACTCCCCGCCGCCATTAGAGTCTGACTCCTCCAGGGGCTCGCAACGGAATAGATCGCGCAGGACAAAATCAAAACGACGACATCGCTCCGGTTCTGATCGGCGCTCCTCCAGTCCTGAGCGCGCGTCTTGATCAGCCCACGGTTGGCGAGGCTTCCATTTGACCATGTTTGAATGTCCGTAGTTCGGAACTACTCCGTCTACTCTGCACCGAGTAGAGGTGGACAATATACATTGTCGCTGACCTGACCCGGATACTTGTGCCCCAATGTTAATGTTATATGGGAATGTTGGGATCCATTGGAGGGGAACCCTGGGATCTCCGGTTGGGGTCCTGGGTGTTCCTCACCGAGACAGATGCTCCTAGTTCTTGGCAGTATCGTGGGGGGGGAGGGAAGGGGGTGGTGTTTTTGGGGTTTAGAGTTATGTTGTTTTCAGTTCTTTCACACACGCAGACACACATCCCATTCTGCATTAGGCGGGCCAGTATTATTAACTCCCAAATCAACTCATGGCCACTCAGCCGGCTGTATCCCAAGTGGGTGATCTAACAGTAGTAACGTGGAATGTCCGAGGACTGCTTAGTAAAATCAAACGGGGTGCCGTTCTTTGGCAAGCAAAGCGATATGGTGCAGACATTCTTCTCCTACAGGAAGCTAATTTTTTGGGTAACAAAGCTCCCTGTCTAGCCAGGTTTGGGTACCAGCAGGTGTATCATGCGGGTTTCACTAGGGGTTCCCGGGGAACGGCCATCCTCATTCATCGTCGTGTCCCCTTCATCCATATTAAGCACTGGATAGATCCCGGGGGTAGATATGTCCTTTTATCCGGCACACTCTATGGGGAATCACTTAATCTAGGTAGCGTTCATGCACCGTCTCCTCTAGGGAACAGCATCACTCGTCAGTGGAGTGAGCTCCCAGAGGGTCTGTCTCTCCTGGGAGGCGATTGGAACGATACTATGTCATCGCGCAATAGGAGGCGGGGATCGGGTGCGAGTTCTTCAGCCGCGGCCTCTAAATTATCTTTACTTGCTGGTGCACTGGGTTGGGCTGACATATGGCGAGAATATCATTCCGCTGAGATAGGCTACACATACACGTCCACGGTCCATGGTTCCATGTCTCGTCTAGATTACATATTTACACCACAAAACCATATCCATAGGTTTTCCCAGGTCTCCCATCTTCCCAAGGGGCTATCTGACTGCTCCCCGGTCACGGTGTCCCTTCTCTTGCACTTTCAGAAGCCCCCCTTCAGGTGGCGCATGTCCCCCTGGCACCTCCGAGATCCTGACTATCAAGAATGCCTGAGCACGGCGATTCAAGAGTATCTTACTCTGAATACCGATTCCGCTCCATCCAAAGAGTCCCTCTGGAAAGCCTTGAAATCCACAATTAGAGGGGTAGATATCAGTTACAGGGCAAACGATAAATGTAAACGCTCCGCTCAGCGGGCAGAGCTGGAAACCCAGTGCCTATCCCTAGAAGCACAGTACATGCTGGATCCAAGTCCAACCCTTCAGCGAAACTTATCTCTCACACAACAACAGTTGCACCAACACCTTATGGAGGAGGCAAAAGATATCTGGCTGGCATCTCAACACCGAATATACCAGTGGGGGGATAAATCGAGTAAAATGTTACACAGACTCTGCCAAACAGCGCGTGCCCCAGCCACAGTCCCAACCATCAGAGGTAGCGATGGCGTCTTACTTACATCCCCCGCGGAAATAGTCACAGAATTTGCACAGCATTTCTCCACACTATACACCCAGAGGGATCAGCTTTCAGAGGACCTCATAGCGGAGTTCCTTCGGGACATTCCCCTCCAGAGATTAACCGATCAGATGAGCGACCACTTAGATGTCCCCATTACGGTGGATGAATTATCTGCGGCACTAACCGCGATGCGACCTGGCCGGGCCCCGGGCTCCAAAGGGTTCCCCATAGAATTCCTCCGTTCCCATATGTCCACGTTGGGCCCACACCTATTGACCACTATGCATGAGGCCCTCGACAGGCAACTATTACCCCGGGGTTGGCACCAGGCCGCGATAGTCCTCTTTTTAAAGCCCGGTCGCCCCCCGGAAAATCCATCCTCATACCGTCCTATTTCCCTAATGAATGTCGAATCCAAACTACTGGGAAAAGTTCTTGCAGATCGCTTGCGGACCTGCATCCAAGGTCTGATCCACCCAGATCAATATGGCATTATGCCACACCGTGCCACCCGCCATAATATTCGCCGGGTCCATAATGCCATGGCATTGGCCCCAGAGCTGGGACGCCCGCGGCCATTCTTCTCGCCGATATAGATAAGGCCTTTGACTGCCTGAGCTGGGAGTATTTATTACAGCTCCTGGAGGCGATGAATTTCGGCCCATGCTTCCTGGCATACGTCCGTTTACTCTGATCAGGACCTACTGCCTCAATACGTATTGCTGGTCATCGTTCCCCCTTCTTTCCCATCAGCTGCGGCACATGGCAGGGCTGCCCCCTGTCCCCGCTCCTATTCGCGCTGGCGGTGGAACCCTTGGCGATATGGGTTCGCCGGGATCCGGTGCTCCGAGGTTTCGACTGGCCGAGATTGCAACCAGATCGTATTGCATTATATGCAGACGACATCTTGTTCTTCATGACGGATCCTTGGATCTCGGGCCCGCGTATCTTACAGATTCTCCGAGCCTTCGACCAGACCACCGGACTCCATACTAACCCCTCCAAATCGGTGCTCTTCCCAGTATGCGGGCAACAGGGTAGAGGTACATGGGCATCTCAGCTAAAACATGTTACAGACGGATTCCAATACTTAGGTGTATATATGTCTCCCTGCCTCAAGACTTCATGGACAGGCAATATCAACCCACTCCTTGCCGACCTCCGTGACGAGACTTCCATATGGTCATCCCTACCTCTCTCGCTATATGGGCGTTCGGCAATCTTTAAAATGGTTTCTCTCCCCAGAGTGCTCTTTCGTCTTCAAAACTTCCCATATCATATACCGCGGTCTTGGTTACGCGCAAATAAACGCTATACTTAGCAAATTCCTATTGGGTGGGGGAGCAGTTAGAGTGGCGCTGCAGACCTGTGTGCAAACTACATATTGCGGCAGAATTGCTGCAGCGCATGTGTACTAGTACTATGTGGCCTCCCACCTCCTGGTCATCAATGATTGGTGGTATAACTCACCTACAGACCCGGCGTTTGCTCTAGAGCACACTGCTATGGGAGGGATTCCCCTCCTTCAATTATTATATATTGCACAGAATTTTGATTTTCTACCTCATGCCAGCAGAACGACAATTTGGCTGTGGCGATACACGGTCCGGCGAATGGGATGGCACGGGCGTTTGACTCAGACTACGCCCTTGTGGCATGGTACCTACTTACCCCAGGTGACAACATTGAAGGGGTTCCATCAATGGGATCAGATCGGCATTTCCACACTGGGGGACGGTATGCGGGGTACCACTCTAAAATCCTTCCTGCACCTACAGGAAGATTTTCATCTCCATAAAACCCAGTTCTACAAGTATCTCCAACTGCGTCACGCTCTTACCCCACTGCTTCAAAGATTGGAGGACCTCCCTGAATTTCACCCATTAGAAGGCCGCCTCCTTATGGGTGATTTGGGCGCGCACAAAATTCGGCAGATATATCAGACACTGACAACACACTCCACTACGACTCTTCATAAGACTAAGAAGGCATGGCAAGATGATATCCCAGAATTAACCAATGACGACTGGGCAGAGGCTATAGCTAGTCCCAGGGGTGCCGCGGTGTCCTCCAGATACTGTCTCATTCAATTTAAATATGTCCACCGCGTCTATTATACAAGCCTTCGCCTCTGGAGGGTGGGAGTCATCGCATCCCCTCAATGCTTACGCTGCGACAGGGAGGAGGGGTCATTCTTTCACACTGTATGGTGCTGTGCTGCAATACAATCATTCTGGCGCAGAGTCTCGACCTGCCTCAAAGAGGTGTTGTCTTGGGACATTCCACTTGACCCTAGACTGTTCCTCCTCCACAGTACAGATGAGATAGGAGGGAATCGCTACAAGCAACACCTACTCTTCCTTGCACTCACAATTGCCAAACGCGATATCGCTCAGTTATGGAAAGGAACTTTCCCACCGACAATAGGGAAATGGAGAAAGGGACTAGATGACTGCATGGGTGCGGAAATAGCAGTCTCTTCCAAGCGCGGGGTTGCCCTCAAAAGCACAGAGAAATTTGGTCTCGATGGGCTACATACAGGGGCATAGACCTTCCCCCTCTTCCTTCGCAAACCCCCTAAACAGCTGCTTCCACTGGATGTTAGAGGCCATATTATGTGACATGGTGTTGTCTCTCTCTGGACATGTATTTGTTTCTAAAACTGCTCGCCAGTGCGGGTGGGGTGGAAATGTCTGCGTAAAGTTTTGGTTTTCATTTTTGTTATATATACAAAATGTACCCAATGATATGTCCATACTTGGTAATCTGTCATTATCCTGTCTCAAAATGGTATGTGTCGGGCGATTGCCCATGTGGTACTGTAAAAACTCAATAAAATATGTTTAAAAAAAAATAAAAATCTCCACCCCATGATATAATATAGTCTGTGTTCAAGTCCATGATGTGTTTACTTAGTAGTGTGTCCAGGCTGGCCACTATTTCTGTTTTAAAAGGAATACAATTATTATGATAAAAGTTTACAACCATAAGTGTGAGATTTAATTCATACGTGACATTTATAAAATGAAAGTGCGGCGTGTCCAGGTTAACAGTATGTACTTTGCTGCCCCAAGTTGTAGTTATTAGGGTGAGCAAGCCACCTCGGTCGTGTCCTCCACACGAGCGGACGGCTGGGGTCTCGATTGAAATAAAGCCATCCATATATCTTCTCACAGGCCCACGTCTCTTGGAGTCAGATGATGTCGTAGCCTTTAATAAAGTTTAGCCAATCAGCATTATCCACCTTGGACACAACACCAGCTACATTCCAAAACATGCAACTAAGCTTATTACCCCCGTGCGTGATAGGACCGGCGACTTTGGCCTTGGGACGGATCACACAGTTGGATACTGCCTGTATGGCTTCTCCTTTATTATTGTCTGTAACCATACAGGGGGACGCCAAAGGCGCAGGAGTGGCCACATATGCCTGTGTTGTTTCTCTCCCTTGCTTGTTTACATGAACTTCAACCATGGCAGATCCCCGTTTGTATAGTCAGTCAATTTGCTCGAGGAGTGAAAAGCGATTGTAATTTGAAATTGGGGGTCTCTCCGGTGCCCACCCGTGCCCAAAGGACAACTGCAGGAGAGTTTGCTTACTGGGCGTGTAGAAATGTCCCAGGGGTACTGCCTTGATTCCTCCCCCCATCGTAAGTAGTTGAGATATTTTATCCAGGAGGCAGCCTACTATATGCTTGTTCCTAAAATTGACCACAATGCAGTCACCAGATGACTCTTTTGGATGAAGGCCTACCCATGACACACGTTGAACTTTGTTTATGCTCCCATAGAGTTCTTCGCAACTGAAACCCTTTGCAGTTTTGAGGAACCAATGGAAGACCTTTTTTTTAGTTGGCATTGCTCTTCAACTTGGGAGGCGGGAGGGACATTTTTCAAGACTATTACTAACGGTGTAGCCTCCAGGGGGAGCTGCAGGGTTCTGTTCGGTCTTGCACAAGGTGCTTGATTGTTTACAGTAACTGAATGCATTTTGGGTGGAAGCTCAAGACAATTGCCGGGCTTCTTTGGCGGGCCTAATTTTGCCCTGGGTAGACTCACTGTTGGATTGGGCTGGGCAGTGAAGGAAGAACTATTTTTAGTGCCCTCCTCTTGTATACGCCCCACGCTTGTTGCTACCTGGGCAGGGCCCACCGTGGAAGGAATAGAAATCTCTATGCTTGGCCTGTACTCCACCGGGTTTTTAAAAGTGCTAGAGGCGGAGCTCAAGCTTGAACCAATCAGGATTTTTAGAGAAGTATCAATGCTGTTTAGAACAGCCAAGACTGGTTCAAGACACACTGTCAGCGATTTTTCCAAAAGCTCTGTAAGCATAGTTTGTGTTAAAGCACCCTGGATGGTTTCATTGACAGATGCTAGTCAACAGTGGAGGGAGAAAGAGAATACAAGAAGCCCTTAAGGAAAGATTTAACAAATTGCATAGGACCAGGTTGACAGTTTTCAAAGCATGTGGCTGAGTAAGATTTAAAGCCCCTACTGGCAACAAGAAATGGTTCAAATTTACTGAACCCAGGAAAACCACAAAGCTTTTTCAGCATATGTCAAGACACAGGACAGGAGGATTTGGAACGTGGGGAGAGTAGTGAGGCATTTCTGGTCTAGCCCAAAAAATGATATAAGAGAGAAGAGCGAAAGATCAATATCAGAAAGTGAACATATGGGTGGAAAGCCTGAGATACACAACTATAAGAATACCAATGTCAGCATCAGATTCAGTGAACGTGTGAAGCGTTCCCCTAGTTTCTTAAAAGATTACCTAGTCAGTTATTGGAGTCGAAGCCCTTGGAGTTACAAAGCTCATGGCAAAATTCTCATTTTTTTTCTTTTCTCATCTTGTGTTGTGGATATTAAATTATCTCAGCCTGTTCTGTATAATATTCAGCCGCGGCCCATGCAGGTAAGAGCGGTAGGACGGTGGGGCCGGGTTGGTGGGGGGGGGGGGGATTCGACAGACAACCACTAGGGAAAATTAAATAAATAAATAATTAATTTTCCCTCGTCAGCTGTCGAAATCCCCGTCCCCCACCCGGCCCCACCACCCCACCACTCTTACCTGCACAGGCCGCGGCTGATAATATTGTATATATTTATCCTGTAAAATGATGTATATAATATACTGCGTGTACCATCATTATACTGTCATGTGTGCTTATGTCTGTTCAGGCTTCAACGTACAATGGTATTTCAGTATACTTCTGTTTTTCATCTGTTGGGATTGGGACATGGAATTATTATTCTTTTTTTTTAAAAAGGGAGATGCTTGGTATTTGCTACTGCTGTCACAGTCTCTGTGGAAGGGACTAGAACATTGGGATCTTGGCGTCGCCAGGTTCTAGAATGGACTGCTTCCAGCAGGTTGAACTCTGAGGTGACAGTTGGATAATGCTGTGGCTGAGGTGTACATAATAAAGGTTCTTCTCCTATACTTACCAGAATTCATCCTTTGTGTGTAACCTACTTGCTATTTGACAATGTGAATTCTGACAGCAATACTCACTCAACTAATGACTTTCACTTTTTTATTTTGGAAGTCATTTAGTCCCACAATATTAGACACAGCAGCATTTAGAGCCCCAAAAAGGTGCAAGAGTTTCCAAGATGGTATACATAGGGATTTGGGACTTGCTTTCTAAAAGGATGAACCAAGAATATGCACTGAAGATCTCATGAAATATTTTGATTCATGTGTAAAATCAATAAGGTATGAAGTCTCACTATTGTATGTCCAACTCACACTGGAAACCTGACGATTAAACTGCTTCCAGATTAAGAAATATCTTGAAGGAATCGAGTGTGAAGGATGTTTACCACATCACCTACCACAGAGCATCCTGAAAATGTAAATACTTTCTATTTACTCTAAGCACAATAAGCATGATTGAAAGGACAAAGTAGCATCTGCCTTAAATTATGTGTAACTAGTCCAGGGTGATTTATGATTGTTTTGCAGAAGTTGATGTTAAGGCATGTGTGAAAAAATAGCAGGAATGTGTAAAACGGCGTACGCTTTTAGATCTATTTGTAGCAATTAAATTTGAAACTATGTCTGTCAGTGAAGACTGATTTTGAAATACATGCCATTGGGTAAGATTTATGATAACAGTTAGAGAGGATTTCATCACATTCCATGCTGTCTGCCTGGTTAGCACTTGTATCCAAAAAGCTTGATTTAATTTAGAGCCCCAGTACTAATAGACATGTTTTTTGTGTAGCAAATTGAGACGGATTTCTTGTTTTTTACTGTTGAAAAGGAACAATTGACTGTTTTCAATGTGTTTTACTAACGTAATGGTTGTATTGCCTTGCCCCACACCCAGAACAGATTCAGTACTGGCTTCCTTACACATCCTTACTTAAGCTCAGCAGAGCACCTTCTCTTAACATAGGTCCCGGAAGTCCAAGCTCTTTAGAGAAAAGAGGGAATGGCACTCCCCATGTTCTCCCTCCTATAAGTTTTTTCTGTAATTCTGGGGTCTATAGATACAAGTTTTGATTAATGAGAGGGAGTTAGGAAGGCCTGTCTGTGATTGCAGGTAAATGTATCAATTCGTGAAAAGGGGGCAGCAAGGCTAACGTTTCATTGCCATCCTCAAGGGCAGGGGTCTGGGAACACACCGCCGCCCTGACAGGGATAAACTGCACATTTCCCAGAGACAGGGTCAATTTTCACATTTCACTGACTGAACAGTTATTGCATTCTCAGCTGGCCTGTTGCTCACTCAATGCAGTTACATCCAATTTGTAGAACGTCTCCTTAGTTGCCCCAGTTAGCACAGCTGTCCCTCACTCTCCACAGATGCCAGAGCTTTCCTCACCTTTGACAGAGAAGTCCCGCTCTAATTTCTTCACTCCTATGCTCATTACACATAGCACAGCTATCCATCGATAGTTACAGACGGCAGAGACACCCCTCCTCTCTCACATTCAGCAGATTTACCACACCTTGGCTCCAGACAGCAGAACTGTGCTTTGACAGCTGATCTATCTCTGGACAGATATGTACCTATCTGTCTTATTATTTGGCTATCAGTATAACTGTTCTGGCTAGCTGACTGCCTACATTCATGCCATGAGCTGCTACACCCGCAAAATATTTTTGACTCACCTAACCAGATGCAGAAGATATTGTCTATGTAGCGTTGACACTTGTTGATGTGGTTCCTGTGTGGATTACTGATGAAAATCCATAGCTCCTCTTACTGTGTCTTGTAAAGAATGGCCAAATCTGGTGCAAAGCAACATCCCATCGCCACCTCTTTCACCTGTAATGAGATTTCTCCTTTGAAAGTCAAACACAAAAATGAAGCAATTGTGGCCAGATCAATGATGAAACTTGTAGGCACCAGATATGCTCTGGGACTTTGTTCCACACCAAAGGTTACCATAGTTTCTTGGTGACCCTTTCAGCAAGTATTTCTGTTTATTTATACTTATCCAATTCATTCCTGCGTCCAAACTTTATACACAGTGAAACAGTTTTTCTTCATTTTCATTCTATGCACATCTCACCTTCCTAGAAGATTGTTCTAAATTCATCACAATTTGAGAGCCATGTGACATTTGGATGCCACCAAGCCATGCCCACTTGGTATGTAACGGCCAGACGATCACAGCACCTTTATGGATCTTCTGTGTTGACACTCCCGGCAGGATTGAAGTACAGCTCCACATATGTGTGTGGTCTGTCTGCTATGATTATCCTTCGAAGTCCCCATTTGTGCCAGGAGCACCTTGGAGTATGAGACCTCCAATACAACTAACTCTGGAAATCCAGGTTCCTCCCAGCATTAGCGCAGTATGGACATGAGATGCAATGTGTAGCTCTTTGTTTCTTTGTAGGGTCATCTATTTCGTTTTTCTATTTTTTGATTCTGGGACAGAACCCTGTTATAATTAAGCAAGCAGAAGTGATAATAGTTAGGTATGCTTTCACGCTGCCACCTGTGGAATCTTTTAACGTAATATACTGAATTTTGAATATGGTTGTAACCACATTTCCCCTATGTATCTTCCTCCCTTTACATTTTTATGGTATTAGGTCAGTCATAGTTATGATGTAACCATTATAGAAACCTCTACAGGGTCGAAACGTGTCAACAGTCTGTGAGCCAGACTACCTGTATCAAGGACTTGCTGATTTGCTCCAACGGCATTCTAATATCCTGGATTTACGAGCATTCATCTGCCCTTTTAGCACTCCCCTGACTCTTTAATTCAAGTAGGAACACAAACGATTGAGACTTTAGTTCCCTTGTGTCATTGCTAAATGGGCTGGCCTTGTTATTTTTTCCTTTTTTACCTTTCATGATTCCAAAGACAGTCCGGAAAATTATGAGAATTTATTGTGGAATTTTTTAATTCATGTAACTTTTGCTATGATTTGTCATATCTCTTGATCACTGGTGGTGGTGGCTCTTTCTTTCTCACACAACCAGCATTATTACTCTTTCATGGATTTTGAACAATTGATGTTCACATGATACATTTTCCCTCTTCCAGTTGAAAAGTTGTTTAAAAATCTGTGCAATGTAAATCACAACAAATGAATGAGTAAACATACAAAACTCATAACAGTTGTATGAATTTTGTTACAAAGTTAGTTGAAGATTAAATAAATCCAGTGCTTAACTTTTTGCACATTGTTTGGGGCACAGATGGGCAAAGGAGTACTCCCTCCAAAACAACAAGAAAGTGGTCCGTTAAGTGCTATAAAAGGCCAAAAAAGGAAAGGAACGATGCAACCCGTGACCACATCACAATGGGTGTGGCAGGCTGTGAAGTAGCAGCGCATAAGCCGCTGTGGGACTCATCAAAATTTGCATATTGCTTTGGAGGTGCCCCAGGAGGAGATGGAATACCACCAGAAGAGCCTGATTTGGGGTTGGGGGGGGGCTGTCAGGTGAGGGAAAGGCCCCTATAGGGAGCTCCACGTTATCTTTTGTTTTGTAAACCCAAATATACTTGTTCACTAAAAGAGTGACCTCAGGGGAGATGTTTCTTCCTTTCCCTCAATTCTGGAGCAGGAGCTTTAGTTTTGGCCAGAAGTTCTGGGGTTCATAGACCTTTATTGCTAGGCACCATGTAGTTAGTAGACAACCATGTGGATGTAAAAATAAAGATCTGACCCAAAATGTTTTCTTTTAAAGCTTTATTGTTGAATATGTGCAAATTAAAGGTAAAATAACTGCATATTCTTTGTACCAGTTGAAATTGTTTGAGCCGTTACTAAAACTTTTGTTATGGAAGAGTTTCTTCACATAATTAATATGGTCACACCCTGATAAAACCAGTAGACCTGCCTTTTTATTAATGCATCATACATGCTTTGTGTTTACGGGGAGAAATGCCATTTTTGCAAACCATTAGAGGTGCCTACGACATGGTGGTTCAGGGACATTTAGACAGTGACCTGATCTTTGAGGCCTTCCTTTCTTGTGCAGCCCCTGGAGGTTGTGACTTGTAAGGCCATTTAGAGTGTGCCCCCATAGGCATTTCCGCTGTCAGTCTGTACATATTTGTCCACTTGTGTGTAGTATTTAGTTTTTACATTTTCAAAAGTTAAAGAGCTGACTGGACAGCAATTTATTGAGTGTTGTTTGTTGGGCTGCTGAGTTCTGAGCCTCTAGATCACAACATTTTCTGTGAGTAAGTCTTGGAGTGCTCTGCCTTGCTACAATGATAGTCACGTACTAAAAAGGGGTACTTGGTTACCAGTTTCGGGTCCAAAGTACAGGGGCCCAGGACACCAGAGACAGAAGACTCCAATTGTTGAGGCCTAATACCTTCTGACTACCTTGAGACTCTTAGACCCGGATTCTTAACACCAGACATCAGAAAAATAGAGGCATTGGCACAGGTACAGAAGGGGGGTACGGGGAATGAATGAGGTAGATTACCAGAATCATGCTGCCCTGTACAACTCTGATGTGGTGCTACTCTGATACATTGAGCTTGTTCGAAAACCCACGGCTCTTGAGTAGGGAGAACTTTAATAACAAGATAGAGGCATGGGTGCCTGGAGAAAAGGGAATAGGTACATGGGGAGAGAATTACCAGTATACACACAAGGAGGGCCTGAGGAGAGAAGGGGGACCAGCGAAGGCAGTCTCCCCAGTCAAACACCACAATACACAGAAAGCTCTCGGGTCCGAAAAAAACTGAGTGATGTCACAGACAGGAAACAAACTGACTTACAGGGGGGATTTCCCTTTTCCTAGTGGTTTGTAGTCAAAGATAGTTGTTAATGTGGACATAACATATCGTGATGTAGCCTGTTCTGTAGTTTAAGTAAGTTTGAGGGAGTTCCAAATATTCTTTTTTCCATGTCTTTTTTCGTTTGATTTATTGTCAGAAAGAAGAAATTGCTCTTCATTATGACTAGGCTTCATGATGCAAAAAGGAATAACAATATTTGGATTCCCCATGATGAAGCATGACACCTCTGGTGTGTGAGGGAAATCTAGGGGGAAACCTAGCATTGAGCTTGTCAAATCCGTCATTACTGGGCAATACTCCTTTTTAATGCCACAACCTTAACTCTGCAGGTTGGAGAAGCGTGTGTTCCTATGGCAAATAGCCCAGGACAGATGTGTCACTCTACCTGATTCTTGCAGGTGAGTGACGCCATTCGCAGACATTTCGCCACAAGGGCACAGCATGTCTGTAAAAACCACACATCTTTTTGTGAAATGATAAACTTGTGATTAGTTCTCTAACAAATTGATGATGATGAAACATTTTAAATTGTTTATTTTGCTTACTTTGGGACGTCACTTTTGGGCTATATGTATAGTACATTTTCAAACTGATGTAACTGCACGGTCTATTGTTTATTTCTCATTCACAGGTTCAACCGGTGAATCCTTTCTTTCGAATTTCTTGGATCACTGGTTTAGTATCACAATCTCAACAATCAGATGCGTTGTTATTATGTTATGTTGATTCACTTTTTTCACACAGCAGTAGCTATAATAGAGATCCTGATGAAAGCCACGACACTTCTTAGGTATTAGGCTGAAACATGTCGATCACTACTCAGTGCGCCTGCATCTAATGTTTGCACCCGCACTCTATGTCTTCTGTTTTTAACCCTGGCACAGGGTAGCAAGAATAAAACTAATCAGGCTAACCCTGTAGCTAGTTTTATTCACTCACTTCCTTGCACTGCACCTTTCCCATCACTCTATTTTGCTCCCATTGGGTTTTAGGGATGCCCCGTACATCTGAAAACATCCCTGAGCTCCTCCCTCGTAGCGAGGGGGTTGTAGCCCGCATCTTGACTAGGCTTCATGATGCGAGGAGGATGCCCCATGACGAAGCATGACACCTCCGGTGTGTGAGGGAAACCGTCCTTAAAAGGGTGATCCCCCCTGTAAGTCAGTTTGTTTCCCGTCTGTGACTTCACTCATTTTTTTTCAGACCCGAGGGCTTTCTGTGTATTGTGAGAGAATTACCAGGCCAGTGCTGCACTGTGCAAATCACAACGACAGAGAGACTTACCTACTTTGGCTGATCTAGAGAAACTAAACTCTTAATCTAGGCTCACTCAGATTACCACAAAGGATCCTGCTATTAGATCCACCTAATCACTCAAGCAATGCAAACACATACACCCCACACACTCGCTCACATAACTATTCCACTAACACTTTCAAAAGCATACAGTTATACACCATACAGGGTGAGGCTTGCCAATATCTGTAGGAGAGTAGGATCTGCTTCACAGGGGTACCCCCACTTTTTGCTGATACTTCACTGGTTTTCGACATTAGTCTGGCTGGGGCCCTGCTATTCAGAACCCCAGCCTAGCTGTTTCCTCTTTAAAAGGGTCTCCATGTGCCTTAGGCACATCTCTGATTGGGATCTGGAGTGCCCTTGTAAGTCCCTAGTATATGGTATACTATGTACCAAGGGCATAGGTACCTCAGAGGCCTGCCAGGGGCTGCAGCATATATTATGCCACCCCTGGTAGGCCATCCAAACTGACACCACAGGTCTGCTACTGCAGCCTGGGTAAGGTGGTGCATGCACCCCTTGCTGTGGTATAGGTTACCTATATCACTAAATGCATACACACATATAAACCTATAAGTCACTCCTAAGGCAGGCCTTATCAATCCTAAAGGCAGAGTGCATGGTTCCTATGTGAGAGGGTGCCCCTGCATGAGCAGGGCCCCTCTGCAGCGTTCGGAGACCATCTCTGATGCTGTTTGTAGTGCAGCCTGACCATATACTCTTAAACGCATTATATCCTCGCGGTAAAATGCTAACTATGGAATGGCTGCACCGAAACATGTCGTGTTTGGTGTCAAACATCTTGGAATACTACCCCCCGCCAATTCTGGCGGCGGGGGTAGCATTCCACCCTTCTAGAGGGAAAGGCATGTTAACTCTGACGAGTCCGGTAACTTCTTTCCAGAGCCCTGGCATCACAAAATGGATGCTGCTGCCACAGACACGAGTCTGGCCTCCTGCTGCTGGACGAAACTCCGGCAGGGGAGGCCTGGACAATAGGTTTCCTGTCCCAGGGAGGTGTGACCACCTCCCCAGACAGGACAATGTGTATTGGGGCTGGGCGGGAGCACTTTCGGGTGCTTTGAAGTCCTGCACTGGGGGCACATTTGGTGTCCCTGTGCATACCCCAGTTCAAACCGGATCAGGGGCTTGCAGCCCCTGCTCTGGCGTGAACTGGACAAAGGGAAAGGGGTGTAGCCACCCCTCTGCCCTGACCCACCCATAGGTGGGGCCACAGAGTAGTCCATCCCCTATTTTTAGAATAAAGGTAGGAACCCAGTCCTTAGGACTTTAGATTATACCTGGACGAAACTCTGACACGGAATCCTGGACCTTCGACGCTCTACGACAAGATTAGAGGACTGAAGAATCTCCCTTGGGGTCAAGGAGTGACTCCCCTGCTTGGCAGGCACCAAAGAAGCATCTGTCCGGTTCGCATTACTGAAGCTCCCGTCGGACGCCGAAGTCATCGCATCACCAGAGGTGGATTCTCAGACTTCCCCGAGGCTACCCTGAGTCCCCAGCAAAGCTGAGGCCCGTGGCTATCGTGGGTGACTTGAGACCGTGACCCCTGGACACCGAGCACACTTGCAAGTGCACCATCTTCTGGGTCTCCCAAGAAGTCGTGCTTTGGGCTCCGAGTAGCCCTAGCCTCCAGCACCACCTGCACCGAAGATCACTGGCCCCCACTCCACGAGTGTCCTGTAAGCCAGCTCCACGTGCGGCGTCACGAGGCTCCTTCGCGGTCGCTAGCCCGTTGGCTAGTAGCCCTTACCGAAGGCCAATCTTTTCTTTACTTGGCAGTCTGGTTGCTCCAGGCCTGCCCTCACTTACCCTTGCTGGGTGAGTTCCCCAGACCTTGCTGGTCTGCATCATCGACGATCTACATCTTACTCGAGACTTGCCGTTGCCAAGGCCTGTTGGGTCCAATCTGGTCGCCGACACCTCTGCACTCGACAGACATCGAGCAACAGCCCGAATCCTGCTCCTGGTCGCCGACAACGCCTCCCGGACCTCGTGGCTGAAGAGTCAAGACGACCGTCAACGAACTTGAAGCACTCGACATCGGTGGGCATCTGTCCATCGCCCTCCTGGTCACTGGCTAGTGACCCAGACTCTGTCCCCTCTGCTTTCAGGTTCTTCAGAACTCCGATCCACTCTTGGATCCACCCGGACACTTTTCTCCTGGTCGCCAGCAGCACTTTGCAGCAGATCGCCATAAGAAACGACGACGAAACCCGACCCCGAAAGGCACCTATGCACCCGGCTTCCCTGGGTGAGGTAACACGAGTACTCCGGTGCTCCCGTGGGTAGAGACTCTTCAAAGTCCTAGATCTCAAAGGGTTTTGTCCTAGTCCTCTTTAAAGTGTCCCTTTCCTCTATTTTCCCGATCCCGACTTTCTCCATAGAAGTTAACGGCGTATCGCGGTTGTGTATTTACACTGCACGCGTCTCCCGTGGGTCCCCTGTGTCACTACCTTGGGTGGTTCCTTGTGGTCCAAGCACTTCTAGAGGCTCTAGGCCTAGTGTCTAGTTCAGTCGTGGTTCGCATACCACTTTATTGGTATATGGTTTGGTACGCCCCTAGGGCCCAAACGTGTATTTGTGCTATTACTGTGATTTAAGATCTTATAACCTATGTACTTCGAACTCTAGCCTCATAAAGAGACTAGAGGGGTGTGTTTAGTAATAAATACATATATTTTGAATATATACCTGGTGTGGTGCTCTTTCATTTGGTCACTCAAGAGATTATAAACTGGTAAAACAAGCTGCTTTACATTCCTTCAAGACTTAGCCTGAAGGCTGCTCTCCACAGCTACCACTAGGATAGCTTTCAATAAGGTTGTCTTTAACCTACCTACCATAAGAGTCGATTTGGACTGGTGCAAGGTGCCCACTATAATTAGTGGACAGCATATGCCAGGCCAACTTCTCACATTGGTGTGCAGCGTGTGGGATTCCAGCTTGCTATTGTTTTACCAGATAATCTCAATTGAATTGATCAACTGAAAACCACTAAAGGTACCTAAGGTACATATAATTTAAGCTTAGAATATCAGTAAGTTCTACTGAACTTAGAGTTGTGTGTTAAGGGATAGCACAACCCTTTCTACAACTCAAGAGAGTTTAGTAGGCCACACTAGAGTAGGTAGTGTATACACCACACCACACTAGTAATGTCTTTAAAAGCAGGATCTAGAGATGCCCTGCAGGAAGCCATTGAGCTTCCCCCTCCAAGTATGACACACTCCCATTCTTGGAACTGAGAGCTTTGTGTAACGTGAGGAAATTAAGGACAGGCCAAAGTCCCACCACCCAACACCTCCAGGAGATGTTGGTGGCTTATGATCTTAGTAAGTCCTCAGAGACTGAAGGGGTAGGAGCAGAGGGTGGGCCAGCAGATGAGGAAGGGGCCAGGGGTACCACTACCCCCAGCCCCCCTCTGAAACTGACCAGGAGGGTGACAATGACCCTGACCTGGAAAACCCAATCCCTTCTGGGGAAGATGAAGATGAGGATCTGGAGAACCACACCTTTGTCCCCCAGGAAGGATTATGAGTGTGCTCAGAAAGTCTAGGTCTCCTTCTCAGGAGTCTAACCACTCTGGCACCTCAATAGGGAGCTCTGTTTCTTCTCACAGGAGGGAATCCTCTCATGAGAGAAGAAAGAGACTGGTCCAGTATGAGGAAACTCAACTGGAGATCAGGAAGAAGCAATTGGCTTTAGATAGAGAATCCCTAGATCTCCTTAAAGAGAGAAGAAAGTTGGGACTAGAGTCCCATGGTGGCAGCCATATCCCTAGAGATAGGGAAAGGTCCTATGACCATAGGAACCTGAGCAAGATTGTCCCTCCCTACCAGAGTGGGGATGATATCCACAAATGGATAACTGCTTTAGAGAGGGCCTGTAAAGTACAGAAGGTCCCTCAGGAGCAGTGGGCAGCAATCTTGTGGCTCTCCTTTGCTGACAAAGGTAGAGACAAGCTCCTCACTGTTAGAGAGGAGGATGCTGACAATTACAAGGTCTTGAAGAGTGCTCTTATTGATGGGTTTGGCCTAACCACTGAACAGTACAGGTTGAAGTTCAGAGACACCCAAAAAGCACAGACTCAAGACTGGGTAGACTATGTGGATTGTTCTGCCAAGGCTCTGGAAGGCTGGTTGATGGGCAGTAAGGTGTGTGACTTCTCAGGATTGTATAATCTGATAATGAGGGAGCAGATTCTTAATAACTGTCAAAACCAGCTGTTGCATCAGTACCTGGTTGACTCTGATCTGACCTCTCCCCAAGAATTGGGAAAGAAGGCAGACAAATGGGTCAGAACCAGGGTGAAGCAGAAGGTACAGAACCAAGGTGGGGAAACCAAGAAGCAAGATGCTAAGAACTCTGACAAGGGTGGGGAGAAGGGTAAAGATCAAAAGTCTTCATCAGGCCCCCAAAAATCTTCTTCTGGTGGGGATTCCCAGTCTACCAAGGGTAAAGGCCAAAGAAAACCATGGTGCAAGGTCTGTAAGCAAAAGACCCACTGGACCAGTGATTGCACCAAGTCCAAAGACTCCAGTCCAGCATCCACCAATGCCCCTAAGGCACCTGTTCCCCTAGTACAGTTGGTGGAAGTGCTCCAGCCAAGGGTTTAGTAGGGTTCACCCTGGGAACTGAGTTGGGCTCTGACTTAGTCAGGGAACTGACTCAGGCTGTGTTAGTCTGTGATGGAGGCATGGAAGTGACCTCCACTGTGAGTCCCAGTAATCTGGGCAAGTACAGACAACAGCCTTTAATCAATGGACGAGAGGCTTTGGAATTTAGGGACACAGGGGCAAGTGTCACAATGGTGACACAAGACCTTGTGCTACCTGGGCAAGTTATACTTGGTGAGATGTACCAAGTGACCAATGCTAGCAATGTCAGAACAGACCATACTCTGGCAGTTGTTAACTTCTCCTGGGGAGGGGTAACTGGCCTTAAGAAGGTTGTGGTAAGTGCAAACCTACCAGTCGAATGCTTGCTTGGCAATGACTTAGAGACTTCTGCTTGGGCAGAAGTGGAGCTCAGGACCCATGCAGAAATGCTGGGGATCCCTGCAGATGTGTTTGCTGTGACCAGGTCACAAGCTAAACTGTCTAAAACTGAACAGGCCTTGGATTCTGGAAGAATGGACCAAGTGCCTTCCAAGAGGAGGAGTAGTAGGGTTAAGGCAGTGCCTTCCCCTTGGCTCAGGAGGAAGATCAGTCCCTTGAGGGGGATGATCTCAGCCCTGAAGAAGGAACTGTCCCAGAGGAACTTGAACCTGACCAGGTTGAGTTCTTGGGGACAGGGGGACCTTCTAGGGCAGATCTGAGCCAGGAGCAGCAGAGCTGCCCCTCCCTTGAACCCCTCAGACAGCAAGCTGCTGCTGAGGCTGCTGGGAAAGCTAGTGGTCCCCATACAGTGTATTGGGATGATGGACTCCTGTACTCAGAGAGTAGAGACCCCAAGCCTGGTGCTACCAGGAGGTTGGTAATACCTTTGAAGTTCAGGGGCTTCCTATTGACCCTAGCCCATGATATTCCCTTAGCAGGACACCTGGGCCAGAACAAGACTTGGGACAGAATTGTCCCTCACTTTCACTGGCCCCACATGTCTGAAGACAGTAAGGAGTTTTGTCGCTCCTGTGTAACCTGCCAAGCCAGTGGCAAGGCAGGTGGCACTACAAAGGCCCCCCTGATACCACTACCTGTGGTGGGGGTGCCCTTTGAGAGGGTAGGGATTGACATTGTTGGTCCCATGGATCCCCAAACAGCATCTGGGCACAGATTTATACTGGTGGTAGTGGATCATGCCACCAGGTACCCAGAGGCTATACCCCTTAGGACCACTACAGCACCTGTGGTGGCAAGGGCCCTCCTGGGAATTTTCTCAAGAGTGGGCTTTCCTAAGGAGGTGGTATCAGACAGGGGTGCAAACTTCATGTCTGGGTACTTAAAGGCAATGTGGAAGGAGTGTGGAGTTACTTATAAGTTCACCACACCCTATCACCCACAATGCAATGGTTTAGTTGAGAGATTCAACAAAACCTTGAAGGGCATGATTAAAGGGCTCCCAGAAAAGCTTAGGCGTAGATGGGACATACTCTTGCCCTGCCTTTTATTCGCATATAGGGAGGTGCCTCAGAAGGGGGTTGGTTACAGCCCTTTTGAACTTCTGTTTGGCCACCCTGTGAGGGGTCCACTGTGCTTGGTGAAGGAAGGATGGGAGTTACCTCTCAAGCCCCCAAAGCAAGATATAGTGGACTATGTACTTGGTCTCCGCTCCAGGATGGCTGAGTACATGAAAAAGGCAACCAAAAACCTTGAGGCTAGCCAGGAACTTCAAAAGGCCTGGCATGACCAAAAGGCTGTCCTAACTGTTTACCAGCCAGGACAGAAGGTGTGGGTGTTGGAGCCAGTGGCCCCAGCAGCTCTCCAAGACAAATGGAGTGGACCCCACACTATTGTTGAGCAGAAGGGTGAGGTCACTTACTTAGTAGACCTGGGAACACCCAGGAGTCCCCACAGGGTTCTCCATGTCAACAGACTTAAGCCATATGTGGACAGGGCAGACATGGGCTTGCTCATGGCTACTGATGAAGGGCAGGAGGAAGAGAGTGACCCACTCCCTGACCTGCTCTCACAGAACCCTGACGATGGGTCAGTTGATGGTGTAGCCTTGGCAGGCAGCCTCACTACCCAGCAACAAACTGATTGCAGGCAAGTCCTCAATCAGTTTAGACATATGTTTTCTCTGACACCCAGTCAGACCACCTGGTGCACTCATGAAGTGGACACTGGGGACAGTCTGCCTATTAAAAACAAGATTTATAGGCAACCTGACCATGTCAGGGACTGTATCAGGACTGAAGTCCAGAAGATGTTGGAATTGGGAGTGATTGAGCCCTCAGATAGCCCTTGGGCTAGTCCAGTAGTCCTAGTACCTAAACCTCACACCAGTGGTGGGAAAAGAGAGATGAGGTTTTGTGTAGACTACAGGGGCCTCAATGCAGTCACTAGGACTGATGCCCATCCAATACCCAGGGCAGATGAGCTCATAGATACTTTGGCCTCTGCCAAATATCTCAGCACATTTGACCTAACAGCTGGCTACTGGCAGATCAGACTAGCTGATGCTGCAAAGCCCAAAACAGCATTTTCAACCCCTAGTGGGCATTATCAATTTGTGGTGATGCCCTTTGGTCTGAAAAATGCACCTGCCACTTTCCAGAGGTTGGTGAACACAGTTCTCACAGGACTGGAGGCCTATAGTGCAGCTTATCTAGATGATATTGCTGTCTTTAGCTCCACCTGGGAGGATCACCTGGTCCACCTCAGGAATGTTTTACAGGCCCTGCAAAAGGCAGGCCTGACTATCAAGGCCACTAAGTGCCAGATAGGGCAGAGTCAGGTTGTGTACCTGGGCCACCTTGTGGGTGGAGGCCAGGTTCAACCTTTGCAGAGCAAGATCCAGACCATCATGGACTGGACTGCTCCCACTACCCAGACTCAGGTGAGAGCCTTCTTAGGCCTGACTGGGTACTATAGGAGATTTGTCAAGGGGTATGGATCAATAGTGACACCCTTGAATGACTTAACTTCTAAGAAAATGCCCAAAAAGGTTCAGTGGACAGTTAGCTGTCAAAAGGCATTTGATGACCTCAAGCAGGCCATGTGCACTGCTCCAATTCTGCAGAGTCCTGATTACTCCAAGAAGTTCATTGTTCAAACAGATGCATCTGAATTGGGGGTAGGGGCTGTACTGTCACAATTGAATGAAGAAGGTCAGGATCAGCCAGTAGCTTTTATTAGCAGAAGGCTGACCCCTAGAGAGAAACGTTGGTCAGCCATAGAGAGGGAGGCCTTTGCTGTGGTCTGGGCTCTGAAGAAGTTGAGGCCATACTTGTTTGGTACACACTTCCTGGTTCAGACAGACCATAAGCCCCTCTTATGGCTAAAACAAATGAAGGGTGAAAACCCCAAACTGCTTAGGTGGTCCATTTCCCTACAGGGGATGGACTTTACAGTGGAACATAGGCCTGGGAGTAACCATGCGAATGCAGATGGACTCTCTAGGTATTTCCACTTAGAACATGAAGACTTAACTGGGCAAGGTTAGTTTAATGTCCCTACGTTTGGGGGGGTTGTGTAGGAGAGTAGGATCTGCTTCACAGGGGTACCCCCACTTTTGCTGATACTTCACTGGTTTTCGACATTAGTCTGGCTGGGGCCCTGCTATTCAGAACCCCAGCCTAGCTGTTTCCTCTTTAAAAGGGTCTCCATGTGCCTTAGGCACATCTCTGATTGGGATCTGGAGTGCCCTTGTAAGTCCCTAGTATATGGTATACTATGTACCAAGGGCATAGGTACCTCAGAGGCCTGCCAGGGGCTGCAGCATATATTATGCCACCCCTGGTAGGCCATCCAAACTGACACCACAGGTCTGCTACTGCAGCCTGGGTAAGGTGGTGCATGCACCCCTTGCTGTGGTATAGGTTACCTATATCACTAAATGCATACACACATATAAACCTATAAGTCACTCCTAAGGCAGGCCTTATCAATCCTAAAGGCAGAGTGCATGGTTCCTATGTGAGAGGGTGCCCCTGCATGAGCAGGGCCCCTCTGCAGCGTTCGGAGACCATCTCTGATGCTGTTTGTAGTGCAGCCTGACCATATACTCTTAAACGCATTATATCCTCGCGGTAAAATGCTAACTATGGAATGGCTGCACCGAAACATGTCGTGTTTGGTGTCAAACATCTTGGAATACTACCCCCCGCCAATTCTGGCGGCGGGGGTAGCATTCCACCCTTCTAGAGGGAAAGGCATGTTAACTCTGACGAGTCCGGTAACTTCTTTCCAGAGCCCTGGCATCACAAAATGGATGCTGCTGCCACAGACACGAGTCTGGCCTCCTGCTGCTGGACGAAACTCCGGCAGGGGAGGCCTGGACAATAGGTTTCCTGTCCCAGGGAGGTGTGACCACCTCCCCAGACAGGACAATGTGTATTGGGGCTGGGCGGGAGCACTTTCGGGTGCTTTGAAGTCCTGCACTGGGGGCACATTTGGTGTCCCTGTGCATACCCCAGTTCAAACCGGATCAGGGGCTTGCAGCCCCTGCTCTGGCGCAAACTGGACAAAGGGAAAGGGGTGTAGCCACCCCTCTGCCCTGACCCACCCATAGGTGGGGCCACAGAGTAGTCCATCCCCTATTTTTAGAATAAAGGTAGGAACCCAGTCCTTAGGACTTTAGATTATACCTGGACGAAACTCTGACACGGAATCCTGGACCTTCGACGCTCTACGACAAGATTAGAGGACTGAAGAATCTCCCTTGGGGTCAAGGAGTGACTCCCCTGCTTGGCAGGCACCAAAGAAGCATCTGTCCGGTTCGCATTACTGAAGCTCCCGTCGGACGCCGAAGTCATCGCATCACCAGAGGTGGATTCTCAGACTTCCCCGAGGCTACCCTGAGTCCCCAGCAAAGCTGAGGCCCGTGGCTATCGTGGGTGACTTGAGACCGTGACCCCTGGACACCGAGCACACTTGCAAGTGCACCATCTTCTGGGTCTCCCAAGAAGTCGTGCTTTGGGCTCTGAGTAGCCCTAGCCTCCAGCACCACCTGCACCGAAGATCACTGGCCCCCACTCCACGAGTGTCCTGTAAGCCAGCTCCACGTGCGGCGTCACGAGGCTCCTTCGCGGTCGCTAGCCCGTTGGCTAGTAGCCCTTACCGAAGGCCAATCTTTTCTTTACTTGGCAGTCTGGTTGCTCCAGGCCTGCCCTCACTTACCCTTGCTGGGTGAGTTCCCCAGACCTTGCTGGTCTGCATCATCGACGATCTACATCTTACTCGAGACTTGCCGTTGCCAAGGCCTGTTGGGTCCAATCTGGTCGCCGACACCTCTGCACTCGACAGACATTGAGCAACAGCCCGAATCCTGCTCCTGGTCGCCGACAACGCCTCCCGGACCTCGTGGCTGAAGAGTCAAGACGACCGTCAACGAACTTGAAGCACTCGACATCGGTGGGCATCTGTCCATCGCCCTCCTGGTCACTGGCTAGTGACCCAGACTCTGTCCCCTCTGCTTTCAGGTTCTTCAGAACTCCGATCCACTCTTGGATCCACCCGGACACTTTTCTCCTGGTCGCCAGCAGCACTTTGCAGCAGATCGCCATAAGAAACGACGACGAAACCCGACCCCGAAAGGCACCTATGCACCCGGCTTCCCTGGGTGAGGTAACACGAGTACTCCGGTGCTCCCGTGGGTAGAGACTCTTCAAAGTCCTAGATCTCAAAGGGTTTTGTCCTAGTCCTCTTTAAAGTGTCCCTTTCCTCTATTTTCCCGATCCCGACTTTCTCCATAGAAGTTAACGGCGTATCGCGGTTGTGTATTTACACTGCACGCGTCTCCCGTGGGTCCCCTGTGTCACTACCTTGGGTGGTTCCTTGTGGTCCAAGCACTTCTAGAGGCTCTAGGCCTAGTGTCTAGTTCAGTCGTGGTTCGCATACCACTTTATTGGTATATGGTTTGGTACGCCCCTAGGGCCCAAACGTGTATTTGTGCTATTACTGTGATTTAAGATCTTATAACCTATGTACTTCGAACTCTAGCCTCATAAAGAGACTAGAGGGGTGTGTTTAGTAATAAATACATATATTTTGAATATATACCTGGTGTGGTGCTCTTTCATTTGGTCACTCAAGAGATTATAAACTGGTAAAACAAGCTGCTTTACATTCCTTCAAGACTTAGCCTGAAGGCTGCTCTCCACAGCTACCACTAGGATAGCTTTCAATAAGGTTGTCTTTAACCTACCTACCATAAGAGTCGATTTGGACTGGTGCAAGGTGCCCACTATAATTAGTGGACAGCATATGCCAGGCCAACTTCTCACAATATCCCAATCTGGTGTAGTGACAGAGCTAGGGCAGTTTAGTGGGAGGCACTAATTTTCTGCACCCAAGTATGAAACACCCAGCAGAGACCTCCCTAACCTTCAAACTGGATTATTTGGCAGGTCACAACAACCCACTACTCCTCAGAATGGAACTGCAGGTAAAACTGTGTACCCAGCACAAGACCACTTGTGTTATATTGGACATAATCCATCCAAAGAGCTCCCCACCCAAGGGTGACCATCCATTGGCAAATCCACAACTGTAGATACATTTACCTGCATCTAACTGTGCTAAGGGATCAAGTAATTGATTGAACTGTGCTATATAATAATTCATAACAGAGCATAATTTATAATAGAACTGCAGCCTTCCCGGAGAGTACTAGGTGAGAACCTGAATAAAGGTGGATAGGTGGGAAAGAACAAGACTTAGCACCCCAGCATGATAGAAAATTGGTGCAACTAAGCAGGGTCAAGCAAATAAAGTGCAAGTGAATTATATAACGCATGTTATTAAAACGCAAATAATTCACAAATGTGGAGCTAAAAGGGTATGTGTAGGTAAATGTGCTGCTCTATGAAGTATTCGGTTAGCAGTATATGGTGGAGTATGGGTTTATTGGTGATGCTGTTTGTTGGTTATAGGTAATAAATGTATGTCTGGTAGGGGTTTATGTGGTGTACATGGTAGCGTACTGTGTAGTCATTTACTCATGATGTATGTAATATCGTGTTTATTGTAAGAAATGATTGGTGGTGTAGATCCTGTAGTTGCTAGGAGAGGTAGTATAGGCAGTAGTATCATGTGGTTTTGCCTGAAGGCAGCAGTATGATGATATGTTTTGAGAGTAGGATTTAACTCGTGGAGGTGGTGGTGTGGATGATGTAGGATGCCAGTGTTGTAAAGGATGGTGCAGGCTTTATATAGTTTTCTGTGTATGTGGTGGTGCAGTAGTGGCATAGTGGTGTTGGAAGTAAATGCTGTAGGTGGTGACATCGTTGCATGGTAGTGCAGGGTGTATATATGTGTCTCTGGTGTGAATTAAGTTTTGGGTGGCGGCAGTGAACAGTTCATTGTGTAGATGCTGCTGTAGGTGTGGTATAGGGTGTAGGTTAACAAACTTGAGTTTGAGTTTGAAACATTTAGACCAGGCACTCACTGCAGAGTAGGAAGTGGTCCAAAAGAACACAATCGAATTAAGGGAGTAGGTTCAAGATGATTGTAGTGGTTCCAAGAGAGTGATGAGTGGAGGCAGGTACAATAATGTTACAAACATGGAAAACCTGCATAATAAACTTTTATGTACCCCTCCAGGTAGAGAAGGGTAAGTGCGTCCTCGCAGGCACTGTGGAGCTCCAATCTGGTGAGGTTATTCTACAGGATAATTCTGTAAAGAGGCAGGAAAAAAGATTGTTCCCACATCTTCAGGGAGCAGGTACGAATGGAGGACATCAAAGAAGCTGGAGAACTAGAACTTCGCATGGCACCGGGAGCTGTAGGGGTCGTGACAAAAAAGCGGCATTTAGCAAAAGAAATTGCATGCAAGAAACATAAAAAGTTTTCAGTGGATCATAATGGAGAAGTCTTGTGAACCTCCCTTAACGCTGGATCAACAATTTGTAGTGGGTCATGTTTTTGGCTGGTAGTCAGCCAGCCTTGTATCTATATGGGGAGGTGGGAGTATGTCTAGAGAGTTGTAAGAGTTTGTATGCAGCGGAGGTAGTATCCTTGCCCAGGTTTAGGGCATGAGTTCTAAGATAGGAGTGATTGGAGGCTGTTGCATTCCTCAATTAATTCACTACTACTATCTTGACTAGAGCTCTTGTTCAAGTAACGTGTCTAGAATGTAGGATGTGGAGTATAGGTGGTGGTGTAGGCGTTGCACACTAATGTGCTGCTGCATATATGTGGTATGAGTAGTGGGTCAAGTTTTAGAGAATAAGTCAAATGTACATGGTGAACAGTTTATGTGGAGCAGGGTGATTAGTGAGAGTACGTGTTGAGAGTTGTCAGTGGTGTCGCTGTATAGCTGTAGGATAGTGGTGTAAGATGTGCTTAGTGTGGTTGTAGCTAGTGTAATGAGTCAGTGCTAATATAGGGCATAAGTGGTAGTAAACAGTACAATTGGTAGTAATTGTTTTGGTATGGGTGGGGTGGTGGTTGAGATGTAGGTGATGGTGGTGCAGTATGTGCAGATTTTAGGTGGTGAATCAGAAGTAAAGAGAAGTCTAAATCCGTAATTTATCCTGCTGCCATCGGCCTGCAACGACGCTCCTATTGTCCCTGGGCGATGCCTAGTCCCGCCGGTGTCCTGGGACCTGCTACTATTCCCCCCCACGGCAACATGAGGAGTGGCGTAACATCGAAGCAGAGGCCTGCCAATCCCCGGCCTCACATACACGCAGACTCCGGTGCATTCAGCAGGGGCTTCGCTGCCAGGAGTGGACTTGGTGGCTCCTGTTGTAAATTGACCAGTGGGGACGGTGAGTGGCGACGATGCGGGGGGAGCTGCGGAGGGCGCCTTGTGACTCGGCGGTCGTGTCGGACCGCGGCACGCTCCCCCCTCCTAGTGTGACACACTTTGGGGACTTGGGCGGCGGCGCCTGCCCGGGAGCCTCTATTCCTCCCAATGGAGGAGACCCGCCGTCCCACTACATGAATACACTCCCGGCTGGGGGCGCCGTCTCGCTGTGTTGGGGCTGAGGGTGCGTTGGGCCATCGGCGGCCATGTCGGGCCGTAGGCTGCTCAGATACCTGTCTCCTGTTGGCCTGCTTGGACCTCATGTGCTGTGGCCCTGGGCGACCGCCTGTTTACCCTTTGGCCCCCTGCTGCCTGGGAATCGCCGGGGACCCTAGTTGGGCATTCTGCTGCCCCCCACAGGCCAGTGAATGATATCAGCGGCTCCCCCCGCGTGGTGGCGCACAGGGGAGAGTTTCCAGAGCTGTGGGGGCACCCCCTGCATAGGTGAAGCGGCTCCCGACCCGGGGGCTGTGGAGGGCGACCTGTGACCCGGCTGTCGTATCGGACCGCAGTGCGCTCCCCCCTTGTGTGGTGCTCCTCAGAGACTTGGGTGGCGGTGCCTATCCAGGAGCCTTTATTCCTCCCAATGGGGGAGGCCCGCCATCCCACTGCATGAATTCGCTTCCCTGCTGGGGGCGCTGACTCGCTGATTTAGATTTGGAGGCGAGCTGGGCCTTCGGCGGTCGTGTTGGGCCGTAGGCTGCGCGGCCCCTTGTTTCTGTGTGGCCTGCTCTGTCCGCATGTGCGGTGGCCCTGGGTGGCTGCTGGCTTGCACTTGGGCCCCCCACTGCATGGAACTCGCCCGGGGCCCTGGCTGAGTAATCTGCTGCCCCCCCTACAGGCCAGTGAATTACATCGGTGGCTCCCCTCATGTGGGGGCACACGGGGGGAGTGTCTGGAGCTGTGGGCCCACCCCCCCTTCAGAAGTGTCGCAGCTCTTGGCCCGGGCGTCCCCCAGTCATGTTGGGATCTAATCTCTGGCACAGGCAAATTAGATCACGGAGCCGTGCAGGCTGCAGGCCCAGTTGCTGTGACTCTATAATACCGACGCCCTGCATGCACTGGCCCGGCTTGGAGGCTGTAGGTAGTGGTTGCAGCCCCATAAAGTATCCTGCTTGCCTGTGACCGCTGGCCCCCAGGGATCTGCCACCGCTCTTTCTACTTTTGTGCCCACCACTTGGAACTGTGTAGCTGCCTCACCTGGGTCAATACGATTGTGGGGACGGATCCCTGTTGTTGAACGCTGTGAGTCATGATGAAGGACAAGCTTTCGGGTGCGGCTGCGTGCCAAAGCACGAAGAACAAATATACTGGTGCTGCAGCCCAGGTGTCCAACTCAGGGGACCAGGCGCCATCCATGCCTGATAACGCTGCCATACTGGCCGCCATAACACAGTCCAGAGACACGCTAGAGGCCAAGATCGGAGCGGTTGGCTCGGATGTCATGCTCCTACGACAAGACCTCCATAACGCAGTCCAACGAATAACCGAAGCCGAAACTAGGATATTAACTACAGAGGACACAGTATCTATTCTCCAGAAGAAGGTATCCTCTCTGGAAACGATCACGAAGGGGCTGCATTGCGCGCAGAAGATGCGGAGGGGCACGCCCGCAGAAAGAACCTCCGCTTCATGGGTTCCCTGAGGGTTGTGAGGGCGGCGATGTGGAGGGCCTCCTGGTTAAATGGCTGACTGAGTGGATCTTGCCTTGGGCCCTGTCCCCTTGCTTCATAATCGAGCGTGCACATCGGGCACTGCAGCAGAAGCCGCCGCCTGGCGCTTGTCCAAGACCCATTATTGCCAGATTCTTGAATTATAAGGACCGGGACACTATCCTGCAGCAGGCTAAGCAGCAGGGGACCTTACACTACACAGCACACTCCATCATGATTTTCCCTAACTATACAGAAGCCAAAGCTAAACTCCGGCCCTTCAAGATTCAATATTCTCTTCTATTTCTGGCCAGACTGCGGGTATCGTATAAATCACGTACACACTTCTTCGATACACCCGAAGAGGTCTTCAACTGGACTGATGAAGTCGTCAAGCTCCGGCCCCACACGGCGCCCAGATTGGACTCAGATTCCTCGCCGGGGGGCCCTAGTCATAAGATCTCCCAACTTCTGGACAAGCAGCGCCGCAGATCGCGCTCAAAGCAGCGCTCCAAGACCCGCAGCAAGTCCTGCATCCGCTCCGCAGAGGCCGCCGGGGGACTGACAGCATCCTAGCCTCATCCTGTCATATCGCCACTTGTTCCACTGCCAATGGCAGATCACTTGGGGCTACTTTTATTAGCGTTTCCCTTGGCTTTGAAGACACTCGTATGCATAAGGGACGCTCATGGGGGATCCATTGGCGGAGGGTAGTCCCTGGCCCCCGTTGGGGTCGGGACACCGCTCCTGCCGCGATAGATACTTCACCGTTTTCTGAGGTATTGGGGTGGGGTTCGGGTAAGTTGTTGGTTTTGTTTCAGTTAGTGTCTTGTCTCCACAGTGCATGTGTACGGTCTCCTCCTCAATCTTTACTTGGGCTGTGCTCTACACTCGCATACACTATTGATTACCACATTACTGGATATGTCTAGGTCACAAGAAAGGCGCCTTCGTATTATAAGCTGGAACAACCGGGGCCTACTCGATAAGGTTAAAAGAGGGGCTGTGCTACATCAGGCAAAGCGGCATGAAGCCAACATCCTATTCCTGCAAGAAACACACTTATTGGGTAATAAGACAATATGCCTGTCACGTTTCAGATATGTGCTGACTTTCCACTCTGGATTTACGCGGAGCTCCCGGGGGGTGGCCATATTGATCCATCGCAGAATCCCCTTCATTCATGAGAAAATATGGACAGATCCCCAAGGCAGGTTTATCATCATCACAGGTACACTATAATGTGAGTCGCTCACCCTTGGTAGTGTATATGCTCCTCCGCCATTAGCCTGGAACCTGACAGAACGCTTGATGGGTCTATGGGCAGAAATACCTCAGTGTCTGACAATAGTTGGGGGTGACTGGAACGACATTATTTGCCCCCAGATTGACCGGTGGCGCGACACAGATAGACTTGTAGAACCCCGAGAATCAAAACAGTGACTCCTACTACAGGGAATGGATTGGGTTGACACTTGGGGGCGGCTCCACCCGATGGATACGGGCTACACTTACTTTTCCAGTACCCATGGGTCCTTTTCTAGAATAGATTATATTTTCCTATCACCCGCTCATGTACACAGGTTAGATGCGACAGCGATACTGCCCTGAGGCCTCCCTGATCATTCTCCTACGCTACTTGACTTCGTCAGTGCGCCCCCCCCGATGGCGACTTTCTACTTGGCATCTCCACAATGAACAATATAGGTAACATTTACGCACTGCCATCTCTGAGTACTATTCACAGAATACTGGGACGGTGGAATCTCGCGAGAGCCTCTGGGAAGCAATAAAGCCGACGCTGAGAGGGGTAGACATTGTGTATTGCACGGCACAGCATAGACAGCGTCGCGAGAAGCTAACTCAGATGGAGGCCCAACTCATGGACCTAGAGCGCAAGAGTAGGAGCGGGGATGGAGGTGCTGCACGTAGACAATTAATCCACACACAGCATATACGCTGGTGAATTAATGGATGAGGCTAGAATGGCGTGGCTTGCCACGCGCAGCAGAATTTATCAATGGGGGGATAAATCTAGCGCGCTTTTACATCGCCTCTGTCAGAGGACGCTCTGCCCCATGATCATTCCGAGTATCCGTGGATCTACTGAGGCCTGCTCACTGATCCCGCACATATTGCAGCTAGCTTTGCCAGATATAATGAGAATCTATATGCCCCAGTGAGACTATCTCGCCACATCTTGTACATAAATTTATAGATGACCTGCCTCCACGAGCCCTGGCGCATTCAGTAAGGGAGGAATTGGATGTTCCAATCACAGCGGAAGAGCTCCAGACGGCATTGTCCGGGATGCGACCGGGTAAAGCACCTGGCCCCAATGGCTTTCCGTCTGAATTTTATAAGAAATGTCAGGCCCTTCTGATACCCCCCTACCTGGCAGCACTGAACACGTCCCTTCAGCGCGGGCGCCTTCCCGCGGACTGGCGTCACGCAGAACTTGTTAATTTCCTAAAGCCCGGTCGCCCCCTGAACAACATGCCTCGTATCGCCCAAATTCACTCCTTAACATGGAAGCCAATCTCCTAGCTAAAGTTATAGCCAACCGCATAGTACCACACATTATGAGTCTAGTCCACCCTGACCAGGCAGGCTTTATGCCGGGCCGTGCCACGTGACACAATATCCGGCGAGTTCAAAACGCCATTGCATTGCTTCCGTAGATCGCCTCGGAGAGCCTGCGGCACTCCTGTTGGCAGACATTGACAGGGCATTCGATTCCCTCAGTTGGACCTATTTATTTGCACTCCTGAGCAGATTAAATTTCGGTACCAATCTCCTCAAATACATCCAACTCTTGTACACTGACATCACCGCCTCAGTCCGGGTGGCAAACTCTACATCACTAGCTTTTTCTATTGGGCAAGGAACCCGTCAGGGTTGTCCCCTCTCTCCCTACCTCTTCGAGCTGGCCATGGAGCCCCTTGCGGCCTGGGTACAGATTGATGTGCAGATCTACGGCTTTGAGTGGTCCAGGGAGATTTTCGACCGCATCGCACTATATGCGGACGATGTCCTGTTTTTCCTCACGCAACCAGACAGGTCAGGGCGCAGATTACTCCGAATTATGCAAATTCTTGGAGAGACGTCTGGTCTCTACATGAATACCCACAAATCTTATCTGTGGCATCTGCGGGGCGGAGGGCACGTGGGCGAATGGGCCCGTGAGGTGACGACAGTACGCAAGGGATTTAAGTACCTTGGGGTCTTTCTGTCGTCCTCCCAGCATATATCCTGGGAAAGGAACCTGGCCCCGTTGTGGACGCAGATCAAGGAACAGACCCGCTCCTGGTCCCACCTGCCGCTCTCCTTATTTGGCAGATACCCCATCTTCAAGATGGTCTCACTGCCTCGTTTACAATATCAGCTTCAGAGCCATCCATACCTGATCCCTCCCGTCTGGTTTAGACAACTCAATTCAACTCTCTGACATTTTCTCTGGGGAGGTGGGGCAGCCCGGGTGGCATTGAGAACATGTTTTCAGTCCACTTCCTGTGGAGGTATAGCGACACCAGATGTCCAAGCATACTATGCGGCCTCGCATCTGCTCATCCTAAATGATTGGTGGTATGGGGACAGGGGAGATCCCGCTCACGCAATTGACGGGTAATATGTCGCTCCACATGATTCTATATACGGGTCAGTCCTGAAAACGCTGCCTCCGGCTACCGTCACGGTGTTCAAGATCTGGAAGAGATCGCTGCAACAAATGGGATGGTGGGGCAGGTTAACAAAAGAAACACCTTTATGGCACAACAGTCTCCTCCCTTCCCTGGCTGGGCTATCTGGGTTCTCTGGCTGGGAGGCTATAGGCATTTCCAGGGTGGGCGATGTCCTTCATGGTCAGACCCTGAGGTCCTTTCAAGAATTGCAAAAAGAATACACAATGCATAGATCACAATTCTATAAATACCTTCAGTTCCGCCATGCCTTTTCCCCATATCTCACACACCGGGGAACTGTGCCGGACTTCAGCCCCATCGAAGCTAAATTGTTATGGGGGACCTAGGGGAACATAAGATCACCAAGATATACCGAACGTTGGTGACAAACAGTCCCACTACCCTTGATAAAACACGAGCGGCGTTGCAGCAAGATATTGGCCCACTAGATGATGAAGACTGGGTAGAGGCACTGGAATCCCCAAGAGCTGCGGCGATTGCGGCGCGACTACGATATATCCAATTTAAGTATCTCCATAGAGTATATTACACCAGATATAAGCTCTGGCGAGCCAGACTAATTGGATCTCCGCTTTGCCTGCGGTGCCAAGTGTCGGATGGTACTCTTATACATACGGTATGGCACTGCACCACACTCTCTAAGTTCTGGCGGGGGGTCTTCACATGTCTCTCTGGGGTTCTTGGGTGGGACATCCCATGTACACCTCGCCTAGCCCTACTCCATATCACTGACGATATTGGGGGTAACATTTATAAACGTAATTTATTACTTTTGGGCCTTACATTGGCAAATCGCGACATTGCAAGGGCATGGAAGGATGCGTCCTCACCACTTGTTGGGTGCGGAAGAAGGGGCTTGATTTTTGTATGGGGTTAGAGTTACCAATTTTATAAGGCGAGAGGTTGCCCGCAGAAACACCCCAAGATTTGGAAGAGGTGGGCGGAATACCGTGGGATATTTCTGGAACCTATCACAGCGGCCACCCTAGATTAATATGCGACAATGAAAGTGGAGATATGCGATAGACCTAGTTGCGGGTGTATGAATAACAGAGCACTGTGGTTTGACCCGATATGCGATATGCGATATGCGATATGCGATGGGGCAGTACCATGGCACTACGGCTCCCTATTGGGGCTATATGTTATATCATTGTTGTTTCTCCATTGCTAGATAGATATCAAAAAGTCAACATCTTATTCATGTGCATGTATCCTGTATTGTTTGGTTCCCTGGCCTCGCCAGGCTCACTGTGGCTGCTGACAATAAAATCTGTTATGAAAAGAAGTAAAGAGAAGGAGGCAACATGCACCGGGGTCAAAAATGTAGAGTCTACTTGGTGGTGTGGGCGCAGGATGCAGTTGATGGTGGAGAAGCTTCAAGGTGTACACCAATTCCTAACTCTTGTGACTGCGCGCAGCATGACTTTGCCGATTCAGAGCAGGACTTTATTGCACCGCCGAGGTGTTACATACCGCCGGAGCAGGTAAGCCATTAACTGTGCATTTGGAGGCCCGTGGGACATACTACGATTGGTACTACAACCCTGTAGATTCTTGTGCCTGAAGTTCCAAAAGGAGTCAGAGTGAAGAACACTTCTGTACAGCCTACAAATTTACATTTCCTGGATGTTGTGATCAGTGAATCAGGAATGACATTGAACCTGTTGCACTAAAGTTAGTGGGACAGGGAGTGACCTGACAACTACTAGAGCCCTGACCTCAAGGGGGATTAAATTATTGCTTTTGAATGTCGTTTACCTTTGCTTGTGTAGAATTAGAATTAAAATGCTTCTTTATATCTAAAAACAAGTATTTGACTGGACATTGATTTATTTTTCGCGCAGCTTGTACATTGAGTTATGAGTCGTGTCCACTGAACTGTATCTGTGCTTCCCCCCAAAGAAGCCTTGACTGCTAGTCCAACGCTACCTAACTGAGAGTAAGGTGCAGAAGGGGTGCGTGGCCAGGGCCGGACTGGTAATTCCGGGCACCGGGCAATCCCCCGGTAGGCTGGATGGGGTGGGGGCCGGTTTTTTGACAGGGGGCCAGTTTTGTTGCCGTGACCGTGAGTCTTAATCATTTAATAATGAGGTGCCGCGCGCAGTCTCCGCCGCCGCGTCTGCGCGGTCTTACTTTCAGTTCACCCTTAGGGTGGGGCTGGTGTCTGGTGATCATGCGCATTGGGGCTTGTGCAATAAAAAGTGCGCGTGACTGGTGAGGCGAGGTCGAGGAGGCATCCAGAGAGACAAGACGACTGAGACAGAGAGAGGCACCCCATAATTTAATTATTTCTCGGCGCGCTTAAAGGGCTATAAGAGGCCGGTTGTTGAGCGCCTCAACGGATTGCTGTTCCCTGAGGGACCGGCTGTTGTACCCTTTCTCTCCTGCCGGATCCTGCCAGAGAACGAAAGAGTGCCCCCTTCCATGGAGGAAGGGGAAGGATGGGCAATACCCTCAGAAAACTCCTGTAAGTACGGGGTGGGCATCCCTTACAGAAAACACGAGTGGTTACTTGCAGAGGCGGAGGAGGTGACTCACGCCTTAGGTTAAGGTCTTGCACTTTGGGTGGGTGGAGTTCCACGGATTGGCAAATCACTCTCAGAGGGTGTGAATCTCACACGCACCCTGGTCCCTGGAGCACAGATTCTCTCTGCACGTGTCAGACACAAGTCTCGCACCTTGGAGCCATGTTTTGCTCACTGGTGCGAGCCTCAGTACCGAGCACCGTCTCCTTCACCAAGTGGGAGTTGCATCTTGGAACACAATCTACTCTTTAAGAGCTCTCAAATCTCCCTGGTTCTGGCGTGAGTAGCTCTCCGTGGAAAGGCTCATAGCCGCACTTTCTGTCACTATCAGGGGGGAACTCCATTTTGGCACTCCCAGCACTTTTCCCTTCTCTGACCCTTTCCAGTTCTCCCCATCCACAAAATTACTTCCCCATATATTTTCCTACTAGTACTTTCCCTTTCTGCGTTACATTGTCTCACTTTTATTCGTCAGTGTCCTATTGTTTTATTGATTGTATCCATGAAAGGCCCTGGGCCGAAAGTGTAAAATAAAATTTCTTGACTTGCGTCCTCCAGTCCAGATATATTTTCCATTGTAGTCCTGTTTATCTGATTGTAAATCGGGACTCCAGATCCAGAATGCATATAAAACTGGGTGATCTACGCGCACACAGGCCTAGCAGACGTAAGAGTGCTGCTTTTTGGGTGTGAGTTTCGCAGCTTAGCACTGTTTCACAATTTTTGAGTTTCACGGGATGGCACAAGACGTCACTTACTAAGCGCGAATCTCATTCCTTGGAACACATTGTCCCTCTTTAGTTGTGAGTTTTACTGCATGTCACACCATCACAGTGATTGGATCTGAATCACTTACCATGAAGCAGGTCTCACTGGGTGTGATTTACATGTTTAGGATCAGTGTCTCACTTAATGGGTGCGATACATATCACACACGTTGAGCAAGCATAGTCTCACTCAATGGGTGCAAGTCACGCACCTTGAGGACGGTCGCATTCAATAGTTGTGAGTCTCAGGCATCTGGAGGATGGACTTGCTTATAAGGTGATAACCAATACCCGCCTGTTTGGGAATATACGTCTATGGGGTGACGTCTTACCCTTAGGGCACATGTTGCACGCTTTGGGGCACTATCAGTCTCACAGCTTGGCGTATGGTATCCCTCTCTCTGAATGAGTTCCACTTATTGGTGCTAAGTCTCTCAATGGGCATTATTCTAGCCCCCCTGTCTCCCGCCCGCAGGTGAGTCTAGTGTAGGGTGACCAGAATTTTGAAGCCAAAAACAGGGACATTTCACAAAAATAGAAGAAGGACTACAATTTTACTTCAAGCGAGCGCACAGAATGACAGCGCTCCTCAGCAGATAATTGCAGAACAGGCATTAGGAACATAAATAAAATGTAATTTTTAAACCCAGTAACTTGCCTGTTAATTAAATTGCTTTCTTGTAACAACTGCTAACTATTCCTGCTTTGTAAAACATAAAAAAGAACCTCCCGCCGTTTTCAGTCGACCCTCTTTAAAAAACGGGACATCTGCTAAATTTCATGAAATCTGCCGGGACAGCTGGTGAAAAACCGGGACCTTCCTGGCAAATCCGGGACGCCTGGTCACCCTAGTCTAGTGTCCGTCCAGTCGTTTGCAATCATCATTGCACTGTCTTCTGGGCGGGCGTCGCGACCGGGCCGGGATTAAAAGCAAAAGGTATAGGCCCCAGCCCAGTTCTGCGCAGCGCAGTCGATTTGTGAGCAGGGCGGAGCGAGGTGGTGGCTTGAGTTGCGCACCTTCGCGGGCCGCGGTGGTGTCTGGCTGCAGCCTGCAGGCAATAAATCAAAAATGTTAATCATAATGATTGTCACCGTCAGGGACCGTGACAATCATCATAATTTAAAAAAATTATTTGGTGCGCGCAGGCGCAGCATTGTGTCCGCCCTGTGCCATTGTAAGGTTTAGTGACATGAGAGTGGTCGTGGGGGTTTATAGCTAATATTCTGAGAACTGTGAATGTTATCATTTTGTGGAAAAATATTCTTGTCATTGCTTGTGGACTTGGAAACTAAATGTATGTACAGTGCCTGGACGCGCAGCGTCACTTCTATTTGACTTTAAGTTGTTTGAACAATAATGCCCTTTGCAGAGGGCAGGTTTCCGCCTAATCTGCCGCCAAAGGCAGATACTGTGCAGGTTACGTGAGGAGTCTATTCTGAATATGTGCATGTGAAATTCTGCAGCCTGGCTTTTGGTCTGGACTCTAGACTACCCCAGAATGGGGCGCAAGGAGGCCCGTTCCCAGAAAGCATAGGGTATACGGGATGTAGTCCATGTGGGATTCTCACTTGGAAGTACCCCGTTCTGGGGGGCACGGGGGGTGGGGTCAAAGATTGTTTGTACAACTAATGTTTTATGTGGCACGAACTATAAAACTATTGTAATATTATTAGCATTATTAGTATTAATAATAATAAACACCAGGATCGATATTGAAAAAAAGAGCCATAGTGTATTGGACCATTTCATGCGTGTGTCTCGGTGTCACTACACCTGCTGCACCACTGATATATGCTCCTTAATGACCTCGTATATTGGCCTCGCATCTGAAACGTTACTAAGCCCAAATACAGGTCCCCAAAGAGATAAGGGCTGCTTTCTAGCAGAATGGCATTATATGAAAATATATCTCCGTACTAAGGGCCACATGTGATTGCTATGTCATTAGTTTCATCCAATTTTTTGGCGTCTACAAAAAAAGGTATTCTTTTCTATTTCAAGCAAAACCCTCTTCATTAAGGCTGTCTCCAAAAATTGGAAGCATTCTAGGTTTGAAACTTGCACATTTTGATACCTCTTATTGAAAAAAGTTAAAAATAAAGTGCAGATTTCAAGACTAGAGTATCAGAGTTTTCAGACTGCTTAACAGGGCTCTTTACTTTTCTTTACACCATTTTCTTAACAAGGTGTACTTGACTGGAACTCCGATTATGCGTTTTGCCCAAATATATAATTTTCGAAGGTTTTCCTTAAGCTGTTAGTCCCTATTTGGCAGCAGGTAAGGGAGAACTGGAATGAAAAATAATGAGATATGGGGGCTGGTCTCGCTTTTACTTTGTTCTCTCTGATTCACTACTCGTGTCTATTTTTGGTGCTCTCTGTAAGAATGTCGATGGGTACATATGACTGGGTGGGTAACCTGGTGCTCTTTAAGGTCATCATCTACTATTTACTGTGCTTTGAAAGTTGATACAATAGAATATGTAATGAAAAATGTGCTGTAAAATTCACCATTTTGGTCTGTCTTTTTCCAAACTTTTCTTGGGGGGAGAACCCCCCCAAACCTCCCTAGTAGTGGTAGGGCTCGCCAGACGGGGGCTGGTCTGGCAAAATGTGCCAGGGCTGCTTTCAGTTCCCAGTCCGGCCCTTTGCGTGGCCCATTTGAGCAGGATTGATAGTAGGACGGGTCCCTGTGCATTGGGAATAAAAGGCCTCAGCCCCCACGGGTGGGCCCTGTAGCTCCTGCTTGCCCCCTGGCCCACTGAAAAGGGATACGACACGTACTGCCTGACCTGCCGTCCTCCTCCCACTTCTTGCTTTCTCCCACGTTTTAAAAACTATTATGTACATATGTGTAATGAAACATTGGTGCAGTACAGTTCCAGACTGCAGAATTAATAAGACTACAAACGACGATTTACACCTCACTTAGGGGGGCACTTTCCTCAGGTTTCTAGCACTGGAATTTTGTATGTTGGCCAGCTCATTTTTGATGCTCTTGTCTTGCTTTCATTGAATTAATTACTGGACTGGGGGCAGTGTGATAATGACCTGGAGTGAGTTCTCACCCAAATCGCAACACCATTTGACAACTTTAAGTTACCCAGTTTTCACACCTTCTTTGTCAATATCTCTTCGACTTCACGCCATTTAAAACATCGTGTTTCTGGAATGTTCACGCTTCTTCCAGTACTCTCCCATACCCAGGCAGACTCAAACCTCGATGTTCAATTGCATGCATAATCATCAACTTCAGTCAATTCACTGAAGCTTTCTTCTGACATTTTAATTTAAGCTGCCATTTACTTCAGAGTTGTCATTCCACTCAAATCCAAGGGTGGTATAACACATACATGCCATACATGCCTTAATGAAAGCACCTGACCCTCAGCAGTCCCAGTGTGCATGTGGCGCAGTTCCATTTACCTCCCAGGAGACTAATACTAAGTCTACAAAATAGAATTCAGATATGCTGCCGTTTATTCCTCCATGCAGTACATTTGTTATTGGAGAGTCTGTGAGATTTAATTTGCAGTGTTTTGAATTTGTCTTTACCTAGCGCTTCATCACTCTGGTGAGGCGCTAAAGGGTAGTATTGCCCACTACTACATAGATTGTACTTGGTTGGATGGGTGTAGTTTGTAGGATGGCCTATAAGAGCAGTGTTGTGGAGTTGTACTTGATAACAGGAGTTGTACTCTTACTCTGGTCTTTACCCCCTTACAGATGAACTTGGACACTTCTTGTTTATGCTGTGGGGCAGTTTCATGGTTTTTCTGCCTGTACGGAGAAGAAAGTGCCACTGTTGCGTGATTTCATGTAGGGCAGTACAATCAGGAGAATGTTCCAGACTGCAGTGAAGGGTTCTACATTTGAAGTAACCACTTGAACGAGCAGCGGTTAAAGGCTGTAGATGTCCCTTGGATGATGAAGAATGTCCAGCAGGAAGCATGTCTGCCCACTGGTAACCAGTGGATACCCAGAGACGTGCTGAGCTGCAGAGTGATATAGTGAAGGAATAACAAGTGAAGGAGTTCTATGTATAGCAATTATCTGGCTGCGGCTTGGTACATTCGTTGATGTCTTCAGAATAAGAAGAGTAGTGCTGTGTCAGAGCTGCAGAGAGGGCCAGGACTGTTATGGTGCATGGCACCATTGGAAAGGGTATCAGAGGCACGTTAAGAGCATAGCACACTCTGGGGCATATTTACAAGCCCCTATCACCTCCACAACGTCACTTTTCATGACGTTCCCATGGCGATAGGGGCTTTGCCTTATTTACAAGGCAGCGTTAAGCCACTTAACGTGGCTTAACGCTGCCTTGTAAATAAATGCAAAAACAACAATTGATGGACAGAATGCAGAACAATGTCATACATTCACCCCAGTACAGAGATCTGGGCCTAAATCCATCATTTGTTTGCTCACCATGCCATTCTAGTTTGAACCCAGGCGCATGCAAATCAGTCTTGACCCTGTGCCCAATGGGAACAGTCCAGCCTGAACTGCCCGGCCAGGTCCTCCCTGGACTGGAAACAAGCATCCTAGGACCGGTTTCAGGGTTTTACCCCTCATCAGCCAGGATAGCTTGACTCCAGTGGCATGGAGAGCATGGGACCCACGTCTGGGCATCCCGTCCCACTTGGGGTGACAAATGCAAAAACAACAATTGATGGACAGAATGCAGAACAATGTCATACATTCACACCAGTACAGAGATCTGGGCCTAAATCCATCGCTTTTTTGCTCACCATGCCATTCCAGTTTGAACCCAGCCATATGCAAATCAGTCTTGACCCTGTGCCCAATGGGAACAGTCCAGCCCGAACTGCCAGGCCAGGTCCTCCCTGGACTGGAAACAAGCATCCTAGGACCGGGGTCCAAACTGGGGTGGTGTAGTGAGCAAAGAATGATGGATTAAACCCAGATCCTTGTGACTGGGGGTGGATGTTTGCATTGTCCAGCATTCCGTCCATCAATTGTCTCTTTTGCATATGTCGCCCTAAGTGGGAAGGGTATGCCCGGACGTGGGTCCCGTGCTCACTACACCACTGGATTCAAGCTAGCCTGGCTGATGAAGGGTGATGCCCAGAAACCGGTCCCAGGATGCTTGTTTCCGGTCCAGGGAGGACCTGGCTTGGCAGTTCGGGCTGGACTGTTCCCACAAAGAACAGGGTCAAGACTGATTTGCATATGGCTGGGTCCAAACTGGGGTGGTGTGGTGAGGAAAAGAATGATGGATTAAACCCAGATCCTTGTGAATGGGGGTGAATGTTTGCAATGTCCAGCATTCCGTCCATCAATTGTTTCTTTTGCATATGTCGCCCTACGTGGGAAGGGTATGCCCAGATGTGGGTCCCGTGCTCACTACACCACTGGATTCAAGCTAGCCTGGCTGATGAAGGGTGATGCCCAGAAACCTATCCCGGGATGCTTGTTTCCGGTCCAGGGAGAACCTGGCTTGGCAGTTCGGGCTGGACTGTTCCCACAAGGAACAGCGTCAAGACTGATTTGCATATGGCTGGGTACAAACTGGGGTGGTGTGGTGAGCAAAAGAATGATGGATTAAACCCAGATTCTTGTGACTGGGGGTGAATGTTTGCATTGTCCAGCATTCCGTCCATCAATTGTTTCTTTTGCTTTGTAAATAAGGCACTCTTTCATGCTATACTTAGTGAAAGGGGAGGGCAGTGGGTGTTGCGGTGGGCTTTCCACCGCAACACCCATTGATTTTGATGCTGCCACATATTTACCAGGTTGCCATAAATATGGGGCAGCGCCAAAATTAAGACCAGGGAAAACCTGGTCTTACCCTGGTGCAACAAGGAGAAATGTTTAATGCAGCACACATGGAAACAGCAATGCACCACTGATTGTTTATGTGCAGGAAGGGAGACCTTCCTGCACATAAACAATCTTCCCCTGCAACGCAGGCACCCTTGCACTACGGTACAAGGGTGCCTGCATTGGCATTAGGCAGCTAAATTTAGTGCCAGCGCAGGGGGAAACGCAGGGCTACACCATATTGTTGTAAATATGGTGTAGCTCTGTGTTTCAGAAGTGGTGTAGTGCGGCCTTAAGCCAAGGAGGCTAACGCCGCGCTCCGCCACTTCTATTGAAAATATGGCCCTCTGTTTTACACAGGGTAGAGAGGAGGAGAAGAAGGTCCAGTGTTGCTGAAAGAGTGCGTTTCATCTGCTCCATGTTTGTGTGCCAGGTTTATTGGTATGGCATCCGACCCTTGGTATACCTGAGAATTAGAAGAGCGTCTAATGGGCCCTCCTCCCCTCTGTTAGGCCCAGGGGGTAGACCCTTTTAGCCTTCTGCGCCAGTCCTGGCTTGTGGTATCTGATTCTTAGGACCCCTGCTGGACCATAATACCATTCCAGAGCGTCATTATGAATCTGTTCGTTGAAAGGGTTTGCTGTCTGGGTAACCAAATGAGTATTGTAATATAAAGTGAACTGGGAAGTAATTAATTATAGCCTACTTAGAAACTCTCCAAAAACGGTTTGAAAAGGGTCCTAGATTTTAGTTTGTATCGGTGAGTTAAAGCTCAGTTTTTCCTGCGTTAACAAGGCAAATTTGGGCCATGCAGTTATGGGCATGAAGAGTTGTATCGTTTAACAAATAGAGAGTGAGGGTTTTTCTCAAGGGATACTCCCAGTCCCCCTGGGATATGAATCAGAAAACAAATTAAGGAGTAACCCCGCGGATAAAGGTTATCTACGAGATGAGGAGGTACCTATAGAAGCAAGCATTGGCATAGCCAATAGGTCTCACCTTTGGGACCTTATAAGTGTTTAGCTATGCAACAGTTGATGTTGTTGCACCAAGGATATTGTGTTGGATAACTAAACACTTATAAGGTCCCATAGGCGAGACCTATTGGCTATGCCAATGCTTGTTTTGTTATGGGGGGACATAAATAACAGGAGGCTGAAGCTTGGGAAATAGTACCTGTGTAACAGTTAGTGTGATAGTTAGTGAGTTAGTTAGTTTGTTAATGAGAGAGTTAGTTAGTTAGTGAGAGAGTGAGTGAGAGAGTTAGTAAGTTAGTGAGTGAGAGAGTGAGTGAGTTAGTGAGAGAGAAAGTTAGTTAGTGAGAGGGAGAGAGAGAGAGAGATAGTTAGAGAGTTAGTTAGGGAGAGAGAGTTATTTAGTGGGAGAGAGATAGTTAGAGAGTTAGTTATTGAGAGAGAGAGTTTATGAGAGCGAGAGAGAGTTAGAGAGTTAGTTTGGAGAGAGAGAGTCCGTGAGAGAGAGATAGTTTGAATTAGTGTTTTTAAAGAGAGTTAGATAGTGAGAGAGTTAGTGAGAGGGATTGAGATAGTTAGTTAGTGAAAGAGTAAGTTAGTTAGTGAGAGAGTGAGTTAGTGAGAGAGAGAGTGAGAGAGCAAATAACCAGGCAGAAGGAGAGGAGGGAGCAGTGCATCAGTGGAGCAGGACAGGGGGGGAGAACAGGGGAGCAAGTCAGGAGAAAAGGGATCTGAGGACATAGCAACATCGGGGCAGTTGGGGAGGGATCTTAGGGGCAGTTTACCAGGGGAGAGGAGAGTGAATGGCAGAAGTGGGGCAGGAGTGGAGACGACATGGTAGCAGTGGGGTAGAAGAGAAGAGGAAGAAGAAGATGGAGGAGGAAGGGGAGGGTTAGGGGAGGAGGAGGAGGAGGAGGGGGAGAAGGAGAAGAGGAGAGAGGAGATGAGAGGAGAGGAGCAGTATTTAGGAGGCATTATGACGGTGGAGCAGGGCAGCAGGAGGAGGGGGTAGGGGCAAACAATCGGGGGTGGTAAAGCAGGGAAGGAGAGAGCGGAGGAGGTGGAAAGGGTGGCTAATGGGGAGGGGGAAATGAAGTGGGGGTTCAATGGAACACGAACAACTATTTAAATGGGTGCAAGCAAGAGGGAATGACAGCTGGGAAGCCTCTCAAATAAGAGCCAGGGGTAGTTAGAGTGGGGTGAGTGCCTGAAAGAAGAGAAAACTCCTCAATTTGGTGCAAGAGAGCAGTGAGCAGAGGGACACGAGCAAGGGAACACTAGGAAGGGAGCAAAATAAGTGAGCCGAGATCATTCTGCAAATAAATTAGGGCTGAGCTGAGACCACTCCTCAAATAACCCAAAGAGAGAAAAAAAGCCTCTGTCCAAATAAATGAAAGTCGAGATTGGGGATCACCCCTGAATTGGGACAGCGAGGCGGGGGTCTCAAATCGAGGAGAAGATAACGCAGGAGCCTCTCCATGAGTAAACGAGAGGACGGCGGGGAACGCTCCTTTATATGACGCCTTTAAATGATGGGAGGAGGGTGAAGAGGGGAAGGTGCAAACAAAGTGATTGGGAAAGAGACAACAAAAGACAAACGTGGAAAGTGGTGTGTGGTGTCTGATAGGAGGGTTTGTGAGGCTGGGTGGTGGAAAAATGCTTTATGTGAAACATAGCTGAAGAGGGTGGTTGGTGAGCAGGTGGGGCGGCGGGGGGTATTGTTTAGTGTACAAGGGAGGGCAGGTGGTGGTGCAGTGCAGGGATACATTGTGTGAGGTTCCCTGCAGTGGCTGGGTCACGTGGTGGGATTATTAGGAGGTGGCCGGTGGGAGGGCAGGTGGGCATTGGTGGAGTGATGATGCATTGCTTGAAAATGGGCAGCCTGTACCGTCATGCACTCAATACCTGCACTTCTTAAATGTTAAGGGGAGAGTGTCAGCAATTATCAGCATATGTCCAATTTAATAGGGGGTAACCAGCACTTCTATTTATCAAACTGGTACACATAGGTAACGGGCACTTGCACTTCTATATTTGCAATTCAAGCACTTTGTTTATCACATAACAAAATAGCATTCAGGACAAGGCGCACGTATGACGTCACCGTAAATTACAGTTTGACGTGCACGTGGAGTTACTTCATGTTAAGTGCGTGGCGCCACTGCTCTCTGTGGAGGGAGTTATAAAGGGCAATTGGCGCGAGAACAGGTTACAGTCATAGCCTTACCGCCGCTTGCTGGAAAGCCCCCTTCGTGTACCTTCCTCCTCCTTTGTAGGTGATGGCCGGGATCTCCTTCTTCAGCAGGGAGCACTTGTGCTGGTGGGACTGGCTCGCGGAGATGTAGTCCACGCGGGACTGCACGTTGTTCTTGGAAGAGAACGTCACTATGGCCACTCTGGTGGCAGAGGGCACCACGGGGAAGTCTGACAGCAGCTTCTTCACGAATTTCAGCTCGTTCACGAAGTTGGCGTAGCCCACGCTGGCGATAATTGCTAACAGATGGCGCCGCTGCTCGCTCCCGCAATGAAAACGCCAAACGTGCACGAGTGGCAATAGAGAACAGTGCAAAACATGCACGAGTTTGAAAAAAGTCCTGACCGATGCCAAGAGGTCCCTCCTAAGCGTAAGCGAGACCTAAAAAAGGAAAGACTTCCTTTTCTAAAAAGACCCCTCACTCACCAACCTAGTTGGTGACATGCTTCATCATTGGGGTCCCACCCGAGTTGCCGAATGCCTTTATCCGCGGGGTTACTCCTTTATTTGTTTTCTGATTCATGAAGAGTTGTATTCAAGAATGTAAAAAAAGTGTTCTGCACAGATGTGGAACCGGGCCATGGCTGATTAGGGCAACACAGGGCGGATAACTGGATCTAAGTGCACAAAGACATGCAGCGAGGTTGAGCCCGGGGCCTCTGTAAAAGTCTCACCAGTTCGAGGCTGGTTCTCGGGGGAGCTAAAGAACGCCATGGAGGTTTATACAGTGTGTGAGAGTTTTAGACGAATGGTAAGGATTGCAGTTTAATGTCATACATATATAAACAGAACGGTGCCAAGGGCAAGCAGTAACGACGTTAGAACTGCATGTGTCACTACGATGGAATTTGTAGGAATATATGCACAATTAAGATTAACAAAATCTAGAGTTTTATTTAATCCATCAGGGAGGGCTACGGGAGCCGCGCTCTGAACTGTTAGCCCGTGTGAAGTTTGCATTCCAGGGTGGGGTTGGGTGGATTTGGAGGAGCAAATGAGAGCAAACCGGGGAACTGAAATGAAAATGGCGCTGTGCATGTGGGGCTGGTGGTGACTGGTGAGCTGTCTATCCAAGTCTTGCTGAAATCAAGTTACTCTCTTAATAGCACTCTAGTTAGTCCAATGGAGAACGGAGATCCCCTTATCCCTTAGTAAGCACCTTCTTTACAGTCTGTACTTTCTTAGCTTCACTCTGCACCCGCACGGACAGTACTTTCATCGTTTTTCGGCTTTTCGTGGACTTTACGTGTCTTTAAAGAAAAGTGGATTCAGCAGCTGATCTCTCACGTATCCTTCTTTTTATGCGATTTTATTAACTTCTTGATGTTGGCGAACTTAAAAAAACATGTTACCAACTTGTGAAAGGCCAGTTGAAAAATCCGATGGCTGATATCATTTCCCTTCAAACAATGAAATATGGATCATTTTTGTAGAGCACAGTAGAATTATTGTCATGAAAAACATATTAACTCAGAACTTTGAACCAATAAACAAGATCACATTGCAGTTATATTTTATGGGCTGTTTTCAATGAACATTTCACGAGACCTATTTTTTTACCTTCTGTCCTTCCTGCTGTACGATTGCATATTTATGTTTGATGTATGCACACAGATTAAATACTTTCCGGTGGCTGGCAGGTTCGACTGCTGTCCAGTGGGTATCGCAACTAGAAGAACAGTGGGGCATATTAGCAAGAAGAGGCGATAATCATCGCTAACCCTGCTTAGCGTGATTTCTTTTATCGCCGGCTATCGCTGGAATATATCGCCACGCTAACGCTGTATTAGCAACGATTAGCGCTATGGCGATGAATATTCCAGCGATAGCGGGGAAATGAGCCAACATCGCTGAAAAACCAGCGATGTTGCATGGAGAAGGGAGAACACCTTGCTGATACGACCCTGTGGTCGTATCAGCATAATCCACCCCCATGTTAGGTATGGCTAACACCTGCTAATTGCAGGTGTTAAACAAATGGCGATGACCCCGGTTAGCGCGACTTTTCACGTCGCTAACTGGGGCCATGGCCACCTTGCTAATAGGCGATAGGCCTGTTAGCGAGTGTTTCCCAGGTTTGTTCGTCGGGAACGCCCACTTTGCATGTCATTAGCGATAAATATCGCTGACATGCAAAGCGGTAAAAGCACGGGCGCTAATGCCCGCAAACTGTCGCTAACTGCTGTTAGAGACAGTTTGCTGATAGGGCGATATAAATATCGCCGCTTTAGCGGCAAAAAGTGCCGCTAAAGCGGCGATGGTGCCCTTGCTAATATGCCCCATTATTTCTTATCAAGTGATTGACAGCCCAATATACTAAACCTGAGTCGCAAATAGATGAGGGCGCACAGGCAAATTAATCTGGCAAGCGAGCCATGGGTCTGGCTTTGCTCTAAGAGTCCATGCACGAGACGAGCCTTGAAAACATTTGTCATGTATATCGTGCAAAAACATCATGTAAAAATGTGGTGTAATCGTTCAATTTTTTTAATTTTTTTAAAAAGGTTATTTCTTTAACATGCGAAAGCATTTTAGCTTAACACATCAGATTATAGTACTACATAGACACACATTTATTAAAAGTGATTGCTTTTAGAAACATTCATGGCTTGCTGCCCAGTGGCAATTCCATTAGTGATCTAAGAGGCAAGTCAGTAATGATGAAAACCCTAAACATGGGCTAGATTATTTTTTATAGAAGGAGCAACATTATAGCATATTAAATCAAACATAAGAACTGCTTGTATAGAGCATATCCTGTACACAGGTATTTAGAATTGCGCGCACATGTGATAATAAAGACAAAGGAGTCTCTGTAAAATAACATATTTGCCTAGCATCACACAAATTGGACAAGCAGCAAAGCCACTATTAGTTCCAGGTTATCTGGTTTCATGTTTTGAAATTCAGCCACCAGATGGGCATATCTCTCTCTCTCTCTCTCTCTCTCTCTCTCTCTCTCTCTCATTTACATCAAAAGTCTCTGTTTTGTTTCACATTGTTAGCTTAAAAAGAAAAAAAAACAACACAGAGATAGCAGAGCAGACCCAATTCAGGGCCCACAGGTCCAACTACCACACCAAAAATGCATTTATTTCAGTGGGTGTCATACCCCAAACACTCCCCCTGAAGCTATCCCCCTAGGGCTGAAAGGACAGGGAGGATGTGTCAAGCACCCATAGTCTTTGGACCTTAATTAGATCTCGGCAGACAGAAAACTCTGTCACAAATCTGCTGGATATTCCGTCAGCCATATTACGATCTTCATAGGATATAATGGGATTGTAATTCGGCAGACGGGATCCCCGTCAGGTTTGCGATGGAGTATTCCCCTCCGCCAAGATCTAAATTAGTCCCTTTGTCTTTAAGACACAACAGTTCTCTCAATTCACAACAGATACTCTTTTCTCAAACAATAACAAGGTCATCTGTGAATCTGCAGAAATTGTGATGTAGCCCAGTACAATATAATTGTCAGCACTTAGGCCAACATTATGAATGGTCCAAGGGGGCAGCTGTGCGAGCTACAGTTCTCGGCCATTGTAACTTTCCCATTATCTCGAATTATAAGGACTGAAAACTCAGGACAGATTGTTCCGGGCCCAGAGACACCAGACCTTTCCTTTGAGAGGAACTGCAGCGGCTGCAGACAGCTGTTGTGCCAGGCCATTGCGAGTCATGTAACTATAACCTAGGAGAGAAGCAAATGCTATTCTATCACAAAACCTGCCCTCCATTTGCTACCTGCAGCAAAGCTCCAGCAGAACAGGCCTTCTAAAACCACCACACACATTTATCATGGATCCAAGTAAGTGGTAAATGTGTGCGGATTTGGGTAATTTATTTCTCCCTGAAACATGCAGATTTGGACCTGGAATTACAGAGTACACTTGTTAGGCACTTTCATGGGGAAATATCTTGGAATCCCTGGATTTAGGTGCGGGATACAGGCCAAAATTCCCACCTTCTGGTACCTTCGCACCTAAACCCAAATAATTCGTAATGAGGTCCTTAGGGGGATATTCACAAGGACCTACCGCCGATTTATCCCCACCTTAACCCATCAAAAGTGGAGATAGATATAACACCCCATTCACAAGCGGGTGCAAACTGCAGACATCGCCAGTATTCCCGCGACAACTGCCCCAAAATTTAACACCACGGTGGACACCACCAACTAACCCTAATGAGATGCAGAGTAGGTGTTCCCGTGCAAAAACACACGAAAAAACCACAACACCACTTTCACAACAAACTGCCAGATCTGCGAAGTGAACCAAAAACAGGCGATAAGCCGCGGTAGCACCAGTGATTTACCACCTGCCTTTTGCTGGGGTTAAGCAGGACGACTACCTGCAGCATGAAAGGGAGCCCAGCCAAGATCCACAATTGAAGACCCACAGATGCAATGGAGACAAACATCATGCAGCCCGGATACCCATGAGGGCCACAACACCCACCGCCACCACCCCCAGCCCCCCCTGGACATACACATACCGTGCACGACACAAGAGCCACCAAAAGCGCATGATGACGCACATTGTCAAAAAATAACACACATGTGTGGCCAGAAGAACGAGAAACAGTCACACAGCACTGAAGTAACAACCAAAAATGTTATTGAAACACAACACAAAACACCAATGCGGAAGAATCCTGTCGGGCCCGTCCGGGACAATCACAGCGTCACAGCCTGGAAAATAAAGCACAAAATCAGAACGTGTGCCATGCGCACATCAAAGGAGCGAGACACAGAGAAATAGAGAATGAAAGAAAGGCAGAGAGAGAAAGAGAGAGAGGGAAGTACAGGAGAGAGAGAGAGAGAGAGAGGGAAGTAAAGGAGAGAGAGAGAGAGGGAAGTAAAGGAGAGAGAGAGAGGGAAGTAAAGGAGAGAGAGAGAGAGAGAGGGAAGTAAAGGAGAGAGAGAGAGAGAGAGAAAGAGAGAGAGAGAGAAGTAAAGGAGAGAGAGAGAGAGACACCGCCGCCCCTGCGCACCCAGGCCCCACTGTTCACCTGCTGCCACCGGTGTGTCTCCAACCACGTGCCGGGATACACTGCAAGCCACCAGGACTGCAATCTGTAATCAAGGCCAGAGTCAATCATGGCAGAGTCCATCGCACAGCACACGGCAACAATGCCTGTCCGTCCCTGCGCACGCATGCAGCCGCACCCCACCCCCTCCCGCCGGCCAGCGCTGGCTGTCCGCACTTGCGCACCCCGGGCCCACTGCTCACCTGCCACCAATGGTGTGTCCACCAGTGGGCACACCACGGGCCCGTGCAAGCTCCAGGCCTCGGTCCCGCCACCATGGCATGGTCCACATTATGCGGACACTCCCTGCGGCCCAGCAGGTCCCACACATGTCGCTGAGTCCTGAGGCATCAATGGCAGAGACCACATCAGTGCACACGTCATCATCGCAGGCTGCACACCCGCTCAGCTCTTCGGGTGCCACTAACCCTGTGCAACCCCAGTCAGTGCCACGTGGTGGTAGGCCCGTGATGGCCGCAAGGCCTCGGGTGCCACTAACCCTGTGCAACCCCAGTCAGCGCCACGTGGTGGTAGGCCCGTGACTGCCGCAAGGCCTCGGGTGCGACAAACCCTGTGCGTCACAACTCATGGGCCCTTTATTATTGAGAACCGTGGAGCGTCCGTCATCCAGTCACCACAGGCAGTGTGGAATGTGATGTCGTCGGCCCCTTATATTTGCGGGGTCACATGGCCTGTGATGCCTGTGCCGGATGGGTGTGGTGTGTGTGCAGACCTGCCCTCAGGGAGTGGCCGTGACATGCTGACAACTAGACCAGTGACCTGCATACCACCAGCGAGTACGCCTGCGACATGTAGCTATGTGGGGCCCCCCTCAGAGTGTAAGCGGAGTGGTCTGGCCTGGCGTATGCCAGACCAGCACAGGGCTTGCAACAATGACTCGGGGGCTCTGGGCGTGGTTCAGTCCATGTCCAGACAAGGGAGTGACTATTGCGTGTGTCCCTGTTGTAGTGTCCACGGCAAGCGGAACACAATAGGCAATGTAGCACACTGTGACTGGCATCCCACTAGATGAGCATCATTGACGTGAGGGAAATCACTGTCCCTACATTCATCCACACATTCATACATGAATGATGAAAGACATGACACAGCAGTGCATTTCTGGATGTTTATTGCACATCCAGTGGAGTTTTGCAGCTGGAGCGGTACAGGGCCATGCCAAGCACACTACACAATATGGCCCGTGGAGGGCCAGCCAGAGTCCATCCGGGGATGACAAGTACTGCGGAAGAGGAAGGGTACAGTCCGCAGTCTGGTCGCCGTGTCATTGGTCATCAAACAGGATATGGCAGTCCATGTCGCGGTCCAAGGTGAGTGCAGCGGAGTGTATCAGGGGTCAGTGGCAGGTCATGGGGCCATGTGCGGCACCAAGCAGAAACAGGCAAGGTGGCGGACATGAATGCTAGTGCCTCCTTCTGAACCCAAGCCCATCCACGTCCTCGGATGTGTGCTCTGCCCCACCTGTGGGTGGTGCAGTACCGGCTGTGGCACTGTGTGCCACTGACACATCAGGGGCCGGAGGAGGATTGTCGGCCGCACTGTGTGACAGTGGCACATCAGGTGCCGGAGTGGATACGCCTGCCGCACTGGGAGGCACTGACACACCATGCGGCGGAAATGCGGATGGTGTGGGGGCAGCAGCATTCATCATCGTCACGCCTTGTGGCAGCAATGCCATGATGAGGACATGCAGGGCATGGTAGATCCCAGCTACATTTCGCTGATGTGCAGCGGTGGCTGCCATCCTTTCCGCCTCCATCCGCACCATGTCCTCCATGAGCCTCCGCATGTGTGCCAGCTCACGGCTGGGATCACTGGAGCCACTCTGAGCGGACAGGTGTTCTTGTCTCCGAGTCAGGACTCCAGCGATGTCAGTCATTGCTCGTTGGAGACCATGGAGCGGGCCATGGGTGTCCATTAGGGACTGGAGCTGGTCGCTGATGGGACCTAGACACCCATGGATGGCGTCCAGTTTGGTAGCCATGAGGTCGAACCCCACCCGCACCTGCTCAGCCGTCTCCCTCTGGCCCTCCAGCACACGGCGTTGGAAGGCCATGTGTTGTTCTGGGGGGTCTTGGGAGACTGCCGGGGCTGTGGGTGCCTCCTGCTGGGTGGTTTGTGGAGTGGGTGGGGTCTCCTCGATGCAGCTGGGCTGCCCTGGTCCTGGAGGTGATTGGCAGATGAGTTCAATGATGTCTTGGAGGGCTTGGGTGTCGATGCTGGTGGTGTCCTCCTCGTCATCAGTGAAGAGTGGCTGGGACTGCTCTGCAGGAGGTGTTGACGGTGCCCCTGCAATGTGAAGGGGAGATGGTGTATTACAATGTGTCCGCATGTATGTAGCCGCATGGTACAGGTTCACATTCAGACAGCATGGCATTGTACATTGTGACAGTCTGTGGATCAGGGCCATGATCCAGAGTGATTGTGGGTGTGCACTGTGCTCTGCTTGATTGTGCATGTGTGCCATTGTGGCCATCTCCCCCGTCCCCCAGTACCTGGTGGTCACTCACCCTGTTGCGGTTGTGTTGTGTCCTGTCGAGCAGTGTCCGGTCCCCCGACTCCTGCCATGGTCTCCACACTGATGACTGTCGACCCCTGCTCCTCCATGTCATCCAGCTCCTGCTGTGGCGCAGGGCTCCCACCACCAGTCTGCATTGCTGCCTTCTGGTTGGCTGCGAGTTTCTCCTTGGTCTTGAGCTTGATGTCAATCCATCGGCTCTTGACCTCGTCCATTGACCTCTTGTGCTCTCTGATGGCATTCACCTTGTCCACGATGTCCCGCCATATTCCATTTTTGGTGCCCAATGACACGTTGGAGGTGACAAACAGTTGTTGATGGTGTTCCATCACCTCCGTGACCAGGATCCTATTCTCCTGCGGACTGAACTTCGTCTTCCTCTTCTTCTTGTCCTCGCCCTTCCATGTCCCCGAGGTCCCAGGCTGGTCGTCCGGGGTGCTTGTGGGGTTGCGCTCGTCCTCTGCGCCTGCTCCGGAAGCCTCCATGGTGCTTGGGTGTTTGTCATTTTGTGTTTGTGTGTTTTTTCTACTTTTATACTGGTTTTTCCCGCCTGCCATGTGTGTATTGCAGGCCTGGCGCTGCTTATCGCTGATTTCCTCATCGCGCTTTGGCCCATCGCATGTTTTTTCGCGTTGAGGTTTGTGTTTTTATCACGGTCGCGGTTGTTGTTTTCGGTGAACTATCGCATGGTACCGCCGTGTTGTGAATTCCAGGTTAACACAGGGTTATTTTCCCGCGATGGGCTGCGATGTGTGAAGTTGCGTTAACATTTTTTGGAGATGTTTAGCACACGTTCTTGTGAAATTGGTTTCATGCTACCGCGAGCTGACCAATTGGATGCTCAAACAATGTTGAGTGATTAGTGTTGAAATAAGCAATTATCCTTAAGAGATTGGTCCAGGACCATTGTTTTTTGTACCAATCTTTCTAAAAGTGGCATTTTCAGAATTGCGACTGAAAATATGACTTTGCCATTAAACATGATATTAAATTGCAATTCATTTGAATATAAACAGCGTATATCTATCTGCTCCTAATCTAAAGTTAGCACTTATTAAGTGTAATAAAGTAACCCAGTGTTAGTCAATGGTAGTGATAGGCTTACAACAGTGAAAAACGACTTTAGGAGTTTTTCACTGCCAGGGCATGTAAAACTTAAACACACATGCCCAACTTTGTAAATACAATACACTCTGTCCTATGAGTCTTTAGTGTCTGCCCTAGGGATGACTTATAACTATTAAAAAAAAAGGTTTAGGCCTGGCAAAAGTTTATCTTGCCAGGTCGAAATGGCATTTTAAAACTGCACTACAGGCTGCAATGTCAGGCCTGACATATATTTTTTACGGGCTACTTTAGTAGGAGGCACAGTAAGTGTTGCAGGCCCACTAGTTGTGTTTCATTTACAGGTCCTTGTTATAGGTAGTACCGTTTATTAAGATTAAGGACTTACAAGTACATTAAATGTGCTGATTAGGTGTAGACCAATTGTATTATATTTTAGGGAGAGTGCACAAACACTTTACCATTGGTTAGCAGGGAAAAAGTGCACAGAGGCCTAATGTCAACAAAAACTGGTTTAGCAGCAGAAGGCAAAAATCGGGTGGGTAACCTTGTTAAAGCAGCCAGGTCCAACCTATTGCTAATATAGAATTATATTTGTGGTTGATCTGTGAAGACACAGCACTTTTAATGTACTGGTGGCATGATTGGTTCCTGAATTACCATTCACCCAGGCACTGTATCACCATGACCTTTTAGCTCTGCCCCTTGTTCCTCCTCTTCCTGTCTCATTTGTGAGCTACTGTGAGTGTTCATTTTAAATTTGCAGCACTGTGTGCATAGTTCACACTTGATTAGGCATTGCATTACATTTTTAGGTTCAAGTGATGATTGTAGAATTTTTTCATAAATCTTTATTTGGCTATATAGCAATAAAAGCATATAAAAACCAAGACATCAATAAAATATGTACAATCAATTCAGTAGAGTTAGTGTCCATTCAGTTGTCCTGTAAACATTTCCATTTCAATTCAAAGAATAAAAATAAGAAGATTATAAAAAGTATATAGTCCAATTAATAAAACCTATATACATTATGTTGGCTGATAGTCAATTCATCAAAATTCTTTTGGCCAACGGTCTACATTATTGATTAACTTCATGAAAATCTAAAAAAAAGTTTAAAAAATATAGCAGCAGGGTCTCTGCAACTGGCACAATTTGTTAACTATTCAAAAGTTGCTCTACCCACCTGGGCTGGGAAGCGGATTACTTGAACAAAGAAGAGTACTGAAGATGAGACCCTACTGAGAAAAACAAACTTCACCCACTTGTAAGTTGTTATCAAGCATAATAATACTTAATAGTTGGCATATCTGTATAGTACCTTGCCCTCATACAGGGCTAGATCCTAGCGTTGAGTACCTTGTGTGTGTAATGTGTGCTAAACACTACAATTGTCGCTAGTATAGTGGAAATAATTAACTATAAGTGCCCAAACATGAGCATCTACGCAAACACTCATTTTGCCTTACTCTCCACATGGACAACAGAAAGTTAGGGGACCTAAAAAAACAATGGGATGCCTTGTTTCACTTTTCAGAATTCTGATTGCCACTCTATACTCTCTTGTACCCAAAATATGGTACAGCTAGAGAATCCATTTCCTTCTAATACCTGAGTAAGCTGGGGAAAAGAGTAATGCGTGCTCTATCGTTTCATTGGCCTCACAGTAGGAGGGATATCGCTAATCAACCTCCTTGGGATCTGGACACCATTTAGCCATAAAGGAATGGAGCAGGAGTATCCCAAGAAGATATTTAAAATAGATTCGCTTTGCTTCTACAGATACAATCTCATCCAAAAAGTCTCCCACAATAAACTCATCTTTATGCTCGAGGAAAGCTTGACTGCCCAAGTAGGGTTCCCTGTTTGTATTGCCAATAATAGGACTTAGTAGATATTTTTGATGCCACACTGGTCTCCTCTGGGTTAGTCCACAGACTCTCATTCCCAATCTGGATAAGGCTCATTTTTACATACCTTATCCAGAGTATATTAGATGACCCAGAAATTACTAGTATTTTCACTAGACCCTCTCTAGGCATTGTAGGGTTTAGCACATTCTTGATAACCAGAACAAAGGGAGTGGCTTCCGGAGGACTGATCCATGTGGGGCAAAGAGACTTTATTAATCCATTGTTGCAAACCTGTACTATTGGAAATTAAAGAGTCAGCCCTCACACTGGTTGAAGGTGTTATCTGCCTTGATCCAGCCAGAGCTTGAATATATGGCCTTTGCATAGTTCTATATCATGGATAATATACAATGGCACACAATTTGATTTTTCTGTATTGGATCCTATGGATAATGAATCAGCCTATTGTTTGCAGCAGCATTTTTGGCTCCAAGACAAGTGGTAGGTGTGATGGAACATGACCCAGGAAATCTGTTTTGGCTGCCTTATAATCCCCACTAGGGACATTACCAAAGATTTTAAATCACAAATTTCATTCATAAGTCGATGTAGCTCAGTTAAAGCTTACAGTTAATGGAGTTATTGGGCGCTGGAGTCACACGTGGGGGCTCAGTAGGGATAGAAGAGCCTCTGAGCTGGTGGATTCTCTCAGAAACGGACTCACTGTGACCATCAAGTGTTCTTTCCATAGAGGGGTTAGGGTCAAGTGGAACAGGTAATTTCCCTCTGTTACCCAATTTCTGGCTGCCCACCGAATCAGGAAAAGAGTTACTAGATGGATTAGGTATACCCCTCTGCATCGTACTCTGGCCTTTATGGCCTGTGTTTGCCTCTTTCACCGGCTTATTCTTAAGCTGAGGAGTGGTTACCACTGAGCCCGTTATTCCCTTAGGGTCTTTTTGCTAAAGATATCATATTGCAGCTGATTTTGGGAATTGGTTTGTGTAGGAGTAGCTGTCGGTAGAGCTAAGCTGTGTATGAGATAGGAGGAGGTCGACTTCCTCGATAAGTGTATCAATGTTTCTAACAGAGCAGTTAGATACAATGCTCCAGGCAGTTGCTCTCTTCTTATTGTTGCCTAGTGGTAGTGAATCTTTTGCCTTACGTTTCCCCATTGAACATGTGTAGAACTGACAGGATGTAAATAGCAAAAGGACCGAACCCCCAGGCTATTAAAGATAGCTATCACCAACCATATAGATGACAAATATGAGGTGATAGGGCAGTAGAGTTCTATCGATGGGCCAAGAGGGGTGGCCCAGCCCAGCCTCCTCCCGCCACTGATTAGTGCAGACTGGCCCGCCCTTGGCCTGGTCTTGGCCCGGGCACGTGCCTGGGCGCACCCAGTGCACGACCCACGCTGCAGGACTGTTGTAGCACCTATGAGCGTGAGCAGGTGAGGCCCCCTCCTCCTCTGGGGGTCTTTTGGGGCTGCTGGACGACGTAGTTCCACCTCAGCAGTAGCCCTCGGGATGCAGCAAAAGTTTCAAAGCTCCCACACCACAGGACTGTTGTAGCACTTATGAGTGTGAGGAGGTGAGGCTGCCTCCTCCTCTGTGGGCTCTCCCGGGACTGCTGGAGGATGTAGTTCCACTCCAGCAGTAGCACTCAGGATGCAGCAAACATTTCAAAGCTTCCGCACCACGGAACTGTTGCAGCGCTTATGAGCGCAATTAGGTGAAGCCCCCTCCTCCTCTGCAGGCTCTCTCAGGGCTGCTGGGGTAAGTAGTCCTACTCCAGAAGCAGCACTTGGGATGTGGCAAAAGTTTCAAAGCTCCCGCGCCGCAGGACTGTATATCGCTTATGTGCGCGAGTAGTTGAGGCCCCCTCCTCCTCTGAGGGCTCTGTCGGGTCTGCTGGGGGACATAGTCCCACCCCAGCAGCAACACTTGGGATGCTGAAAAAGTTTTAAAGATTGTAGAATTCCATTGCTTAGAATGTTGAGGTGATGTCCTTATATGTGTGGTTGTTTTGGCCTCCAAAGATCTGAAGTGTTATATAATGATGTAAAGTTCTGTGGGTAATGAATAGACTGGCTTTTCCACAGCATTTACAACACCTCCTGCTTCACTGGACTACTGAAAAATCTGAGATGTAACAAAATAGCACTGGCAAAACAGAAGACAAGCACAATACTTAATCAAGGGCACATCTGTATGCACCAGGTGAATTAGTCCAGATTGGTAGCTTCGACCAACCAGTGAAGTTTTCTCAACTAACAGCACTTCCAAGTTTCTGCACTCAGCGTAAACCATGGTAGCTGCCTTTTACCTTACCAATGTTTGCACTTTGAGGCTTTCCCAAAGGACCTAAAACAGGAATTTAATCAGGATTCTTTCTCCTGTTTTGCAATATCTGTGCCATCATCCTCTTGTGAGTATTTTGCCTACCCATAAACTGCATGGTCTGCTTATGACTGTAGTGTCGTGTAAATAAAGAATGACAGAACTCTTTTGGTTACTGTTGGACTCCGTAGACTTGTGACGTAAGCATTGGAGGGTAATGAAGTGAATGTAGGTTTAGAACGTTGAGTTCTTGCTTACACGCTGAAGGATAAAGACGTGTATAACTACTCTCCCTGTGTGGTGTAGTCGTTGGCGAGTGCCCAGGCTGAGTAGGATGCCACAAGTGGCGAAGAGGAGGGGCTAAGTAACCCGTAGATCGACAGCGCTCTCCCAGAGAGTTTGCCGTGGTCCAGCAAACTGTCCTTGCATGCCACGTGTGTCACAGTCGAAGTGCAGAATCGGCACTGGCTCCTGTGGAGTCTCAGCGCAATGCAAGCCTGTGTAAAGCTTTTGCGGACAAAGACAGCATCATTGAAAATCTACACATCGGTGGCAGAGAATTCAATGAAAAGGCCGTAAACATAGGTAATGCTACTACGCAAACTACTGCTATATGTCATACGGACTGATAATGCTAAAGGGAGATGCAACTAGGTCTTGAAAAGCAGCGTATTGTGACAATCTAGTGCAAGTTAAGCTGTAATCTGATGTGCTATGAAGCAGAGATCAACCAGGTGGTTAAGAAGAGACATATGAGCGCAAAGCCACTTGAATATCATAACGCTATCTGCTTATCAAATCATTCGAATACAAAAAGACTTGTCTACTTACCGAAACAACTGCAGAGAGTCATCATACCACAGCCTGCTGTGTAGTGACCCCAGAGAGAGGGCCGGGTTGTGCGTGCATAGCTGTCCATAAACGAAGAGCCCACCTCAAAAAGCTGCAGAGTGGGGGCTCAGAACAACTCTACAGATCTCCATCAAGATAAAGAGCTCAAATGGAGAGGAAGGACAAGACCAAAGCTCCTCTAACTGTCAAGGTTGATCCTGAAGCCAGCATGTCACAAGGCTCTAGAGATGGTTCACATGAGCAGGTTCACCAAGAAGCATTAGAAAGACCACTGCTGCCCAAACAATGGTAATACTGCTGCTGCTTTCTTAAAACCGCCTTCATCATTTGACATTCCCAAAAAAAACACAATTTTGGCAATAAATGGACTGCTTGGAAAGAGACTTTTGAGGATTTCATATACACAATCGATGAAACAGATGACAAAAAGATTATCAAGTATCTGAAGAACATTGCTGATGAAGGTGTAAAAGAGGCCATAAAAAGATACCAGAGGATGGTGAAGTGACATCCAATCACATCACAGCAGCCTTGACTGTTAAGTTCAATCCAGTGCCAAATGTAGATTACGAACGATACATCTTCAGTCAAGAACGCCAGAAAATAGGTGAAACCGTTGATTAATTTGTTGAGAGACTGGATCTTCTCATAAAGCACTGTAAGTTCAATTAACTTAATGATGAGGAAGCTACACGCCTCAGAGTGATAGATGTATGTCTGTCAGATTACTTTCAACGACGAATGCTAAAGAAAACTCTGAGCTTGGAGCAAGTCCTCACAGCTACCCAAGCTGAAGAGCGTGCTAATCAACAAGCGGCTGACATGGAGGCCTTGGTGCCCAGAGTGCATCAGTCATTAGCATGAAAAGTAAGCCAAAGCATAAAGCTGAGTGACTCAAAGTGATGTCTCCACAGAAAAAGAAAATGTGCTTCCGATGTGGATTGCCATTTCCACACAACAGTAGATGTCCCGCCATTGGACAGATTTGCCACGGCTGTGGCAAAGCGAACCATTTTGTCACAGTTTGCAAGGCAAAAGGAAAAATAAGTGCATCATAGTGTGAAGAAAAAATGGCTGACCGAGCATTACATCAGCAATGTTCAACGCACTCCCGCAAGGCCAAGCAGTCACGCCAACTGAGGCAAATTGACACCAAACTAATTCGATTATCATCAAAATCATCGTCAAAGAGTTCCTCAGTGTTGGTTACAAGTGAAAATGACAATGATAGCTGTGCAATATCAATGTTTACTTCAGAGATGCATGCATATGTGGGACAAGGTGAATGTGAAAAAAACACAGACAAAAGAAAGATGGACATGAAAAAGAACAAAAGAGTTACAAACAGCGGCTGAAGATAACCCTGAAAATAAATGGGTGTTCGATACCTTTCATTATTGATAGTGCGGCATCGATCAACATTATGCCTTAGGAGAAATATCGTGAATTGTCTCCATTACCACAACTTTCATAATTGAAAACTAAAGCATATACATGGGCTGCGTCAGCACCGTTAAAAAGTCGAAGTTCATTTATAGCTACGATGAAACACAAGAAAACAGTGGTACAAGTGCCTATTCGTGTACTTCAAGGTATGGTTTCAAGTGCCTGTCTGCTCAGTTTTAACACTGCTGCTGGTATGGGACTGATATTAGTGAACTACAATATGAATGCTTATCATGAAATAGTAAGTCAATTTCCTTCATTATTTCGTGGGTTAGGAAAGCTCAAAGCAGTGAAATATAATATAAATGAGGATGTTCATCCTATTGCTCAAAGAAACAGACGCATTGCATTTCACTTGCAAGAAGCTGTTGAAAGAGAACTTAATTTGTTGCTCAAACACAATATCATTGGATGCTCCACTCGTCCAACACCATGGGTTTCTCCCATAGTAGTAGTGCCTAAAAGAGACAATGAAGTAGTTGTACGCATTTGTTTTGACATGTGTCAGGCCAATAAGGCAATCGAGAGAGAACGACATCCAGGACCGCATATTGCTGATGTGATACTCAATTGAATAGTGCAAAGTTTTTCTCTCGATTCGACTAAAGGCTATCACAAGTTGGAATTGCAGGTACATTATAACCTTTTCTACACACATTGGTCTGTTTCACTATAAGCGACTGAGTTTTGGTGTATCCTCTGCTGCAGAACTTTTTCCAAGACGCATTCGATATATCATACAGCCTGCCTTCAACTATAGTGATGACATTATTTTCTTCGGAACTACTCAAAAAGAGCATGACAAAGCTCTCATGCAAGTATGTTGTTTGCTAAATGATGCTGGTTAGACTTTGAATGCTGACAAATGTGAATTCCATAAGACAAAATTGAAATTCTTTAGCCATATCTTTTCTGATGGGGGTATGACACCTGATCCAGATAAAATACAGGCGCGATCTACTGCTAATCCCCCACAGGACATTTCTATGTTACGTTAATTCCTTGGAATAGCCAGTTACCGTTCTAGATACATACAAGACTTGGCACGGTCAGTGCACCGTAATGACAACTGATGAAAAAGAATGCAGTGCTTCAGTGGTCACCAAAGTTCGAGGAAAGTTTCAAGAGAATCCAGCAAGCCATTAAAATGCCACTGCAATGGCCTACTTTGATCCCAAGCTTCATAAAGAGGTTGAAGTTGATGCTAGCTCTGTCAGGTTAGGCGCAATTCTTGCACAGCACAATGGACAGCCGAATATCGTGGCTTACGGCAGTAAAACCTTGTCACAAGTTGAACGTACTTATTCACAACCGGAGAAAGAAAGATTGGCAATGGTGTGGGCTTGTGAATATTTCTATGCATTCTTTTATGGAAAGCCTTTCACAGTAGTGACCGATCATCAAGCACTATTGACACTGTATGGCAATCCTAATGCAAAGGTGCCTCCTCGTATTGAACACTGGGGTCTGAGACTACAAGAATACGACTACACAATTGTTCACCATCCAGAAAAGATAAAAATCCTGCTGGTTATTTTTCAAGAGTGCCATTACAATGCCCTGGTACCCCATCCAAGATGGCTGAAGCCTACATAAATTTCATTGTAAAGTCGAGCACACAGGCTGCCATGTCATTACAACAAATTGTCAATGCTACGAGCCAAGATATTGACATGCTGAAATTGAAAGACATTACTGCTCACCAATCTAGGAACCAGCACTCTGGACCACTCACCAATGACAGTGAGTACATAAGATTCAATAATGTCAAAGAGGAACTGTCTGTAATTCAGGACGGCCTCATTTTGCGAGGTACACAAATTGTCATTCCGGAGAGTCTATGACAGCAAGTAATTGAAGCAGCTCATGAGGGACACCGAGGAATAGCTGCCACAAAGAGAGCTCTTTGAGGCAGAGTCTGGTTTCCTCATCGTGACGAAAGGGTTGAAATGGAGTTAAAGGCCTGTCACTTATGCAGCTGTCTCTAATCACACATTACTCAGCACCCATTACATTTGTCAGAATTGCCTAACCATGTTTGGGAGAGAATTACTGTTGATTTCTTTGGTCCTCTTGAGAATGGACATCATCTAATGGTCATTGTTGATGAACACTCCTGTTTTCCATTATTAGAAGATGTTTCATCCATTTCTCATGAAAAGGTTATTGAAAGATTAGACAGCATCTTTGCAGCAGGGGGTGCCCCTGCGATCTTGAAATCTGACAACGTCTGACCTTCAATAGTTGAGAGGTCAGAGACTTTCTCAGCCATCTCAACGTAAAGCAGCAGAAAAGCACTCCTCTTTGGCCCAAGGCCAATGACCTTGTGGAATGATTCATGAGTACTCTAAAGAAAGCTGTGCAGCGTGCTGCATTAGAGAAGCTCGACCTTAAAGTTGTTTTGAATACCACTCTTCAAGCTTACTGATCAACCCCTCCCTTGACTACAGGGAAAAGCCCTGCAACCTTAATGTTTGGGACGACCAAGTTACCTCAATAAACCAACGTCAGATCAAAGACTCAGAAAGATATTTGCACAGAAGATTCTGGTCGCACATGAAAAATGAAAATTTATGCTGACAAGCGACATCATGGGAAAGATAACGCTTTCAAGAGAGGAGATCGAGTACTATTTCGGCAATCCAGAAAACAAAAATCTGATGCTCCTTTCGAGGCTGAGTCCTTTACTGTCACAACCACCAAAGGACACTTGGTGACTGCCCAACGTCCTGGGAAGTCCCTTACTAGAGATTCTTCTCACTTCAGACAAGTTGCTCATCACTCACCAAACATAGATGTCACTGGAGAGATTAGGTTCAGTTGATGATCCTGCGATTGCTATTTCCACCTCACCTATGCAGTTCACTGACTCTTCGACTGCTAGCTCCTGGTCTCCAATGACCCGATCAGGATGCCTGATTCAAGCACCATGAAGGCTCATTGAAGAGTTATAAGTGCATATGTATTTGCAGTTCGTTGTGTATTAATTAATTAATTTATTTATTGTAAAAAGTTGTAACTTTTTATTTAACAGAGGGAGATGTAGTATCATGTAAATAAAGAATGGCGGAACTCTTTTGGTTCCCGATGGACTCTGTAGACCTGTGATGTAAGCTTTGGAGGGTATTGAAGTGAGTGCAGGTTAAGAACATTGGGTTTTTGTTTACACGCTGAAGAGTAAAGACGTATACAACTACTCTCTGTGTGTGGCATAATCATTGGCAAGTGTCCGGGATGGGTAGGGCGTTACAATGACCACACTAAGAAAAACTTCTAAGATACTCTATTAAGGGAGGGAAACACATATCAGGTGTTTATTATGTTTTAGGTTGGCTTTTATTGTATTTTACTAACTCAAAAGCAGTAATACATTGTCCGCAAAAGTAAGTTCTTCTGTCACTTTCTAGCTAATTTGCAGATGGTCTTTTGTTAATCCAAAAAACAAGAACGTTGCTGAAAGTGGGCATTTGAGCAAAGATAAAGAGAGTGTCATAGATAGATTGATGCTTTCCATTTGGAATGCTCTCTCCATAAAATGTGAATTTAGAGTTCCTTTTCCTGTTTTGCACAGTTTCTTTACCTAGCGGAAGAGCACTGTATATATATATATGCACCTAGCAGTCTCTCATGTTCTCTATATTTGCTGCTGATGGAGAGTGCCCGGTTGGAGAGATTTCCAGTTAATCGTACGAAGAACCATTAAAAACATTTCACATTTCACCAGTTCTTGCTGTATAGTGCGCTCACACCAATGATAGATTTGGTTTGAGCAATGGATCCTCAACCTTCAGCTTTTCAGTCTTTCCAAAATGGTTAAGCTGCGTCAGTGAGATATTGCTTGGATCCTATGGCACAGAAACTAAGGTACCCACATCTGAGCATACCTTTGGCCACTTCGAGCTTTACATTAAACACACAACAGGTGATAGGAGGAATGTTTGGGAATAGTTTAAGCCACTGGCAATTGCTGAGGGTTAGTATTCCAACACATTGTTTTTCACCCACTGTGCCACACCAGACCGAGGCTCGGGAGGAATAGTCTAAACCACTGCGCTTCCTCCAGTCACCTTTTGTGTGTTTGATGTGATGCATTAAGGGGCGATGGGTCCCCTGCTTGCTGTGCCATAGGATCTAAACTATACGTCACTGACAAGGACCATCAAGGCCGAACCAATCTGAGGTTGCTTGTGTTCTCTTCTGTATGGGGCTTCGCCTGATATTCAGGGTGGACTCTTCCCACGAGGAGCAGAGTCAGTACTGATTTGCATAAGGCGGGCCTCTGTCTGGAGTGGCACAGTGGGGGGAAAACAATGGGTTGGAGTGCTAATCAGAGTAATTGCCAGTGGTTTAGAATATTTGCAAGAATTCCTCACATCCCCTTTTCTGTATTAGGAGCATGTCAACATTTTTATTGAGATATTTATGTAATGTTGAGATTTTGTTCACATGTACCTCACCATTTATTGTATTTCTGCCCCCCTCTCCCCATCTGGAATAGGGGTGGGGATTACATCCATTGTCTTGGGCACCTATGTGGTTCCTGATATGGAATTTTTTCTCTTCACCCGTCTGTACGTTTCTATAAGTTTAGTGCTAAGCCAACATACGGCCTGGAAGTCCAGGGAATCCTTGAAACTTGTTCATCAGCTACTGCACCAGGAAGAAATCAGGTATAATTCTTGATCTGACAAGGTGTCGAGAATCATGCAGGTTAGGACAGACCCTTGTGCCTCTCCCCTGATTTAGGATTTGGTGGACAGATTACTGTCTGCCAAATTTAGAGATGATCACCAGCTTAGGGTCATCTTTGTGGAGTGAAAGGAACCACCGTCACAGCTGTTTATTTCAAGGTATAAAAGAAAAAAGTTTGACAGCCACCCACCAAACTTTTACAAAGATTTTGCTTTTCAAAACAAATTCCCAAAGCAGAAGTTTGTTTCTGAAAAACAAAAACAAAATTAATCACCTCCACACCACTGGCGTTTTCTCCCAGGATGTGGGGGCAGAGGGGGGCATTATGTTTTTGTCTGTCCCTCACCACCTGTGTTTATCTGGGTGGAACAGACAGAAAAAAAGAACATTACACTGTCCACCCTAAATAGGATGGTTGGTTTAATGCCCTCCCTCCGGCGGCTGTTACTTCGCTGTGCCATCAGAGGAAACTTTCAATCGATGGAGCAAAAACCTTTGGGTCCATCCATCTCTAAATGAGGTGGATGAACTGAGGGTTTGGCGGATAGGGTACTCAGTCACTTTTACGACAGTGCGACACAGTACCCTTTCTGCTAAATTCTAAATCTGGTCCTAAGCTATTTGCACTGTACTGGGTAGAATCTCTTGGGAGCTCCCAGATCAAGCTTTGTGCAGGATGAAGCAAACACTGAACCTAATGGGAGTAGGAGGAAGGCAAAGGTCTGCCAAATATGAGGTAGTTACTCATTCCAGCTTCAGGCACCATAAGGAGATTGATAGACCCAAGTTTTAGTGGGTAAAAGATTAAGGATGATGTGTGCTGCAGCAAGGAGAATAGTGTCTATCTGAGAGGTGATGTGGCAATATAGGTAATTAATCCTGACAACGGAAATGTTGCTTATTATGTGCTGACGCATGCTGCCAACTGTCAATTTCTTTTGATCAGTTATATGCATTGCTTTTGCTAAACCACAGTGAGTGCTTCTAGGTTCATAAAATGCAATAGCCAATAGTAAAATGCTTCAATATACTTAGGGGCTCATTTTGGGCATGTCATGCAGTGCAGCAAAGCAAGTCACCTTGCTTCGCTGCACTGCGTGACAAGGAATGGGCAGGAATGGGCTGCATTTAAGTCAATAAGGTGCATTCCTGTCCTTTCCCTTACGCTGGTGCCCTTTTGGCAGCCTAGCACCACTGTAGGCCCTTTTGAACCACGGTGGAAGGGTGCCTGTGTTGTATGCAAGATTGCTTTTGTGCAGGAAAGGGTACCTGCCTACACAAAAACAATCCTGGGAGGCATATTCCTGTTTCTTTGTGCGCTGCAGAAGTTCTTGTAAATTTGGGGATGCGTCAAAATCCATGGTAGTTGTATGGGAACACCCATGCAATGCCCATGGAATGCCTACCCAGGGCAGAGTAACACAATGTTGCAATTTGTGCTGCACTGCTGCACAGATTTTTTAAGCCACTCAGAGCCACGCAAAGTGGCTTTGCGTGGCTTCAAAAATCTGACTTAGAGTTTGCGTCACTCATGTACCACGTTGCATAGTGCAAGCTTGATGCAACCCTCTCATAGATAAGCCCCATAAGGTTTAAAAAGTGTCTTCCACTTTTGAAGCCTTGGTAGTATTCTCAAGCAAATTTACGTCCAGATTGTTTTCCCTCCCAATCTCTCTGTCACACCCTTCAATCCCTGTGCCCGCATTGAATTTATACAAATCCTATTGCTAGTTCCACCTTCAGCGCTGGATATGTCTTTTATTCCCAACAGGTATTTCCCTGGAGGTCTGGAGCTGTTGAAGGCAGAGTCGAATTGGCTTATAGGGCAATCAGGCATTGTCAAACGAGCTGGTCTGACAGGTAAGTGAGTGGGACATTTTTAGCTGTTTGTGGGCCTGTGTGATGGTCTTGATAAAGCAGGATTCTTATCTTATCTCACCATCACTAAGAATCCTCAGGTCGCCAGAATCTTTTTACCTGCTGAATAGTGTGAAGGGAAGAAAATCCAATTCGGTTATGCAACGATTTAGAATCTAGTTACCTTCAATGATCACGGACTCCGAATTCAGATTTTTGGGTTTATTACAGCCAAGAATAACTGCACATGCAAGCACCTCAACACGAGGTTAAAGAAATAGATGGGCACTAATACAAACATCATCCTACGCAGGAGTCTCATCCGCTCTCCCCCATCGGGGCACTGTCCCTAATACAAAATCCACATACAATTGAACACGCCCTTGTCACGCCTCTTCGGCCAGGTCTTCCTTCTCGTACTTTTCCATCGAAACTCTTACTTCTTCCAGGACGGTTACAGTGACCTTGAGTCCCAGGCACCTTCTCCACTGAAAGTATCATCCCTACATTCCAGTATACTCCCATCTCAATGCCTCCCACCACCCTAACTCCTAAAACAAAGAGCCAGTCTTTTACTAACGAGGCATGTGTCCTTGCACCTGCAACAGAAAATGCATTCAGCAAACTTTCCACTGTGCCAATCTTCCAACCGTGCCCAGAGAGCCTGCCCAAGAGAACACCTTCTCGTCCTACAAAAATTAAGCTAACATAAGAACGAACAGGCCTTTCTTTTGACGTATATGCAGTCAGGCCTTTACACAATTTAAACACAAAATTCTAATCACTTCTCTAAGCATTGGTTCATACATTTCATATGCGAAAAAGTGAACTACACGTGCAACATGATATAGTACACGTTAACTACTACATCTCAATTATACATGAGCTAATTCATTATGCATCATTTTAAACGCATTTAAGTTAAGCATTACATTTACGTGATTATAATAGCACAATTACTCTTCTGTTCACTCTAATAAATACGGTTTAGAACTACATTTTATTAGCCATTCATTAATACGTAACTGGATATATGAGGGTGCAGACTAGCGGTGATTATGACGCACCCCTACAAATTTCATGAGAACATGGCGCTCTATCAGTCTGCTGGGCCGGTTTTTACTGTTGATTTCCCTGCTATTAATTCAAGCATTATCTACAGCAAACTCAAATCCATACAATCTTTCATACCTTGCAAAACATTTCTACAGCGTCGCTTTACAAGTCCAAAACTGCAAAAATTTGCAGACATGGGCCACTTTTTAAATCTTCCAATTCACTAAGACTGACCACTTCTATTTTGGTGCCTGGGCCTATTTTCAGTCGCAGTTCAACCCTGCTTGGGGGCCAGTATTTAAAGACCAGGGCCGCTCCTGATGCCTCTGTCACATTCCCGAGCTCCCCCAGTCACAGGTGGGTTCAAAATATACAGAAAGAGAGGGGTGGGGGAATAGAGAAAAGCGATCACAGGAGGGAGAAGGTAGAGAGGAGAGAAGGAGAAACAGAGAATGGATAGGTGGAAACAGAGAGATTGTGGAAGGGATGAAGGGAGCAGGATTGGTTTCAGCATTTGGTTCCTCAGTCCTGCCCTGTCTACCTTCCATCCCTCTTTCACAATAAAAAAGTGTGAGACAGATGGGCACCTTATCCTAACCAGTGATTTGCATTTTTTTCTACCGAAAGTCATTTCCTCTGATAATTTTAGGCATAAATGTAAGGCTCTGAAAAATGGCAAAGCTTCAAAAATATTTTGCTTGCTCTCTCAAAAATTTAATTTAACTGAAGGGGTTGATACGTACGTTTTCCCTTAAGTAGAACGGTGGTCAATATGTTTGATTCACTTAACAGTTTATGCCGAGAAGGGCAAAAACATGAAATATTACTTTAAATAATACTATCAGCTGTAATCAGTAGACATCAATTACCAGATTCAATGTAGAAGTATAATAAACTAGGATTTTCGCCAAAGCAGTCCAATAGATGTCCAAAACCCTCTAATACCAGCAATTGGATCCAGTAGAAAACACGTGCCACTGGTAAACTGGAATTTCCACCAAAGGCAACATCAATCAATCAAACATTTATAAAGTGCACAGCTACTCCAAGAGTGTCCCGACGCTGACGCACAATCAACCATGCCCTCACACAATAAGTTATCACTGAAAGACTGTCTTGAACAACCAAGTTTTTAGAGCTTGCCTAAACCAGTTTGCCTTCCACAATGCTGGCAGGCATAGTGGAAGGACATTCCACCCCGCAGCACGATAGGAAAAAGACAAACCACCCCATTTTTAGGTCTCGCCTAGGCAGCGCTTGGGCTGTCTCTTCGAGACATGCTGTATTCAGGTATGGACTTCAAGCTCCGCCCATGTCCCGCCTATCTTTCAACTGGATCCTGTTACTGTCATTTCTAATTGGTTGCTTTTGATTGGTGAATAGGCGTCATAGTCCCTCCTTAGTACCGCCTTATCTCTGTCTGTAACCTTCCATAAGGACTGGACCTTTTACTGGTGTTGTTACCCCCTGTATTTTATTTACAGTCTGTGCGCACTAATTTTTTTAAATAACTTTCTCCTATTGCACGCAGTACATGTTTTCCTAAAAGGGACCGCTTTTCAACTCTCTGCTGTCTGCTTCTGATCCCCCCGGGCGCTTCTCAACTTTCTGCTCCTCAACGCCCTGGCGCCGTGCTTAATATTTCAGCACGGCGCCCGCTTTCATATGAACACAGGCGGGGTGGGCGCAATACAAACAATGGTGGCAGCAGCTTTTTCTTTTCACAGCAGGGGCCCGCTTTTATAAAGCACCATGGGCACGCAGCTCCGGATTAGCAACAATGGCGGCTGCAGCTTTATTTTCCCACAGCAGGCGCCTGCTTTTATAAAGCATCGCAGGTTTTTATTCTTCTAAAAAACAAAATGCTGCCGCTGTGTTTTTGTAAAAGTGGGCGCCTGCTGTGGAAAAAAAACTGCGGCCCCCAATGTTTGTTTTGCGCCCGTGCCTCTTATTATTCGCGACTCTCCTAACTCGTTGTTTTTTGGTTATGTGACTCAGGCTCCACCAATAAATTGTGAACCTGGCTGTGTGTTCTTCCGGTGACCTTTATCTGTGCCGCTGCCAACATTTGTGAAGAAGGACTGAGTTGCAATGGAGCCTGGGCATTGCTTAAGTAAAAAACTAAAAATAAACCAAAGTTGAGTGAATTTGACTCCAGCAAGGCAGAGGGAGTGTTGTGTTAACCAGGGTTGTACGCAGCACGGACTCACGCGGAAACTGTAAGAGGCCCCGGTATTGCTAGTTTGTAAGCTGAGGCTGATGCTCTGTACTGCGCTGCTCACACTCGCCTTGTACTCTGTAATGTCGGGTCCGAAGGCAGGCTCTAGTTTACCGGATGAGATAGTTAGTTTGTCCAGGTCACAGTTGTTCATGTCTGCAGGTTTGGGCTGTAATTCTGCAGCGCGGCGAAGCTGGGCAATGTTCTGCTGCAAGTGTGGTTCTGTAGCTGTAATCTCAGATGCCGTTTCTGTGGGAACGGAGATGTCAGTAGTCAAAGAAGCAGCAGGACTGCGTCCTCGGACTTAATTTAACCATCACACATAGCCTTTGCATACACAAAAGCAAATACAACGGACAGTAAGCAAAAGCATAAAAGCGGAAGACCAGTACAAGTTAGGTTACCGGAACTCGTTACAATTTAAGAATGGGTTGAAAATGACCAACTCCCTAAAATTGTGTATAGTTTATACTGATGGAGCAGGATTTCGCAAAAAGAAACCTGCTCGGATTAACACCCCAATAAAACTTACTAACAGTGTGCAGTGTAAACTAATATGCAAACCACATGAACCCGTGGGAAACTGCTTTGCGCAAGCGTGCTCTATTTTGAACTAAAATGCATGAAGGAACTAGGCCGCACTTTACATTGCGCTTCTAAAGAAATAAAACTAATGCATGTTTAGACCGCATTTGGCATTCGCATCTTGCATTTCGTTTTAAACGATAATAAATAATGCCGCTTTACATGAAGCTTAAGCTAGGAAGAATATTAACAGGGGATAGTGTAAAAGTGGGTGGTACACAGTGAAAAGTGCTTTACCATGTAATTAATGAGTGCTTATGTTTTATTTGCCGTAGTGGGTCGAATGGGCCTGAAATTATTAAGTTGACCAGATAGATGAGGGGCTGGAGAATGAATAAAATGACAAGCAGACCGAAGTGCTGAGCGCTGCAGAGAAAGTGTAAAGGTTCAAGGCTATGCAGCACAGAGAACATTGTATGACTGCCAAACGGATGAGCCTGACCGTGGGATCCAATACTTCTTCTGCGGAACGTGAATGAAAAAATATATGAGAAAATGGAGAAATGTTTAAATGTCGGAATAACTGAACGAGTCATATGGGAGAGGATATAGAACAATGAGTACAAAGAAATTGTGAATGGGAACCTGGTGGTGTGACAGACCACCTCCCAAATTGACCAATGTACTGTCGAGTTTCATAAATTGTTTCAACTAATGTGGGTTGGACATGTAGGTTTTAGGGTATAACTGGGGTGCCTTTAGGGGTGTGGTTTGGATGCCTTAGCCTGAGCTCTGATCGAGTGCAGAGGAGAGAGGGGTGATGCGTCGCTATCCGTCGGTTTGCAGAGAGGCCTTGCTGTTCCTGACCCAGTCCTGTCCCGTTCCTGAAATCTTTGTCTCTTGACTCTATCTCAGGAGACCCCCACTACTCCCTTGGCCAGGGGGGTGGTATTTCACTGAATTCCTTTAGGTTTGTATTATCTTGCTGACTCGTACTTTGCATAATTTATTTACAAATGTATTTTTGTCTCTGAAACTTATGTCTCTTCATCTATCCACTCCGTCATATGTATATTGTTTCGCATTATTTTGCTGAAACTTATGTCTCTTCATCTATCCACTCCGTCATATGCATATTGTTAATTGTTGAGGTCTGACACTGTTTGTATTGCTGATTGATTTTCTCTCCCTTATGTGAGATTCTTTGTTTGCATTGTGTCCTGTATACGATGAGCATAATCATTGATTTGAGATAAACTTTATAAACCTTACCGAGAGTCTGTGATTATTTAGTTGGTTAGATAGTCAGTTAGTTCTAATTATTACCATCAACTACTCAACTAATTGGTCCATCGACCAAGAGGAAAGAGAGTTGATATACAGGCCTAGTTATGTATTTAGAATTGTTAAACATGAATCTGTGAAGAAAACATTTTTTCACGTCTTTAAAACTTGACCCCCAGCGCATCAGGGATTTAGGAGAATGTGTATGGGCCATTGTATGAAATATTGATGAGTATTGATCCCTGAATAAGTGTCGCGCTGGATCAGTTTTCTGGTAGCAGAGGATGGTTTCATTATTGATTAGTTTGGTAATAATTATTGATTATATGTTCTTAACCTGAAAAGTTAGTGTCCTGTTCTATGTTGTCTAGAAGTACAGGTACGAAGTTACCTGAGGAAACCCGGGATTTAGCCTGAAGTAGGCAGAAGAAGAGTGTGGATAAAGAAATCACACTGCAGAAGTACTTTGTCTGTTGTTATAATACTGTACGGCGGAAGGCTGTAGGTGTTATATTTAGGGACAATTTCGTATGTGAGTAGAGTGTCTGAAATAGCGAAGAGTCCACTTCCGAAACTCTTGCCTTATCCCCAGAGGAGTACCAAGACCTCTTTTTACACCAAAAATTCCTCCTGCGAAACTTTGGCCTTATCCCTAGAGGAGTACTAAGTCCACCTGTAGCTTGTTTGGGTGTAAAATAGTGCTGGTCATTATTTTACTTGAAGTAAAAGAATTTCTTGTTTGAAGTGAAGAACTATCTTTTTATTTAGAGGAACAGACAAGGTAGCATTGTTTTATGTTGTTACTAACAAAAATTTTGAGTAAGAAGAGTTAGAAATACATTGCCGTATTATTTTGTAAAGGGAGGGTCAGTAGAAGGAGTAATACTGACGTCACAAAAAGGCCGTGCTGGCATTGGTCAGACAGCGAGCGTGAAGTAAGCTCTGATTGGCCGGTTGGTGTGAGCCGCGCTGTAACTGGTTGAAATAGCAGATACGTAGAGAGCCGTGATTGGACGGTTGGTGTGAGTCGCGCTGATATTGGACGTGAACTGACAAATAGAAAAGGCAATGGTGTGGGCTTGTGAATATTTCTATGCATTCTTATATGGAAAGCCTTTCACAGTAGTGACCGATCATCAAGCACTATTGACACTCTATGGCAATCCTAATGCAAAGGTGCCTCCTCGTATTGAACACTGGGGTCTGAGACTACAAGAATAAGACTACACAATTGTTCACCATCCAGAAAAAGATAAAAATCCTGCTGGTTATTTTTCAAGAGTGCCATTACAATGCCCTGGTACTCCATCCAAGATGGCTGAAGCCTACATAAATTTCATTGTAAAGTCGAGCACACAGGCTGCCATGTCATTACAACAAATTGTCAATGCTACGAGCCAAGATATTGACATGCTGAAATTGAAAGACATTACTGCTCACCAATCTAGGAACCAGCACTCTGGACCACTCACCAATGACAGTGAGTACATAAGATTCAATAATGTCAAAGAGGAACTGTCTGTAATTCAGGACGGCCTCATTTTGCAAGGTACACAAATTGTCATTCCGGAGAGTCTATGACAGCAAGTAATTGAAGCAACTCATGAGGGACACCGAGGAATAGCTGCCACAAAGAGAGCTCTTTGAGGCAGAGTCTGGTTTCCTCATCTCGACGAAAGGGTTGAAAGGGAGTTAAAGGCCTGTCACTTATGCAGCTGTCTCTCATCACACATTACTCCGCACCCATTACATTTGTCAGAATTGCCTAACCATGCTTGGGAGAGAATTACTGTTGATTTCTTTGGTCCTCTTGAGAATGGACATCATCTAATGGTCATTGTTGATGAACACTCCCGTTTTCCATTATTAGAAGATGTTTCATCCATTACTCATGAAAAGGTTATTGAAAGATTAGACAGCATCTTTGCAGCAGGGGGTGCCCCTGCGATCTTGAAATCTGACAACGTCTGACCTTCAATAGTTGAGAGGTCAGAGACTTTCTCAGCCATCTCAACGTAAAGCAGCAGAAAAGCACTCCTCTTTGGCCCAAGGCCAATGACCTTGTGGAATGATTCATGAGTACTCTAAAGAAAGCTGTGCAGCGTGCTGCATTAGAGAAGCTCGACCTTAAAGTTGTTTTGAATACCACTCTTCAAGCTTACTGATCAACCCCTCCCTCGACTACAGGGAAAAGCCCTGCAACCTTAATGTTTGGGACGACCAAGTTACCTCAATAAACCAACGTCAGATCAAAGACTCAGAAAGATATTTGCACAGAAGATTCTGGTCGCACATGAAAAATGAAAATTTATGCTGACAAGCGACATCATGGGAAAGATAACGCTTTCTAGAGTGGAGATCGAGTACTATTTCGGCAATCCAGAAAACAAAAATCTGATGCTCCTTTCGAGGCTGAGTCCTTTACTGTCACAACCACCAAAGGACACTTGGTGACTGCCCAACGTCCTGGGAAGTCCCTTACTAGAGATTCTTCTCACTTCAGACAAGTTGCTCATCACTCACCAAACATAGATGTCACTGGAGAGATTAGGTTCAGACAGACAGTTGATGATCCTGCGATTGCTATTTCCACCTCACCTATGCAGTTCACTGACTCGTCGACTGCTAGCTCCTGGTCTCCAATGACCCGATCAGGATGCCTGATTCAAGCACCATGAAGGCTCATTGAAGAGTTATAAGGGCATATGTATTTGCAGTTCGTTGTGTATTAATTAATTTATTTATTTATTGTAAAAAGTTGTAACTTTTTATTTAACAGAGGGAGATGTAGTATCATGTAAATAAAGAATGGCGGAACTCTTTTGGTTCCCGATGGACTCTGTAGACCTGTGATGTAAGCTTTGGAGGGTATTGAAGTGAGTGCAGGTTAAGAACATTGGGTTTTTGTTTACACACTGAAGAGTAAAGACGTATACAACTACTCTCTGTGTGTGGCATAATCATTGGCAAGTGTCCGGGATGGGTAGGGCGTTACAATGACCACACTAAGAAAAACTTCTAATATACTCTATTAAGGGAGGGAAACACATATCAGGTGTTTATTATGTTTTAGGTTGGCTTTTATTGTATTTTACTAACTCAAAAGCAGTAATACATTGTCCGCAAAAGTAAGTTCTTCTGTCACTTTCTAGCTAATCTGCAGATGGTCTTTTGTTAATCCAAAAAACAAGAACGTTGCTGAAAGTGGGCATTTGAGCAAAGATAAAGAGAGTGTCATAGATAGATTGATGCTTTCCATTTGGAATGCTCTCTCCATAAAATGTGAATTTAGAGTTCCTTTTCCTGTTTTGCACAGTTTCTTTACCTAGCGGAAGAGCACTGTATATATATATATGCACCTAGCAGTCTCTCATGTTCTCTATATTTGCTGCTGACGGAGAGTGCCCGGTTGGAGAGATTTCCAGTTAATCGTACGAAGAACCATTAAAAACATTTCACATTTCACCAGTTCTTGCTGTATAGTGTGCTCACACCAATGATAGATTTGGTTTGAGCAATGGATCCTCAACCTTCAGCTTTTCAGTCTTTCCAAAATGGTTAAGCTGCGTCAGTGAGATATTGCTTGGATCCTATGGCACAGAAACTGAGGTACCCACATCTGAGCATACCTTTGGCCACTTCGAGCTTTACATTAAACACACAACAGGTGATAGGAGGAATGTTTGGGAATAGTTTAAGCCACTGGCAATTGCTGAGTGTTAGTATTCCAACACATTGTTTTTCACCCACTGTGCCACACCAGACCGAGGCTCGGGAGGAATAGTCTAAACCACTGCACTTCCTCCAGTCACCTTTTGTGTGTTTGATGTGATGCATTAAGGGGCGATGGGTCCCCTGCTTGCTGTGCCATAGGATCTAAACTATACGTCACTGACAAGGACCACCAAGGCCGAACCAATCTGAGATTGCTTGTGTTCTCTTCTGTATGGGGCTTCGTCTGACATTCAGGGTGGACTCTTCCCACGAGGAGCAGAGTCAGTACTGATTTGCATAAGGCGGGCCTCTGTCTGGAGTGGCACAGTGGGGGGAAAACAATGGGTTAGAGTGCTAATCAGAGTAATTGCCAGGGGTTTAGAATATTTGCAAGAATTCCTCGCATCCCCTTTTCTGTATTAGGAGCATGTCAACATTTTTATTGAGATATTTATGTAATGTTGAGATTTTGTTCACATGTACCTCACCATTTATTGTATTTCTGCCCCCCTCTTCCCATCTGGAATAGGGGTGGGGATTACATCCATTGTCTTGGGCACCTATGTGGTACCTGATATGGAATTTTTTCTCTTCACCCGTCTGTACGTTTCTATAAGTTTAGTGCTAAGCCAACATACGGCCTGGAAGTCCAGGGAATCCTTGAAACTTGTTCATCATCTACTGCACCAGGAAGAAATCAGGTGTAATTCTTGATCTGACAAGGTGTCGAGAATCATGCAGGTTAGGACAGACCCTTGTGCCTCTCCCCTGATTTAGGATTTGGTGGACAGATTACTGTCTGCCAAATTTAGAGATGATCACCAGCTTAGGGTCATCTTTGTGGAGTGAAAGGAACCACCGTCACAGCTGTTTATTTCAAGGTATAAAAGAAAAAAAGTTTGACAGCCACCCACCAAACTTTTACAAAGATTTTGCTTTTCAAAAACAAATTCCCAAAGCAGAAGTTTGTTTCTGAAAAACAAAAACAAAATTAATCACCTCCTCACCACTGGCGTTTTCTCCCAGGATGTGGGGGCAGAGGGGGGCATTATGTTTTTGTCTGTCCCTCACCACCTGTGTTTATCTGGGTGGAACAGACAGAAAAAAAGAACATTACACTGTCCACCCTAAATAGGATGGTTGGTTTAATGCCCTCCCTCCGGCGGCTGTTACTTCGCTGTGCCATCAGAGGAAACTTTCAATCGATGGAGCAAAAACCTTTGGGTCCACCCATCTCTAAATGATGTGGATGAACTGAGGGTTTGGCGGATAGGGTACTCAGTCACTTTTACAACAGTGCGGCACAGTACCCTGTCTGCTAAATTCTAAATCCGGTCCTAAGCTATTTGCACTGTACTGGGTAGAATCTCTTGGGAGCTCCCAGATCAAGCTTTGTGCAGGATGAAGCAAACACTGAACCTAATGGGAGTAGGAGGAAGGCAAAGGTCTGCCAAATATGAGGTAGTTACTCATTCCAGCTTCAGGCACCATAAGGAGATTGATAGACCCAAGTTTTAGTGGGTAAAAGATTAAGGATGATGTGTGCTGCAGCAAGGAGAATAGTGTCTATCTGAGAGGTGATGTGGCAATATAGGTAATTAATCCAGACAACGGAAATGTTGCTTATTATGTGCTGATGCATGCTACCAACTGTCAATTTCTTTTGATCAGTTATATGCATTGCTTTTGCTAAACCACAGTGAGTGCTTCTAGGTTCATAAAATGCAATAGCCAATAGTAAAATGCTTCAATATACTTAGGGGCTCATTTTGGGCATGTCATGCAGTGCAGCAAAGCAAGTCACCTTGCTTCGCTGCACTGCGTGACAAGGAATGGGCAGGAATGGGCTGCATTTAAGTCAATAAGGTGCATTCCTGTCCTTTCCCTTACGCTGGTGCCCTTTTGGCAGCCTAGCACCATTGTAGGCCCTTTTGAACCACGGTGGAAGGGTGCCTGTGTTGTATGCAAGATTGCTTTTGTGCAGGAAAGGGTACCTGCCTACACAAAAACAATCCTGGGAGGCATATTCCTGTTTCTTTGTGCGCTGCAGAAGTTCTTGTAAATTTGGGGATGCGTCAAAATCCATGGTAGTTGTATGGGAACACCCATGCAATGCCCATGGAATGCCTACCCAGGGCAGAGTAACACAATGTTGCAATTTGTGCTGCACTGCTGCACAGATTTTTTAAGCCACTCAGAGCCACGCAAAGTGGCTTTGCGTGGCTTCAAAAATCTGACTTAGAGTTTGCGTCACTCATGTACCACGTTGCATAGTGCAAGCTTGATGCCACCCTCTCATAGATAAGCCCCATAAGGTTTAAAAAGTGTCTTCCACTTTTGAAGCCTTGGTAGTATTCTCAAGCAAATTTACGTCCAGATTGTTTTCCCTCCCAATCTCTCTGTCACACCCTTCAATCCCTGTGCCCGCATTGAATTTATACAAATCCTATTGCTAGTTCCACCTTCAGCGCTGGATATGTCTTTTATTCCCAACAGGTATTTCCCTGGAGGTCTGGAGCTGTTGAAGGCAGAGTCGAATTGGCTTATAGGGCAATCAGGCATTGTCAAACGAGCTGGTCTGACAGGTAAGTGAGTGGGACATTTTTAGCTGTTTGTGGGCCTGTGTGATGGTCTTGATAAAGCAGGATTCTTATCTTATCTCACCATCACTAAGAATCCTCAGGTTGCCAGAATCTTTTTACCTGCTGAATAGTGTGAAGGGAAGAAAATCCAATTCGGTTATGCAACAATTTAGAATCCAGTTACCTTCAATGATCACGGACTCCGAATTCAGATTTTTGGGTTTATTACAGCCAAGAATAACTGCACATGCAAGCACCTCAACACGAGGTTAAAGAAATAGATGGGCACTAATACAAACATCATCCTACGCAGGAGTCTCATCCGACTCAGAATAAGAAGAATCGTTAGCTCCAGAAGTATTAAACAAACAATAACTGCTCCAATCTCTATATTATTCTTCATTTACCTAAATAAGCGTAAAACATTAAACTGTCCCTACTCTACCACTAAGGTGACATCCCTACTTAACAAGTTTCCCCAGGCAAGAGTAGAAAGAAAAGGTGTCAGCTGTGAAGATTTCCTAAGAAGTGCACTCACTTAGCATTTCGAGCTCGTTCTAAGATGCTCCTTCCTAAAAGATCTCTCTCTTTGCCCTTCTCTCAGGTCTCCTCTACCTCCAATCCGCTCTCCCCCATCGGGGCACTGTCCCTAAAACAAAATCCACATACAATTGAACACGCCCTTGTCACGCCTCTTCGGCCAGGTCTTCCTTCTCGTACTTTTCCATCGAAACTCTTACTTCTTCCAGGACGGTTACAGTGACCTTGAGTCCCAGGCACCTTCTCCACTGAAAGTATCATCCCTACATTCCAGTATACTCCCATCTCAATGCCTCCCACCACCCTAACTCCTAAAACAAACAGCCAGTCTTTTACTAACGAGGCATGTGTCCTTGCACCTGCAACAGAAAATACATTCAGCAAACTTTCCACTGTGCTAATCTTCCAACCGTGCCCAGAGAGCCTTCCCAAGAGAACACCTTCTCGTCCTACAAAAATTAAACTAACATAAGAACAAACAGGCCTTTCTTTTGACGTATATGCACTCAGGCCTTAACACAATTTAAACACAAAATTCTAATCACTTCTCTAAGCATTGGTTCATACATTTCATATGCGAAAAAGTGAACTACACGTGCAACATGATATAGTACACGTTAACTACTACATCTCAATTATACATGAGCTAATTCATTATGCATCATTTTAAACGCATTTCAGTTAAGCATTACATTTACGTGATTATAATAGCACAATTACTCTTCTATTCACTCTAATAAATACGGTTTAGAACTACATTTTATTAGCCATTCATTAATACGTAACTGGATATATGAGGGTGCAGACTAGCGGTGATTATGACGCACCCCTACAAATTTCATGAGAACATGGCGCTCTATCAGTCTGCTGGGCCGGTTTTTACTGTTGATTTCCCTGCTATTAATTCAAGCATTATCTACAGCAAACTCAAATCCATACAATCTTTCATACCTTGCAAAACATTTCTACAGCGTCGCTTTACAAGTCCAAAACTGCCAAAATTTGCAGACATGGGCCACTTTTTAAATCTTCCAATTCACTAAGACTGACCACTTCTATTTTGGTGCCTGGGCCTATTTTCTGTCGCAGTTCAACCCTGCTTGGGGGCCAGTATTTAAAGACCAGGGCCGCTCCTGATGCCTCTGTCACATTCCCGAGCTCCCCCAGTCACAGGTGGGTTCAAAATATACAGAAAGAGAGGGGTGGGGGAGTAGAGAAAAGCGATCACAGGAGGGAGAAGGTAGAGAGGAGAGAAGGAGAAACAGAGAATGGATAGGTGGAAACAGAGAGATTGTGGAAGGGATGAAGGGAGCAGGATTGGTTTCAGCATTTGGTTCCTCAGTCCTGCCCTGTCTACCTTCCATCCCTCTTTCACAATAAAAAAGTGTGAGACAGATGGGCACCTTATCCTAACCAGTGATTTGCATTTTTTTCTACCGAAAGTCATTTCCTCTGATAATTTTAGGCATAAATGTAAGGCTCTGAAAAATGGCAAAGCTTCGAAAATATTTTGCTTGCTCACTGAAAAATTTAATTTAACTGAAGGGGTTGATACGTACGTTTTCCCTTAAGTAGAACGGTGGTCAATATGTTTGATTCACTTAACAGTTTATGCCGAGAAGGGCAAAAACATGAAATATTACTTTAAATAATACTATCAGCTGTAATCAGTAGACATCAATTACCAGATTCAATGTAGAAGTATAATAAACTAGGATTTTCGCCAAAGCAGTCCAATAGATGTCCAAAACCCTCTAATACCAGCAATTGGATCCAGTAGAAAACACGTGCCACTGGTAAACTGGAATTTCCACCAAAGGCAACATCAATCAATCAATCATTTATAAAGTGCACAGCTACTCCAAGAGTGTCCCGACGCTGACGCACAATCAACCATACCCTCACACAATAAGTTATCACTGAAAGACTGTCTTGAACAACCAAGTTTTTAGAGCTTGCCTAAACCAGTTTGCCTTCCACAATGCTGGCAGGCACAGTGGAAGGACATTCCACCCCGCAACACGATAGGAAAAAGACAAACCACCCCATTTTTAGGACTCGCCTAGGCAGCACTTGGGCTGTCTCTTCGAGACATGCTGTATTCAGGTATGGAATTCAAGCTCCGCCCATGTCCCGCCTATCTTTCAACTGGATCCTGTTACTGTCATTTCTAATTGGTTGCTTTTGATTGGTGAATAGGTGTCATAGTCCCTCCTTAGTACCGCCTTATCTCTGTCTGTAACCTCCCGTAAGGACTGGACCTTTTACTGGTGTTGTTACCCCCTGTATTTTATTTACAGTCTGTGCGCACTAATTTTTTTAAATGACTTTCTCCTATTGCACGCAGTACATGTTTTCCTAAAAGGGACCGCTTTTCAACTCTCTGCTGTCTGCTTCTGATCCCCCCCGGGGCGCTTCTCAACTTTCTGCTCCTCAACGCCCTGGCGCCGTGCTTAATATTTCAGCACGGCGCCCGCTTTCATATGAACACAGGCGGGGGTGGGCGCAATACAAACAATGGTGACAGCAGCTTTTTTCTTTTCACAGCAGGGGCCCGCTTTTATAAAGCACCATGGGCACGCAGCTCCGGATTAGCAACAATGGCGGCTGCAGCTTTATTTTCCCACAGCAGGCGCCTGCTTTTATAAAGCATCGCAGGTTTTTATTCTTCTAAAAAACAAAATGCTGCCGCTGTGTTTTTGTAAAAGTGGGCGCCTGCTGTGGAAAAAAAACTGCGGCCCCCAATGTTTGTTTTGCGCCCGTGCCTCTTATTATTCGCGACTCTCCTAACTCGTTGTTTTTTGGTTATGTGACTCAGGCTCCATCAATAAATTGTGAACCTGGCTGTGTGTTCTTCCGGTGACCTTTATCTGTGCTGCTGCCAACATTTGTGAAGAAGGACTGAGTTGCAATGGAGCCTGGGCATTGCTTAAGTAAAAAACTAAAAATAAACCAAAGTTGAGTGAATTTGACTCCAGCAAGGCAGAGGGAGTGTTGTGTTAACCAGGGTTGTACGCAGCACGGACTCACGCGGAAACTGTAAGAGGCCCCGGTATTGCTAGTTTGTAAGCTGAGGCTGATGCTCTGTACTGCGCTGCTCACACTCGCCTTGTACTCTGTAATGTCGGGTTCGAAGGCAGGCTCTAGTTTACTGGATGAGATAGTTAGTTTGTCCAGGTCACAGTTGTTCATGTCTGCAGGTTTGGGCTGTAATTCTGCAGCGCGGCGAAGCTGGGCAATGTTCTGCTGCAAGTGTGGTTCTGTAGCTGTAATCTCAGATGCCGTTTCTGTGGGAACGGAGATGTCAGTAGTCAAAGAAGCAGCAGGACTGCGTCCTCGGACTTAATTTAACCATCACACATAGCCTTTGCATACACAAAAGCAAATACAATGGACAGTAAGCAAAAGCATAAAAGCGGAAGACCAGTACAAGTTAGGTTACCGAACTCGTTACAATTTAAGAATGGGTTGAAAATGACCAACTCCCCAAAATTGTGTATAGTTTATACTGATGGAGCAGGATTTCGCAAAAAGAAACCTGCTCGGATTAACACCCCAATAAAACTTACTAACAGTGTGCAGTGTAAACTAATATGCAAACCACATGAACCCGTGGGAAACTGCTTTGCGCATGCGTGCTCTAATGTGAACTAAAATGCATGAAGGAACTAGGCTGCACTTTACATTGCGCTTCTAAAGAAATAAAACTAATGCATGTTTAGACCGCATTTGGCATTCGCATCTTGCATTTCGCTTTAAACGATAATAAATAATGCCGCTTTACATGAAGCTTAAGCTAGGAAGAATATTAACAGGGGATAGTGTAAAAGTGGGTGGTACACAGTGAAAAGTGCTTTACCATGTAATTAATGAGTGCTTATGTTTTATTTGCCGTAGTGGGTCGAATGGGCCTGAAATTATTAAGTTGACCAAATAGATGAGGGGCTGGAGAATGAATAAAATGACAAGCAGACCGAAGTGCTGAGCGCTGCAGAGAAAGTGTAAAGGTTCAAGGCTATGCAGCACAGAGAACATTGTATGACTGCCAAACGGATGTGCCTGACCGTGGGATCCAATACTTCTTCTGCGGAACGTGAATGAAAAAATATATGAGAAAATGGAGAAATGTTTCAATGTCGGAATAACTGAACGAGTCATATGGGAGAGGATATAGAACAATGAGTACAAAGAAATTGTGAATGGGAACCTGGTGGTGTGACAGACCACCTCCCAAATTGACCAATGTACTGTCGAGTTTCATAAATTGTTTCAACTAATGTGGGTTGGACATGTAGGTTTTAGGGTATAACTGGGGTGCCTTTAGGGGTGTGGTTTGGATGCCTTAGCCTGAGCTCTGATCGAGTGCAGAGGAGAGAGGGGTGATGCGTCGCTATCCGTCGGTTTGCAGAGAGGCCTTGCTGTTCCTGACCCAGTCCTGTCCCGTTCCTGAAATCTTTGTCTCTTGACTCTATCTCAGGAGACCCCCACTACTCCCTTGGCCAGGGGGGTGGTATTTCACTGAATTCCTTTAGGTTTGTATTATCTTGCTGACTCGTACTTTGCATAATTTATTTGCAAATGTATTTTTGTCTCTGAAACTTATGTCTCTTCATCTATCCACTCCGTCATATGTATATTGTTTCGCATTATTTTGCTGAAACTTATGTCTCTTCATCTATCCACTCCGTCATATGCATATTGTTTCGTATTATTTTGCTGAAACGTATGTCTCTTCATCTATCCACTCCCTCATATGCATATTGTTAATTGTTGAGGTCTGACACTGTTTGTATTGCTGATTGATTTTCTCTCCCTTATGTGAGATTCTTTGTTTGCATTGTGTCCTGTATACGATGAGCATAATCATTGATTTGAGATAAACTTTATAAACCTTACCGAGAGTCTGTGATTATTTAGTTGGTTAGATAGTCAGTTAGTTCTAATTATTACCATCAACTACTCAACTAATTGGTCCATCGACCAAGAGGAAAGAGAGTTGATATACAGGCCTAGTTATGTATTTAGAATTGTTAAACATGAATCTGTGAAGAAAACATTTTTTCACGTCTTTAAAACTTGACCCCCAGCGCATCAGGGATTTGGGTGAATGTGTATGGGCCATTGTATGAAATATTGATGAGTATTGATCCCTGAATAAGTGTCGCGCTGGATCAGTTTTCTGGTAGCAGAGGATGGTTTCATTATTGATTAGTTTGGTAATAATTATTGATTATATGTTCTTAACCTGAAAAGTTAGTGTCCTGTTCTATGTTGTCTAGAAGTACAGGTACGAAGTTACCTGAGGAAACCCGGGATTTAGCCTGAAGTAGGCAGAAGAAGAGTGTGGATAAAGAAATCACACTGCAGAAGTACTTTGTCTGTTGTTATAATACTGTACGGCGGAAGGCTGTAGGTGTTATATTTAGGGACAATTTCGTATGTGAGTAGAGTGTCTGAAATAGCGAAGAGTCCACTTCCGAAACTCTTGCCTTATCCCCAGAGGAGTACCAAGACCTCTTTTTACACCAAAAATTCCTCCTGCGAAACTTTGGCCTTATCCCTAGAGGAGTACTAAGTCCACCTGTAGCTTGTTTGGGTGTAAAATAGTGCTGGTCATTATTTTACTTGAAGTAAAAGAATTTCTTGTTTGAAGTGAAGAACTATCTCTTTATTTAGAGGAACAGACAAGGTAGCATTGTTTTATGTTGTTACTAACAAAAATTTTGAGTAAGAAGAGTTAGAAATACATTGCCGTATTATTTTGTAAAGGGAGGGTCAGTAGAAGGAGTAATACTGACGTCACAAAAAGGCCGCGGTGGCATTGGTCAGACAGCGAGCGTGAAGTAAGCTCTGATTGGCCGGTTGGTGTGAGCCGCGCTGGAACTGGTTGAAATAGCAGATACGTAGAGAGCCGTGATTGGACGGTTGGTGTGAGTCGCGCTGATATTGGACGTGAACTGACAAATAGAAAAGGCAGAATATGAAAAAGGTTTCCTTGTGTGTTTTGTTGAGGTACATTAGCGTAAAAAGTCAGAAAAATGAAGTTGCTAAAGAAAAAAAAAGAATTTCTTTAAAAAAGATAAACCAATAGTGACTAGAGAGGGAGTTCTTGTTCCACCTCCAGGAACGCCAGCTGCTGATATGATGTTGGAGCGAGGATACCATACGTGTACTTGGTTAGAGAATTGGGTGGAATACACAAAGGATGATGGTGTTATAGCTTTTCCACAGCATGGTTCGTTTTATATGAGGATTTTGCGGAATTTGAGAAATCGAATGAGTTTGACCTATGCAGTATGAAGCGTTAGAGGAATGGGAAGTAGAAGCATACGAAAGAGAGAGATATCGAGGTGGTAGGAGATACAGAAATTTAGTGCCTAGATACCCTTTTGAGAGAAGAGAGGATACAATGAAACGATGGAGGAGAGCTGTGGTAACGGAGGGTTTGTACCCAGTTTTAGTTGCCAAAGACCAGACAGGAGGCAAATGTAAAGAGAAAAATACAAATATAATAACTTCAAGTTTAAGAGATGATCCAAATGATTCAGATGATGAGTTGTTAGAGGATATTATGACCAAAAGACCTCCGCCATACCAAGAAAATTCAGATGATTTGACTCCGAGAGGCCACAGATGGAGACTCAATTAACCCCACAGGTTACGGAAATAGCTAGGGTAGTACGAGAAAAAGAAATAGACATATTAAATAAGGCAAGGGTAGAGCAGATCCAGAAAATAAATCAGTTAAGTCTAAATGCAGAAGCATTGTCGGTACCGGTAACAATTGGTCCCGTAGTTCCATTGTATGGAGAAAAACAGAATGTATCAAAAGTGCATACGTTAGCAGTTCCTAGGAGTAGCGTCAGGAGTGGAATAGTAACGGTAGCGGATGAGGATGGACAGGCTGACACGAATACTACCTTGTTAGATCTTCCGGTTTGTGAGATGATAACAGAAACCCCTAGAAGAAGTATGCAAATAGATCCAAGGAGAATAGGGCTGAATGTTATTTCAGCGACAGGAAGTTCAGCAGGTCCTTCACCAGAGGAATTAAATGATTGGATAAAGGGAATGGAAAAGCGAAAACCTCAACCACAGAGTATAAATGTGAGCCAATTGAAAGTAGATTTGGAAGAGATGATTATTGGCACAATAAGTCCAGACAGACTGGGGACTTACCGTGATGAAGAGCTGTTGTTTTTGTGTAAAAGTATTACTTGGAGAGCGAGGAATCTTCATGAGAAAATAGCAGAGGCTGCTAGTGATTATGGAATAGATATAGAGAAGTCAAAAGTGTTGCAGAAATCGTACAGATTGGCCTTTACTGAAAAGGATTTGGAGAGTTTGAATGCTTCAGGAAAAAGATTACAGATAAAAGAGTTGATGAATATTTTGAAAAAATGGGGAGATGTTGAACGATGGAAAGGTAGATGGACGAAAAAGAAAGAAGAGGCAGCTAGAAAGGCAGCATCAATGTTTCCGTTAAGAGAGACAGAACAAGTTGAAAGGGCGTGTCCGATGAGAGAAGTTCCAGGTGGTGGATATGTGCACGTCCCTTGGACAAGGCAGGATATATTGTCTTTCAGGAATGATTTTCCCAGGTTAAGGGAGAAACCGGTTGAGTAGTATAAACAGGTAGAGAGGTTTGTGAAAGTTTTAAAGGTTTTGTTAAAAAGATTTAGATGGTTTGTTTGAGATTGTCGTTCCAGCTGATTTGTGGACAGAATGTAAAATCACTGTCGATTGGCCAAAAGAAGAATATCCTAGAGATCCTAAAACAGGTGCACCATCTGATGAGGTGATGAAAAAGTACAATCAGGTAATCACCTTTTTGAAAGGGAAAATTTCCCCTAAGGAAACAGATTGGGTAAAAATTGACAGAACGACCCAAGAACCAAAGGATTCAGTGCATGCTTATTATGAAAGATTGTTACAAGTATTTAAACAGAACAGCGGGTTTGAGAACATTGGAGACAAAGATATGGGACATTTTGTGTATCGTTTTGTATTTGGATTGAAACCGAAAATTAGTAATATGATTCAGCAGCATTTGATTTGTTGGCAGAGCAAAACAATTGATGAAATTTTGAGGTATGCAAAGTATTGTAGTGATGACATTGATTCAAGACATAAAAAATTAAAGGAGAAAATGATGTGGGCACAAGTGAAGGTAGCAGAACAGAAAGAAGTAAATAATAAATCTCGCACAGGTTACCAGATGAATGGTCAGAACCAAAATGGTCAGGTACCCAGTGTAGGTTGAGGTAGAGGAAAAATGAGTAAAGAAGAGGCTAGGAAGAAATTTCCTTGTCATGCGTGCAGAAAGTATGGACATTGGAAGAACGAGTGTAGATCTGCACAGAAGAATAATGGGGTAAATCAAAATTTAGATCCACAGATGCAGAATGAGGTGGGTGTGAATCAACAGCAGCAGCAGCAGGTAGTTGCTCCACAGTTACAGGTGCCACAAGCTCCTATGCCCAATAATGTGAATGCTCAAGTACAGAGGTACGGTGCGAACACTGGATTTAACGGAGGTGATCTAGTTGGTAAGAATCAAAATGTGCAAATGGTTCCGCAATACTGGTTGCAGTGCAATGAGAGTGATTCAGACTCATCTCAATGACGGTGCCTGAGGGGGGAGGAAGAGTGCGTACTTGGCGCATCTTTAGCGGTAGATTAGTGAGATCCATTTGTTGACGGAAAAGTGGATGGTAATGATATTACATTCCTGGTGGACACTGGTGCTACCCGTTCTACTGTGAGAGCAGTGGAAATTCCAAACCTACCCCTCTCGGGAGAAACTATCCAAGTTGTAGGAGTCTCAAATAAGCATATTAGAACACCAGTCACAAATCCAATAGAAGTTCATATTGAGAGTTTCAGAGACATGCATCGTTTCGTGGTATGTGACTCAAGTCCAGTAAATCTCTTGGGAAGAGAATTATTGTGCAAAATTAATTGTACAATCTATTGTACACCAGATGGTATTGCGTTTCAGACACCTGATGAGGATGTTGAATTCAAGATGATGTTAGCGAAGCAAGGGACAGAGGTGAATGAGTTGTTTTCACTTCTCACAGAAGAGAGTTTGCCCGAAGAATTAAAAGGAACAGTGAGGTCGGATGTATGGGACTTTACGGGAAAGGAGATTGGCCTAATGACAAATGTAGATCTAATTCAGGTTACAGTAAAAGAGGGTGCTGTATATCCAAACACACCTCAGTACAAAATGAGTCCAGAAGTAATTGCAGGAGTCACTCCTGTGATTGACCAAATGATTGAACAGGTAATTTTGAAAGAAATAATGAGTAGTCCTTGTAATTCGCCTATTATAGGAATTAAAAAGCCAAATGTAAATTATAGAATAGTACAGGATTTAAGAAGGATTAATAAAATTGAAGTACCCTGTTGTCCAGTAGTACCAAATCCAGCAGTAATCCTTTACCAAATTCCATGAGATTCTGAATGGTACACAGTGATTGATTTGTGCTAAGCATTTTTCTCGATTCCTTTACATCCGGAAAGCCAATATCTTTTTGCATTCCAGTTCGGAGACCGTGTTTTGGCATGGTGCCGAGTTCCTCAAGGGTATACAGAGAGTCCTTCAATCTTTAATCAGATTCTGAAAAGGTGTCTGGAGACCTTAGTCATGCCAGGAAATTCAGTTTTGGTTCAGTACATTGATGACCACCTTGTGGCATCAAAGACCCGAGAGGCATGTGTGACAGATACCATTGCCTTGCTGAACCATTTGGCAGAAGGAGGACACAAAGTGTCACCAGCAAAATTACAATTTTGTAAACAGGAAGTCCAATACCTAGGACACAAAATAGAAAAGGGAGTCAGAAAAGTGACACCAGAAAGAATTAGTGTGATTAAACAAATGAGCCCACCTACCACTCAGAAAGAAGTCCGAATGTTTTTGGGAATGGTTGGATACTGTAGGCAATGGATCAGTGGTTTCTCACTGATTGCAAAACCTCTACAGAGGTTGACACGAAAAGATGTGAAAGATCCGATTGTGTTGGATGATGAAAGTATGGAAGCTTTTAGTAAACTGCTGAAACAGTCTTTGTCGAGCACCTGCATTGGGAATGCCAGATTATGCAAAGGATTTTGCATTGTACTGTTGTGAAAGAGATGGGTGTGCACTTTCAGTTTTAACTCAAAAACATGGAATGGCACGACGTCCAGTAGCATATTTTTCTGCTACTTTGGATTCAGTGGCTGCAGCGTTGCCAGGCTGTTTAAAAGCAGTAGCTGCTACTTGTGTGAGTCTGGAACAGAGTGAAGCAATTGTGATGGGACATCCAGTCAAGGTGTATGTGCCTCATTCAGTTGAGATTCTTTTGACACGCACCAGGACGCAGTACATGACCTCTAGTCGGCTGACTAAGTATGAAAGAGTGATCTTGGGTGCTGAAAATGTGACCGTGGGAAGGTGCACTACAGTAAATCCGGCAACTCTGTTGCCGAATTCATATTGTGAGGAAGTGAGAGAAGAGGCAGATCATGATTGTTTGGATGTGACAGAGTTGTGCACAAAACCCAGGCCCGATATTGAGGATGTCCCATTAGAGGAATCAGACTGTGAGATGTTTGTTGACAGATCATGTTTAAGAAATGAAAAAGGAGAATTATGTTCTGCCTATGCTGTTTGCACCATAGCGGGAGTTTTAGAAGCATCCTGTCTAAAAGAGGTAAACTGCTCAAATTTCTGAATTGATAGCTCTGATTAGAGCGTGCAAATTGCCAAAAGCCTGAGGGTAGCCATATTTACTGATAGCCAATATGGATTTGGAGTTGTCCATGATTTTGGGCAGCTATGGATGCAAAGGGGATTTCTGACTTCTTCAGGTTTCTCTATAAGGAACAGCAAAACTGTAAAAGATCTATTGGATGCTTTACAATTGCCCAAAAGAATTGCAGTGGTCAAATGTTCCGCACATAAGTAAGGAGATGACTATGTGACGAGGGGCAACAGATACTCAGATCAAGTAGGGCGTTTCTGTGCATGAAATTTAATTGCCCTAAACAGAGGATTGAAAATACCAATTGCCATCTTATGTTTTCTTCTTCTTTTGAAACTTGGGATGAGATTAGGCAGTTACAGGAAGAGGCAAGTGATGAGGAAAAAGAATTCTGGAAAAATTCAGGCTGCAGAAAGAGAGCTGAGGACGAAGTGTGGGTGTATATAGACGAAAGACCAGTCATGCCGGATAGTTTACTATCCCATATGGCAAGGATATACCATGGAATTGCACATGTTGGAAGAGATGCAATGATCAGGCTCTTCAAGCAATCATGGTATAACCCAAAGTTCAGGGTCATTGCAGAGAGTCTCTGCCAGAGGTGTGTCACCTGCCAGCAGCAGAATCCAGGCAGGAAGACAGTTGTTAGTTGGGGACGAATTGGAAAAGCAGCAGGTCCATTCACCCGACTTCAGTTGGACTTCATAGAGCTCCCCCGTGCAACGGGCTGAAATATGTGTTGGTTGTTGTTTGTTTGTTTTCTCGCTGGGTGGAAGCCTATCCAACGAGAAGGAATGACAGTCTAACTGTCGCAAAGCTGCTTCTAAGAGAGCTAATACCTAGATTTGGATTTCCAGTCACTTTAGAAACAGATAGAGGAACCCATTTTAATAATGAGATAATTCGGATGATCTGTGCAGCGTTACAAATTGAACAGAAGCTGCATTGTGCCTATCGACCCGAAGCATCTGGAGTGGTTGAACAGATAAACGGCACAATAAAATCTAGGTTAGGAAAAGTGTGTGCATCCACAACACTGAAATGGCCTGATGCTTTACCCCTTGTATTGATGAGTCTTAGAAGCATTCCTGACAAAAAGACGGGTTTGAGTCCACATGAAGTCCTGATGGGAAGAGCAATGAGACAAGCATTTATACCAGCGAACAAACTGATGAATATATCTGATGATCTAGTGCTTGATTATTGCAGAGGATTGGCTGATCTGGTGCGTTCTGTGTCTCGCCAGGTTGGATAAGATGCCACTACAACACAGCTGAATCAAGCTCATGATCTGAGTCCTGGTGAGTGGGTTCTTGTCAAGAAACACGTGAGGAAATCGTGTTTAGAACCCAGGTGGAACGGACCCTACCAGGTGATTTTGGTGACGACAACAGCAGTGAAGTGTGGTTGTTTGCCAAATTGGATCCATGCCAGCCATACCAGACGAGTCCCAAGTCCACTTGAAAGACAATAAGAGCAGCAACTGGTAAACAAAAGCCAAAGACCAGAGGCTGAAGTGTGTGAAGCTGACGAATCTAGAATAACAGATTCTGAAGAACAAACAGATGATGAACAGCCAAGCACAAGTCAAGTAGAGTGGGCACCAGATACTGGGTCTCATGAGACTGCTGTCGAACCAGAAGAAAGAGAAGTTACTGAAAGTCAAAAAGAAGGGCAGATAGAAGAAAGGCCAAATAAGAGAACCCGTGAAACAGATGGAGAAGGAGAAAAAGTAGTTCAAGTCAAAAGGCCAAGAAAAGGTGACAATTGGCCAAGTGGAGTGAAAAGACTGAAATACACTCTTGTGAGGAGGAAGTCAAAGAGAAGATCAGAGCAAATCAATGAGGTCACAAGTCAAGCAGAACAAAAAGAGTCAGAAGAAGAGTCAGTACGAAAAACAAGGAGAATAAGAACTCCAAGCAGAAAATACACAACACCGGACTGGACGTATGTGATCTTGGAAGAAATTGAAAGCTCAGATCCAAGTGAAGAAAAGGACGATACTGACATTGAGCAAGTGGATGAAAGCAAATTGAGACCACCTTAAGAGAACTGTGAAAATTTAAGGTGAAAACTTTGCCAGATGAAATAAATTGAATGACTCAGAAGACTTAAAGAAAAAGAAAATAAAAGAAAGGGGTGAAGAAGTAAAGCCTTGAAGTGTAGGATTACACTATTTTTCAGAAAATTATTTATTTTTAATAAATTTAGAGTTTCTATAGATTTAGATTTTTTCCATTTTTTTTAGTAGAACACAAAAATGGCCGAAGTAAAAGTGACTGAACATCCAAAATCTAGTCTAAAACGTAGATGTATTAAAACTTGCTTATGTAGTGTCTTTTTACTGACATTTATGTGGATAATACTAACTGTCATTGTACCTATTCTAATGGTAACTAATAATGGAACCAATACTAATGATGTAATAAGTGAAAGAGTGAGTGATGTTATTAAAGAAACCCCTAATACTAACATAGAACAAATGGATGGAAGCATTCTCCATCATGATAAATCAATTAGTGATTTCTCGTTAAATGTTTTTACTAAATTGTTGTATGAATATGTGAATACAATGAATGTGAGTGATTGTTATGTGTGCATGCAATTACCTTCGTCTGTCTCAGAAGGGGTAACTTATCACCACCTTCCTTTAACCCATAGTGTGTCTTGCAGTGTTTTAACCAGCTTATTTTATGTGACGGGGAAGCTGGAGTACCATTATTCTAATATAGATTTAGTATTTTCAGAGATACCTATTATAAAGGAGCTGAACAAGGTTTTAAGTAATAAAAATGCACGGTATATGGAGAATTCTTCCATATTACTAAGACATTAGATATAGAATATGCTTATAAAAATAATCTAACATGTAGATTACGGGTTGAAGAAAAAGTATTCATAGATATGGTAGAATATAGAAAAGAAAGTTTCCAAAGAAAAGCTGCTGAACAAAAGTCACAGGTACCACCATGGGCATTTAGAGAAGGAAATTATGAGAAAGGCGAGACGTATGCTGCAATGTCCCTGGACTGGTATAAAAAGGGGAAAATCTGTTTACTTAGACTAAGAACTAACTATAATAATTATTTCATTGGTACTAGTGAATGTGAGCATACTTTCCAAATTACTGGAGGTTGGGGATTGAAGGGTGGAACTGATCCTGTTTTCCCAGGAGTCTATTATGTGTGTGGTAAGAAAGCCTATTATAGGTTGCCTGCACATTGGTATGGTAGTTGTTATTTTGCAGTCGTTTTTCCAAAGGTCTACCATGTAGACAAAAGCAACAACAGAATCAATGAAATAAAACAAGGACTAACACGAAACAAGAGAGCTAGTTTCTCAGAAATAGTAGGTGATATCTTTGGTGCACTGATACCCTCAGTTGGAGTCGTTCTAAATTTGCATAAAATTCAAAAATTGTCCACAGTGGTTGATCGTTTATCGACTGATACTGCTGGTGGGTTCTTGATGATTGACACTGAAATAGTTGCAATCAGATCAGTGGTTTTGCAAAATCGACTTGCCCTTGATATTTTATTGGCAAAATAGGGTGGGGTCTGTGGTATGTTGAAAGTTCAACACTGCTGTACTTATATCCCTGACAAAAGTAAAGGTATTGAGGGATATATAAAGAATATCACGAAATTACATGAAGACTTGACCCAACTGGAGGTTGACGGTGTCTGGGAGAGATTTGGTAAGAGTTTCTCTTCTGTAGTTAATGGTTTTCTACCTTTGGAAGTAGTTTATTAGGAAAAATAATAATGCCAATCATTTCAGTAGCTGGAGTAGCCTTAGTGATAATAACAATATATAAATGTTGTAAGTGTAAGTGTGGAAGAAAAGAGATGACAGAATCAAAAGATAAACGAAAAGCAAGAAAAAGAGATGAGATAGAATTAGAAGATATGAAAAGAGATTACTATGATGAGATGAAGGGGTTGGATGAGAAGTTGATGAAAAGAGAAAAGATTACGGATCTTTAGATAGATAAAGATGGCACTTGGTATGGTGGGTATTTTATGATGGCTCCAGAAAGCCATCAGAGGGGAAATTGATGGAGCAGGATTTCGCAAAAAGAAACCTGCTCGGATTAACACCCCATAAAACTTACTAACAGTGTGCAGTGTAAACTGATATGCAAACCACATGAACCCGTGGGAAACCGCTTTGCGCATGCGTGCCCTAATGTGAACTAAAATGCATGAAGGAACTAGGCCGCACTTTACATTGCGCTTCTAAAGAAACAAAACTAATGCATGTTTAGACCGCATTTCACATTCGCATCTTGCATTTTGCTTTAAACGATAATAAATAATGCTGCTTTGCATGAAGGTTAAGCTAGGAAGAATATTAACATGGGATAGTGCAAAAGTGGGTGGTACACAGTGAAAAGTGCTTTACCATGTAATAAATTAATGCTTATGTTTTATTTGCCGTAGTGGGTCGAATAGGCCTGAAATTATTAAGTTGACCAGATAGATGAGGGGCTGGAGAATGAATAAAATGACAAGCAGACCGAAGTGCTGAGCGCTGCAGAGAAAGTGTAAAGGTTCAAGGCTATGCAGCACAGAGAACATTGTATGACTGCAAAACGGATGAGCCTGACCGTGGGATCCAAGACTTCTTCTGCGGAACGTGAATGAATAAAATATATGAGAAAATGGAGAAATGTTCCAATGTCGGAATAACTGAACGAGTCATATGGGAGAGGATATAGAACAATGAGTACAAAGAAATTGTGAATGGGAACCTGGTGGTGTGACAGACTACCTCCCAAATTGACCAATATACTGTTGAGTTTAATAAATTGTTTCAACTAATGTGGGTTGGACATGTAGGTTTTAGGGTATAACTGGGGTGCCTTTAGGGGTGTTGTTTGGATGCCTTAGCCTGAGCTCTGCTCGAGTGCAGAGGAGAGAGGGGTGATGCGTCGCTGTCCGTCGGTTTGCAGAGAGGCCTAGCTGTTCCTGACACTGTCCTGTCCCGTTCCTGAAATCTTTGTCTCTTGACTCTATCTCAGGAGACCCCCACTACTCCCTTGGCCAGGGGGGTGGTATTTCACTGAATTCCTTTGGGTTTGTATTATCTTGCTGAGTCGTACTTTGCATAATTTATTTGCAAATGTATTTTTGTCTCTGAAACTTATGTCTCTTCATCTATCCACTTCGTCATATGTTATATTGTTTCGCATTATTTTGCTGAAACTTATGTCTCTTCATCTATCCACTCCCTCATATGCATAATGTTAATTGTTGATGAGGTCTGACACTGTTTGTATTGCTGATTGATTTTCTCTCCCTTATGTGAGATTCTTTGTTTGCATTGTGACCTGTGAACGATGAGCATAATCATTGATTTGAGATAAACTTTATAAACCTTACCGAGAGTCTGGGATTATTTAGTTGGTTAGATAGTCAGTTAGTTCTAATTATTACCATCAACTACTCAACTAATTGGTCCATCGACCAAGAGGAAAGAGAGTTGATATACAGGTCTAGTTATGTATTTAGAATTGTTAAACATGAATCTGTGAAGAAAACATTTTTTCACGTCTTTAAAACTTGACCCCCAGCGGATCAGGGATTTGGGTGAATGTGTATGGGCCATTGTATGAAATATTGATGAGTATTGATCCCTGAATAAGTGTAGCGCTGGATCAATACATATAATTTAAATTCAATATGGCCGATAATCTCGTGAGATTAGATGTAAAGCGGCAAAATCTCAGCGAGCAAGTTTGTTAAAAATTTGAAAATCAGTTTGTTGCGTGTTTGGACGCAGTGAGATTCTTTAGGCTTTCAGCTCTGAGACGTAAGCCATTGATATAATTTACTGTGGGAACTTTTCACCCAGTTTCTGTAGTTGTTAAATGGCCTGTGCTGATGCTGCCAGCGCAGCACTCAACGAACTAAAGGAAAGCCACTTTAAAACCTCAGCTGCTCAAGGACCTCTGGCTGCAAGCGTGACTCACTTTAATTTCAGATGCAGGTAAGCACAAATGGCACTAGCCAAACTGCACTCACGACAACTGTGCCTCGCATATGGGGATCTTTTAAGTGGCACCATGTCACGCATTACAGCATCCATCATATGTCAAGCAGTGCAGCATCAATCATATGTCACACATTACAGCATCAATCATATGTCACGCTTTGCAGCATCAATCATAGCCGATAGTCTTTTTATTTGTGGACTGTAATCTGGCCAAGAACTCCACCTACACGTAGCGCTGCTGAATAAAACTCAGGGCAGGAGTAGGAGGCCACACACGACATGGGACCTGTTGACAGGAGTGAGCATGTTAACCATGGAAACAAGAATTTGCAATGCAATAGGTCTCGCATTTGCAAGAGTTTGAGCTATTGGCATTTTAAATGACAGTGCCTTTTATTTATATGTTTTGAAAACCTGCAAGCGTTGCATAAGCACGCACTTTGTTCTTATAGTCCTTGCTCACGAGTAGCAAGGCTGGCTGTAAAAGAGGCGCAGTTACTGCCAGCCTTGCTTCTCGTAAGCAACAACTATAAGTACAAAGTGCATGTTTACACACCGCTTGCAGGTTTTCAAAACACATAAATAAAAGGCATTGTCATTTACAGTGCCAATAGCTCAAACTCTCGCAAATGCGAGACCTATTGCATTGCAAATGCTTGTTTTCGCTTGACTCTCAGTACAAGGATTAGCCTGGCCTCAGAGGAATGGAGGGTTCTTGCTGGGTGAAAATGAATAATCCTTGCGGAAAGGTAGCAAGGGCCCTTCCGATAAAAAGCTGTGGGCCTGAACTTATATTTTAAACTGGATTCTCTCCTTCATAGGGAGCCAGTGTAGCTGTGCTTCCTACTGTTCCTATGGTCTGTAGGTGTCGGTGACATGTCGCCGATACCTACAGAACAGTGGGAAGCACTGCTTAACTGAAAGCAGATCAACAAAATGTAATGTAAACGGACCTTTTATTGGGTTGCCTGTTTACAGATACAGGAATACAATGAAATTTGAGCCCACATTTAGAATCGCCATAACAAGCTTTTCTCCAGTCCAATCACAACTAGAGCTATATAAACAATATTGATGATTGTTTTGGGCTAAGCTAGTGAAATGTTCGAGCTGCACGAAGAGCAGTGTAAGGAGGGCCAGAAAGATAGTGCAGCAGGCACGTGCACACTGCAGAGAACTGCGTGACACCTGAAGACGGACTGAAGTTCATGCAGGGCCAACTCAACTTCTGTGGCAAATTAAATGAAATCACTGATTTTGGCAAAACATTGCTATAGGGCACGAATAGGCTGTACGGTTTGTGTTCATTGTGTAATGGTCATCAATGTTAATATGAACGTCTGCAAAGTAAAGTCATCCTCACCATGTAAGGCAATGCACAAAATGGGGTTAGGAAGAGGTATTTTCAGTACTTAACAACATTCACAAGGAATGGTTTGCGTTGGGTTCAGAGACTTTAATCATTTTTCAGCCACTATTGTCACACTTGATCCAAGCTGCTTCCTTAGCGTTCTGAGGTTTCCTCACTCACTTTGAATTAAATCATGTCTATTTTTTATGGATCAATTCTCTTTATTAATGCCGCAGCAAAGAGTTAACACAGCTTAACGCCTACAACCCTGATGGGCTGGCAGCATACAGTACTCAGAAAAAGTGTGTATACACAGCGTCTTGTCAACAACCTGGAGGCCAGCTGAGATATTAAGGCAATTAACCATAAAACACAAAAGGAACCCCAACAACCAACTCCTCTCCCACCAAATCCTTCATATGGTGTAGTTAGGTGGTCAGAGAAAGGAGTCCATCATGTCATAGGCCGGTAGCCTGTAGGGTCAGTGGCTTGGAACATTTAGGCGGAGGTAGAAGACGGAGGGAGGGTAGATGGGGCAGCCGTCGAAGTAGTTTCAGGTAGGTCGGACATGTCAGTTCGGTGAATTCAGCAGATAAAAGGCCTATAAATGGTGCCCACTCTATGGCATAGTCGCCTGGTCTCTGGTCCATTGTTAGCCACAACTTTTCCATGCTTAGTATGAACGAGGGTCTGTGTAGCCAATGTGTGTATTCAGGGCTCTTATCTGTTCCCCATAGAGCAAGGATCACTTGGTGTGCTGCCCCTATAGCTAATGCCATATGCTTCCCTCTAAGCGAGTGGAGTGGAAACGTCAGTGAGTTAGGCAGCCCCAGGATTGTGTATGCTTGAAAACAAGGAATCATAGTCTTGAACGCTCTGTCGATGTTGTCAAGGACCTAGTCCCAGAAGCGATTGAGTTTGGAGCAGTGCCATAGGAGGTAACAGTGAGCCCGTCCCCCCACAGACCCTCCAGCATTCCATAGAACGATCGGAGTTCCAGGAGCCAATTTCTGCAGTGGTCAGATACCAACAGGATTCGATTTTGTACGCTGTTTCTAGCTAGACATGTTGTGCACAGTATGCCGGGCCCTGTGGAAAATGTCCACCCATTCTTCATCGGTGAGTGTTCTGCCAATCTCCCCCTCCCATCTCATTGGCCCCGAGTAGTAGTGTCCTCTCTACCAAGGATGGCATATAGCTCAGTGATGAGTTGTCTGTCGTTTTTGAAGGGTGTCAAGGGTCTGTCTGCATGGGGCCATACAGAAGGCTGTATGACCCAGTGGCGGACCTGTAGGTATGAAACATGGTCTGCTTCCTCCAAGTCATAATCAATCTTTAGTTGGTCGAACGACTTATCCCTTGAGTGTCAAATAGGCAGCCAATCCTCTTGCAGCCATCCTTGTGCCAAAGTCAAAATTAGTCATGCTGAAGCCCTGGGGTAAACACTGGGTTGTTTAGGATGGGAGTCATTGGGCGAAAGACAGCGCTTGTAAGCGGCAAAGAGTAAAGTCCTCATGCTCTATGCTTTCGAGGAAGCCAGGGTTCCTTCTAGATGTGGGAAACTGCCCCTGCCTGGTCCATAAAGCACCAGTGCTTCTCAGTGAGAGGCCTGCTCCATTCCACTTAGAACCATAACTGTGAGGCCCGATAATACCGGAGCAAGGAAGGCAATGCGAGGCCACCCTCACCTGTTGGGCGGTAAATAAAATGTTTGTGGAGGCAAGGCTCATATCTATTTTTTAAACAACTAGTTCATTATCACCACATTGGCAAGTGGACGAGCCCCTTTGACACTGCCTCCCATTTTACTTCCTTCGTGACCATTTCACTGGCAAACAAATACCGTCCCCTCGCAAACCCCCAGAGCCTCCTATGCAGCACTGAATGATAGCAGTGCCCCACTGGCCAACCTGCAGTATATTTGTCTGTTGTTGACCTGATGCCAGCTGAAAATTAGCTTGGTCTATGGCATCTGGAGAAACAAACGTGCATAATAAATGAGGTTAGCATGTTCAAGAGCTGAGTTATCTAACATATCTAAGAGAACGGCATCCTGTCGCTGTCAATAGATACAGTTTGTCCAGCCAAACAGCCTCAACCAAGAGGCACTCATCTTATTACCCAATGCACCCCTTGTACCCTTATGTAAAGGATTTCGAATCATTCTTTACTCTTATACATAGCATGTTGCTGCTTCTCAACTAGATTTATGCTCTACACAAGCCAGTTAATTCTGTTAGGTCGCTGAAGTGCTGATTCCTACATGCTCAAAATGCAAAGGAATCTAGGAATTACCTTCAAGCTCCTCACGCATGCCTACAAAGCCCTTCACAACGCCGGACCTGCTTACCTCAACCACCTCCTCTCCTTCTACACTCCCACCAGACATCTCCGCTCTGCCCAACTGGCCCTGGACACCATCCCACGGATCCGCAAGACCAGGCTGGAGGAAGATCCTTCTCCTACCTCGCTGCAAAGACCTGGAACTCCCTGCCTCTACATCACAGGCAATCACCGTCTCTTCCTCAATTCAAGAAGGACCTCAAGACCTGGCTCTTCGACTGAACCGCAGATTCGACCCCCCCTCCCCCCCCCCCACTCAGTGCCTTGAGACCCTAACGGGTGAGTAGTCACGCTTTACAAGAATCCTTATTGATTGAGGACTCATACAAGACAATGCCCGGCCATGCACATACAGTTTGAGTTGGTATGCACAAATTTGAGCTGGTCTACCATGCAGTCGTAAATGAGTGAGAATGGACCTCAACAAAACACGTAAGGTGGGATACGAATGTATCCGACACACTTTGAAGAGCACAGGTTTTACTGTTCTTCAATACAAAAGTGTGAAGCCCAATCATTGAATGAGCGAGTCCAATTTTTGAGAACAGCGTCAGAGGCTCTTCCCAATGTTTCAGGCAGCCATTTTATACTTGTAGTGATCTGTTTTTGCATGCCACTCGCTGCATTAAGCACTGCACCGTTTAGTTTATTTCATACTATAGCACCCTGTTTTACCAGTTATATTTGATAAGAATATATGTATTGCAGATTTATAACAATGAGAATACATTTGTAACCATACATACTGTGGCCTCTAAATTGAAGTGTCTCTTGCATTATACATGAATATTTACTATTGCACAGTATAAAAATCACTCAGTGATTCTTCAACGACCATATAAGTGCATATAAGGGTACCTCCGTAAGGAAAATCTCTTTTTTTTATTGCTTTAATGTCCTGGTTCCCTCAGGTAATAGGCAAGTCCCATATATGTTTATTGTGCTTCAAACACAGGGCCCGATCTGCAAACGTTTTTTGTATGGAAAAAAATAAATTCCTGGGAGTTTATTTTCTCAGTACAAAAAAGAAATGGCATCCACAAATGGAGTTTTCTCCTTGTGTGTTAGGGCCATTCTACAGAGATGGGCGAGATGATTGTCATTGTAACCTGGCAAACATTTGGTGGATGGGTCACCTTGTCACATATATACACTGGCAAAGATTGAAACACAGGGCTTCCCTTGACATTAAATAGAGCATTGTAACCCTGAGTTTGGCAGGGCTGGAGCCATGTTAATTTACGGCATACTCCCAATTAGCCAAACCCCACATAAGGCCCTACATGTACTCTATTCCGGGGTGATGGGAAAGTGTCCGGTCAGCCTTTGGACAAACCCGCAATCACCTGTCTGCCATCCGTGTGTGTAAGAGTCGTTTAAATAGTACTTCTAAAAAATGTTGTCAGTTGGCGATTGATTGCTGCAGTGGAAAAAATGTTGTCAGCTTTCTGGGTGGGAGTGAGGGGGGACGGAATGTTGGGTCAGGTGAAGAGCCTAGCAGACAAAATTCAGGCCTTAGCAGTGGCAATACAAGAAGTGACATCCCTGTCTGGAGGAGACCAAGCACAGGCCTGTTCTAAACCCCAAGTCTCTAATCAGAGTGGTAGTGATACCCCCAGAATATCCCCAGGAATACTCTAACCCCCTCGCTGCAGGCACCAGAAACCAAGCACCACCCATGCAAGCAGTTATGACAGGGGGCACCCACCAACCTATGCCTGTCCCTGTAGATCTAACCGTTCGGAGGGCGTTATACACAGCTCCCGAAAGCCGACCCATGACCCTACATCTTCCACCAGAGAGTACGCCTTCCACAATCATTTTAGAAGGGGTCACACCTCTAGCTGAAGGGTCTTATGAGGACTTTCAAAGCCTTACAAATAAAGCTGCATTCTGGTGTAGGGATAACGCTGGTTGCCATTTTGATTTAGTGGACAAAATTAATATGGCCCGTAGAGTGAACTGGGTCGGGCCCTCAAGAAAGACTACGCAAGGTGACTGTGTGGTCCTAAATTTAGAAGACCCAGGGCTGGTGCATTATCTCTTGGCACGCTTGAATTCTTTTACACCTTTTACCCAACATGTCAGGGCCCGTCTTCTAGGATATTTGTACCACCCTCCAACAATAGTTGATAATAGGGCGTCCTATCCAAATTTGAGGTTCGACCCAGGCCATGCCGTTGGCCCACCTTTAGCTCTATCTAATCGCTTTGAAGTGCTCTCTAGCCTTATTGAAAATGACTGACTCCCTGATACAGCTGCATTAGAGGGAGGTCACAACTGTGCAGCCCTTGATATAACTTGTGGCCCCATTACACGCAAAATGGTAAATCAAACTACTACCACAGCTAAAAGAAAGCAGGGCCAGAGGATACAAGTTACATTATGCTACATCGCTGGGATCCGTTAGAAGCTGACCAATGAGGATTGGGTATCCCTTATACGGACATTTGATATATGTATGCTGTCAGGATACCTGGGCTATCGACCCCATGCATCTTGATGGTTTTAAATCTTATTGCTCCCCGGAAATTCCATCACCAGCAGGGAGGGCCAAGGTGGTCTGGCTGTTTTTATATTGGTAAAATTTGAGAATCTTACCATCAAAGTATTAGAGGTCAAGCCATGTTAATGATGTTACATATTTTTTCCCCTGATTTAGTTAATGTTATTTTGGTAATTTTTTATTTTAATTACTTTTCAGCGCAACCAGTGGGCATTATAGAAGAACTGGGAGAAAGATTGGAAAGCCATTTGAGTCATAAGGGGTGTTATATTCCAATCTTATGGGTTGGCGATTTCAATATTGAACAATGTATTTTTAGTAACAATTGTATTTGAGGAGTCGCCAATAGAGAAAGGGAAGAGGCAAGCCATTTTACACACACAGCATTTGGGGATGCACCAAACAAAATCATTCTTATAAATAATGGGCCTTATTCACAAGAAAGGAACGCAGCACCGCAAGCCATTTGGCTGCGCCGCGCAGCGTCACTTTCAAAGCACAGGGATGCGTCATATTTACAACAATATCTTGCAAGCCTATGCTTTCCCCTGTGCTTGCACATAATTGGCTGCATGCGCCAATGCAGGCACCCTTGTACATGGTGCAAAGGTGTCTGTGTTTTAGGGTAGATTGTTCTTGTGCAGGAAGGGACTCCTTCCTGCACAAAAACAACCACGTGAGGTGTTTTCCTCGAATAGCACTCGTTACAACGCATGCGTTTACAACGCATGCCATTACAAAGCAAGTCGTTACAGCGACGCGTTGTTACATTGCATGCATTACAACGCTAGTCGTTACAACGACTTGCTGTAGGGGAGGCGCTGGAGTTTGGAATAGTATAATTTACTATTCCAACTCCAGTGTGTGCAACAGTAGGAAAGGTGTTGGATTGAACATCCAACACATCCAACACCTTCTGCCCCCTACAGCAAGTCGTTGTAATGACTTGCGTTGTAATGGCATGCGATGTAACAACGCGTCTTTGTAACGACTTGCGCTAAGTAATGGTATGCGTTGTAAACGATGCGTTGTAAATGTTGTTTACTGTTTTCCTCGTTCTATGTGTGCTGCAGAAGAGGAAAACAGAGGCTTAGGATTCTGATGCATACCCAGGTTTCCGAAATGTTGTAAATCTGGGAATATGGAAGAATCCATGGGTGTAGCGTGGGAACACCCACAGCAACACCCATGGCACACCACTTTCACACAAAGTGCTGCATGAAAAGGGGCCATATTTACAAGGCCACAAAAAGCCATGCAGGGTGGCTTCACGTGGCCTTGTAAATATTAAGCACCACACTGCGCCGCCGATGCGTCAAAAAAAGTGACGCACCGGCGGCGCAAGCGGCTTGTAAATATGCCCCAATATGTCATTTTCATCTGACTTTAATAACCAAAATATTACCCAGGCGCCCACACTTGTAGGTAGAGGTAAGAGCAGTACGATTGATTGTGTGTTCATTTCTAAAGACCTCATACAGAAATTATTAAATTACGAGTTGCGACCCTTACCATGTAGTGATCACAACCCAATCATTCTAAGTTTTGATATCCAGTTGCGTGCAGGCTCCAGCGACCCACTAGATCTCCCTGTTCACTTTTCCACCAACCAGGGAGCACGGATAAAATGCGATCATATTGACCCATGCAAATTCTTTGAAGATTTGGTAACAGAAGCTAGCTAGGACATTTTTCAGTGTCTTTCCCCTGATGATGACCCTAGTAAGATCCGAGATAGCTACACATCAATTTAAGAGACAGCTGCCCCACTATTAACAAATACCAGGCCACCCAAAGACCATATACAGCAGCTTTGGTTCAATTTGGATTGCACTTCAGCCTTAAAATCCTTATAAAGGCCTCCAACATAATTCCGCGTAATACAGAGGCAGTAAGAACAGCCAGGAATTGGTACAAAAATGCACTAGAAACCAGGAATAGGGAAATCAGGGACAAAGCGTGGGAAGATCTAAAGAAAGCAGCCCATCGAAAAGACAGCAGGCTCTTTTGTGAGGTTATCATCCGACCTTTCTTCACAGAGGCCCTCTTAAATGGAATTGAATGTCATGTTTTAGAACAGGAGTGGGTATGCCACTTCTCCAAACTTTTTAACCCTGATCTCCAACTCGATGGACCCCACGTGGAACAAGAAATGTACCCACTCTTTTTTGACGGTGTCTGGTTAAGTGAATTCATTGATTTAACAACTGTCACTAAAGCTATCCAGAGCGCTGCCCCGGGCAAGGCCCCAGGCCCTGATGGAGTCCCCATTGACATCTTAAAATCTAAACTGGAATTCTGGGGCCCATTAGTATCTAATGTTTTTAAAGCAATTGTGGAGGGGGCCCCATTTAACACATGGTGGAAATCCACTAAAGTGCCTATATTTAAGAAAGAAAACAGGAATTGCCCTATGTGTTATTGCTTGATTTCTTTGTTAGATGCCACAGTAAAAACATTAGGAGAGGTCATCTTGGAAAAGTTGGAAGTTTGGGCAGAAAACAATTCTTTCTTCTCAAAGGCTCAATATGGTTTCCGCTGAGGCCTGGGGACCATCGAGCAGGCACTGAACTTATCCCTTATTTTGGGAAAGTTTGTCAAGGCCTGGAGAGGTAAGGACATGTGTAATGACATGGCGTTTATGAACCTCTACTGTGCTTTTGATTTAGTGGATAGGGAAAAGTTGTGGTCTCTGATGGAGGCAGCCAGGGTGGACCCACCTTTGCTGAACCTTATAAGGCAGTTACACTGGGATACTACTACTAAGGTCCGCTACACCCAACAAGGCGATTGGACACAACCTATAAAGGCAGTCGGAGGGGTTTGGCAGGGCTGTATAATGGCACCTTTTCTGTTTTTATTCTATATTAATTATTTAGACAAAGCCCTGAATTTATGTAGTGGTGATACCCCTAGAATTGCCTCTCGACCGGAACCAGTTCTTTTATATGCGGATGACGCACTTTTAATCTCACAAACAGCAATTTGCCTCCAGAAACTTTTAAATGGTTTCAATAAATTTATGACAAACCTGAGTTTAAAAGTAAATCACCAGAAATCATTTATTTTAACCTGCAGTCCAAAAAACACAAAAACAAAATCTTTCTTTATTGGCAAGACATTGATCATTAAGGTTCCATATTTTTATTATTTAGGTATCCTATTTGAAGCAAATTTGTCATGGGGCAGCATGATCATCCAGGGAATACAAAAAATGGGAGTAGTGTGCAAAGCTATTTTTAGATTCGCCAAAATACTGGGGCACCAGCCTATCAAAGAGATGGTCCAGCTGTATAAATTTAAATGCCTGGGTGTGGGAAAATATGGAGCAGGCGTGTGGGGTCATGAAACACCACCTTAAATGCAGGCCTTCAAAAACAAGTTCCTTTGCCGGCTACTGGCCATCCCAAAATCGACCCCAAGTTTTATCTCCCACAGTAAACTGGGTATGGCTATTTGGAAGGCAGAGTTAAAATGGCCCCCCTCTTACTCTGGGTTAAAATCTGGTGTACCCCACAAGCAGGTTTCCCGAGAGACATTTTGAGCGGCTGTCTGAACTTGGACAATGGATACTCTATCCTGTGGCTGGCATTTTTCAGGAAAAGCTTTAATGATATGGGCCGGACTAATCTTTTTGATTTTCCAGATACCATTGGGCTCCAAACTAAGGCCTTAGTTAAGGAAATAAGGAAAAATGTATTATGATGAATGAAGAGATTAGAATCGCAAGGTCAAGCCATTTAATTTCAGTCCTAAACTATTTGCCAATTTCTACAACCCCTGGGTTAGAGCAGTATTTACCTGTGTGGGAAATCCAGCATAAAGATTTTATCTCACAAGGGTCAGGTTACATTCCATTTATTATTTGGTTGCTTTCCCTAACTGTGGTTCCTGGTTTGAATCCCTACCGGGCTGCCCATGTGATAGTTCCTCACCTCAAATGACAGTGCATTTTATACTTTTTTGCACTTTATATAGCAGCTTGAGAAGACAATTCTTACAACCACTTTTAAGGCAGAAGCACTTTACATCGCACCAAGAGAGTCTGATCTTTTTAAAATGTCTAAATTCTCCTACAATTTGTTTCTCTGTCTTTAATTATATCTTGCAATAAAATCGAGGAGGACACATGCTTCATACATTTTTTTCGTTTTAGACCTGATGAGATTGTTAATAGTTTAAATGAATGCCAATTACCATGGGTGCTCATAAAGTAATCTTATACTATTTTTTTAATTTATCATAAACTGTATTCATTGATGCTTTAAATTCATTTTAATCAATGGGTGAAGTTTTCTCAATGAGCTTTGAATTAGAAAAATTATATGATATACATGTATTTTTAAATCTTTGTTTTTAAGGTCATTGTTATGACCGAATAAAGACTATTGAACTGGACTGAACTCTATTCACCCACTCACATACTGTGGTTCAATTCGTACACTCGTTCTCCAGCCATACACTCATCATCCACACACAAAATTGCTTCATCGATATCTTGCTTTCTTACCTAACCTCTCTCCCCATCCATTCCTCCTTACCTCTCCTAATAACTCTCCTCCTTATTTCCTGCCAGATTTCTTCTTTCAGTTTGTCCTTTACTTATTTCCTTCTTGCTCTCTCTCCCTTCTTTCCATATTACCTGATAGCTTTTACTATCCCTCCACCCCTCACTCCCTTCCTTCCTCCATCATTCTTGCCTTTCTCTATCCACTATCCCACCGCCACTCATGATCAATTAATCATTAATTCAATATTCATCCACAATTGCAATCCACTCAAAGGGGTATATTCACAAGAACGTGTGATAACTACCGCAAGAGTAGCGTAACGCAACTTTCAATATCGCAGCCCATCGCAGGAAAATATCCACGTGTCAACGTGGAATTCACAACAAGGCGGTACCGTGCGATGGCCTGCCGAACCTGCGGGCAAAGTCCGCGATACAACCACCAAGATGGAGATAAAAACACAAACCACAACACCAAAAACACGCGATGGGCCAAAGCGCGATGAGGAAACCAGCGACAAGCAGCGCCAGGCCTGCAACACACACCTGGCAGGCATCAGAAACCTCCATAAAAGCAGGAAAAAAAACCCACACACAAACTGACCAACACACAAGCACCATGGAGGCAGCCGGAGCAGGCGCAGAGGACGAGCGCAACCCCACAAGCACCCCGGACGACCAGCCTGGGACCTCGGGGACAGGGAAGGGCAAGGACAAGAAGACCAGGAAGACCAAGTTCAGTCCGCAGGTGAACAGGATCATAGTCACGGAGGTGATGGAACACCATCAACAACTCTTCGTCACCTCCAACGTGTCATTGCGCACCAAAAATGGAATATGGCGGGACATCGTCGAGGTGAATGCCGTCGGAGAGCACAAGCGGACAATGGACGAGGTCAAGAGGCGATGGAATGACATCAAGCGGAAGACCAAGGATAAACTCTCCGCCAACCTGAAGGCAGCAACGCAGACCGGAGGTGGGGGCCCAGCGCCACAGCTGGAGCTGGATGACATGGAGGAGCTGGTGTCGACAGTCATCAGTGTGGAGACTGTGGCCGGAGTCGGGGGACCGGACACTGCTCGACAGGACACAACACAACCGCAACAGGGTGAGTGACCACCAGGTACTGGTGGGACGGGGAGATGGCCACAATGGCACACATGCACAAGCAAGCAGGGCACAGTGCACACCCACAATCACTCTGGGTCCTCGCCCAGACCCACACACTGTCACAATGTACAATGCCATGCTGTCTGAATGTCAACCTGTACCATGCGGCTACATACATGCGGACACATTATAATACACCATCTCCCCTTCACATCGCAGGGGCACCTTCAACACCTCCTGCAGAGCAGTCACAGCCACTCTTCACTGATGAAGAGGAGGAGGACAACACCAGCATTGACATACAAACCATCCAAGACCTCATTGACCACCTCCGCAACTCACCTCCAGGATCAGGGCAGCCCAGCTACATCAATGAGACCCCACCCACCACCCAAACCACCCAGCAGGAGGCACCCACAGCCCCGGCACCCTCCCAAGACCCCCAGGAACAACAAATGGCCTTCAACGCCGTATGCTGGAGGGCCAGAGGGAGATGTCCGAGCAGGTCCGGGTGGGGTTCGAGCTCATGGCTCACAAACCGGACGCCATCCTTGGGAGTCTATGTCCGCCCCATGGTCTCCAGCGAGCCCTGACTGACATCTCTGGAGTCATGATGCAGAGGGAAGAATACCTGTCTGCTCACAGTGGTCCCAGCGATGCCAGCCTTGAGCTGGCACACATGCAGAGGCTCATGGAGGACATGGTGTGGATGGAGGCGGAAAGGATGGCAGACTCCGGTGCACATCAGCGTAATGTAGCTGGGATCTACCGTGCCCTGCATGTCCTCGTCATGGCATTGCTGCCACAAGGCGTGGCGATGATGAATGCTGCTGCCCCCACACCATCCACATCTCCGCCCCCTGGTGTGTCAGTGCCTCCCAGTGCGGCAGGCGTATCCACTCCGGCACCTGATGTGTCACTGCCACACAGTGAGGTCGACAATCCTCCTCCGGCCCCTGATGAGTCAGTGGCACACAGTGCCTCAGCCGGCACTGCAACACCCACAGGTGGGGCAGGGCACACACCCGGGGACGAGGACGTGGATGGGACTGTGGTCAGGAGGGTCAGCCACTAGCATCCATTACCGCCACCTTGCCTGTTTCTGCTTGGTGCCGCACATGGCCTCAAGACCCACCACTGACCCCCGATACACTCCGAGGCACTCACCTTGGACAGCGACATGGACTGCCACATGCTGTTTGTTGACCAATGACATGGCGGACAGACTTCAGACTGTACCCTTCCACTTCCGCGGTACAGGTCATCCCGGGATGGACACTGGCTGGCCCTCCACGGGCCCGTATTGTGTGGTGTGCTCGGCATTGCCCTGTACCGCTCCAGCTGCATGACTGCACTGGATGTGCAAATAAACATCTAGTGACGCACTGCTGTGTGATGTCTTACGTCATTCCTGTGTGGATGTGTGGATGAATGTGGGGATAGTGCCTTTTCTTGCGTCAATGATGTTCATCCTGTGGTATGCCAGTAAGGGGGTGCGACATTGCATCTTGTGTAGCGGGTTCCGTGAACACTGCAGCAGGGACACACGCATCAGTCACTTCCTTGTCCGGACATGGACTGGACCACGCCCAGAGCCCACGAGTCATTGTTGCAGGCCCTGCGCTGGTCCGGCGTACGGCAGGCCAGTCCACTCCACTTACGCACCGATGGGGGGCCCTCATTGCTACCCGTCACAGCCGTACTCGCTGGTGGTGTGCGGGTCACTGGTCTAGTTGTCAGCATGTCACGGCCACTCCCTGAGGGCAGGTTTTCACACACACCACACCCATCCGGCACAGGCGTCACAGGCCATGTGACTCCGCCAACATAAGGGTCCAACGACATCACATTCCCCTCTTCCGGTGGTGACTGGATGACGGACGCCCCACGGTTCGCACCCATATAGGGCCCATGAGTTGCTGCGCACAGGGTTAGTGGCATCCGAGGCCTGGAGTACGGCACAGGCCTACCACCACATGGCGCAGACTGGGGTTGCACAGGGTTAGTGGCATCCGAGGCCTGGAGTACGGCACGGGCCTACCACCACGTGGCGCAGACTGGGGTTGCACAGGGTTAGTGGCATCCGAGGCCTTGCGAACGGTACAGGCACCCCGCCACGGGACGGTGACTTTGGGTGCACTGAGTCAGTGGCACCTTGAGCTGCTGAGCGGGTGTGCAGCCTGCGATGATGCCCCGTCCCGGCGGTCCGGACAGCTCAGGTTTTGTGTGCCCTGCTGGACCGCAGTGTAGGCCAGAGCCAGCGGGCAGCGCGGGCCTACCGCCCCGTGGCGTCGCTTCAGGGATGCCAGAGTTGGTGGCACCCATTGGGCTGAGCGGGTGTGCAGCCTGCGATGATGCCGGGTGCACTGGTATGTCCTCTGCCATGGAGTAATCAAGACCCAGCACCAAACGTGAGACCTGGTGGCCTGCGGAGCGTGGCTGCATGATGTGGAGGGTGCCATGTCCGCGGGCCCCGAGCTTGTGGCTTGCAGCGGCACATGGTGGGACCTCCTGTCTACACGCCGGTGGCGGAAGGTGAGCATGGAGGCCTGGGTGTGCATGGGCGGGCATGCTCCGATGGGCGGCGGGAGAGGTTGGGGTGCCTCTGCCTGGGTGTGCATGGGCGGGCAGGCGATGTTGTCTTGTGCAAGTGTGTGCACTGTGCCAGTCATGTATCTGGGCTCTGTTTCAGCTGACATCTCTGAATGAGATGTGTGACCTGGTGAACTGCCCTACATACCGGCACGTGGTTGGAGACACACCGGTGGCAGCAGGTGAGCAGTGTGGCCTGGGTGCGCAGGGGCGGCACTCTCTCTCTCTCTCCCTCTCTTCTCTCTCTCTCTCTTCCTCTCTCTCTCTTCTCTCTCTCTCTCTCCCTCTCTTCTCTCTCTCTCTCCCTCTCTCTTCCTCTCTCCTCTTCTCTCTCTCTCTCTCCCTCTCTTCTCTCTCTCTCTCCCTCTCTTCTCTCTCTCTCTCCCTCTCTCTTCCTCTCACTCTCCTCTTCTCTCTCTCTCTCTCCCTCTCTTCTCTCTCTCTCTCTCCCTCTCTTCCTCTCTTCCTCTCTCTCTCCTCTTCTCTCTCTCTCTCTCTCCCTCTCTTCCTCTCTCTCTCCTTCGCTCTCTCTCTGTCCTCTGATGTGCGCAGGACACACCTTCTCATCATGTTTTTTGTCTTACAGGCTGTGACCTACGTATTGTCCGGAGGGGAGCGGCCATGTGTCTTCATTTCATTTCGTTGTTCATTTTAATAAAGTTTCATTTGTTGCTTCGAAAGTGAATGTGTGCTGGTCATTTCTGTGACGACACATCCATGTCACCAGTTGTGATTGTGCGGCATCAGGCGGAATATTTTGTACATGTTTAGGTGTGGCTGATGTGGCATGTCTTTGGTCGGGGGGGTGCCAGGAAGGGGTGGTCCTGGGGTGGTGGCGGTGGGTGTTGTGGCCCTCTTGGGTGTCCGGGCCGCATGATGGGTGGCTCCATGGCATCTGTTGCCCTTGGGATGTGGCCCTGGGCTGTGCTCCCTTTTGTGGTGCTGGCTGCCGTCCGACTTTACACCAGGTCAGAGCAGGTGTAGATTTCCTGGTGCTAACGCGCCTTATCGCCTGTTTTGTGTTTTTATCGCGGATGTGGCTGGTCATTGTGAATGTTGAGGTGTGCTGTTGTCTCTGCTTTTGTCACGGGAATGCCTACTCTGCATCTCATTAGTGATATTTGCGAGGGTCCTCTGTGGCGATGTTTTTTGCGGCTGCTATCGCGGGTAAACTGGTGCTGTGGGCTGTTAACACCGGCTTGTGAATGGGGGGGTAAATTTATCACGACTTTGGCTGCGATAAAGTGCCGTTAATTCAGCGATAGCTCCTTGTGAATATGCCCCAAAATGTATTCTCCATTTCCCATTCCACATCCATTAACTTTTCATCTACTAATCATTTAACACCATATCACCATCCATTTACAAGTCGATCACAATCTTTCCATCAGCTATTCACTATTAGACCTTGGTTCACCATTCACTAGTCATCCACTCAAAATTCATCGAAATCAACTCACCTTCCACCATACGTCATCAAATTGCCATCCACTCTCCATCTGAATCACCATTCACTGTCCATCTAGTAGTAACTCACAATTTGTTCACCATAAACCATCTAATTACCTACTATTTACTATACATTTAACTTTGACCACGTCTTTGCCAATCATTCACCATTCTTCACCATTCACCACACACTTAGCATACATCAAATAGTCACCATTCATTTGCCATTCCCTATCCAGCCATCATCCATTCACCATTTATCATCAATTCGCCATTCACCACCCACTCACCATTCACCATATGTTCACTGTTGATTTCCCATTTCCAATTTATTCACCCTCCACTCGCCAGCCACCATTCATTCACCCTCTCTATTTAGTCCTCATTCACCTTCCATTGTCAACTCTCCACCAATTGGACACCCATTTACCATCCACTCACAAACTATCATCTGTTCATCAGTCCTTATCAGCTACACATAATTCCTTCATTGGCATTTGCTGCCATTTAATCATCCATTTTTTATTCAGCATCCATCCACCATTTACATCCCATCCACCCTCCACTCACCAACTGCCATCTATTCACCAAAGACCACCCATTCACCATCCATTAACCTCAAAGCTCCAAAGTTATATAGTTGCCCCAGCATTGCCACCCCAACATCACATTCCTCTTATCATATAATGTTACTTTACATAACTATCAGAACGTGCAAACTAAACTACACGTAACACCATGCAGCACAACCCTTTAGGTAGATAGATGAAAAACAATCATGGTTAAGAGCACTCACACTCCAGCATCTGCATGGGATAACCATTCGACCCTGTTGAATAAATTAAATGACAAAGTACTTCTGCACACTCACTCATGCACAGAATACACAATCACAAAAGAATACACTGGTAAATCCACTCTTCAGCTTACTGACAAAACTCAGTGACATCAGCACACCTAACTCGGGCCAAACAAATTGCAGAGCTATGTGGAAAAGGCATCAAGATTCTGAAAGTGCTACTGGACCACACAAGCAGGTGGGAAGACACAATGTAAATGTATTTATTTATTTATACATTATGTATAGCAATGTGTGTAACCTTTTGGATACTTCACAGAACTATTATGTCGGACCAAGTGGCACCTATCAAGTCAGGCTCTGGTGGGCTACGACAACCCTCAGCCCCTTGGTTTGTTTAAGAGCTTAGATCCATGCGCCAGAACTGTAAAAGCCTCCAAGGATCCTGGTGTAAGTTTTATTTACCCGAGGATGAAGAGCGTTACAAAAAGGAGCTACAGTTTTACAACATGGAAATAAAAAAGGCTCAAGCTAAATATTTTACTAATGAAATTACTCATCTAATAATAAATCTGAGAAGTTTTCAAAATAACTAAGATGTTAATCCCTCCTCCCTTGCTCAGCCCTTGGAAGCCTCTCAGAAACTTTGCTCAAAACTCTCAGATTTTTTTGAGCGTAAGATCTCAGGTATTGTAGAGCATCTAAAGGCAACTGGTACCTGCACCTACACTGATTCAAAAGGGTCTGAAGGCCAGACTTTATCTTCAGCTAGCAAAAATAGTGAGTCTTTTCATACGGGGGATGAGCCTTTATTAACATATTTCCCTCACCCCTCTTCTTAAACAGAATTTACTACCATTTTGATGGAGGATTCTGAGAAAGCTCTTAAAGCTGTCAAGTCCAGCTCCCCTGATGACCCATGCCACCTTGGATTCTAGCCACCAACACAGGAGTCCAAAATCCCATTTAAATGATTCTCTGCACAAGGCCATTGTCCCTCGCTGCTGGAAAGAGGCTGAGTTGATTCCATTGTTAAAAAAGCCTACAGCAGATAAGGCAGTCCTGGATAACTATAGCCTGATTTCTTTGTTGCCAGTATTCTCAAAGATCCTAGAGAAACTGGTTAATATCCAACTATCCAGAAACCTCAACACCAATCAGTTGCTGCATCCATCACAATCTGGTTTTCGCCCGGGATCCAACACTGAATCCACACTGGTTGAGGTCTCCGATGTAATTAAGCTGGCTGTAGAGAACGGGAAGAATGCTGGCTTGCTGGTATTGGATCTTTCAGCGGCGTTCAACACAGTATCCTATCCTGATGCAAGGTTTACGTGACATCGGGATAGGTGGGACCGTGTTGGCTTGGCTGGGTTTTTTCCTTTCCAGCAGATGTTAGTCTATATGGATGCCGCCTTTTGCATCAGACCCCAAACCCCCCTCAAATTTGGAGTTCTCCAGGGCTCTGCCTTGAGTCCAACATTGTTTTATATATATATATATATATTGTCCCACTTGGCAACCCTGGTGGAATCCTTTGAAGTGCAGATTATCTGTTATGCTGACGTCACGCAAATCCTTCTGACTTGGAATGGGAACATCTCTGCTGCCCAAGATAGATTTACTGCGTGTCTGTCAGCAGTATTCCATTGGATGTGCTGCAGTAATCTCCAGTGCAACACAAGTAAAATGGAAGTGCTGGTAATTGGTTCCCCTCCCCACTTTGTGATGGTGGGGTTTGGCCCCCTCTCCCTCGACTCCGACCACAGTGGTGCGGAACCTTGGAGTGAAGTTTGATAATAACATGTCTTTCAAACCACAGACAGAAAGTGTTGTAGGGAACTGCTTTGGCTTCCTCCTGTTCCTGAGGACATTTTTGTTCCTGCTCCCCACTCTTTGCTAGAGGATGGTAGTCCATGCCCTTATAACATCTCAGCTGGACTACACTAATGCACCATACTGGAGTCTCGCTCTGTACCAACTTAAGAGATTCCAGTTGATGCAGAACGCTGCAGCTTGGCTCCTGCTTAATATCCCCGACACACCTCTATACAGGCACATCTCAAGGAACTGCTGTGGTTACCCATTCGGGATAGAGTGAAGTTCAAGGTTCTAGTGTTAGCCCATAGATCTTATTATGCCATAAGTCCCAGCTACCTCACCAAGTGTCTCTGTCACTATCTTCCTGCTTGTCCTTTGCATTCTGCTGATGCACTGCTTGCGGTGGTGCCAAAAACAAGATGAAAGAGATGGGGAGGCTCTCATTTCTCTGTGCTGGCGGCTGCTGGTTGGAATTCTCTTCCTGTGCACTTTCGTGCTACCAGGGATGCAGGTTCTTTCAAGTGCAAGGTAAAAAGGCCTGGTTATTTAATAGTGTCTTTTAAATTTCTCTTCTTGTAGTGTTCAGAGGTTACAGTACCTATAGCACCGGGACACTCTACAGAGTAGCCGTGCTCTTTACAGGTGCAATTTAATTTGATTTGATTTAATAAGCTAATATTCACCATCTGTTGGGCAGAAGAAAGGTCCCCTGCATGGGTCCCCGAGTTCATTGTAAGAAACTTTATAGATGTTTGACACTAGCTTCAGCACACATGGTAATCATGCATGTGAGCTGAAGACTATTTCTATAATACAAATTGTGGCCCAGAGTAGGAATTTGTGGTCTGGAGGGACACACCATGTGCACCCTCCTCGCCAAGCATTACTACTGTCACTTCACCAGACTGTGGGGGAACAAAAGTGGTGGCAGCAATAAGATTTTAATGCCACAACAAGCCTTTCCAAATGTCTCAACCAGGAGAAGTCTCTTACTGGCCTCTCCTACACTTTTAACTGGTTTGCCAGTCCCCTTCATATGCATCCTTCACCTCATCCATGTGGGACTTGGATGATGCATGTGTCTAGATGTATGTCAAGCATGTATGTCACATGGGGTTGTGGCCACACTGGAATCCATTTTGTTTTTCCATGTTGTTTTGTTGGAATCCATTTTGTTTTCCTATATGCAAGAGGTACTTATATAGAAGGTGGAGAGAGCCCCATAGGAGCAATGTAAATTTCAGGGCACTCCCAGAACATTCCAGAGATCGATTATAGAACATCAAACTTGTTGTGGAGGAGAGAAGACTAAATGTCCCTCTGAAGCTTAGGGAGTTTCCTAACCCTTTTCTGTGCCATTGTTCACAGGACAGGCTATTCCTCACATGTTAACAGATAGGTAAATGGGGCGTCCTCTCCTTCTTTTGTGCCCTTGTTTTGATTCTCCATTGACATGAGACTCCCAACTCCAGCCCACCTTCCTACTGACACCTGAATGCAATGACCATGGCTGGGCCTGTCTGAGAGCGTTAAGCAAAAGGCAGGTTTAGCAAAACCAGTATCAGAGCGGTCTGTTGGAATACACAAAAGCTGTCTGCAACTTTAGCATAAAAATGAGTCAGAAACTTCCAGCCTTTGTGCCACGATTTCTCTGCCAGTGGAATCTGAGAAACATTCTGTAATCTAGGGACGCCAGGATCAGGACCAAAAACATTGAAATTGCCACAAAGCCTGCCAGGGGAGGCTGCTGTGACCCTGCCGTGAAAGAGGGAGCTGAATTATCACTCAGAAGGGGCACTGGAGGCGACCTTGCACAAGGAGCACACTGCCCAGAAGAAGCGGGACTGTAAAGGAGCCGAGGAAGGGCAAACTGAACACATCCTCTGCAACACAGGGAAAATATCACAACTGTGGAACCTGCTAATCAAGGGAGGAAACATTCACCAGACACCATCGCCAGTAAAGGTTATTTTGACCTCGTCCCATCTTCCCCAGGAGGAACTAAGAACCTATTTTTCCACTAGATTACAACCGATATCTGTCCCATGGGATCAGCATAGGCTGTTTCCCAGAAGCCACAGAAGTATTGCCTGAATGCAGTGTGATAGTTTAAATGTCCCTGCCACCTTTGTACAGTATTGCTTTGTGTGTGAATGATAACGTATTTTCTCTTAAATGCAAAGCATTGGCTGGACATTGATTTATTACTTTCTATTGGATGGTTTGCTAAGTTTCTAAGTCCAAAACACCGTGGACTCTTATTGATGCAATCTGAGCCCAATAATCCCTGATTTTCCTGGGACTCTGGGAAAAAGTTCCTACACCATCCATTCACGAACCATTCACCATTTGTTTATTTGAAACTAACATATGCATCAAACAATTCAATACAACACGCCCTATTATCCCCAAACACATCATCTTTTATCTCACACTTTATAAGCATAACTTTCAATACAGTATTAAGTCTTAAGATTCTTTGTGCTTTCACAAAAAACGAGGCTAATTGAAATGCCATATTTAATTTTTTAAATTTAAATTCTTCTCACCCATTATGCCTACTTCATCCGGCTCTCCTTTGATTACTCCAATACCTTTTGGGAGCTCACCGTGCTTACCTGCATTTGGTCTGCCTTTATCTTCAATATCCTGTTGGTTTGTGAATTGTGTATACCGTTGGTCCCATGCTACCACCATCTTTCTCTTTTTCCTGTCTTTTTGGTACCTGCAGGTGCTTAAATGCTAACCTTTTCATCCTTGTACCTCTAGTTTTGAATTTACTGATGGTTTTAAAGTGTTTTTAAAGTATCTCTAGTTAAATATAAATTGGTGCATCACTGCTGTTGACCACCTAAGGTACAAAGGATGGCCTCCAGTCTGGGACTCAGTGTGGCAGAAGTGGCCTAGTATTACAGGTGAGGCATCAATGTTAGGGAATACTTCTTCCAACTATCCTCAGAATGACGCAAAGAACACACAGACAGCAGGCAGGGCTCCAGAACAGATGAAATGTATTTGTAGGTACCAAGGTATATTGGCCGACCAAGGCAGAAGGCAGATGCACATCCCAGTGTTACGTCTTAGAACAAGCTTCTTCTGCCTGAGTCATTTTTGTATGGCCTTTTTATGCTGTTACAAAGCGCTGTTACCACAAAACCCCAAAGGGGACACAGTCCCACCCAAGAGGGGATACAGTCCAAACATGGGTAGTCATATAGAAAATAGAATTGCCACATATGCAGAAACTAAAAGGAACACCATGTCAAAAATACATATCTGTCGTGTAGGCATAAATGAAAAGAAAAAGGTGGACTGTTAGTAGGATAAAGGGAGATATAACCTTGCTTGTGGATTGTCCTGACAACTAAATTGTGTGAGACAGGAGGTTGACCTTGACTCTGAGAGGCGTGTTTACACAGCTGGTGGAGATGTCAGAGAGGTCAGCGGTGGAGCCTTAGTGCAGTGCTGGAATAGAATTGTGAAGGAGGGGGAGCACTGCTGATGACCTGAGCAAGCAGCTTGGTCAGGGACAGAAATAGATAGCTCAGTGGGTTTGACCTAGTGCAGAGGAGAAGTAGGACTAACTATAGTACATACATATGGATATATATTTTTCCTCCAACAATCACGTCTGAAAACAACACAGGAGGGGCTGCAAGCACATGACACAGTACCCCAGATGAGCCCTGCAGAACTGAATATTTAACCTGAAAAGTAGCCTCCAAATTTAGACTCAATATGTCTGTGGTAGTCTTTGAAGCTAGCTGCAATACTCCAGGTAAGGAGTCAAGATCTGTACACAATATTCAAATTGAGCCTTGAGAATGCCACATTATGTTACAATATTTTGCATCAAGATTCGTTGACCGTATTCCATAAATTTTATTTCAGCATCCATTTACTATTTATTTATCTACATTGGACACACAGCCCACACATGTGACCCGTAACCTGTTCATATCAAGGATATTAGAGTCTCATTTTTTGTTTTATTTGCTATTTTAAAGTATAAATGTTTCGTTTGTAAATGTAACTGGTAATGTCACTTAAAATAGTGTGCTATGTCTACCTGTGGGTTTAGTTTGTGCTAGAAATGCAAATAACCAAAGAAGTATACTGTACACAGCCTTCCAGATAAGGCCTTGAGAGTGAGGTGTGCAGTGTACAGTTGTAACACAACCTTCCTATTGTTCTAGTCTTATTCTCTTTCCTTTTACACTTCAACCTTCACTTTGATCTTTCTTTGGCCTTGTTGTGTTGTCACATATGCAGAAGGTCATATACAATATCATCTTGAATATGGTAAAGGATTTGCAAAGCTTGCATTGCTGCTGCTTTTGCTATAACAATTCTGTGTGTGCAAGGGAAGCTTACACTGGCTGTGCTTGTGTATGTGAGGAAAGTGTGTACCTTTGCTTCCTATACTGCACCTATTCTGTGGAGTGGGGAAACGCAAAATAGCGGCCCCTCCTGCAGAATGGGATGAGGGACCGCTGAGTCTCCCATATTGCACAGATATTTTTTGACTTTGCGCTGAATGGAGCTCTCATTAAGGGTTGTCGGCCCATGGAGGGTTGGGCTCCCCCTGTGCTGCAGGGGCCTGAGTTAAATCCTGACTCTGTGTGTGAGGAAATATGCATTGCTTTTGCATGTGCTGTACCTGCCCTCTGCGTATGACGCAATCCGTCCCGCCTCTTTGTTTTGTACTTGCTCTTTATGTTAGGGAAGCTTGAACCACACCTACCAGCAATGAATTTAAGTACAGGGGTTTTCTATATAATCCCACAGCCCCCACCATGGAGGAGGCGGGGGTGGTCAGGGTCTGCAGCATGGAGGGGGCTCCTTATCCACCTTTGGATAAAGAGTACATTCTTGGCAAAAAATATACAGAAACTGCTGCTGCTTGGCTGCAGTATACTCTGTGGAATGTACAAAGCAGTGGGCAGGAAGCAACGTTTGCAACAATTTTGATTTATTGTTGCAACACATAGAGAAAGAGATAGAGTGAGAAGGGGGAAGAATTACAGAGGCACAATATAGAGCAGAGAGAGGGCGAAAGGCTCTAGAGAGTAAGGCAAGTAAGTGACAGCTGAGTGAGTGAAGCACACACTGTAAAGGGAAGTGAGGGAGACCTAAGGAAGAGTGAGAGACAGAAGACAGGAGAAAGAGAGTGGCAATCTAGAAACAGGCAAAAAACAGAGAGCAGAGAAAGGTTAGAGAAAAAAACAGAAGAGGTGAGAAAGGCACAGCATGGCAAGTGTGTGAAAGATAGAAGGTATAAAGGGACAGCTAAGTGGACATGAAAGTAAGATATGGTGAGTAACTGGGTGTTTGTTGTAGTACCCACCTACTTTTTGGCCTGGTTTTTGATGCAACTTTGACTGAGGTGTGCTGGGTCCCTGCCAACCAGACTCTCAGTACCAGTGTTCTTTCCCTAAATTTGTACCACAATTGGTGCCACTTCAGCTACCCCTGTAAGTCCCTAGTAAAAGGTACCCCTAGTGCCTAGGGCACGGGTACTGAAGAGGACCCTGCGGCTGCAGCTTGTATTGTTCCACTCCAGGGACCCCTCGTCAAGACTATGCATACTGCCATTTCAGGCTGCGTGTCTTGATGCAACGAAATCCAAAGAGCCGACATGGCAAACAGCCCTGCGTGCCATGACCCTCATACACTGCATAAGGTATAGGTAAGTCACTCCTACTGCAGGCCTTTTGACCTAAGAAAGGATGCACTATATCCCATGTGTGGGCATACCAGCATGAGCAGATATGCCCCCACAATGTCCAGTCTATACTGAGATATTGTAAGTGAACAGGAAAGCCAAAGAGAGAACATGGGCTGGATACTTGTCAATACGTGTTTCCTAGCTCCATGATGGTTTCACTTATTTCTAAGGTGTTTGGTATCAAACAACTTGTATTCATAAATCCTCACTGATGCCAGTGGTGGATTTATTAATAAATTCACAGAGGAGACCTTGTTAGAGGGTCCCCTTAAAACCAGCCAAGCACTGGTGTGGCCTCTGACTTGTTTGCGCCAGTCTGCCACCACCAAACATGCTTCTGACCTCATGGGGTGAGTGCCAGCACTCTCAGAGGCAAAGCCTGTCTAGGCGGAGGTGCTTCACACCTCCTGGGCGGGAAGCTTCAAAGGCAATGCCACATTTGAAATCCAACCCAGGAACCTCCAGATAGTGGGGGAGGCCAAGCCCCCTTTCCTGCTCCACTTTTGGTGGGAGGAAAGGTGGGAACATTTGTTTTATTAGGAGGAGGGTCCCCACTTAGCCTGCACCACCCCTTGGGTGGGGCAGGCAAAGTGAACTCTTCTCCTGAAATTCCACCATCTTGGGATGGTGGAGAAATAGCTTATCAGGGCTAGGGTAGTGCCCCTTCCACTGGAAGTGGTCACTAGAAGGTATAGACAACCTAAAAGGTAGGTAGCCACTGGCTACTACCTTCCTCTCCTTGTAATGCCTCAAACTTCAGTATTTAGGTGGCACCCGAGACCTGAACATCAGATTCGGCGGACAAGAGAAGGGAAAGGACAAAGAAGAGCTGTTGCCCCAAGACTGACACCCTCCTACAGAAGAAATTGGCGCCAAACACTGCCTGCTGCGTGGAAGACTCGACAATCATGGTGTGGTGTCTTGCCCTATGGCTGTGAGGCCTCCACAAACCCCGGAGCCTCTCCAGCCTTCAAGAAATCACCAAGAAGTTCCCTTGAAGTGAAGGCATCACTCCCCTGCACACCGCAGGCTCCAAACCCGTGAAGTCCGGCTTGTCGACTTGCTGCTCGCCAATGACCTCGACACTGCACCGAAGCAAGGAAAGATACAACAGCACCAGAGGGTCAGATCTGTATCTTCCCCAAGTTTGGAGACACCAGGACCTACTGGAGCTGCAGTGTTCTAATATCCGGGGTACCAGATCTCAAACGGCAAACACTGAGTCCACTCCGGACTCCAGTGACTGCAGAAGCAAGCACCCGTCAAGGGACATCAAGACCACTGAGACAGACTTCCTGAGAGGCCAAGCTGTCCTGAGATCGCCTCTCCAAGTTGCCTGCGGCTGACTGCGAGGACTCCTAGACGCACGATGCCCGGCTGACCTAGCTACTCGGCACCCAGGCCCACCGGACCTGGTAACGACGAACCAGCTGTGGCCCTTGTGACCTCCTCCCTCAATTAGGACCCATCGGACTTACCTGTAAGTCCTCTTGTGCAGCGTGTTTTCAAGTGGCCCCCTTCATCTTTATACACCAGCTTCCAAGACCTTCAGCACACTGCTCCCGGCCGAACCGGGAAGCTCCCGAACTTCTCCTGCTGGAACTTTGGACCTGGTCCTAACATCGCCCCAAAACGAGAAGGTAAACTTTGTGAAAGCATTGCCGGATTTTATATCCATGTTTCTTCTATTTCCCCATTGTTTTCAATGGTGCATAATTGCGCACAAAAAGTGGTATATTTTCCAAACTTTGAAAAATCGTAACTTCGAAAGTACTTACCTGTGTTCTTGATGTTAAAAATGAAATTGGTCTCTTCTTAAGTGTGTCTCATTTATTGCCTCTGTGAGTACAACAAATGCTTAACACTACCCTCTGATAAGCATAACTGCTCGGCCACACTACCATAGAAAAAGAATTAGTATTATTTAATTTAGCCTCTGTGTACCAGTAAGGGATCCACTAGACTCTCTGCACAGTGTACTTAGTTTTAGTACACTATATAGAGAGACAGCTTTCTAGAGATATAGAGTTTGGAATACAGCAGAGGCAAGAGTGTGACAGACAAGTGAGTGGTGAAAGGCGACCAGGGGAAGAGAGAATGAGTACATTAAAGAAACAGGTGAGAGGCAGAGGTGACAAATATAGAAGGGGATAATATTGGACAAAGACAGATGAGAAAAAGAGAGATAGGGAAAAAGGTGAAATAAAAAAGGGAGAGAAGAAAGACAACTTGGGATAAGAGGAAGACAGGAGATGAGAGAGAATGGCAGACTTTGTAAAAGAGAATGGGCCAGGGATGAAATAAGAGGCAGAATGAGGAAGAGAGACAGAGTAGGGGAGAAACACAAGAAAGAAAGTTGATACGGGTGAAGAGATTCGGAAGAGGAGAGGAAGAGGAAGAAGGACATGAGGAAGAGACAGCGAGAAGGGGACGCTTGTCCATTAAGACATTCAAGTACCACCCCAGCTCTTTTCACTGTGTCACGATGAGGGGTCAGAGGCTGTAGCTCAGCCTGTTCAGCGCAGCTTGAGACCCTCGCAGTCAAAGGAGAAATAAAACACAACTTGCGGTGGATATTTACTAAAATTTTGTGCAATGCAGTGCTGCAACCAAACTTACCTCATAGCATTTCACTAGGAGACAAGAGCAGGGCAGCGACATATCAACTTAGACATGGCACAGCTGCACTCTTCCTTAGCGCTGGTACTCTTTTAGGCTGACTTTCACTATGCTCACACCTTTTCACCATAGTGCAAATGTGTGAGCCTAATGTCTGGCATAGGTTTTGTACCTGACTGGTACCCTTACAGTGCACGTCTAGTACAAAAAAATATAAGACAAACTTTAAAACTTTTCAAATATTGTGTGTGTGCTCTACAGTGCAGTACACATGCAAAGTTTGAAAACTTTGGAAAAATAAAAACATTTCTCCAAGTTAACTTCTGCCTAAAGCAAAAGTTATTTTTTGGTGGAAACAAAATAGGGCCTCATGTCAAAATCCATGGCTAGTAGCATGGAAATGCCCATACACCTCAAATGGGACACTTTACGCAAGGTAACACAAAGTAGTGCATAGTGCTATTTTTCGTTACTTTTGGGCAACTTTTCCCTGCAAAACTTTTTTTGCACTGGAAACTAAAAAACATATCAACATTTTGCACCAGTTTGTGTCTTTGCCCTGGCACAAAGTGTTGAATAATCTGCCCCAACATGCCTTATAGACTGTAAGTCCATGCTCAGTCTTTCAGACATGCTCAGTTTGTGCTGCTCACTGCACTAATGCACAGAGGTCTGTTACAGAGAGGGACCTGAACTTAAGGCCTGCAGGTTTCCAGAAAGCACTAAACGTCAGCATTAAGAAATCAATGGAAGATTCTAAGCTACACTTACAGTGTGATCAACAGAGCAGGGTCTTCATTCATTCCTTGCGCTCAAAATGACACTAAAGACCTAATTCCAAGTTGGGCAGAACGATATCAAGGGGAATACCACCTGCCTATCTTCTAGGGATACCTTTTTGCCCAATTGCAAGTTTATCTTGTGTTGGAATGTATTATCTGGAAAAACCTAATGAGTTTCTGTGCATATTTTTCCTCTACTAAAAGTAGGAGGATAATATATGCATGAAAACAAGCCTAAACTCAAGGAAAACATGGTCCTGGTAAATCCAGATCCTGCATGTTTTCCCTAATTTCTGACCCCATAACTCATAAGGGTGGGTACATGGGCTGGAGATTCCAGCAGAAACTGTATTTAGGGTGCAAGTATCTCTACCTCCAATTACAAGCCAGCTTGTAATAGGGCGTAGGTGTTACACATGTCCTTATTACAGCTGATTGGAGAAGGGTTAGAATCAATCAATCAATCAGGGGTTTGTAAAGCGTGGTTACTCACCGGTGAGGGTTTCAAGGCGCTGAGGTGGGGGGGAGGGCTGCTGATCTGTCTGGGTGCGGAGGGTCAGTCATTCAGTCAAAGAGCCAGGTCTTGAGGTCCTTCCTGAACCAGGTCAACAACGCGGATTGCCTGAGGTGGAGGGGTAGGGTGATCTAGGTCTTGGCAGCAAAGTAGGTGAAGGACCTTCCTCCGGTTCTGGTCTTGTGGATCTGTGGGATGGAGGCCAGGGTGAGTTGGGCGGAGCAGAGTTGTCTGGCGGGTGTGTGGAAAGCGAGGTGGAGGTTCAGATATTCTGGTCCTGCATTGTGGGCCTTGTAGGCATGTGTGAGGAGCTTGAAGGTGATTCTCCTGTTGATAGGTAGCCAGTGGGGTTGTCGGAGGTGTTGTGTCATGTGGCTGCTGCAGGGGATGTGGAGAACCAGTCTGACTGAGGAGTTCTGAATGTTCTGTAGTTTCCTGAGCTGTTTGTGGGTGACACCGGCATAAGGTGCGTTACTGTAGTCAAGTTTACTGGTGATGAGTGCATGGGTGACCGTCTTTCTGGATTCTGTGGGGAGCCATCTGAATGTCTTTCGAAGCAGGCGGAGCGGGTGGAATACAGGATGAGGATACTGCATTGATTTGGCGGTTCTTTGAGAGAGAGGAGCCCAGTATGATGCCAAGGTTGTGTGCGTGGTCCATAGCGGTGGGAGGGGTTCCTAGTGATGCGGGCCACCAGGAGTCTTCCCAGGCTGAGAGGGTGGGTCCCAGGATGAGTACTTTGGTCTTGTCCGAGTTGAGCTTAAGGCAGCTGTCTTTCATCCAGGTAGCAACTGCCTTCATTTGGTTGTGAAAGTTGATTCTGGTGGCTGTGGGTTCGTTGGTGGGGGAGATGATCAGCTGGGTGTCATCGGCGTAGGAAACGATGTTGAGTCCATGGCTTCTGACGATGGCTGCGAGGGGAGCCATGTAGATGTTGAAGAGGGTGGGGCTCAATGAGGAACCTGGGGCACGCACTCCACAGCTGATCTCTGTAGGTTCTGAGAGGAATGGGGGTAGTGGCACTTGAAGCAACTGAATAGAATGAGCTTTGCAGGAACCGGGATGCACGCAGCTGAGGAGTGTGAGCTCCCAGAGCAGGAAGCATGTAAAAATAAAAAGAAATGTCTTGAATAATGATGTTGGTTTTACAGAAGTTCATACATGCACCTTTCTGCTGGTAAATACCAGAGGTTACACATGCTCATTTTACTGACCCTGAAAGATGAAAGCTGAGCCAGCCCTGCCAGCAATTGAACTTGTGACCTTCAGATCACGGACAGATGTCTTCAAGTGAGCATTAACTTCCTACGCCATCTAGAGTGCTGGAGTTTGAGCTCACCCTGAAATAATAGTGATACTTCGAGGAATATTGTGGAAATCCATGACATGCAATGGTGATATATGTTGAAGAAGAAAACACAACACTCTGGATAGCACATAGAAGTCTAAACAGCTGTGACTCCTTCGCTAAGGCGGAGAAGTGCTGTCCCACTGCTCTTTGAGCAGTGGAAAAAGGAAAAATAAAATGATAATAACATTATGTTATTATCATTTTATTTTTCCGTTGTCAGGCAGGTGTACGGGACGGAGCAAGGCTGTGCAGTCATCACAGCCAGTAGGGGAGGAGTGGTTGGGGCACTTAATTGCACATGATTTATTTATTTATTTTATTTATTTTTAAAGTTTCATGTAGCGCAAAAATGACCCTAGAGGGTATCAGAGCGCTTTACATTACAACGTTCGGAAACATTAGATGGTTGAGGGGTAATATGCATACATTCAGTAATCGACATTCAATACAAAAAGAGGTAGACAGTGGTAGATAAGGTAACATAAGTTGCTAACAGTGACGTATGATTTAAAGTTTTAGGAAGTGAATTTGTTCATTAGAAGCATTTTCACTTCTTTTTTGAAGGAGGAGGAGGAAGGGATTCTGCGTACATCTGGAGGTAAGGAGTTCCAAATCTTCGGTGCGATACCAGAAAAGGCTCTGCAGTACGTTCTCTTTTTGTGGAAGGATTGTGGTTTCAGTAGTAGTGAGCTCAAGCTTCGCGAGTGTCTGCAACCTCCAGATGGCACTAGCTTTTGTGCTAAGTAACTGGGGGTTTTGAGATGAAGGGCTTTATGGGTCATGCAGGCAATCTTTAGTTGTATTCTTACCTCATATGGTAGCCAATTCAGTTCTTTTAAGGTCGGTGAAATGTGGTTATTTCCTTTTGTTCCAGAGACGAGCCTGGCCGCAGCGTTAAGAGATGCCCTCAGCGGGGCCAACTTGTATTTGGGAAGTCCGCATAGAGTGGTGCTTCCGTAGTCCAATCTTGGCAACACTAGGGCTTGTACTGCCATTTTTAAAGCGGCCTGTGGGAGGAAGGGTTTAAGTTTCCTTAGGATACTCATCTGATGATTAGCTCCTTTGGTAGCATTACTGATATGCGCCTGCATATTCAAATGTTTGTCTAAGGTGATTCCCAAGGATTTTGCGGAGTCAATGACACGGGGAGAGCAGTCAAAGCTAGTTAGATGCTTCAGCCAGAGGTCTATCTTGGGTGTGTGGTTGGGATGCGAGAGGAGGAGGAATTCAGTTTTTTTGGTGTTGAGCATGAGATGGTTGTCAGTGAGCCAACTTTGAGTATTATGCAGAATAGCGTTGAGGGAGATGAAGTCTTCTGGGGAGGAGATTTTCATATAAAGTTGTGTGTCGTCTGCATACAGGTGATATAGAATGTTCGCAGAGTTCAGCTCATTTGCCAGGGATTCCATGAGTAGATTGAAAAGAATGGGTGATAGTGCTGAGCCCTGTGGAACCCCTAGGGTGACCAAGGAAGGTTGAGAGAGAGATTGCTTCAGCTTAATTCTTTGGGTTCTGTTGTTTAGCAAAGAGGTAAAAACATTGTAACACGGGACCAGATAGGCCCATCTATCGTTCCAGAAGGGACAGTAGGTTGTCATGATTGACCGTGTCGAAAGCGGAGGATAAGTCAAGAAGTATCAAGAGACATTATTCATTCTGGTCTAGCATTTTTAATATGTCGTCCATTATGTGTGTGAGTGCTGATTCAGTGCTGCGTCCTTGACGGAATAAGGATCGGTGTTGGTCTAGGAGGTTGAAATTCACAATGTGGTTGCATAATTGAGTTTGTACACATTTTTCTAGTAGTTTCGCAAGAGTGGGGATTTTGGATATAGGACGGTAGTTGTTGAGATCTGAGGGGAGGGAGTTGACTTTCTTTAGTATGGGTGTTACCTGCCCTACTTTAAGGCATTCAGGTATGGTGCCTTGCCTAAGAGAGGTGTTTACAATCTTTGACCATAAGGGGAGAATAGAAGTTTTTATCATTTTGAATAAGGAAGGAATGGATCAGTGAAGTGATTGGAGTAATTAATCGCAAGAAGAGTGATATAGATGTCATGTTCAGTGTAGGGCGTGAAGGTGTGCCAAGAGGTATTGTTTTTTGGAGTTCCCATTGGTGTACTAAACTGATCCTTGACCTGGGAGTAAAATGTAGACTCATGGTCGGTAGTTGTAGGAGGGGCATTCTTAGATTGTATGTCATATTCAATGGTTTTAGTTTTTTCTAGGAAGAAATTGGCAAGCTCCTCGCAGCTAGGGGTAGCCGACTCTTTAAGATCCATAGTGTTTGGTGTGTTGAGCGATTGTTGTTTGACTATTTTAAATAGTTTTTTGGGCCAATTCATGGCTTGGTTCAACTGGGTTCTAAAGAAGTCCGCCTTGGCCTTTAAGATTTTCCTGTTGTATGTATTCCTCAGTGCTCTAAGGTGAATTAGGTGTTCTCTAGAGGGTATCGATCTCCATATTCGAAGATTCCAAGATGGTTTGCCAAGACCTGTACTACGAGCGATATCTTGGTTTTAATCCTGACACTGGGCAGCTGAATTAAAAGTAGCATTATAGCTGACCCCCTAGCCAGTTTTAATCACTTCTACTAACTCACTATATAGCACTGCACTTTTTTCAGTACACACCGAGCCTTAATGGGGTTGTAGTACACCCACCTTCCATTTGAAAACATCCCTGAGCTCCTCCCTCGCAGCGAGGGGGTTGTAGCCCACGTGAGTACTAGGTTCTCACGTGAGGAGGTACCCCCATGATAAGGCATGACACCTCTGGTGTGTGAGGGGAACTGTCCTTAAAAAGGGAATCCCCAGTTTGTACACTTAGATATCCTGAGTCACATGCTAGACCTCCCTGCGAACCTGGGGCTTCTTTTGTGATGTGTTAATATGAATGGGGAGTTGGCTCCCGCTGGTCCTTAAACCTCCTCTAGCCCCCCTTGTGTGATTACTCCTTCTTCTGGCAGGAATAGAAAAGGACTGAGGGGAGGTGTGACAGTGGCCGGCAGCAAGGTAAGTAACTTTTAATGTATTTGTTTATCCCCCTAACCCACCCGTACTACTTGGTGGCAGACGCCACTGGGTCTAAAATGCATTTGATGCAAATTTGCATTCAAATAAGCAAGGCAATTGCTGTAAAAACCATACATTTTGATGCTAGTTACACACTTTTTCTCAATCCAAGTTAATGGAAGTGACAACACATAATAGAAATGAAACCTTCTGCTGGGCATTAATAGGCAGAGGCCAGGATCTTCTCTAGAGAAGAAATGCAGGAAGAATTTGGCGAACTGGTACAACTAACACACGCAAGAGTTGACTCTACTGTTTTTTAAAATGCTTGTTTCGTTGTACCAACTTCAGAACAAGGCAACGCTTTGCTAGAATGGTGCACTACACAGGACAAAAAGATGGAGACTCAAAATGCGTATAAGTGTGCAATAATACTAAAGTTTTATGGGCCTCAATCAGGTACAAAAAAGAAACATCACTTGATTTCGAAAATGTAAAAACACAAATCAAGGTACACATGTGCATTTACAAAGTACACTTGTAAAAGGCACAAATGCAAGTGAATTCACTTTCTCAATAGGCATGAAAGGTAAAAGGCATCCAAGTCTGGGAGTAGTACACATAAATACTCGATGAACTTGGCAACTGTTTTTTGTGCACTAAAAGTGTATTTACTAAAAAAATCTAAAAGCTGGTATTTTTGGGAAAAAAGTGTTTTCCTAAACTGACTACCTTTTGTTATGGGGAATTTAGTGCATTTTTGCCGCAATGAAGGCTTGAGTTTTAAAAATGGTTTTGTTCTTGAAAACTGAAAATCTGATTTTTGGGGATGCTTGGGGGCATTTGTAAATTTTTAAGAAAATTCGTGCTGAAAAGCAGCCATTTTTTGTCACAAGTTTCACATTCCATTCTTGGAGTGGTGAATGCCCAAAGACTTTAGGCATGGTCACTATTCCATGGCATGAGTGTTCCTCAATGTTCATTTAGAACTTTTTTTTTTAGCAAATGTATTTAGACAGTGATGAATGCCCTACATACCCCATTTTCAAAATAAATCCTGGGAGTGAAATCTCCCTAAAACTGCTGGTGGAGGTCAGGCTTGCTTGCTGTGCAATGGAATTTGGTGCCGGTTTAAAACACAACTGGAAGAGACGTGAACAGGGTGAGGAAAGTTGGCACGTTGTTTTGTAACAGTCTATGCATAATTTGACACAGTATAATGCATATAATTAACTCAAAGTTAAATGGGATTTTCACTGCCAATTTTGGGCATTAAGGTTCACTTACAATTTTTTTTAACAATGTGCCACAGCAAAGTAGTTCAGATTTGGTGGAAGCATATGGTCAGATAGTGGCCGAATCTCGGGATATGTGAGGGCTGAATAGATATGAATCCCATTCATATATATGTTAAATTGGAAATATATTACCTATATTATATTGGCGATATATTACCTATATTCACTACGTTGAAAGGGGGGTTTTCAGCCATCCTCAACAGGGCTTTAAAGCATGTAAGTGTCTGAGGCCTCTTCAAAGTGAAAAACACAATTGCTCAGATACAAATCTGTTTCCAAGGTATGTAAGACTTTAAGAATGCAACATTATGAGTCTCAGGGATTTTGGTACATTTATAGAGAACATTGATGTCCTCTGGTTCCCCAACTTTCAGTGATTTATTACTGTACATTTGTTGACCTTGTTATTTATGGGTGGAGTTTCCATAAATCCGGTGGTTACCAGATTGCTGTACTTGCATTTGCTGGGTGAGTAGGGGTGACACCAAGAGCAAAAATTCTTCAACAACTGTTATTGATATTTTTTAGCTTATTTCATACTTAAGGTATGAAAGGACTTGGGCAGCTAATCATAAAGTATAGGTTTCAAGCACAAATCAAGAACCCAACATAAAAGAAACAGTCATGCATGACAAGGCACATCTGGGGGCATTGGTGTCCCCAATGCATTCATGTTGTGACCAATGAAAGACACAGACAGATTGCCCATGCACTTAAACTCCAAGATACTGCTCTTGCTAGTGGATATAGCAGCAATAATCCGGTATTTATGCTTTCACTAGGCTGGTGCACAAGCAGTAGGAAAGATGCTTAATAAGTAGAGTACTGGAAGTAAGTCCCGCTGGTTAAGAACTGAGATGAAAAAGGTGATCCAGGGTGAGTTCGCGCATGTTCACATAGTCTACATGTGAAATCTCAGTGCGTGACCAGTGATTCACCTGATGAATAGCCATATAGTAGAATAGTCTAAATCCAGAGCTTCAGTCTGTGTAATCTGTGGGGTACCCCAGCTCTGTGAGTCCTTGTGAAGCCAGCGAGTGGGGGGCAAAATGGGATGAGGGTTAGATAGGGGCCCCCTCATCATGTCTTGCAAAGGGCTCCCTTAGGTTTTGTTACGTCATTGGTGTGTGTTAACGAAACTTGGTAAATTATTTTCACTAATCAAAAGCCAGAAACACTGGTTAATTTGCAAATCATGACAGGAAACTGAAAGATTATTTGGGCAACCATAGGTGAAGATGAGGTTTCTTGAACCCAACTGCATTCCTAATGTGTGAAAAGATGGAAAAAGCGTGCATGTTTCGGTTCCATAAGCCAGTAATTCAAAATTGATGTTCTCATGCCCAAAGTGAATGGTTCCAGGAATTTGCTTTAACCCCACATCACAAGAATAAGGATTTTTAGGCTACCAAACCAAAGGCCTTTCCTCTGCAGGTTTTCGTAGGCTTCTAAAGTCAACATTCTCATGCTATTTCAGTGTTATTTCACCCACCAACTAGTATTCAGGGACATTGGTCACCCTTACTTCAAAAATGCTAGCAATTTTAAGGGTATTCTTTGCTCCTTGCAAAATCCCTTATGCCACTAAATGGCAGGAATGTCTGTCACACCCTATCCTAACGGTAACAGTCCATGTGGAGTTCTTTGCATTGCCAACTTCCCCATTTCCAACATCAGTAACTCCCTGGGACTTCAGTCCTCTCTAAATCACCAGTCATTAATATTTATGTCCCGCATCCCCAATCTTGCAAACCTGAAGGCTTTCTCGTGCCCTAAAAATCTAGTCTTCCCAAATTTCTGTGCCTCTCGATTAACCAGGCATGTGTGGGAATTTCTGCAGATATAAAGTCTGCTGTCACTGAGCATTTTAGGACTACTTTAGTTCCCAATATCCTAGTAGCCATAGGAAGAACATAACATTTTTGGAACTACTGATATTTTTCTGAGATATTTATAGAAGTATCTATTTCAGATATTTACCAAATTGAAGTTCCCATGATCATAAGGAATTCTGACTGCCCATCAGCACCTACCGTTGACTTATGATTTATGAATCAGAAGAAATGTTATGCTAAATCTTGGGGATGCAGTGAAAACATTTTCAGCCAAGGGCAACAAACGTACGTGTCCAAGATATTACAGGATAAAAGACCAAAACAATAGAAAATACAATTCGCAACTGTAACGTGTGCGAGCGTTATACTGGGGTGGAAGTCTAGAAGATTTTAAAACTTCAAGAAAACAACTGGAAGGCCTAGGCAAGCACACAGTATTCAAGATTAGGTATTGCTAACGTTGACATTGTTTCACAAATTCATCTTTCCTTTCATATGGTTGAAGAAGGCATGTAATTGCTTTCATATGGCTGTTACCTGTATAGATTGAAACATGGAGGGGTTTCATATATATAATGCAAAATGAATCCAGATGGTTCACAGATTCTGAAGTTGAAGCACAGAGGCTCAGCGAGGGAACGTGTGCCTCAAGTGCAGAGGATATCTCAGAGATGGAGTGGAATTGAGAGTAGAATATGAGTGGACAGCTTAAGGTGCAAAAGACCGTCCGAAAATATCAGAGGTGGGCATTGCCAATATTTCTCAACTTTAGCTTTATTTTTACCCCACTGAAGGAGTCACTTTTGTTACTTTTATAGGTGTTACAGGTGCACTGACAGAATCGCCCACAGACTAACAGATCGGAGCACATAGGCTCAAAGATGAGACGTATGCCTACAATTGAGTGCATAGAAATCTACACCCTCTTTCATCCTTGATAGACAAAATGGAAGTTGGCAAGAAAAATGACTCAATTGTTGCAATAGGAATGCATGAGAGGCAGGAATCAACTCAAGCAAAAGTGAATGACAGCAAAATTATCCATTGCTTACTCTTACATTTGGTGGGTTGGACTTAGAAAAGTATATCTGACCTCCTCAACATCCAGCACTTGCCCCAATATTATTTGGGTTGGATTGAGAACAGTAAATTCGACCTCCCCAAAATTCAACACTTTGCTTAGAGTTATTTGGGTTGTGGTGAAATTATTAAATCTAACCTCCTCATAATCCAACACTTGCCCTGGTGTTAGTTGTTTTGGAACAAGAGCAGCAATCTGATCTCCCAAAAAGCTAAAACGTCCTCAGTTTTTGATGGGTTCCAGTGCAAATAGTAAACCAGACCTCCCTACAATCCAGCACTTTCCCCAATGTTAGTTGGGTTGGAGTTAGAATAGTAAATTGGACCCTGCCCCCCAAAATCCAACTCTTTCTACAATGTCTGTTATTTAGATAGGAGTAATCATAGTAAATCTGACCTCTCCAAAATCCAACCCATTTCCCAGTGTTAGGTTGGAGTGAGAATAATAAAGTTGAATACAATAACATACAACACTTTTGCAACTGATAGCTGGGTTGGGTTAGATAGGAGATTTGACCTACACAACACCCATCACTGGCTCTAATGTTGGTTGGGTGTGAGTGCGAACAGTAAATCTGACTTCCCCAAAATCCAATACTTTCCTAAATGTTAGATGGGTTTGTCTTTATTATGTTAACATATTATTTGGGGTTTTTCTTCATAAAAATGTGTGTTGTAATGAGTAATACAAATGTAATAGTCAATTAGAAATTAAAGTAATATTAATGTAGCTCTTAATATATTATGTAAATTGTAATTCAATATCACAGTTCATTTTTCAAAATATAAGTATTTCAGACTTTTAAACATTTATGCAATAAACACAATTTGTTCAATTAAAAATGTTAATAGATTATTTACATAGCATGTAATATAAAATAAAATATTATAAAATACATATAGCATATTGGTAACATAATTTCCACTAATGTCCTTTTGTTTAGTGGTTTTGTTAGTTTGGCTTGGAAAAGTTTTTAACAGTAGTACGTTAGGCCTTAATGTTTCCTGTTATGAATTTTAAAACAGTTTATAGATAGGCTTTGTATTTACGTTGTGTAGATTTTTTAAGGGCTATTGTAGTTTTCTCTATGGGAATTGTTTGTCTGGTGGGTGGGAATATATAGGTTTTATTTTTATTGGCCACCTCGAGTTCTGAAAAGAAGGATTTTTAACTCCAGATTTCACAATTTTTTATTTTCCAGAAGAAATAGTTCAGATTACTTATATCCAAAGTTCAATATTCAGCTTCTTTGTTTTCAGTGTTTACCTAGAGCATTTTTTTTTTAAATATATTTTGAGTTTTGGAGGGGTTCAAATCATTTATTGCATGGATTTTTGATAAACCAACTTTATTGCTTTTTGCACTAATAACAGTACCAAACAAACATACACAGCTACTGCTCCTATAGTCATCCCTCACACATCATAATCGTATCAATCAGTTATCAGCTATCAATTCCACTTGTCCAAACCATGGTATTCCCACCATTTGCCCTCTATCTTCCCATGCTTTTGTGGGTGACCCTGGCCTTCATAGACAGTCTTTTACTGCAAGGCGCACCAGTCTGCACCCCCCCACCATTCGACCATCGTAGGGGGTCTCATGGATTTCCACTTCTGTGCAATATCCATCTTAGCAACCAATGTCGCTATCCCAATAAACCCGATGTTCTGCCCTTGCTCTGCCCAGGTCCTCGAGCAGGGCCACCTTGGCTGTGAGCTTCAGCTGTCGGTTCAGGAGTTCTCACTCTTTCCTCCCCCAGTATTTGACTATCAATGGGCAGGACAACACCGCATGAAAGAAGTCCACATCTGGTGAGCGGCAGCAGAAGCAAGCTGCCTGGTAAATCATGCCCTCCCGGTGTAACCTCTGAGGGGTCATATATGTGAGATGCAAGTAATTAATCTCAACCAGTCTGAGCCTTGTGGATATGGTCAATTTTCAGGGTGGGGGGGCAATCTTGGCCTCCCACCACTCTGTTTCCTCCATCTCACCTACCCACGCTTCCAACTTCTGTCTCAGTCTGCCGAAGTGATCCGCTGCATTGAAAATTAGGGTGCAATAAATCTGGGATACGGCGCCCCTGTTAAGCCTCCCGGTTAGAAACTTAGCCTCAAGGGGGCTAAACTCCGGGATCTCTGTGTTGGGGGGATGTTGGCCAAGAGGGCGTGTCTCAACTGAAAGTATTTGTGAAACTGAGTGTTTGACAGTTTGAATTCCTGTTGGATTTCTTGGAACGCCTGTATGTGGCCATCGGCACATACATCCCCGAGATGCAAGATACCTAAGGTGTCCCACTTTGAGAACACCTCTAGTCCTGTGGTGTGATACAGCCATTCCCCAGCCAGAGGGGGTGAGGTCATCCCATCAGTCTACCATCACAGCCTATGAGGCGGAGCTTCGCTCTCCAACTGAGGAATTTCGTCTGAGTCATTACCGGCAGGGCTCTCAGGATCAGGCCTCCATATAGTATGGCCAATATTGTACCTAAGCCCATCAGGTTTAGTTCCAATTGGTACGCTGGATCCCCCCAACCCCTGTTAAACCAGTTGTTAATTATGACTAGTTGGGATGCCATATGGCATTCCCAATCTGCCAACATAGGGGGACTTCCGACAGTTGATCATTGATATGTGGGGGCGTCCGCCCATCCACAAAAATTGCAGAGTGTGGAGGTGAGTTGCTGGAACCACTGCCTAGAGATTGGAATGGTCAAATTCTGAAAGACATAAAAGAAGCATGGCGACACCATCATTTTAAAGAGAGCCACCCGTCCCACCAGATGTAGCGGCAGTTGCCTCCACTTCTGAAAATCCCTCTTCATGTTGGTCACGAGAAAAGTCAAGTTAAGACTCCATGTCAAACCTGTGAGTAGAGATATATGGATGCCTAGATACTGAAATAACAGGCAACAAACAGGGTTCGCCGACCACTTGTTGCATGAGCTCAAGTCCACCCGTATCGGGACCAGCAGGGATTTTGCTTTATTCACTCGGAGGACCAAGGCCTCTTCATAGATCGCAAAGAGTTCAAGGCCATGTGGGCCTGAAGTCTGTCGGTCCACTAAGAAAAGAGGACATCATCCGCGTGTGGCTCTATCCGTTCCTTGGGGTCTAAGTCCATCGCCGTATATGTGTGTCACAGCGTATAAGTCTAGCCAGGTGTTGATTGTCAGTGCAAACAGAAGAGGAGAAAGGGGGCAAACTTGCTGGGTGCCCCTACAGATGGGGAAGGGGGGGAAGGGAACCGTTGATCAGGACTTGAGCAGACAGGTGGGAATAAAGGAGTTTGATGAGGCTACGGAGGTAGGTCCCTACTCCTGGCCATTCCAGGATGGTATCAAGAAATGACCAGTCAAGCATATCAAAGACCTTCTCAAAATCATTCAGGAGCAGGGACACTGGGTGTTGTAGGGCATGTGCTTCAGCAAGCTCTAATTGAACTCTTCAGATGCAGTGGCAGGTGCTCCAAGGTGGCATAAAGCCGCATTGATCCAGGTTAATCAGATTGGGTAGGGTCCATCCCAGGCAATTGTCCAAAATCTTGGGGAACACTTTGATCTCCGCATTAATTAGGGATTATGAATTTTTGAAGGATTCTTTTTTGGTTTTAGGATTTATTTTTGCATTTGTTGGGTGGAGTGTTTTTAGGACTGTTGCTTGTGGATTTTGGATTTTGCTTGTAGATTTTGGATTCATCTTCGAGGACTTCAGCTCCTAAACTGTAAGTACTTTTTGATTTATTGTATGAAATGTGAAATGTTGGGTGGGATACATGCTATTTTTGTTTATTACTAATTTATATTTATGTGTAAATGGTTGTATGTTATTATAGTATAGTACTTTTTACTGCTGTTCTGTTGATAATGTAAAGCTTCATAGAATTATTGATACATTTTAATGTGTTTAAAAAAGGAGCTGTTAATTATTTTTTATAATTTTTTAATGTTCAAGTTATGGGCTTTTGTATTTATTTCTGTTTTATTGGGGTATATTTTTAAACATATCAATCAATCAAGGGTTTGTTAAGCGCAGCTACTCACCCGGAAGGGTCTCAAGGTGCTGGGGAATGGGAGGGGGAGGCTCGCAGCTCCTCGGCGCTCATGGAGGATGGTCGGAGGCCAAGTGGGTCAGAGTTCTTCCCTTGCCTTTCAGGGTACGTGCGGTGCCGGACGCTCATGATGATTCGCCGAAGAGCCAGGTCTTAAGGTCCTTCAGGAACTTGGGGAGAGTGGGTGTCTGACGGAGTTGGAGAGGGAGGGTGTTCCAGGCCTTTGCCGCGAGAAAGGAGAAGGAACGACCTCCTGTTCTGGTCTTCTTGATGCGTGGTACCGTGGCGAGGGAAAGCTGGGCTGAGCGGAGGGATCTTTGGGGTGTGTGGAAACAGAGGCAGCAGGTCATGTAGGTGGGGCCGGTGTTGTGGAGGGCTTTGTGGGCATGGGTGAGAAGCTTGAAGGTGATTCTCTTCTTGACGGGGAGCCAGTGTAGTGCCCGCAGGTGTTGGGTGATGTGGCAATGGTGCAGTAGGTTAAGGACTAGTCTGGCAGCGTCGTTCTGGATGTTCTGGAGTTTGCGGGTGAGGCTCTTGTTGATCCCAGTGTAGAGTGCATTGCCGTAGTCCAGTCTGCTGATGATGAGGGCGTGGGTGATGGTTTTCATCTGTTCGAGGGGGATCCAGTTGAAAGTTTTACGTAGGAGACGGAGGGTGTGAAAACAGGGAGAGGTGACGGCGTTGATCTGGCGGTCCATTTTGAGTTCGGTGTCCAGGATGATTCCGCGGTTGCGTCCGTGGTCCGTGGGTGGGGGTGGATTCCCGAGGGCTGGGGGCCACCAGGTGTTGTTCCAGGCATCGGGATATGGGCCTATGATGAGTACTTCGGTTTTGTCTGTGTTCAGTTGTAGGCAGCTGTTCTTCATCCACCTGGCGACTGCTTCCATTCCTTCTTGAAAGTTGTGTTTCGAGATGTTGGGTAGTGAGAGAATGAGTTGCGTGTCGTCTGCGTACGATACGATGTTGAGTCTATGTGATCTGACGATGGGAGCGAGAGGGGCCATGTAGACGTTGAACAGAGTAGGGCTGATGGAGGATCCTTGGGGGACTCCGCAGGGGGTTGGCGTGGGCTCCGAGATGAAGGGAGGAAGTCTGACCCACTGCGTTCTGCCAGAGAGGAATGAGCGAATCCAGTCGAGTGCTTTGTTCTGGATTCCTACATTGTGGAGTCTGCGGGCTAGGGTGCGGTGTGACACTGTGTCGAAGGCTGCGGAGTGGTCCAGGAGGATGAGGGCCGGAGTCTCTCCTCTATCGAGGAGGGAGCGGATGTCGTCTGTTGCGGCGATGAGGGCGGTCTCTGTGCTGTGGTTCTTCCTGAAGCCTGATTGGGAGGAGTCGAGGATGTTGTTCTTGTCGATGAAGGAGCCAAGTTGGCTGATGACAGCTTTTTCAATGACTTTTGCCGGATAGGGAAGTAGGGAGATCGGTCTGTAGTTCTCGTGGTCGCTGTGGTCCGCCGATGGTTTCTTTAGGAGAGGGTTCATCTCGGCGTGTTTCCAGTCATCGGGGAAGGAGGCGGTCTCGAAGGATCGGTTGATGATTCTTTGTAGCTCGGGGGCGATGATGTCTGCGGCTCTGTGGTAGATGTGGTGGGGGCAGGGGTCCATGGGGGCCCCGTGGGGGCCCCGGAATGGGGTGTCCTCATGGTCTTTAGGGTGTCTTCGGTGCTGAGGGCTGTTCAGTTGTCCAGCGTCTGTTGTGTGGTGCAGGAAGCGGTGGGTGTGGGTTCATCATGGAGGTTGTTTTTGTCAAAGTTGTCATAGATGGTCTTGATCTTGTGATGGAAGAAGGCGCCAAGTTTGTCGCAGAGGTCCTGGGAGGGTGGGATGTCGGTGGACTCGCTGTTGGGTTGGGCAAACTCTTTGATGATGCCGAAGAGTTCCTTGCTCTTATGTGCGTGGGCGGAGATTCTTTCCTGGAGTGCTTTCTTCCTTGAGTGTCTGATGAGTTTGTGTTGGGCAGTGGTGGCTGTTTTGTAATTGTCGAGGTTGGCAGGGGTTTTGGAGTGCCTCCATAGTTTTTTGAGACGTCTGCAGGTTCGTCTGGATTTCCGGAGTTCGATGGAGAACCAGCTGGCCTTCTTGGTGTGAGGGTTGGAGGATTTCTTGAGGGGGCGAAGGTGTTGGCACAGTCGGTGATCCATTTGTGTAGGGTGCGGGCGGCGGTGGTGGGGGTCATTGTCTGAGGCGGTGGGAGTGGAGCCGCTGAGGGTGGTGGTGAGCTGCTCGTCGGAGATCTTGTTCAAATTCCTGTGTTGGGGCTGGGGTGGGCGTCTGCGAGGGATGATCGCTTTGTAGGTGAAGTGGAGCCAGTGGTGGTCCGTCCATGGGAGTTCGGAGGTGTGGCTGAAGGAGATGGAGTTTCCTGCTGTGAAGATAGGGTCGAGGGTGTGTCCTGCTGAGTGCGTTGGTCCTGATACAATCTGATTGAGTCTGATGATGTGGCGGTTTTCCAGGAGGGAGATGGAGTTGGGGTCTTGACGGCTGTCTAGGTGGAAGTTGAGGTCTCCCAGCAAAATGTGGTCAGTGGAGGTGATGGCATGCAGGGTGATTATGTCGGTGATGGAGTCGGAGAAGGGTGCGCAGGGTCCGGGAGGTCGATAGATGAGGGTGCCTCGTAGGGTCGTGGTCGGGTTGACCTGTATCTTGAAGTGGAGGTGTTCTATAAGGTTCGTAGGCCCGTCGGTGTAGGTGCTCAGGGGGAGGTTGACCTTGTGGGGGATGGCGATGGTGCCTCCGGGGCGGTTTAGCCAGTCCTTCTGGGTGATTTTGTATCCCTCGGGGATGGCGATCGCAATGTCCATGTTTCGGTGAGAAAAGCGACGTCACGAGAGCTGCTGTCGAGGAGGTCCCAGATTTCCGTGGCGTGCCTGTGGAGGGAGCGGACGTTGAGGAGGATACATTGCAGGGTATGGGCTGCGGTGAGGATGTTGCTGATCAGCGGAGGTGGTTCCTGGGTTTTGGCGATGTTGAAGGAGTGGCGGCAGTTTTGGCAGGTGAAAGGACCGTGGGTGTCGAGAGGAGAGGAGAGCTTGCAGTCCTTGTTCTTGCCGCCGTTGAGTGCATGGAGATCCGCGGAACTGTAGCGATGGTAGGTCGGAGGACCAAGGTTCCTGGCACTGGTCGCGGTCGGGTCGCAGACGGGTGCAGACGGGCTTGCCTTTGGCATGCCTTCGGGGCACCGGCGGCGCGCCCGCTGCGCGCATCCGCTGCGCAGCCTCCATTAAGTAGAGGTCAGGGGTGGGCGTGACAGCTGGGAAGCGCGAGCGGGGAAAAACGCGGGAGGGGCCGCGGGGGCAGCAGTGGCAGAAACTGGCAGGAAGGCAGGACACGGAGGGGGAGAGAAGAAAGGGAATCTGGGGTGTAAACAGAAGTAAGTGGAGAAAGAAACAAAATAGAAATACAACGCGAGCCTAAGCCACCAGAGAAAATAGAAATTAGAAACAGAGAGAAAAAAAATCAAGAGTAGCCCAGGGAGAGACACTGGGCCTCAAACCGTGGTCTGAGCAGGTCAGAGGCAAAGCACTGTCTGGATGAGCTGCGGAGCTGTGCACTGAGAAGAGCAGGAACCCAAGAGGTTATGCTTGACTCAGCGCGTAGCGGCCTCCATTAAGTAGAGGTTGGGGGTGGGCGGGACAGCTGGGAGGCGGGAGCGGGGAAAAACGCGGGAGCGTTAGGGGCCGTGGGGGCAGCAGCGGCGGGAACCGGCAGAAGGGCAGGACGCGGAGGTGGGAGAGAAGAAAGGGAATCAGGGGTGTAAACAGAAGGGGAGAAAGAAACAAAATAGAAATACAACGTGAGCCTAGGCCACCAGAGAAAATAGAAATTAGAAACAGAGAAAAAAAGAAAAAAAAATTAAGATCAGTCCAGGGCGAGGAACGGGGCCTCGAATTGTGGTCTGAGCAGGTCAGAGGCAGAGCACTGCCTGGATGAACTGCGGAGCTGTGTGCTGGGCAGAGCAGGAATCCAAGATGTTCCATGATCATTATTTAGAGTTTTATTTAACCAGTTTATATTATTTTAGAATGATAAAAATTAACATTATTTTAATAGTCTAAAAATAGTTTACTTCTTTATAGAAATTGTTGGACCTGGCCCTCCCTCCAGGGTAACCCCCAAAACCTTTGCATTCACCCCTTCTGTTTAGCTGAATTTGTTTTTGTTGGCTTTAGGTTTCTGTGATTTTATCACTGATAGCCAGTGCTAAAGTGCTTGTACACTCTCCCTGAAACATGGTACAATTGTGTTACACCTGATTGGTACATTTAATTTACTTGTAAGTCCCTTGCCTAGTAAAGTGGTAGTACTTGTTCCCAGGGCCTGTAAATTATATGCTACTAGTGAGCCTGCAGCATTCATTGTGCCACCCACTACAGTAGTCTTTAAAAACATGTCTCAGGCCTGCCACTGCAGCCTGTAGTGGAGTTTTAAGCTGCCATTTCGATGTGGCAAAATAAACATTTTGTCAGGCCTAAACAGCCCATAGGGCAGGGTGCATTCTATTTAAAAAGTTGGACATGTACTTTTAAGATTTATATGTCCTGGTAGTGAAAAACTCTTACATTTGTTTTTCACCACCTCTACATAGCATAACATTGGGTTACCTTATTACATCTAATAAGTGATAACGTTTGTTTTGGAAGAAGCTGCAATATAACTTTTGGTTTCTCATGAATTATAATTTAACACCCTCTTTAATAGTAAACAATTCTGAAAACGCCACTTTTTGAAAGTTGCCATTTTCTTGCGCTAACCTTTTGGTGCCTGCAGCCTATTTCCTGGAGTACATGACTAAGTGTAATGGCAGTTGGCCTTTGTGTATTCCTCCCAGACAGCCACACAAAAGGGAGGAGTGGGTGTTGGCAGGATGGGCCATGCTGACCTGATGGGAGGGGCGGAGCTGTCACCTACCACATTTGCACTTCAAAGGGTCTGCCTCAACACACACACAAAGAACTTCAGTAGCCTTTTGTGACCCAGACTTTCCGGGACCAGGGCAGGGTGGAAGGGAATTCCAGAACCAGATGGGGGAGGGAGGAGTCTAGAAGTTTGTCCCACTTCGAAACTGGCACCAGGTATAAATATTGGACCCTAAGACCCACTCTTCAGTACACTCCTGGACCTGTGAATACTACAGAAAAAAAGACTGCCCTGCTGCCAGAGGACTGCTCTGCTGTCTGAGAAGGAAGACTAGACCTGCTACCTTCTTCCCAGGCTAACTGAAGTGCCTCCAAGGGTCAGCTGACTGACCTTTTGTTCTGAGCTACAGGGACATAACAAGCTCCAGAGGCCTCCCTTCATCTGCTTAGCTGACGTGCTGCACTGAACCTGTCTGAGCCTGCAACTGGATCTGCCCGAGCCCTGCTGGCCTCTGCAAGAGTGAGTTTCTATTCCCATAGAGGTGCCTCCCCACATCCCGGGTCCTTGTGTGGCATTAGAGTGCACTCACTTTAACTTAAGGCAAACATCCTGAAGTTTTGGGCTCTTTGCGACTGCAAACGGACCCATTTGTGCTAAGATCTTGCCGCCCACACCGACTGCCAATGTGAAGCTCCAGTGAATCCGACTCTTCACGCTACAGCAATTGCCACCGACGACTGGCAATGAGAGATCTGCACTTCACACTACTACATCGACGGCCTGAAGTGACCGCCTACATGAAGCTCCAGCGATGACCCTCTGTGATGCCCGGCCTGCTCTTCGTGTTACAGCGATGACCATCCGCAACACTACCTGCTCCTCGGGGCCTCCTCCACTGCTAACTGGCATCTTTGCACTGGACTTTGAGAAGGTATCATTTTCAGCGGGATTAAGCTGGTCCCTGTATCTGACCCACGCTCCATTGTGGTCAGCCTGAACTTGTGATTTTGCACCGATTTAGGACGACCAATTGACCACAAGTAGTGATTTGTACTTTTGGGAACTATACTTACTTACATTTTTTAATTGTATATCTCCGGTTCTACTGATTGAGATTTTCTTCATTTTGGTGTCAAATAATTGATTAAATTTTACTCTGTTTTTCTAAACTGGTGTGGGAATTTTCTTGTGTTGTGTTTTCACTTTATTACTGTTTGTGTGATGCATAAATACTTTACACATTGCCTCTAAGTTATACTTGACTGCTTTTGTGCCAAGCTTCCAGGGGCCGTATTATACATAGTGCCCCCGGGGGTGAAAAGTGCAAAAACAACAATTGATGGACAGAATGCAGAACAATGTCATACATTCACCCCAGTACAGAGATCTGGGCCTAAATCCATCGTTTTTTTGCTCACCATGCCATTCCAGTTTGAACCCAGCCATATGCAAATCAGTCTTGACCCTGTGCCCAATGGGAACAGTTCAGCCCGAACTGCCAGGCCAGGTCCTCCCTGGACTGGAAACAAGCATCCTAGGACCGGTTTCGGGGTTTCACCCCTCTTCAGCCAGGATAGCTTGATTCCAGTGGCATGGAGAGCACGGAACCCACGTCTGGGCATACCCGTCCCACTCAGGGTGACAAATGCAAAAACAACAATTGATGGACAGAATGCAGAACAACGTCATACATTCACCCCAGTACAGAGATCTGGGCCTAAATCCATTGTTTTTTTGCTCACCATGCCATTCCAGTTTGAACCCAGCCATATGCAAATCAGTCTTGACCCTGTGCCCAATGGGAACAGTCCAGCCCGAACTGCCATGCCAGGTCCTCCCTAGACTGGAAACAAGCATCCTAGGACCGGTTTCGGGGTTTCACCCCTCTTCAGCCAGGATAGCTTGATTCCAGTGGCATGGAGAGCACGGAACCCACGTCTGGGCATACCCGTCCCACTCAGGGTGACAAATGCAAAAACAACAATTGATGGACAGAATGCAGAACAATGTCATATATTCACCCCAGTACAGAGATCTGGGCCTAAATCCATCGTTTTTTTGCTCACCATGCCATTCCAGTTTGAACCCAGCCATATGCAAATCAGTGTTGACCCTGTGCCCAATGGGAACAGTCCAGCCCGAACTGCCAGGCCAGGTCCTCCCCGGGGGTGAAAAGGGCACAATGATTTTACAGAAGAGACCGCAGACGCTTGTCCATCCCCTTCTGTAATATTGATAGCAATGGTGCACATGTAGCACCAGAGCTATTATGACAGGTTGTTCCCTCATTTGCAGAGAATCCCTTTGCCTCTGCACCCACGCCTTATTACCAATGTGACGAGCAGAGGCAAACATGCCTTTAGGAGGAGCCTCCTAAAGGCAGCCCTCTGAGGGGGAGAAACAGGGTGCCATGGGTCTCCCAGACATCCCCCCAGCAGGTGGGTGCAGTCACACACTACACTACCCTTCAAGGGAATCTCACTCCCCTCTTCAAAGTGCAGGTGGCATGCTGCCTGCACTACGAAACATGGAGCAGATTTGAAGTAGCCGATCCGTATTTCAACTGAATGCGCTGCCACCAGGGCAGCACAAGTTCGCAGCTGCTCTGGGGGAAGCGCTTTCTGCATAAAAGGGTGCACTTTCCCTGTTTGTGCCCAGTGCACCTTTTTAAAGGTGTGCCGTGGCGCATATAGGGAAAGTGCGCTGTGTATATAATACAGACCAGATGGGTAAGCACAGGTTAAATTGTGACTTTTTTTGGTTCACTCTGACAAGGATTGTGGCTGTTGCTTGAGAAGGGCTCACACCCCTCAATCAACAATCCAATTTCTCAAAGGAATTATATATAGCTTGTAATGTTAGTAGCGCATATTTTCTTTGCATGGCACAGCATTTATTACAGTAATCTGTGAGCAATGGATTCTAGGTAGTGTAGTCCTGTAGTTGACTGGGAACTTTGCTAACAAGCATGTCATGTATTTGACAAGTTTGTCTGGCTATCTTGGGAATTAGTTGTTGTGCTAAGAACTGTGTGAGGCATAGTTCATGGTGGTTTTGGTCTTTTTTGAAGACATCTAAGAATTGGTCTAGGGTGGGGTGGCTCCTTCCAAGAGTGCCTTGGAATAAGTTGTGCTACCCCTCTACTATGTTATTTCTTTTAGCTTCCTGGAAAAGTGTACTGTTGTACACATATCACAGCGTATGTGAAACTTGGGTTGGTGCCTGTATCCTAAGCAGTGCATGCATCCAACCCAGGTATCTTCAAAATACTCTAACAGAGGTGATAATATTTCCTCATTTGCTTGGAAGAATGGTGATTCTGTCAATAGGACTTAATGTTTGCTAACTTTTGTTGGTGGTACATATGCTATACCTATTATTTTTTTGATTTCATATGCAAACTGACCAATGTTAGAGTAGTCTATACTTACTGTGGGTTTTTGAAGACATCTCTATAAGGCCTGGTTGAAATGGCAACAACAGGCTTGTATTGCTGTGTGGGGATATATTTTAAAGGCGATTTGAATCATTGCGTGTTCAAAGTGCATAACTGTTTTTGTGAGTAGTAGTTATTGTCTTTCTTCTTTGTTAGAAATTCTTGGTTTTTAGAGCTCTGCGTATTTGGCAATAGTGCACAGATTAACGGTATAATAATGTTTTGGTGCTGCTTGTGAATTTTGTGGAAGACAAGATTAAAAAGTGTCATCTAATTATCAGATAGTGCAATGAGTGAGAGTTAGTAAATTTATTCCTTACAGAAAATTATAATTATTTTCCCATTGTTTTCGTTATCTTGCACAATGAAGTTCTGTTTTGCATGAGTTACTTCTAAATGGTCAGGAATATCTGTTCCCTCAAATATTCTTGGGCCAATTGAAGGCTTGTCTTCTGGTTCTTCTGGTTCTAGTAATTCGTCTTTATACATTTGATTTAGAGGGTATCTGTCTCAATGCTTTGCAAGAAGTTTGTAGCAATGTATTTTAAAATTGTTCCTGTTGAGTCTGACAGCTTGGTTAGCTGTTCTTAGGTTTCACACTACACTACGGACGATGTTGGGATGATGATTATATTCTTTTACGGTTTTTACTGTGTTAACAGTGCTTGCTCCACCATAATAGCTGTGAGAGTAGTACTTAGTGCACGTCTAGTGGGTTCTGTCATTGGTAGTGCTCACATTAGTGTATGTGTAAGCTATATGGCTTAATAGGGGTTTTCCTTTTTGTGAGGTTATATACTTACCTGCACTGGACATTTTTGGTATGTTTTAATGATATGAATATGAAAAAATATATATTGGTTGAATGTTAACTTATAATTAAGCAGGATTATAAGTTATAGTAAAAACATTTTTTAGGATACTTTTATAAGCCGGAAGGTGGGAATAAAGTTACTGGATTTCCACCGGTTATACAATCTAATAGGTTCCAAGCGCTGTCAGACTTGGATTCCCAGGACTGACAACTACTTAGAATTGGGCAGGATAAGACACGGATAACTACTTGTAAAGATCTGAGACCTAAATCTAACGATGGTGTAGCTGTAGCGATATCCATTGACGCTTTAATCGCCCCTATAGAGATGGGAACTATAGCTAATGATAATATGGCCTCCGAGGCGCATACTGGTACTCGTGGAAAGGAACCAGACAGCTAACCCCAATAGCACTCAGAATGCAAATGCATTCAGGAGCTTTGGAGGACTTTCAAAGGATGTAGTAGATCTAAACATAGTGTATGCCGCGAAAGATCCATTAGCTTACCAGGGTGAGGAACTTATACTAAATGGTAATTTTGTCAATAATCTTGGCAATAATTGTGAGGAAGCCCCAAGTACGGGAAATGGAAGTGAGAAGATAAATGGTGACCAAATTAGTGAAGTACGTAAAACCGAGATAAAGTTGACCTCATGAAATATTGCATGGATTAAGAAAAATCAAAGGGATGCAATATGGCAGGATTATATTGGTCAGAGTGAAATAGTTCTGCTCCAAGAAACCTGGGCAATAGAAACTCCCTATAAGATAGGGTTTAAAACCTTTAGTAGTGCTGCTATCCCCTCAGTGAGAGGAAGGCCTTCGGGAGGCCTTGCCATTTGGTTAAAAATCACCTTGGGTGCTGACTTTACGCAAATTGATTCCCCTTGTCAAGATATATTGGGAATAAAGTTTTTAGCACCAGACAAAAGGGAAGTCTACATCTTTAACATATATAGTAGACCAAGCGTAGCAAGTAGAGAGGTTCAAGTCATCGAGCACCTGGATCAAATGCTAACTACGATTAACCAGAGTGCTCTGATAATCATTGGGGGTGATTTTAACCGCAAATTTGAACCAGTGGCTGGATTTGAAAACATTTTTGAAGATGAGGACTTGGCCAATAATATTCCAGTACTGGATAATAGCCCAGTAGTTTCGTGTACATGTGCTGTAGCGCAGCTGCTGAGGCTGGTTTCAGCCCATGGTCTACGCACCTGTAATGGGCGATTACCTTCTGATAGCCCAAATCTACCAACATTTATCCGGGGTAGTTCTAAAAGCTATATAGATTACATATTGGTTTCTATCCCTCTTTGGCCCATGGTACAAGATCTAGTAGTTGAAGACAGAACAGAGAGTGATCATCATCCTTTATGTTTGACGCTCTCAGCTTCCCTTTTTCAGCCAAGTTACTTAAGGAGATGAGACCTTAGTCACAGTCCAATTGAGCCTTTACTATCAAATAATCGTAGAGCACTTAGATGGCCTTTGGTTCTGGAAAATGAAAAGATTATCAAGAAAATTTATGAAACTTACATAGAAATAGTCTCTCCACATATAAATCTGCCATTAACAGAGATACCAATCATGGAAATGCATGATAAATTGGTAGAGGGACTTGAACAAATATTAAGTAAGGCCCCAAAGCAACTAAACAAGGGAATATCTGATTCAGCTTTGCTAGAGAACCCATGGTATAATAAAGATTGCTGCAACGCAAAAAGGACCTGATTCAGGCAACAAAGGATAAGGATATAGTAACCCTAAGGGAAAAAGGATTCACTACAAGGGGGTACTAACCAAGGCAAAGAAAAGTTGGGACGATAATATTTGGTCTGAGCTGATAAAAGCATGTAAATCAAATGACCAAGCTACCTTTTGGCGTTTGTTATCTAAGGGTAACAAAAAAGGGAAATGTAACAAGGACCTTTTTCTCGATGCAAACACCTGGGTAACTCATTTCTCACAACTATACTCAACCGCTAATAATGATACCAACTTTAACTTTGAAGAACTTGCCATTCACCCAAGCGAGACCCCTCTACATTTTAGCTTAGCGGAAACAATAGTAGCAATAAATGCAATAAAACAAGGGAAGGTCCCTGGGCCAGATAAGATACCAGGTGACCTATGGAGGCATGAGAAGGAGGTTTGGGCTCCCTATGTTAATCTTTTGTGTAATGCAGTTGCATCGGGCGCACCGATTCCTGAAACGTGGAGGGGTGCAGAGATTGCAACTATTTTTAAAAAGGGTAACCGCCACGACCCGTCGCATTATCGGCCGATTAGTTTAATTGATGTTTTACAAAAGATATATGCACGTCAAATTTTAAATAAACTGAGCAATTGGATTGGGGAGTATAATATTTTATCTAAGTACCAAGCAGGCTTTAGAGCCAAAACTAGCACAATCGACCAGGTTTTTAGATTTCTCTGTATAATCTGGAAGTATATTACAGTTAAGAAAGCCCATCTGTATATAGCCTTTGTAGACCTTAAGGCAGCCTTTGACCTCATACCCAGAAACCTCCTGTGGAAATCATTAAGAGATCAGGGTGTCCCAGGGGAAATCCTCGTGCAGATTATTAGGTTACACGAGGAAAACCTTGCAAGGGTCAGATGGGGGCCAAATGGCGAACTTACTGATCGTATACAAGTAAACAGGGGGTAAGGCAAGGATGTGTGCTGGCCCCTACCTTATTTTCGTTGTACGTTAATGATATCCCCGAATATCTCTTGGGCTGCGAGCATGACTCTCCCAAGTTGGGGGTGCCAGTACCGGCACTTTTATTTGCCGACGATACAATTTTAATATCACAAACCCCCAAAGGTCTGCAAAGCTTACTTAATACTTTCGAAACCTACTGTGAAACAAAGGGCTTGGAAATTAACTCTACTAAAACAAAATATATGGCAGTTAATCCGCACAAATCTTTTAAAAAAAACTTAACTGTCAAAAACGAGAGGATAGAATATGTGCTAAATTTTAATTACTTAGGTATTACTCTAGATTCCAAAATGAACTGGAGACCACAGCTGGATAAAAGCAAAACAATATTAATTCAAAATTCTGTCCCAATAGTAAGGAAGCATGAGAGCAGTTTATCCAAAGCTGTTTCTCCTGCGTTGGAGTTATACAAATATAGGGCACAATCTGCTTGCCTTTATGGGGCTGAATTGTGGGGACATGTAATAAAGAACAGTTTCATGGTGTACGAGAATAAATTTTTTAGGAAACTGCTAAGTTTACCAACACGCACACCCCTAACACCAGTAGTAATAGACTTAAACATCCGCCGCACTGACCAGCACACGGTTTTGCGGCCACTATTGTTTTGGGTCCGTCTGTGGTCAACAGATGAACTTGTTCATTATAGAGAAGGTCTGGAGGAAATGTTTTGAATTAAAAATGTCACAAGGTTACCATGGTTGAATCATATTCAGGATTGGTTTTATAAACTAGGACTAAAACAGTTTTGGGAGGAACCTCAGGGTTTGTCTTTGGGATCAAAAAAGCTGTTGAAACAGACTTTTTGGGCATTTACTCAAGATACTTTGTCAAATTGTCCAAAACTAGGTACTCTATCCACAAGGTTTCTCATAATAAAACCAAATGGTAAATTTGAGTTCTTTCTGGACGAAATACAACCACAACTTGCTAAATCCCTTTACCTTAAATTTCGCTACGGCATTCTGCAGATTAATGCAAATACTATGAAATGGGTACGTAGCGTAGGTGGTGCAAATAATGGTTGTTGTGATATCTGCCACACAGGTGCAAAAGAGAATGAATTGCATGTGCTATTCTTCTGTCCAGCCTATATTTATGCTAGGAGGAAGTGGATTAAACCCATCTGTCAACTTTTGGGTACCAGATCATGTAATGAGGCAGGAAGAATATTGCCAACTGACACAACACAAACAATTGTATTTAGTGTAAGCAGATACCTTTTTAGTGTCGACCTAACAAGAAAGAGAATGGGACTGAAATTTTAGGTATCTTTAAAAACATGTGTGTGTTAATTAATTTACAACTAGATGTATAATTTTAGTTGGTCACCACGGAACCTTGTATATTTTGGAAAGGGTTACTAAATGTTCTTAACATAAAAAAGCACTCCCCATATGAACTTGTGTTTTTAAAGTATTGTTAAAATTGTTATATATATTTTTTTTTTGTAATATGGTCGTGTTGACGGGATTTTATTTATATTTATTGTCTTTTTAAAATCTAAGAAAGGCCTTATTTTGGGATATTATTCCCAAAATAAATTAGCGTACCGTCGGGCGGGTTAGCCCTTGAAGTACTGTTGTATGATGTTTTTATGTAATCTTTTATGGTTTTTTAAATCGAAATAAAGATTATTGAAATTGAAAGTTATAGTAAAAACATTTTTCAAATTTTACCTTTTACACTTACAATCTTTTTTGGATTTGCTTGTAGTTGTTGCAGAGTTTTAGCCTTTTTTCAGATGGTGCTGTGGTGGAAATAAAAAAAAAGTATGTATTTTAACCCCTTCGATGCTCATGATGAGCTGGACTCGTCATGGCACAAAGTGGTCGTGTGCTCATGACGAGTCCAGCTCGTCATAAGACCACCCACGGGGAAGCGCTGGCGCTCCCCGTGGGAATCCGATCGTCGGGTTTTTTGGGGGAAGGCAGGGGAAGGGCTTCCCTGCCTCCCTCGCCTCACTGACGCCAGCGCGCGAGGCGCGCTGACGTCATTGGGGTTTCCTTTGTTCTCGATGCGCTGGAAGCCATTTGCTTCCAGCGCGTCGGGGAATAAGGTTAGTTTTGGCTCCGGGAGGGGGATTTGAAACAGAAGAGGCATCGAGGAAAGGAAAACCCTTTCCTTTCCTCGATGCCTCTTTGTGCATTCCTGCTGCACGATCATGCGATCGTGCAGCAGGAATGCCCACTAGACGCCAGGGAATTTTTTAAAAACCGGAAAATACTGTTTTGGGAGCGGCCCCTTGGGCAAGGGTCGCTCCCTTTTGAGGGCCTTATGTTTTGGTGCTCTGCCCCCTGGGGGGGGCAGTTTTATTTATATAGCGCGGGGCTTTACCCGAAGGTGTGAGAGCGCTTCACAATAGCGCGTCGGGGAATAAGGTTAGTTTTGGCTCCGGGAGGGGGATTTGAAACAGAAGAGGCATCGAGGGAAAGGAAAACCCTTTCCTTTCCTCGATGCCTCTTTATGCATTCCTGCTGCACGATCATGCGATCGTGCAGCAGGAATGCCCACTAGACGCCAGGGAATTTTTTTAAAAACGGAAAATACTGTTTTGGGGAGCGGCCCCTTGGGCAAGGGTCGCTCCCCTTTGGGGGCCTTATGTTTTGGTGCTCTGCCCTCTGGGGGGGGCAGTTTTATTTATATAGCGCGGGGCTTTACCCGAAGGTGTGAGAGCGCTTCACAATAGGAACAGTAACATTACATGGATGAGAAGGTTACAAGTGAGCATAATACAAAAGCAAGCGTTACATTACATGAGGAAAAAGTGACAATTGTGCATGATACATGAGATACAAAATACAAATAGAGGTATAATACTGCAATAAGTGGCAGAACACACTGGGAAGGCACTTCTATAGGCATGGAGTACAGAATTTCCTATAGTGGAAGAACTTCCTTGAGGGAGTAGAGAGGGCGTGAATTAAATGAAGGGTACACAAATCCAGCACAGCACGCAAGGGTGAGGAATGTACAGGAAAAAGTACAAATTTACAATGAAGAGCAAACTTCCTAGAGGGGGCTGAGAGTGAAAGTATTAGTTCTGAAAGTGTCTTTGGAAGAGAAGAGATTTGAGGTCAGCTTAGAAGATCCGGGTAGAGGAGGTGGCACCGAGCAATGGGGGAAGCGAGTTCCAGATTCTCACCGCATTGCCTGAGAAGGATTGCGCCATCGATCTTTCCCTTTTGAAGACGGGGGGCTCAAGCAGAAGCTTTTTCGCATTGCGAGAAGGGCGAGAGCCACCGGACAATTTCAATTTATTCGCCAGGTAACGAGGGGAGGACGTGTGTAAGGCTTTGTGTGTGATGCAGGCAGTTTTGTAAATAGATCTTGCCTCGATCGGAAGCCATCGAAGAGAGGACAGGATAGGAGTGACGTGGTCGCTCTGCTTAGACCCTGAAATGAAGCGAGCTGCTGAATGGAGGATGGATTTGAGAGGGGAGAGGTGGGATTTGGGTAGGCCCGTCAGAAGAGAATTGCAATAATCCAGTCTTGAGAGAACCAGAGATTGTACCAAGGTTTTTAAGTCTTTCTCCGGGAAGAACCGACGGATCCCCCTTAGAAGGCGCAACTGGTAACGTGCGTTCTTAGCAATAGAGTTGATGTGGAAGATTAGGTTGAGTCTTTTGTCAAGAATGACACCTAGGGATTTAGCGCTGTCGACAATGATGGGTTTGTTGTTGAGTAGGTTCAGCTGATCCATCCAAGATTGAACAGGAGGAGGTGAGAGAGAGGTAGAGAGGAGGAGGAATTCAGTTTTGGCGGGATTCAGAATGAGTTGGTGAGCTAACATCCAGTTGTGAATAGAGTTGAGAGTAGAGTTGAGTAGTGAGAGATCGTGTGCGGAAGATAAAGGTATCTTCCCACTAGTCCACCAGGCATTTATTTGTGGAGAGTGACCCCTTGGGTGGCAGAATAGCAGTATGTTTTTAGGCCCATCTGCCCCCAAGGAGGTCAGAAGTCACTAGACACCAGGGTTTTTTAATTTTTGTGTTGGGGAGTGGCCAAAAGGGCAAGGGTTGCTCCCTTTACGGGGGTGAATATTTTATTTATACTCTTTGGCCCACCTACCCCTTAGCTTGGCTGGTGGATTGTGTGTGGACTGGTGCATTATTTGCATATGTGATTGTAATGTTTTTTTCTCCTTTTTATTCTAGTGTAAAGCTTTTGATTCCTGTTTGCGGTTTCGGCAGTGGTTGTTCTGCAGTTTTGCGTAATTGCATTTATTTGGTAAGAAAAATATTTTTGTTGTGTGTACTCCAAATGAGTATTATTGTCATGCATGAATGAATTTTTTTGTAAGTGGTGTCATAATGGCAGCATATTTGTTAGTGTTCAGAGCATGAAATTCTTTGCGATGTTTTGCATTGTCTTATGTGTAAATTTTTTTTCTTCTTTTTAGTGGGATATTGTTGATCCTTACTGTGTCTGTGCAGAGTAGGTGGTGGTGAGTCTAGCTGCTTCTGTCACGTGAGTGGTATAGTGGTGTAGTATATAGGTCTTTGTGATAAAGCTACATTTTGTTTATTTCTTTTTTACAAAGGGTTTGTTGTTGTTGACTTGTTTGACAAGTAACCTTTATTAGTAAGCATTATGGCTAGCCGTAGAATTACTGCTCAGCAGGTGGTTGGTTTGCTTCTTGAATCTTCCTCTGAGCAGGATTATGAGACTGACAGTGCGTCTGAGGGAGAGGAGGGAGGGGAAGATTCAGGCAGTGAGTTTTCTCTCCACATGGAATCATCGGATGATGAAGGTACTCTCAGTGCAGATGAAGTGCCTGTTTTAGAGGAGGATACTACTGTGCCGATGGTGCAAGAGGCATCTGGATTGCAGCCTGGGGCTGCTAGGCTTCCTACTGGAAGTGCTGGACTCTGGGTTGATCCAAACATGGTGCAGCCGGTGTTGCCTGCCTTTAGTGGTTATGCAGGGTGTAGAGTGGATTGTGAACATTATTTGCCTATACAGTATTTTCAGTTGTTTATGGATGATGTATTTTTGGGTGAGATTGTTGAGCAGACTAATTTGTATGCTGAACAGTTTTTGAGGGACAACAGTGCCAGACTTAGGCCCCATTCTAGAGCTACCCGGTGGAGTCCCACAAATCTGGAAGAGATGAAGAAGTTTTTGGGTTTGACTTTTTGATGGGTTTGATAAGGAAGCCGTCCATGGGTTCATATTGGTCTACCAGTCCCTTGATGGCAACGGCCATATTTCCTGCAGTTATGACTCGTGATCGGTATTTACTTTTGCTTCGGATGCTGCATTTTGTTGATAATGGTTTGGCGTTGCCACGAGATCACCCTGAATGTGACCGTCTTTTTAAGATTCGGCCTGTTCTTGATCACTTTGTAGATCGATTTTCAGAGATCTATACTCCAGGGAAAGAAATATCTATTGATGAGTCTTTGGTCCTGTTCAAGGGCCGTTTGGTTTTAGGCAGTACATTCCTAGCAAGAGGGCACGCTATGGAATTAAGCTGTATATGTTGTCTGGAGAGTAGGACAGGATATGTTTTTAATTTGCGTGTGTACACTGGTAGGGATTCCACTATTGACCCCCTGGTTGTCCGTCCACTTTTGGAGTTTCAGAGAAAATTGTGTGGGATCTTGCTAGAGGACTGTTTAACAGAGGCCACCATTTGTACCTTGATAACTTCTACACTGCTGTGCAATTGTTTAAGGAATTGTTCAAAGTGGACACTTTTGCTTGTGGCACAATCCGCTCTAACCGTAAAGGTTATCCAAAAGAGCTTGTTTGCAAAAACTTCAGAGGGGACAGTGCAGTGCCTTGCGTAGTGAGGAACTGCTAGCTGTGAAATTTGTGGACAGGAGGGATGTGTACATGCTGACTACCATCCATGATGAGAGTACTTCACCTGTGGCTGTTTGGGGTCAGATTGCTGAAGTGCGCAAACCTGTGTGCATTTTAGACTACAATAAGCACATGGGTGGTGTTGATAGAGTAGATCAGAGGTTGGAACCTTACACTGCTATTCGTAAGGCTTACATTTGGTATAAGAAGTTGGCCATCCATCTCTTCAATTTAGCAACTTTCAATGCTTTTGTTGTGTTCAAGGAGTGTTCTCCTGCATCAAAGTTGACTTTTGTTCAGTTTCAGCAGTCTGTCATAGGCAGCCTTGTTGTTGTGGAACAGGCAAGTGTTCCTAGAGTTGGAGTGGTGGAGGATGTGGCTCGATTGAAAGATCGCCACTTTCCTGATCACATTCCTCCTACACCCTCAAAAGACTTTCCCACTAGGAGATGTAGAGTCTGTTGGCGAAGAGGTACGCGGAAGGAGACTCGTATGTACTGCCCTGAGTGTCCTTCTAACCCTGGGCTGTGTGTGCCTGCTTGTTATAGAGCGTACCACAAGCAAAAGAATTATTGGGAGCAACCATGAGTGGTAAAGTGAACTGCCTGGTCTGTAATGTTTAAGAATTGTTGTTCGGTTTCAAGGTTGGCATTAGTGCAATGTATTTAGTTTCTGATTTTGTGTTAGTAGATTTGTATCTATTTGCAATTTGTTTGTGTTTTCTTTTTTGTATAAAAAATCCTAAATGTGATGGTGGTGTGTGTAGGCTGGTGCTTGGCTGGCGGTGTGCGTGGAGTGGCGCTTGGCTGGCGGTGTGCGTGGAGTGGCGCTTGGCTGGCGGTGTGCGTGGAGTGGCTCTTGGCTGGCGGTGTGCGTGGAGTGGCGCTTGGCTGGCGGTGTGCGTGGAGTGGCGCTTGGCTGGCGGTGTGCGTGGAGTGGCGCTTGGCTGGCGGTGTGCGTGGAGTGGCGCTTGGCTGGCGGTGTGCGTGGAGTGGCGCTAGGCTGGCGGTGTGCGTGGAGTGGCGCTAGGCTGGCGGTGTGCGTGGAGTGGCGCTTGGCTGGCGGTGTGCGTGAGTGGCGCTTGGCTGGCGGTGTGCGTGGAGTGGCGCTGGCTTGCGGTGTGCGTGAGTGGCGCTTGGCTGGCGGTGTGCGTGGACTGGCGCTCGGCTGGCAGTGTGTGAGTAGTGACTTGCTGCTGGTCACTACACACACTGCTAGCCGAGCGACACTCCACGCAATCCATCAGCTTGTGTGGTTGCTGTGTTAGGAATGTGGGCGTGTGAAAGTGATGGGCCCTTGAATGGCGCTGTCTGCTGGTGTGAGTGTTGTAATGTGATGGGCCTGCGGCTGGTGGTGTGAATGGTTTTGTATTTGTCACACGTATGAAAGGTGTATGAATGGCCTGTAAAGAGGTTGGTGCCTTGTCGTGGCTTTACAGCTCACGAGCTGTGAGTCAATGGTTCAGTTTCTCGTCCTTTCAATTATTAACAGTGCATTTCATTTTTGTGAAATCACTTGTTAATACAATTGTATATACTGAACCATCACTCACCCTCGTGCCAAATCCAACCAGTATGTGTGTGTGCTTGAGAATTAGATGGCTGTGCAGTAATATTTTTTTTTTGTCTTTCTCAAGCAGGGTGTACCTTGTCCCTTTTGTGAATGTTGTAATGTGTTTGTTTCGTGCCTGGTGGTGTGAATGGTCTTGTGTGTATCACGTATGAAAGGTGTGTGAATGGCCTGTAAAGCGGTTGGGGCCTTGACGTGGCTTTACAGCTCACGAGCTGCGAGTCACTGGTTCAGTTTTTTGTCCTTTCAATTATTGACAGTGCATTTCATTTTTGTGAAATCTCTTGTTAATAAAATTGTATATACTGAACCATCACTTGCCCTCGTGCCAAATCCAACCAGTATGTGTGTGTGCTTGAGGAATAGATGGCTGTGCAGTAATCTTTGTCTTTTTAGTCTGTCTGCCAAGGTGTACATTCCGTCTAAGAATAACCTACCAACTGTAGATATTGTCGTAAACGAAACAGCCATGGGAGTACATGGTGATATCTCTCTTGTGGATCCCAACAAGTTATGGTACCCACAATGTCCTGCAAACCTCAAAATGTCTGTCACATTTTCCTTGCAATATTGTGCCAAAATTTTCACGCTGCAGAAATAAACAACACATTATCTCAAAATGACCTGGTTTTGCAAGGAGGGTCACCTGGGTTTTGGCCCGGGCTCGGCGGCCACCTAGGGAAACCTACCAAACCCACACATATCTGAAAAGTAGACACCCGGGGCTTCCAGGGAGGTATGGCTTGCGTGGATCCCCCAACGTTTCCTTACCCAGAATCCCCTGCAAACCTCAATTTTAGCTGAAAAAATCACTTTTTTCAGAAATGTTTGTGTGGGAAAGTGTGGCATCACCGGGCTCACACAAATTTCCTACCACCCAGCGTTCCCTCAGGTCTCCCGATAAAAATGGTGCCTCACTTGTGTGGGAGGCCCAAGTACCCGCGACAGGCAAGGGCCCACAACGTATTGAGGCGACCTCAAAATGGCCTATCACAAAACGACCTGGTTTTGCAAGGGGGTCCCATGACGTTTTGGCCCGGGCTCGGCGGCCACCTAGGGAAACCTACCAAACCCACACATTTCTGAAAAGTAGACACCCGGGGATTCCAGGGAGGTATGGCTTGCGTGGATCCCCCAACGTTTCTTACCCAGAATCCCCTGCAAACCTGACATTTTGCTGAAAAAATCCCTTTTACACACATTTAGTGTGGTAAGTTGTGGCATCACCGGGCTGACACAAATTTCCTACCACCCAGCGTTCCCCAGGTCTCCCGATAAAATGGTGCCTCACTCGGTGGGAGGCCCAAGTACTCGCGACAGGCAAGGGCCCACAACGTATTGAGGCGACCTCAAAATGGCCTTTCACAAAACGATCTGGTTTTGCAAGGGGGTCACCTGGGTTTTTGGCCCTTTGCTCGGCGGCCATCTAGGGAAACCTACCAAACCCACACATTTCTGAAAAGTAGACACACGGGGGCTTCATTTTGGGCCCTTGCATGTCGCGGGTACTTGGGCATCCCACACAAGTGAGGCACCATTTTTATCGGGAGACCTGGGGGAACGCTGGGTGGTAGGAAATTTGTGTGAGGCCAGTGATGCCACACTTTCCCACACAAAAATGTGTGAAAAAAGTGATTTTTTCAGCTAAAATTGAGGTTTGCAGGGGATTCTGGGTAAGGAAACGTTGGGGGATCCACGCAAGCCATACCTCCCTGGAAGCCCCCGGGTGTCTACTTTTCAGAAATGTGTGGGTTTGGTAGGTTTCCCTAGATGGCCGCCGAGCACGGGGCCAAAGACCCAGGTGACTCCCCTTGCAAAACCAGGTGGTTTTGAGATAGGCAATTTTGATGTCGCCTCACTACGCTTTGGGCCCTTGCCTGTCGCGGGTACTTGGGCCTCCCACACAAGTGAGGCACCATTTTTATCGGGAGACCTGGGGGAACGCTGGGTGTTGGGAAATTTGTGTGAGGCCAGTGATGCCACACTTTTCCACACAAAAATTTGTGAAAAAAGTGATTTTTTTCAGCTAAAAGTGAGGTTTGCAGGGATTCTGGGTAAGGAAACGTTGGGGGATCCACGCAAGCCATACCTCCCTGGAAGCCCCCGGGTGTCTACTTTTCAGAAATGTGTGGGTTTGGTAGGTTTCCTAGATGGCCGCCGAGCACGGGGCCAAAAACCCAGGTGACTCTCTTGCAAAACCAGGTGGTTTTGAGATAGGCAATTTTGATGTCGCCTCACTACGTTTTGGGCCCTTGCCTGTCGCGGGTACTTGGGCCTCCCACACAAGTGAGGCACCATTTTTATCGGGAGACCTGGGGGAACGCTGGGTGGTAGGAAATTTGTGTGAGGCCAGTGATGCCACACTTTCCCACACAAAAATGTGTGAAAAAGTGATTTTTTCAGCTAAAATTGAGGTTTGCAGGGGATTCTGGGTAAGGAAACGTTGGGGGATCCACGCAAGCCATACCTCCCTGGAAGCCCCCGGGTGTCTACTTTTCAGAAATGTGTGTGTTTGGTAGGTTTCCTAGGTGCCGGCAGAGCTAGGGTTCACAAACTACAGCTAGGCACTTTGCCAAAAAAGGTTCATTTTTCACTGCGAAATTGAGGTGTGACCACGTTGCGTTTTGCGCCGTTTCCTGTCGCGGGCACTAGGCCGACCCACAAAAAGTGAGGTACCATTTTTCTCGTAAGACTGGGGAACGCGGGGTGAGCGGAAATTTGTGGATCCACGCAGATTCCAGAACTTTCCACCACAGAAATGTGGGGAAAATGTGTTTTTTTGGACAATTCTTTAGGTTTGCAAGGGATTCTGGGTAACAGAACCTGGTGGGAGGCAGTCAAGTCACCCCATCCTGGATTCCCCTGGGTGTCTAGTTTTCAAAAATGTATAGGTTTGCTAGGTTTCCTAGGTGCCGGCAGAGGTAGGGTTCAAAAACTACAGCTAGGCACTTTGCCAAAAAAGGGTCATTTTTCACTGCGAAATTGAGGTGTGACCACGTTGCGTTTTGTGCCGTTTCCTGTCGTAGGCACTAGGCCGACCCACACAAGTGAGGTACCATTTTTCTCGTAAGACTTTGGGGAACGCGGGGTGGGCGGAAATTTGTGGATCCACGCAGATTCCAGAACTTTCCACCACAGAAATGTGGGGAAAATTTGTTTTTTTGGACAATTTTTTAGGTTTGCAAGGGATTCTGGGTAACAGAACCTGGTGGGAGGCAGTGAAGTCACCCCATCCTGGATTCCCCTGGGTATCTAGTTTTCAAAAATGTATAGGTTTGCTAGGTTTCCCTAGGTGCCGGCAGAGGTAGGGTTCAAAAACTACAGCTAGGCACTTTGCAAAAAAAGGGTCATTTTTCACTGCGAAATTGAGGTGTGACCACGTTGCGTTTTGCACCGTTTCCTGTCGCGGGCACTAGGCCGACCCACACAAGTGAGGTACCATTTTTCTCGGAAGACTTTGGGGAACGCGGGGTGGGTGGAAATTTGTGGATCCACGCAGATTCCAGAACCTTCCACCACAGAAATGTGGGGAAAATGTGGGTTTTTTGACAATTTTTTAGGTTTGCAAGGGATTCTGGGTAACAGAACCTGGTGGGAGGCAGTCAAGTCACCCCATCCTGGATTCCCCTGGGTGTCTAGTTTTCAAAAATGTATAGGTTTGCTAGGTTTCCCTTGGTGCCGGCAGAGCTAGGGTTCAAAAACTACAGCTAGGCACTTTGCCAAAAAGGGTCATTTTTCACTGCGAAATTGAGATGTGTCCACGTTGCGTTTTGCGCCGTTTCCTGTCGCAGGCACTAGGCCGACCCACACAAGTGATGTACCATTTTTCTCGTAAGACTTTGGGGGACGCGGGGTGGGTGGAAATTTGTGGATCCACGCAGATTCCAGAACTTTCCACCACAGAAATGTGGGGAAAATGTGGTTTTTTTGATAATTGTTTTGGTTTGCAAGGGATTCTGGGTAACAGAACCTGGTGGGAGGCAGTCAAGTCACCCCATCCTGGATTCCCCTGGGTGTCTAGTTTTCAAAAATGTATAGGTTTGCTAGGTTTCCCTAGGTGCCGGCAGAGGTAGGGTTCAAAAACTACAGCTAGGCACTTTGCCAAAAAAGGGTCATTTTTCACTGCGAAATTGAGGTGTGACCACGTTGCGTTTTGTGCCGTTTCCTGTCGCAGGCACTAGGCCGACCCACACAAGTGAGGTACCATTTTTCTCGTAAGACTTTGGGGAACGTGGGGTGGGCGGAAATTTGTGGATCCACGCAGATTCCAGAACTTTCCACCACAGAAATGTGGGGAAAATTTGTTTTTTGGACAATTTTTTAGGTTTGCAAGGGATTCTGGGTAACAGAACCTGGTGGGAGGCAGTGAAGTCACCCCATCCTGGGTTCCCTGGGTGTCTAGTTTTCAAAAATGTATAGGTTTGCTAGGTTTCCTAGGTGCCGGCAGAGGTAGGGTTCAAAAACTACAGCTAGGCACTTTGCAAAAAAAGGGTCATTTTTCACTGCGAAATTGAGGTGTGACCACGCTTGCGTTTTGCACCGTTTCCTGTCGCGGGCACTAGGCCGACCCACACAAGTGAGGTACCATTTTTCTCGGAAGACTTTGGGGAACGCGGGGTGGGTGGAAATTTGTGGATCCACGCAGATTCCAGAACCTTCCACCACAGAAATGTGGGGAAAATGTGGTTTTTTGACAATTTTTAGGTTTGCAAGGGATTCTGGGTAACAGAACCTGGTGGGAGGCAGTCAAGTCACCCCATCCTGGATTCCCCTGGGTGTCTAGTTTTCAAAAATGTATAGGTTTGCTAGGTTTCCCTTGGTGCCGGCAGAGCTAGGGTTAAAAAACTACAGCTAGGCACTTTGCCAAAAAAGGGTCATTTTTCACTGCGAAATTGAGGTGTGTCCACGTTGCGTTTTGCGCCGTTTCCTGTCGCAGGCACTAGGCCGACCCACACAAGTGATGTACCATTTTTCTCGTAAGACTTTGGGGGACGCGGGGTGGGTGGAAATTTGTGGATCCACGCAGATTCCAGAACTTTCCACCACAGAAATGTGGGGAAAATGTGGTTTTTTTGATAATTGTTTTGGTTTGCGAGGGATTCTGGGTAACAGAACCTGGTGGGAGGCAGTCAAGTCACCCCATCCTGGATTCCCTGGGTGTCTAGTTTTAAAAAATGTATAGGTTTGCTACGTTTCCCTAGGTGCCGGCAGAGCTAGGGTTCAAAAACTACAGCTAGGCACTTTGCCAAAAAGGGTCATTTTTCACTGCGAAATTGAGGTGTGACCACGTTGCGTTTTGCGCCGTTTCCTGTCGCAGGCACTAGGCCGACCCACACAAGTGTGGTACCATTTTTCTCGTAAGACTTTGGGGAACGCGGGGTGGGTGGAAATTTGTGGATCCACGCAGATTCCAGAACTTTCCACCACAGAAATGTGGGGAAAATGTGTTTTTTGGACAATTCTTTAGGTTTGCAAGGGATTCTGGGTAACAGAACCTGGTAGGAGGCAGTCAAGTCACCCCATCCTGGATTCCCTGGGTGTCTAGTTTTCAAAAATTTATAGGTTTGCTAGGTTTCCCTAGGTGCCGGCAGAGCTAGGGTTCAAAAACTACATCTAGGCACTTTGCCAAAAAAGGGTCATTTTTCACTGCGAAATTGAGGTGTGACCACGTTGCGCTTTGTGCCGTTTCCTGTCGCAGGCACTAGGCCGACCCACACAAGTGAGGTACCATTTTTCTCGTAAGACTTTGGGGAACGCGGGGTGGGCGGAAATTTGTGGATCCACGCAGATTCCAGAACTTTCCACCACAGAAATGTGGGGAAAATGTGTTTTTTGGACAATTCTTTAGGTTTGCAAGGGATTCTGGGTAACAGAACCTGGTGGGAGGCAGTCAAGTCACCCCATCCTGGATTCCCCTGGGTGTCTAGTTTTCAAAAATTTATAGGTTTGCTAGGTTTCCCTAGGTGCCGGCAGAGGTAGGGTTCAAAAACTACAGCTAGGCACTTTGCCAAAAAAGGGTCATTTTTCACTGCGAAATTGAGGTGTGTCCACGTTGCGTTTTGCGCCGTTTCCTGTCGCAGGCACTAGGCCGACCCACACAAGTGATGTACCATTTTTCTCGTAAGACTTTCGGGGACGCGGGGTGGGTGGAAATTTGTGGATCCACGCAGATTCCAGAACTTTCCACCACAGAAATGTGGGGAAAATGTGGTTTTTTTGATAATTGTTTTGGTTTGCGAGGGATTCTGGGTAACAGAACCTGGTGGGAGGCAGTCAAGTCACCCCATCCTGGATTCCCTGGGTGTCTAGTTTTAAAAATGTATAGGTTTGCTACGTTTCCCTAGGTGCCGGCAGAGCTAGGGTTCAAAAACTACAGCTAGGCACTTTGCCAAAAAGGGTCATTTTTCACTGCGAAATTGAGGTGTGACCACGTTGCGTTTTGCGCCGTTTCCTGTCGCAGGCACTAGGCCGACCCACACAAGTGAGGTACCATTTTTCTCGTAAGACTTTGGGGAACGCGGGGTGGGTGGAAATTTGTGGATCCACGCAGATTACAGAACTTTCCACCACAGAAATGTGGGGAAAATGTGTTTTTTGGACAATTCTTTAGGTTTGCAAGGGATTCTGGGTAACAGAACCTGGTGGGAGGCAGTCAAGTCACCCCATCCTGGATTCCCCTGGGTGTCTAGTTTTCAAAAATTTATAGGTTTGCTAGGTTTCCCTAGGTGCCGGCAGAGGTAGGGTTCAAAACTACAGCTAGGCACTTTGCCAAAAAGGGTCATTTTTCACTGCGAAATTGAGGTGTGACCACGTTGCGTTTTGTGCCGTTTCCTGTCGCAGGCACTAGGCCGACCCACACAAGTGAGGTACCATTTTTCTCGTAAGACTTTGGGGAACGCGGGGTGGGCGGAAATTTGTGGATCCACGCAGATTCCAGAACTTTCCACCACAGAAATGTGGGGAAAATTTGTTTTTTTGGACAATTTTTTAGGTTTGCAAGGGATTCTGGGTAACAGAACCTGGTGGGAGGCAGTGAAGTCACCCCATCCTGGATTCCCCTGGGTGTCTAGTTTTCAAAAATGTATAGGTTTGCTAGGTTTCCCTAGGTGCCGGCAGAGGTAGGGTTCAAAAACTACAGCTAGGCACTTTGCAAAAAAGGGTCATTTTTCACTGCGAAATTGAGGTGTGACCACGTTGCGTTTTGCACCGTTTCCTGTCGTGGGCACTAGGCCGACCCACACAAGTGAGGTACCATTTTTCTCGGAAGACTTTGGGGAACGCGGGGTGGGTGGAAATTTGTGGATCCACGCAGATTCCAGAACCTTCCACCACAGAAATGTGGGGAAAATGTGGTTTTTTGACAATTTTTAGGTTTGCAAGGGATTCTGGGTAACAGAACCTGGTGGGAGGCAGTCAAGTCACCCCATCCTGGATTCCCTGGGTGTCTAGTTTTCAAAAATGTATAGGTTTGCTAGGTTTCCCTTGGTGCCGGCAGAGCTAGGGTTAAAAACTACAGCTAGGCACTTTGCCAAAAAGGGTCATTTTTCACTGCGAAATTGAGGTGTGTCCACGTTGCGTTTTGCGCCGTTTCCTGTCGCAGGCACTAGGCCGACCCACACAAGTGATGTACCATTTTTCTCGTAAGACTTTGGGGGACGCGGGGTGGGTGGAAATTTGTGGATCCACGCAGATTCCAGAACTTTCCACCACAGAAATGTGGGGAAAATGTGGTTTTTTTGATAATTGTTTTGGTTTGCGAGGGATTCTGGGTAACAGAACCTGGTGGGAGGCAGTCAAGTCACCCCATCCTGGATTACCCTGGGTGTCTAGTTTTAAAAAATGTATAGGTTTGCTACGTTTTCCTAGGTGCCGGCAGAGCTAGGGTTCAAAAACTACAGCTAGGCACTTTGCCAAAAAAGGGTCATTTTTCACTGCGAAATTGAGGTGTGACCACGTTGCGCTTTGCGCCGTTTCCTGTCGCAGGCACTAGGCCGACCCACACAAGTGAGGTACCATTTTTCTCGTAAGACTTTGGGGAACGCGGGTGGGTGGAAATTTGTGGATCCACGCAGATTCCAGAACTTTCCACCACAGAAATGTGGGGAAAATGTGTTTTTTGGACAATTCTTTAGGTTTGCAAGGATTCTGGGTAACAGAACCTGGTGGGAGGCAGTCAAGTCACCCCATACTGGATTCCCCTGGGTGTCTAGTTTTCAAAAATTTATAGGTTTGCTAGGTTTCCCTAGGTGCCGGCAGAGGTAGGGTTCAAAAACTACAGCTAGGCACTTTGCCAAAAAAGGGTCATTTTTCACTGCGAAATTGAGGTGTGACCACGTTGCGTTTTGTGCCGTTTCCTGTCGCAGGCACTAGGCCGACCCACACAAGTGAGGTACCATTTTTCTCGTAAGACTTTGGGGAACGCGGGGTGGGCGGAAATTTGTGGATCCACGCAGATTCCAGAACTTTCCACCACAGAAATGTGGGGAAAATTTGTTTTTTTGGACAATTTTTTAGGTTTGCAAGGGATTCTGGGTAACAGAACCTGGTGGGAGGCAGTGAAGTCACCCCATCCTGGATTCCCCTGGGTGTCTAGTTTTCAAAAATGTATAGGTTTGCTAGGTTTCCCTAGGTGCCGGCAGAGGTAGGGTTCAAAAACTACAGCTAGGCACTTTGCAAAAAAAGGGTCATTTTTCACTGCGAAATTGAGGTGTGACCACGTTGCATTTTGCACCGTTTCCTGTCGCGGGCACTAGGCCGACCCACACAAGTGAGGTACCATTTTTCTCGGAAGACTTTGGGGAACGCGGGTGGGTGGAAATTTGTGGATCCACGCAGATTCCAGAACCTTCCACCACAGAAATGTGGGGAAAATGTGGGTTTTTTGACAATTTTTAGGTTTGCAAGGGATTCTGGGTAACAGAACCTGGTGGGAGGCAGTCAAGTCACCCCATCCTGGATTCCCTGGGTGTCTAGTTTTCAAAAATGTATAGGTTTGCTAGGTTTCCCTTGGTGCCGGCAGAGCTAGGGTTAAAAACTACAGCTAGGCACTTTGCCAAAAAAGGGTCATTTTTCACTGCGAAATTGAGGTGTGTCCACGTTGCGTTTTGCGCCGTTTCCTGTCGCAGGCACTAGGCCGACCCACACAAGTGATGTACCATTTTTCTCGTAAGACTTTGGGGGACGCGGGGTGGGTGGAAATTTGTGGATCCACGCAGATTCCAGAACTTTCCACCACAGAAATGTGGGGAAAATGTGGTTTTTTTGATAATTGTTTTGGTTTGCGAGGGATTCTGGGTAACAGAACCTGGTGGGAGGCAGTCAAGTCATCCCATCCTGGATTCCCCTGGGTGTCTAGTTTTAAAAAATGTATAGGTTTGCTACGTTTCCCTAGGTGCCGGCAGAGCTAGGGTTCAAAAACTACAGCTAGGCACTTTGCCAAAAAAGGGTCATTTTTCACTGCGAAATTGAGGTGTGACCACGTTGCGTTTTGCGCCGTTTCCTGTCGCAGGCACTAGGCCGACCCACACAAGTGAGGTACCATTTTTCTCGTAAGACTTTGGGGAACGCGGGGTGGGTGGAAATTTGTGGATCCACGCAGATTACAGAACTTTCCACCACAGAAATGTGGGGAAAATGTGTTTTTTGGACAATTTTTAGGTTTGCGAGGAATTCTGGGTAACGGAACCTGGTGGGAGGCAGTCAAGTCACCCCATCCTGGATTCCCTGGGTGTCTAGTTTCCAAAAATGTATAGGTTTGCTAGGTTTCCTAGGTGCCGGCAGAGCTAGGGTTCAAAACTACAGCTAGGCACTTTGCAAAAAAAGGGTCATTTTTCACTGTGAAAATGTGGTGCGTCCACGTTGCGCTTTGCGCTGCTTCCTGTCGCGGGCACTAGGCCTACCCACACAAGTGAGGTACCATTGTTTTCGGAAGACCTTGGGGAACGCGGGGTGGGTAGAATTTTGTGGATCCGCGCAGATTCCAGAACTTTCCACCACAGAAAAGTGAGGAAAATGTGTTTTTTTTACCAATTTTTTAGGTTTCCAAGGGATTCTGGGTAACAGAACCTGGTGAGAGCCAGTCAAGTCACCCCGTCCTGAATTCCCCTGGGTGTCTAGTTTTCAAAAATGTATAGGTTTGCTAGGTTTCCTGTTAGAAATGGGATCTCTAGTTGGCAAGGGCTTGCACCTTTGTCCAAGTAGGGACCCTTCTTCCTAGTCAGGGTAAGGGTGTTACACTCGTGAAGTAACCCCTGCTCACCCTTGTGGTAGCTTGGCACGAGCAGTCAGGCTTAATTCAGAGGCAGTGTGTAAAGCATTTGCACATAACCAACAGTAATACAGTGTAAGCACTACAAACGGACACCACACCAGTTTATAAAAATAACCAATTTTTATATACTCAAGACAAGACCAATTACGACAAAAATCCACAATACTATACTTTAAAAACGAATACTTGATAAGGTAACTTCTTCTTTGCAGGAATAGTTCAAAAACAAAGTTCGTACGAGTCGGTAGCTCCGTCCGAGCCTACCGCGATGCTGAAAACCACAGAGTCTAACAGTTCCAGCCGACCGCGTCGATACGGGCCAGCAGAGTCGTGAACAGACTCGGTCACAGTACCTTTCTCGTTGTGGCTGGTACGGAGTGTACGAGCCGGTCGGCGTTCGTCGCGGTTGCGGTGCAAGACGGAGCGATGCAAGGTGCGGTGTCCTCGATGCGGTGCAGGCAGCGGCTCGATGAGCGTCGTGTAGACGGAGTCGGTGAGTCCAAGGCGTGCGATGCAGGGTGAGACGATGCTCGATGCGGTGCTGACAGGTTGCGATGCAGGCGACCAAGCCAGAGTGCGGGAGCTGGCGTCGAACAGCGGTGCGAGTCGGAGCGGTGCCCCAAATGCGATGCGGTCACGACTGTTGAGCCAGTTGCAGCGACCGCGTCGGTCGGGTCCGGCTGGTTCAGTGAAGCGATGCGATGCGAACTGCGGTGCCCACAGGTCACGTGCAAGCAGCGGCTCGATGTTGGCGGCGTCGGACGTCGCCCACGGTGAGACCAGGGTTGCGATGCGAAGCGGGGCGATGCGGTCTGCGGTGCAAACAGGTCACCGGTCAGGGATGGATTCGGTTGACGGAGTCGGTTGCGGTTCCCTTTCTCTGTGGCAACTGAAACAGCGTTCCAGAAGCGGTACCCAGAGGCTTGTGAAGTCTTTGTAGTCCCTGAGACTTCTGAACAGGAGGCCAGCTCGGTTCCAGGCCCTTGGAGATACTCAGCACAAGTTTGTAGAAAGTTCAGTCCTTTCACTGCCCAAGGCAGAAGCAGCAGCTGCAGGCCAACCCAACAAAGCAACAACACAGCAAAGGGGCAGTACTCCTCCTGGAAGCTCTTCCAGCTCTTCGTCTTGGCAGGTTCCTTGATTCCAGCGAGATCTAAATTCATGGGGTCAGGGCCCCAATATTTATATCCCAAATTCCTTTGTTCTCTGAAGGCAGAGAGGCCTTTGCCTAGTCCAAACCAGTTCTGGAGCACTTTGTTGACAAGTCTCCGTCCCTTCTTTCATTGAGTAGGCCAGGGACATCAGACGCACCACAGGAGGTGGAGCCAGCATTGTGGAGGGAAGGCACTGTCCTATTCAGGGCCCAGGTGCAACTCCTCCCACCCATCTACATGTAGATCTTGCTATTCAGCCCTGTGCTGACTCACCCTGTCTCCTGGCATCCCCCGCCCCTGTCACTCACACTCCAGACAAGGAATACACAACCTCGCAGAGGCAGGCTTGGATGGTTAGACAAGAAAATACCCACTTTCTAAAAGTGGTATTTTCAAACACAGAATGTTAAAACCAACTTCACTAAAAGATGCATTTTATAATTCTGCGTCCAGGCATACTAAACTCGAATTTCTACCATGTTCCCGGGGTCAGTTAGGATTATAAGCTGTAATAATCAAAACTGCCCGTTCTGGCCTATGGGGAACAGGTAGCCTTGCAATAGTGAAAAACGAACTAGGCTATAATTCACTATCAGGACATGCTACACACACCAGGGCATGTCCTACCTTTCGCATACAACGCACCCTGACCCACAGGGGTACCTTGGGCCTACCTTAGGGCTGACTAACATGTAGAAAAGGGAAGGTTTAGGGACTTGCAAGTGTGCGCACTTGCCAGCTTCGACATGGCAGCCCCAGGCTGCGCACAGGCTCTGCAATGGCAGGCCCGAGTTACACTTTACGGGCTGTTTGCGTGGGTGGCACAATCCAGTGCTGCAGCCCACCAACAGCATTTGGTCTATAGGCCCTGGCACTCGCAGTGCACTTTACAAGGGACTGACACATAAACCAAATAGGCCAATCATGGAAACGCCAATCCGTAACACATTTTATACAGGAGCACTTGCACTTTCCCACTGGACAGCAGTGAGGAAAGTGCGCAGGATCATTACACCAGCAAAAACAGAGTCAAAACCGGGAGGTCAGAAAGCAAAAAGTCAGGGGAAACACGCCAAAAGATGCCAAGTCTAACATTTCCCTAAGTGCCCGCAGAGCTAGGGTTAAAAAACTACAGCTAGGCACTTTTCAAAAAAAGGGTAATTTTTCATTGTGAAAATGTGGTACGTCCACGTTGCATTTTGAGCCATTTCCTGTTGTGGGCACAAGGCCTACCCACACAAGTGAGGTACCATTTTTATCGGGAGACTTAGGGTAACACAGAATTGTAGAGCAACTGTTATTACCTATTGACTTTCGATGCATTTCTGCCTTCCAAATGAAAGACAATGTGTAAAAAATAAGTCATTTTGAAAAATGACCTATAATTCTCATGCTAGTATGGGTACTCCCAATTTCGGAAATGTGCAAATATCTACTGTTTCTAAAATCTACATTTTGTTCCCATTTCAGAAATACATAGGTGTCTTTCATAACAATTTTTCCATGTATACATTTTCCCAAAATAATTGCTATATACCCGGTACATAATAAAAACCATTGCAAGATGCTGCTCAGTTATTGGCTCTGGGTTCTGTCGGGTTCTTGGTGAACCTATAAGTCCTATATATCCCCACAACCAGAACGGTCCAGCGGATATAACGGTATATTGCTTTCAAATAGCTGCCATAATTAGAAGAAGTTACAGGTGAAAACGTTGACACAAATGGCTGTTTTTTTCAACTAATTTTCAATTTTTCCTTCATTTAACTGTTAGTTTCTATAAGGAAAACTTTAAGGATCTACACAAATGACCCCTTGCTGAATTCAGAATTTTGTCTACTTTTCAGAAATGTATGGCTTTTCAGGATCCATTATTGGTTTCATACCCATTTCTACCATTAACTGGAAGGAGGTTGAAAGCACAAAAAATAGCAAAAATAGGCTATGTCCCAGAAAACTGACAAAACTGTGTAAAAAAAGTTGGTTTTCTGACAAAAGTCTGCTTGTCCCTGAAAGCTGGGAAGATGGTGATTTCAGCACCACAACCCCTTTTTGATGCCATTTGCAGGGAAAAACAAGACGCTTTCATCTGTAACCCTTTTTTGCATTTTTCCCCAAAAACAAAATTTTGCTGTATTTTGGCTAATTTCTGGGTCCCCTCCAGGGGAATCCACAAACCCTGGGTACCTTTACAATCCCCATGATGTTATAAAAAAGGACGCAAATTTGGCGTGGATACCTTATGTGGTCAAAAAGTTACAGGGGCCTAAGCGCGCACTACCCCAAATAGCCAAAAAAAGGCTTAGCACAGGGGGGGAAAAGGCCTAGCAGCGAAGGGGTTAATATTTTTAGGTGTGCATCATTTTTTTTTATTTTAAATCTATAGGTTTGTGAGGTTATGAGAATTTGTTTCGAATTTTACCTGTAATGCTCATTATTTTTATGTTCAAATTTGAGGTTGGTTTATTTTGTGCAGAGTTTTAGACTTTCCGCCTTCTTTTTGGGGTAGATATTTCATATTTCAAACATTCTGTTCTGTATTAGGATGTATATATATAAAAAAAATTACTTTGGTTTTTTGTATTTTTAGTTAGTAAGGGATGCTTTAGGTCGTGTTTTTTTAGATGCTAAAAGATGAGTTAGCTTATTTTTGAAAATGTTGCAGTTGTTTTCCTTGCGCTGTTTCCTTATATAGTTTCTGGTACGATTTCACTCAGGCAGAGTTACGGTCTCTTTTTTGTAGTGGGATAGAAGTGTAGCAGTTTGGTTGTTTATTGCATTCTGCATTTATATATACGTATTTTAATTACTTCTGTTTTTCTCTTTGTTAACCGTTTTGGTTTTAAACATGATTGGTTTAGATTCTAGGTGGTAATTACTTATTTTAGGATTGACAATATTTTGATTTCTAATATTAGTTTCATTCATTTTAAATTGATCATATTTTACTATATCAATATGTGCTCTAATGTATTTATATTAGTTGTTTTTACGATATTAAGGTAGTTATGTATGTTATCAATATTTTGGCTGTGTTGCATTGGTTTAAGTGTATTGTCAGCAATGCTTAATTTTAGCCTGTGGTTGCAGGTGGAGCACACCGGCTCTCAGTTTTGGGGATCAGCACTTATTTTTCCTTAAAGGACTTTGAACTATAGCAAGAGAGAGAAAAGCACAAAAGGAGGATAGGATGAGGAAGATGAAGATGTAAAAACAGCTACAAAGGAAGAAAACAGGGATGAAATAGAGACCTCAAGAGTGAGTTAGATGGTGAAGGAGTGTCTGCTGGTTGATTAAAGAAGCATGAGGTGGAATCAAGACTGCTCACCCTTGGTGTTCGGCACCCTGACCTTCGATATAGCCGACCACGGGTCTCTGTACAGAACTTTGGGCCCCGCACTTATTGTTTTACAAATTAATCACTGATTGTCAATATTTTTTGTGCTATATTTTTTGTGTTCGATATTTCTATTCCTATGATATTTTTATTTGTGGTATTTTTGTAGCTTATGATGTTATTTACATAGGGACTAGAGCAAGTCGATATTAAGGTTATCAATATTCTTGCCATGTTATGTTTGAAAGACAATATTTCATCATACAATCGAAAACAATCACAAATTGGAGTGGAGTGGGCCTCTCAGACCCACTCCACCCACGGGCACCCAATGGCACTAAACCTGCTGCATAACTGATAGCTAAGCTCCTGTGTAACGAGTTCATGCATATCATTGCATTGAATTTTGTTGGGACAGAACAGTCCCTTGCATGGTGACGGACATTTAGCCCTACCCTGAGTGCCCAGCTGCAACAATATCTGGATCCCTTGTGCTGATTTTCTTTAGTCATGGGGAAACACGGATCATGCATGTGCACCATAAAATAGGCATGTCTCATGATTGCAGTCTTGTTGGACCAGGAGGGGCACCCAAAGCGAAATCCTCATGGCGGTGAATAGCTACTGCCTTTACCAGGGGTTAAGTATCGCGAGCCCGGTGGTGATAGCATACTGTGTTTTGTTCAGTAGGAGTGGACAGGCCCTTTTACCTATGTCACTGGAGCAAGGCCTACAGGCCCACTCATGTAAAGTTTCACTACTGTGTGCTTAAATCACCCTTGGCCTACATCAAGTTAGTATTTAATGCAGTGATACTCAAAGTACGGCCCGGTTGCCTCATGCGGCCCTCCTGACCTTTGCCTGTAACCCCTGGGCAACAGCAGCACTGGGCTGCTGTATCCTCTACTCAGCACTAACATTAAAAAAAATGTTATATAAACAGCAAGCATTTATTTAAAGGTTAATTGCAGTCGAAGAAATTAAGTAACTAAGTTGTCCTGCACCTCTTAACTTTAGGAACACTTTCATTTTGAAAGACAGCAAACGTTAAAAAATATGATAGTTTCTTCAAAATTGAAAATGTATATTTCATTAACCTGCAGAACTGTTTCACCTTAGTAAATCAGATTATAGCAGTGTAATCAGAAGTATTTTTTTTAAACATGAATTTAGAAACATTCATGCTTCCCCCCAACCCTGACAACAATGCCATTAGTGGTTAAATCCAAACACAGGAGAAAGTTTTGTAATGCGTGCATTCTGAAGTCATGTATTTCAAAGTCCTCTTAGATGTGTTAATAAAGAAAAAGCAGGGAAATTGAAATAAAAAAATTGTCTAGCATCACACTATTGGGTCAAGTGGAGAGGCCGGGATTCATCCAAGGTTTTCTGGTTCCACATTGTGCAATTCAGTTCAGCCACTAGATGTACATGCTTCCTTCCCCTACACCCACTTTACACCCCTCCCAGCCCCCGACCACCACCCTGCTGGCATCAGTGCGGCCTTCGGTCACACCAAAGACCAAACTTGTAGACCCCCAGGAAAATGCTTGCAAGTACCCATGATGTAATGGATTTCAGTGTGTGTGTGGTTGCATGCGTGACCTTGATGTATGTGTTCCTGTGAGTGGTACAATCCATGGAAGAGTCTGGGTTCCATTTTGGAAGACCCAGGGCTCACTGGAAAAGCATGGGGAGGTAGATGATTCCTTCCAGACAGATTTGTGGATTGCTGCATTTCTGAGAACTGTGTGAGACACACTGGAGGAAGGAAGAGCTAGGCTCTTCATTACACTTCAAAGGGGGCTCTTTGATTCTGAGAGAGGTAACCGGAGAGGGGGCTGGGCACGTCTTAGGCAAGGGTTGGGGCTGATAAGAGAATGATAATGAGTAGAGCTGGGGCCCTTTGATAATCCTTGTGGCACATATTACTGTGGCTGATATCCAGGTGCAAACCTCTAGTCACTTCCATGGCCTGTGTTGTGGGACTATCAGATTTGGAGTCGCTCCTGATGTGAGAGACTGCTCTCTGGAGGAAGAACAGAGAAGAGAGCACTTCTAAATGGAGCAGACCCAACACAAACTTCAAAGACTTAGACACTAAAACACATTTTGTGTCTGGAAAAGAGCTGTAAGAAAGGGAGCTCAAGGCTCCCAAATTTGTCAGCTGCCAAGCAGCCAGTCAGGCTCTAGGTCAAGGAGGAGAAGCTCTCAAAGACTTCTGCTTGTAACTGGGACTGTGGGCTAAGGTCTGCCAGTCTCCCAGCTGAGTGAGGAGACATCACCCAGAGAAATCCAAGACCACCTGCTCAGGAGCCTGGAGTACTAGTGCGTGCCTGCTTGCGAAGACCAGTGTGAGAAAGAGGAGAGTACTTGGAGGGAGAGAGATCTAGTGGGGAATCCTGGTGAGTGGTTCCCCATTGCGAGGTATGAGGACGCGTCAGCTGCACCGATCGGGCCATAGCACGTGTGCAGACTCAATCTGCCGACCCCTGGTGCCAAATGGGGCCACCGTGAAGTTAGCTATTGCTGCATGTGCAGAGTAAAGTCTGTGACCCTGTATGCCAGAGGAGGCTGCCGTGAAGAGTGCAGAACTGCTGTGCCAATTGGGCCATATCAGATGTATGAAGTTAAGTCAGCAACCCCGTATGCTAGACGGAACCACTGTGAATAGTGCATTACTGCTGTGCCGATAATTTCATAGCCTGTGTGCAGAGTAAAGTTGGCAAACCTGTATGACAGAAAAGGTCACCATGAAGAGTGCATTACTGCATGCCGATCGGGCCATAGCCCGTGTGCAGAGTTAAGTTGGCATAGGCCAGAGGGGTCTGCAGAGAAGAGCAGGGGTAGTCCCCTAGTTTCGCTGATGCAGAGAGGGAAGGCTGCAGTGGTGGCCTGCAAGGACTCAAGCCCCAACGTAAGCATCTGAACCCGAATGATCATCCACCTACCTGTGAGAGGGATCAGAGAAACTTACGGCATCATCTGTAGGGCAGCCACAAATGACCAGCCACTGCCCCTGCAAAGCCAAGAGTACTCCTTAGCGCCAGCAGCTGCTGCAGACCTCTGTGACTTCCTCCGTGACGTTCGAGCTTGGAATGCTCCTGGGGACTTCAGTAGAGCAACCCAACGACGCACTTGACAGTGCAGCAGTCGCGCAGTCCACTTGTGTGACACACAGGCCTCCCGCAGGTGCTGATCCCTGCTTCAGGTGGGCCTAAAACAAGAGCACACCACCACTGTTCCATGTAAGGTGTGCGCGCGCGCACCTATGCTACCCCAAGCGCGCAGTGTCTTGTGTGCAGCGCGCACACACAGCACATCCCACCAGAGACAGTTCGTGCCACCGTGATTCTGAAAGCACAGGTCATGCTTCTAGACTCACTGCCTTCATTTTGTTAATAGAAGCACGGCTGCAGGGCAGATTGTGTGTCTTTTTTAAAGTATTCATGTTAATCGCAGCGCCCGTCATGTTTCTACACAACGCTGCAATTAACATGAATACTTTCAAAAAGGAACACAATCTGCCTCACAGCCGTGCTCGTATTAGCAAAAGGAATGCAGCAAGTCTAGAAGCACGACGTGTGCTTTCTGATTCACTAATATTCTGAAAGCACACATCGTGCTTCTAGACTTGCATCACAATTGTGTGATGTGGGCTCCAACACTGCTCTGCTATTCTCCATGGTCCCGGTGCAAGGAGGTTAGCACGGTTGATGCTGATGTATAGCCTTACTATATATCACATGTCCAACAGACTTTGCTTGAAGGTTCTTTGCAATTTGTTGAATGACGAATGACCATTTGCAATTCCAATTTGTGGCTTTTGAATGTCTTACTCATTTTTATGGTCACTTTTGGTCTCTGAAGCTCAAAGTGTTTTGAAAATAGATGATTAACGGGTTTATTAGATGGAGTCCTTCACTTGATGAACTCTTACTTGAACATATGCGAACCATAATGGTTCATGTTTTTTTTATTAGAAAAGGAGACATTTTCAGTTTTGGAACTTTAACGCATATGTTTAGAGAAATATTGTTTGACCACAATTATTTGACTGAAACTCTGCGTCTGAAACTTCAATAGGGATGAATATACTCCCCAAACCAACATCCAATGGAAGGCTTGCATTTCCCTTCTTGGTCCGCACAGACAGCACGTTCTAGAATGTAAAGAGGTTTTCCTCCTTAATAACAGAGTGGCTTGAACCCACAATAATTTAATGAAATGTTAGAAACTTTTTTCTTCATAATCAATGCAGTCCGCAAAGGAGGTCAGGTGAATTAAAAAGATCATAGTTGCTTTTTGAAATATACGTCTAATTTGTAAAGCAAAGACTAGGGTTAGATGAGTGTCGGCTTAGGGCAAATAGAGTAAATTTTTAGGATAAAATTATATTTTGAAATATTTTAATTATTAGTTTGCAGCATTTCCTCCTCTCTGGACCCCGAGAATCTAGGGTGCACCACTCCCAGCCTGCACACGGTGCAGCAACTCACTGGTAAAAGTTGGACTACTGAGACCTGGAGAGTGGGACAAGGAGAGCTTCTGCCAATTTAGAGATGTGGGGAGAGCTCAGACCGCTATATATTAGTGATTCTGAAAGCACACGTCATGATTCTAGACTTGCAGCATTCCTTTTGTTATTAGGTGTGTGGCTGCGGAGCAGATTGAGTGTCTTTTTGAAAGTATTCATGGTAATCGCAGCACCCGTCATGCTTCTTCACGGCACTGCAATTAACATGAATACTTTCAAAAAGGCACACAATCTGCCCCGCAGCGGCGCTCCTAATAACAAAAGGAGTGCAGCAAGCCTTCCTTTCCCAGATCTTTGTATTGAAGTTATGGAAATGTAAATAATGTTTCTCTGAGGGAGGGTGGAGAGGAATGTTCAGTGCTCGTTTGATTTACTGCGGCTCCTCTTAAACAGGGTGTTTTTTTTGTCACTGCACCCACACGCGCGGTCGGGTTCTTGACGCACATAGCTTTGGCTGCAGCACACAGAGGAAAAAATTTAGAGAGAATATTGCACACCACTCCAGGTGGCTGAGTGGTTCTGATAGGGATAACTGAGGAAGGTCACACTGCCCGACCTTACAATACTGTAAGTCATTCAGCGCACCTGCTTAATGAGTCTCTTTCAGAAGGACCCTACATTGGGGTAAAATTGCAGAAATCCCTTGCACAATCTGCTCCTCCAGCAAAGTTGGCATTTCCTTCCCTTGCTCACAGGCAGGATATATGGGCACCCAAGACAGTGAGTAGTAAGTCAGGATACCATTCCTCATCAAGCTCGTGTCCCCAAAAGTGACAGGTGCCACGCCCCCCTTGCACCAAACGCGTGTCCCCAAAAGTGACAGGTGCCACGCCCCCTTGCACCAAGCTCGTGTCCCCAAAAGTGACAGGTGCAACGCCCCCCTTGCACCAAAAGTGCCAGGTCCCAAACCCTTATGATAGATGTAAGTGACCATTTGACCCAAGGGGCGGTCTGCCATGGGGCAGGGCTGCTTTTGGAGACAACAGCGAACCAGAACCCTATGACGGCGGCTGGGCATGTCGTGGGGTAGAGGTGCACGCCCTTTGAGGGGTTGTTTAGGATACATATAAGGACCCCTTAAGAGCCATGTACAGCAAGCAGACGTCCTGAACACGAAAAGGTTCCCATAGCAAAATGAAGAGATACACCCCGCTCGTGAAAAGGCCCATGTTGGGTGGCGTCCAGTCCACTATCGATAGATATTACCGCAGCTTAACACCCCTGGTAATGGACGAGAATGCTCAACAAGAAACACCTAAGGATATGGGCTGCGACGTTACTGGTTTTGGCGATGACCGTTGTCGGCGTATGGAAGCACGCAGTCTCAAGGATTGGCCGCGAAGGGTGTCCCCAATTAAGGTCAATAGCAGTTGGAGTTTGGACTCTTGTAATGGCAGCGAGTATGAGGGATTCGGCTTCGTGGAGCTGGACGATTTGGAAGATACGATAGTTCCACCTAACTCCACCGTCTATGAAGACCTGGGCTTTGAGGAGGATACGCCACCTGAGAAGGTAGTTGTGCAACAGCCCGGTACAAGCCCCGTAGATGATGGGGTATCGCAGGATATTAGCGACTCTCAAGATTTCAGAGCCGCTGCAGAGGGCGGTGAAAATGCTGAGGTTAGTAAAAATGTTATGAGCAGGCCACTACATAATGATGTATTTTATTCTTCAACTAACGGACTGTCAATCTTTCTTCTTTTGACCCTAGAGAGCAACCCCAGCTGGATGCACCTACTTCATAATGCACTATGGGAAAGAAGCTGTAGCAACTCCTAACACACCCGTCTATGAAGACATGGTTTTTCAGGAGGAAGCGGCTCCTGAGAAGGTAGTTGTGCAACAGCCGGGTACTAGCGTCGAAGATGATGGGGCATCGCAAGACATTAGCGACTCTCAAGATTTCAGAGCCGCCGCCGAGGGTGGTGAAAATGCTGAGGTTAGAAAAAAAAAACATGTTATGAGCAGGCAATTACATAATGATGTATTTTATTTCTTCAACTAACGGACTGTCAATCTTTCTTCTTTTCACCCTAGGGAGCAACCCCAAAAAGAACTGAGGCCGTGGGGCATCCTACAAAACCGGACAGCATAAATTTTGACTGTCTATGTTGTGCAAAACAGACTGAAAGTTCCACAAGACAAAGTACTGATGTTCCCATGAATTGTGACTATGTCTCTAAGAGCGATGCTGGTGTAAAAGAAATTCAAGTAGTACCCCACGATGACCTGATGGCTGTTAAAGGTTTCGCAGCGGCTGTGGTACTAGCTTGTGTCAAACATGACTATTACGGCCTTTGTTCCGGACACAGAATGGGGGATCCTCAGCAGGACGCGCACGAGTGTCTGGGCGAGGCATACAGAGCACGAGTAATCCGTTATATATGTAGTTTGTTAGACCCGTACAAGATGTATAAACTGTTAAGGGTGGTGTACGGACTGTCCTCTGAAAAGAAAGATGTCCACCCGAATATGCTGAAGCTCTTGACAATGGCACTCGAGGAGACCCGACACGCCCATGATCCAAGCTTAAAACTGCAGGGTATGCAAGGGATGTGCACGGCTTTTGATAGAAAGATGGTAGAAAGACTCGTAGAAAGGCGTATGTGTAAGCTGTATATAAAAAATAGAAGTATAGGGTATTTACCCCCACGAAGACTATTTTAAATAAATAAGGTCTTATTTAGCGTAACAGGATAGCGTGTATTTAGAACAAAGTAGTAGAATGTTACACCGTAAGGTGGCTATGTGTTAATCCGTCCTTACGACGCTTACTATGAAAATGTAAAGTACCTTCTGTTTATGTTTTGCTAATATTCTTTATTTTTAATAAAATGTCCTTACGCAAAACAAGCGTCATTCATTGCCTGTGGTGTAGCGGATGATAACATGCCGGGGGCCCGGCTAAGAAAACTTTATTATGATACAGGGGGAGTTGGCAGCTTGGGAAGCGCCGAAGCTCTGTATAGAAGGGCTGTAGATGAAAATGAACCTGTAAGCAGAGACCTTGTGAAGACTTGGTTATCAGGAGAGGAGGCGTATTCACTCCATAAACCAGCCAGAAGACAGTTTAAGAGGCGTCCTACAATCGTTAATGCGCAAATAGATTATCAATGGCAGGCGGATATCATCAGCCTTAAAGGTATAGCAAAACATAACAGCGACACTCATTATATATTAACCATCATAGACGTCTTGTCCAAGTACGCCTACGCAGAAGCGCTACGCGATAAAAGTGGGGCTAGCGTCACGGCCGCTTTTAAAGCCATCTTCGAGAAGGGCTGAATTTCTCAAAAACTACAAACAGACGCCGGTAAAGAATTCTTAAACAAGGCATTTCAGAAATTATTAAAGCACCATGGGGTTCAACATTTTGTAACACACACGGAGGTAAAAGCAGCTGTTGTAGAGCGGTTTAACAGAACTTTAAAGTCTAAGATGTGGAGGTATTTTACGGCCCACAACACCTACAGATACGTTGATGTTCTACAAGCTTTTTTAGCTGTATATAATGCCAGTTATCACAGGACCATCAAAACAGCGCCCGTAGAGGTAACTCCTAGTAATTCTTTATCTGTTTGGAGAACGGTGTACGGGCGTAATTTCGCTACAAAGGTGAAGAAGCCTATTTTTAAAAAAGGTGATCACGTAAGGATTTCAAAATTGAAAGGGGTCTTTAGGAAGGGCTACCAACAGACTTTTAGCGACAAAATATTTATAGTGGAAAGTGTGGAGCTTAAAGAAGGGATGTATATTTACAGGCTAAAGGACTACAATGGGGAAGCGGTGTCGGGGGTCTTTTACAAGGAAGAGTTACAAAGGATACCCGATGATCCGCACAGGGTGTACAGGGTTGAAAATATTCTGAAAAGGAAAGGTAGAGGCGCTAATAGTCAGGCATATGTCAAATGGCGAGGATGGCCGGAGAAATTTAACAGTTGGGTGTTGGCCAGCTACCTGAAGGGTGTGTGAGCTGAGGCCCGTCTAAAAGCTGTTGTTAAGATGGAGACAACGCCCTTTTATATCACCTTGCCGTCCAACGCTTCTAAAGACATGTTCCCCGACAACCAGATTTCTAATTATTCAGTGAAATTGGCTAAGCCTGTGGACTTGAAAGGGGATTGGGAGGTAGCCCTAACCGAGATCCAATACCCTAGAACCTGGAATACATTTACACAGAGCGAGGCCAAGTTTTACATAAAGCGTGAGCAAGACCTTGTGAGCATGCACGAGAGCATCCCATACGGCTACTACCCAACCATTTCAAGTGTTGTTGACGCCATCAACAAAGCCATAGGCAGCATCGAAACATATACGAATACTCATCTGTCGCTAGATAACGTCAGAAGGAAGGTGTTTCTTAAAACCCCTAATCGCACCACTGTGTTTAACTGCTCCAGTAAATTAAGAAGAGTTCTAGGCACAGTACAGAATGCGAAAAGTCCGATCGAACAGGATCACACGTGCCCCGATATTAACGGGGGGTTCTACACGCTCTATGTGTATAGCGATATTGTAGAGGCCCAGAGGATCGGCGATAGTTACTCGCCTCTGTTAAGATGGGTCCATGTACAGGGCCAAAATAATACGATGGTCAATATTCAATTCAACAAACCCAGTTTCTTAAAACCATTTTGACACTATTTCAATTATGATCTTTGATGACCAGTCCGCCCCTGTGTCCTTTAAATACGGGAAAGTTATTGTTAAGCTTCATTTAAGGCCGAGACGCGACAGAGGCTATTAAGCAGGCATCATGGTGGTTGTGAAAACATACGGGGACCCATCTATGTACAGGGACTATTACCGAAACCAGGCCGGATATGGAGGACCTCCGTACTTTCAAGGGTCCCCTGTTATGTACGGGGCTGGTCTAGGAGGTTTCTTCTGCAGTCTGTTTAGAAGAGCTATGCCCTTCTTGAGAAGAGGCTATGAAATTGCAAAACCGCATGTTAAAGCAGCGGCTACGAACATTGCCCAGGATGTAGTAGGGTCTGTTACTTCGGCGGTTGCCGAGCGCATGAACAAACATCCGCAAGAAGGCGCTGGTTTGGTGTATAGGCCTCGCGCCATTGTTAAAAGGAAGCGCCGCGCTTCGAGACGCAGAGGACCACCTGCCCCCTATAAATAAGGAGGAGTTCTTCAAAGAGCGCTCAGAAAAGAAAAACACCAAGACGGAAGAGAGCTTCCAAGAAGAAGAGATCCGCCTCTAAAGTCAATATTTTTTAAAGCGGCGCAAACTACAGCATGGCCTTTGTACATTGTGCATCGGGCGAGTGCGCCAAATCCGAGTTAGACTTGTTTACTCTAAAGCCCACTCAGACAAGCATCGAAAACAGTTTTTTCATGGAGGTATCACCTTTAGCAGCTTTGACACCTCTGGCCCCTATAGAGTTTTATGTATCAGGGTCCACGGATATGTATTTGGATCTCAACAACACGCTACTCCATCTTTTGTGTAAAATCGTAAAAGCGGATGGTTCCGACATAGCAGCAGACGCTAAAGTGGCGACGATCGCATACCCCCTAGCAACTGTGTTTAATCAGGTGGACATCACCCTGGGCGATCGCCTCATCACACAGAGCGATAACATGTACGCCTACAGAGCATACCTCGAGAGTATTCTAAATTACAGTAGCGACGCCCTGGACACGCAGCTTTCAGCGGGGCTCTTCTACAAGGACACATACGGACACTTTGAAGCCAAGTAGCTGGACGGTGAGAATCAGGGTTTTGTAAAAAGAGCAAGTTTTGCGACTGGCAGTCGTCACTTTGACCTCCTGGGCGGCATACATTCAGACCTCTTCTTCCAAGATAAACTGCTCATCAACGGAATTGATCTTAAGATCAAGCTCACTCGCAACAAGGACTCATTCTGTCTCATCAGCGGGGATGCGGACCAGTACAAGCTGGACATACTGTCAGCGAGTCTGTTTGTAAAGAGGGTGAAAGTGTCCCCGAGCGTCAGATTAGCTCACGCCGACGCTTTGCAAATATCAGACGCCAAGTACGCGGTGGAAAGAGTAGCTCTGAAGGTATTCAGCATCCCTGCCGGTACCCAATTAACTCAGCAGCAGAATTTATTTCTGGGACAACTACCCAAGCTTATCATCATCGGATTTGTGGACAATACAGCTTTTAGCGGCGTCTACGCCTCAAATCACTTCAATTTTAAGCACTACGGCATCAACTACGCTGCGCTGGTCCATGAGGGCACTGTGATTCCTGCAAAACCCTACACACCCAGTTTTATAACCTCCAACTACATCAGGGAAAATCAGGGGTTGGTTTCGATAACAGGGAAACACCTACGGGACTGTGGGGTAGCCGTGTCAAGAGAAGGCTATGAGGCCGGATACACACTGTTCGCATTTGACCTGACTCCCGACATGGAAGACGGCGATCACTACAACCTGGTCAAAAACGGCAATCTAAAAGCTGAAATACGATTTAGTAATCCGCTACCTGCGAATGTGAACATGGTCGTATTCTCGGTATTTGACAGCATCATTCAGATCAACCACGCCAGACAGATTTTAAAACGTTTGTGAAATGGACACTGTGCAGATACGGGACTTCTTAAGCAGACATAAATACGCTAGGAAATACTTTTTAGGTGTTTTCCCTAGCGATGGGTTACCAGGCGAAATAGGGTCGGAAAGACCACGCACCCTAGTCTTTAACACAGATCCTCATTACAAGGGTGGAACACACTGGGCGGCCGTGTTTATAGATAGTGACAAGGTTACAGTGTTTGACAGTACAGCCGAGTTCCCCGAACACAGTATCTATACACAGGCCATATTCAAGTTTGTGAAAAAAGCCGCAGGGAGGGTTGAGTATAACAAGCTAAGGGTCCAGGATTCGTTAGCCATCACATGCGGGGAACACTGTATTTATTTTATCAGTAAAATGTCGGAGGGTGTGACGTTTAGAAATTTCTTAAATCTATATTCGAGTGACCTTGTTAACAATGACAGTATAGTTGTGAAATATGTAAAAGAAAACACAAGGGCCTCTGTCAGACCTGTGAAAACAGAATATAGCGTTTGTCAAAATTGTAAGGGGTTGTAACGTGTGTATGTTTAATGATGAACATTTAAAATAAAGACATTTTTAAAACAAGCATTCAGACTCTGCATTTCTATGCTTACACATGCACCATAATAAAATGTTTTAAAAGACGAGTGAGATAGGTTGAAAAGTTATAAAAGTGTTTATTACAAACAGTTATGTAGGGTGCGCATTACAATGACAGCCATTACTAGAGAAAATATATGAAGAAAAATCAGACACGGTTATACACGTAATAGGCACAGTTATTCAAAAAGTCTGTAGAAACATTAAGGATTAATCCACGTATGGGCTGTGGGCAGTGTCCTTTTTCTCGGTACAGTCGTCACAGGCGGAGTGCTCCAAGAGGGGGATAGTCGTGGGGCGTAAGAGGCGGCTGGCGATGGTGGGAAGGGTGCCTTCAAACTTTCAAGCATACGGCGGTGATCGTTATTACCCACGAGTGTGGAAGGGATGTTGAGTTCAGCGGCGGCGCGCAGAAATTGATCCCAACCTCTAGGAGCATTTTGCTGCGTTAGGGTTTTGGGGTGCGTGAGACCTTTGACTAGATCGTACATGTGTGGGCCAACAACCGGCTGCCCCTTGTAGAGAAATTCACAGCGCTCATTCCACGCTGTTAGGTCTTTAGAAGCAGCGAGTTTACTCATCAACATTTGCGCGCCCCCCCTGTGCCTCTGACTTATATTTTTTAGGAGGTCGTCAACAAAGATATCCGAGGTCGGGGCCTGGGCCGGCTGCGGCTGTTGGGGTTGCGGAGCGGACGCTGGCGTTGCTGGCTGTTCAGAGTCCGGGGCATATAGAGTTAGCTTATTTTTTTCGGCATCCCACTGCTTGTAGTAGCATAGAACATTTTTAAGGGTGTTGGTGTAAAGGTTAGCTTTGTCGTACGGGTTTAGATCCTTACGGTTCAAAATGTCTTTAATTTCAGCATCCAGTCGTAGAGTCTCATTTCACCGTATATCCCAGGCATTGTCCGCAGAAGAGCCCAGCTGCTCCAACTGCTGTCTAGGAACCAAATGCATCTTTGCGGCATGCTCCATCATCGTCCCGAGAGGAGGCTTGTAATTATGGGTATAGCTATGCCCAGCAATGAGCCTATAAAACCCCCAGACTGTTTCAACAGTTTCTTCTTGGTAATAAGTGAGGCCCTTTTATTACTAAGCTTCTTGATAAGATGTCGCTTCTTCTTCAACACCTGTAACTGGCTCTTTGATAGAGGGACGTTACCTTTTAGGGTGTTTAGGGCTATTTCTGAAATGGCCGCCACTAAATCATCAGAAGCAGCGCAGAGGATGGCCTTTCTGTGCTGGGGACTGGCATTAACCAGCATTTTCAGGAGAGCTAAATTGCGGCGTAGGCGGTCAGACATGGTCAACACAGGGTGTTATAAGGGCAGGACTACAAATGTCTCTAAAGGTCTTCAGCACGGCTTTTTATAGGCTCGGGACTTGGTCTTTGGTGTGTAAGCGACTGGGAGATCAGGGGGAAAAATATCAGCCCTCAGTCTGTAGTCTTCTAGAGTGTTATTTTTTAAGTCGACCAGCAGGTAGCCGTGGGGTTTTGCTGTAGCGTCGTTAAAGGCCTCCATGAAGAAGTGTGTGTTTCCCGGGTACATCTGTTTAGCTATGACGGATATTTGCTGTTTGTCACAGGGATTTTTAAATAAAACAAGGTATGAGGCGTTGAGTGCTATAGAGCGGCTGTTCTTACCCTTGTAAAACAAGTTCTGCACAATGTAGCATATGCTTAGATTGCGATGGTGTGAATATTTAGTAAAAGCTCGCTCTAACTCAGGATGATCCCCACCTTCACGCATAAGGTCATCGACAATTACCATGTTTACAAGGGTCGGTGGCAGCAGCTCATCGTCGTTGGGATTGTCAGGTATACCTTCTATAAATCTGATATGCGGGAAGCTGCGGGACAGTTCGGTATAAAGATCTTGCCAGCACGAATAAAGCCACACAATGTTATTAGGTGTTTGGGATAAAGCCCCGGCAGCATTTTCTAAGAGCTTTTTTATAAAGTAGCTTTTACCGCAGTTTGAGGGCCCTGCTAACACGCAGGAGAACGGATGCTGTAATCTGGTGTCCATAGTGTGGTGGTGACCTCTCTAATGCGCCTAATAACCGTACGGCAGTGTTTTATAGTCTGTAGTCAGGACCCTTTTGTCAAAAACAACGCGTAAGGTTTTATGTAGGGGTTGGGTTGTAATTTCCCACTTCTTTTTGGATCTGACTATGCAGGGCTGATTCACAACTATGGTTTTATCATTTTCATGATCGGCCAATGCAGAGTATTCGTGCACCAGATCCTTCAGACTGTCAAAATTGATTTTTAGGGTGTTGTTGACATTTAATGATATACCTTTGACCTTCATGCACACCTTGTTGTTGTTTGTTTTGTACGCATACGTCTTAGGTCTGGAGGATGTAAATTCTGTTATATGCTCATCTCTATCGAGTTCGCTGGTCAAATTACATAGGTAATCCCCAAGAGGAGGGTCTTCATCCCCCGGTTTACTCAGAAAAATCACAGAGTCGGTATCGTGATACAAACAGCGGTCCTGGAGTTTATCCATAACCCCGTAAAGCTCTAGACGGGCGTGGGCTGTTGTGAAGCAGGCTATGAAGATATTTATGTTGTTACACGTTGTGGGGTACTCTTTTGTGTATTTCCAGCACACAGCTGCGGTATCGTCATCGATAAACTCGCAGCTGGACACCTCGTAACAAGGGGAAAAAAGGTACTTAAACAGTTCGTCAGGATCTGTTATTAAGGTTGTAATCGACATGTTTGTACGCTGTGCGAATTTTCCCCATAAGGAGTTGAGGCAGAGTTTGGCTAACTGACGGCGGGCAGGGTTGACCTCTATCAAATGGGGTCGTAAACGTATACCCTCGTGAGCGTGGTAGTCATCGATGTATTTTTGCTTTGCATCTTGACTAGTACACCATTCGGGATATCCTGAGGCCTCCTGTTTGTCTCTGAGAAACAAATTAATGTAGCGTGAAAAGAGGCGTTTCGTGGTCCTCTTAAAATGCCACACCTCGTGTACTCTCCCGAGTCTGTAGCCTTTCTCTAAGGCCGCTTGGACCTCGATGCTACACCAGGTCCCGGTGAGCATCCTTTGTTCTTCAGTGTGTCTACAACCACCAACCTCTTTAAACACTGCGCATGTTTGACAGAGGGGGAACATCAGCTTACCATCGACTCTGTATGGTAACACAGGGAAGTAAAGATGTCTTGGTGGATAGATTTCGCATTTGACTAGCCCATAGTATTCGGAAAGGGGCTTAAAGTCTCTATATATGATGGTGGGGTGCCCTAAGGGGTATACCTTCATTTTGTTCACAAATGGGTACAGACTGGTGAAATCATAGTAGTGTATTTTTTCACCCTCAGCCGCGGCCCTGTACAGTTGTATGGCATTTGTACGACCCCCGAATAAGGCATCGCGGGGCTCCAGAGGTTGTGGTAAATCACGACTCTGAAGGAAAGAGCAGAGCTCGGTGTCGGTTGTTAGCATATCTAACCACTCATGCTCTCAAAGGACCCTCAGAGCAAAGCCACATTTTTCAACATACTGGGCCTTCATCAGAGTACGTCTGTGTAAGTGTTCAAAGTTGGCACCCAGCAATTTGTTAAACTCATGGGGCTTGTAACTATGGGGGCAGCCGTGGTAAAAGCAGCCGTTGTATTCAAAGGCTGTCGTCATTCCCTTAATTACGGCATACCCATCCAGGTAATAGGGGCCCAGGCGGTATTCGCCCCCCTGTAAGGCGTGTTGAATATGTATGTCTTCCTTCTCAGACACGTACATAGGCCATTGGATAGAGGGGGTTGAATAACGTTTCTGTTTACCGTTATAGAGGTCTGGCGGCACTAGAGCGATACTTTTTGGTCTTAAAAACATGTGTTTGTAGATGGACATACACATGGAGGCCAAAGTGATGTTTTGAAAAGGGTCTATGTATTCGACCGTCTTTGTCATTTCAGGGGTCTTGGGCTTTAAAGCCCTGACTTTCTTAGTCATCTCCACCACAACGTCTCTGAAGAGGTTGCAGGCTTGTCGTAGGATCATTACATCCGCCTGACAATAAGCCTTCAACTCGGTTTGAAAATGAAACTCCTTTTCAAGGTTTTCAGAGTACCATTGCAGAAAGCTCTCTTTCTTGGCAGGCATTATATATTGAACCCCGTAGCTGTCCGGAGACGGCATGGGCCCCACATAATCCTGGTTCGCCCAGGTGTTAAAAAAGTGTGGAAAATAACCTTTACACCCTGGGAAACCAAAGGCTTTTGGCAGCTTACTCAATTTTATGGGCAGGAAATTCAGGGTATCTATGAATCTTATTTGTAACTGCCCAGCCGTTAGCAACATCAGCTTGGAACCCTGAGTGATGAGTTCTACTTGTACCTTTTCACGAATCAGATTTTATAAAATAAAGAATGAGTCGTATGCTTTTGAGTTATGGGCCAGCATGGTATACCCTTTGAATTTGGTTTGAATGAAAGTGTTAAGGAAATCACCAACGCACGTTCACCCTTCAAACTCCCAGCTGTCGTCGGAAGTTAGATGGTGGGTGTAAATATAGTTAGGTTGGTGTACCCCCGTCTCTTGTGTGCACTCTATATCGAACACTATGTAGGTTTTGGTCTGGGGTCTGCCTTTAACCATGTAACAATGGTGCTTTGTTCCTGCCCTAAAAGGTGTGTGACACCTTGGGCATTTCATGCCTTTGCATTTGTGGTCTTGAGCCACGTACCGACCACACTCAAAGCAATCCATTTTAGGGACGCATTTAACAGCTTTGTTGTGTATGCTCAAGCAGTCTTGCGAGCGACAAAACATCTTACAGGTGCGACACCGCACCTTCAGGGCGGCGTCTACAACGCAACCGTCCCTCTGACACATCTTACAGCGCATTACACACTGATGATGTGCCTTAGGGTTGTATATGTGGTCGCAATATGTGCACACGTACTTGACTCCCAGAAAACCTTTAAGGTTCAAGATACCGTAAAAGTGGTTTTCGTGGTGAAGGACATATACGATCTTGTTTCTCACACGTTCCCCGGTTGTAAAGTACTTCGAGGAACCGTTGTGATAAAGAACTTTCACCGTAAGACGAAATAGTTCTCAAAAAGACCTATGTCGCCAAAGCCGACCATGCGGTCTGGTGGTATTTCAAGAACCTCATGGGCTTCAGCAGTTCTAGACATGATGACAGCGTCGGGGGTGTTGTGCCCCATCAGCAACCCCACGATACTGGCCGCCAGACACGTGTTGACTGCGTCGTTGTTAAAGTTGAGCAGCCAACGTTGTTTCTTACCAATTATTTTGCTGTATAGCATGCTCTTTAAAAGCCTGGAAACACCCCCCTCACGACCGCGTACAATGAGGGCTATGACTCTAAAAGTGCCATAGGAGACTAGTTCAGCCTTACTCTGTAAAAGCCTCGAGAGGTTTTCTAAAAATTCCACGGCGTCAAACACAGCGCAGGACTTTCGCTTGGTGAACAAAGGGCTGTCAAAACCCTGCCACTGGAAGCGTAATTGGAAAAAATCAATAGGACCCACATCGCGTAACAACCTTTCTATGAGTGTTTGCACAGCCTGATGTATGGCTAAGACCCCGTGATCGGAGGACCTTATTTGGTGAAGGTTAGCAAACCTAAACTCCTCGTAGTGTTCTGTAGCATTAAACCTCTCTACAGTACGACTGTAGCTTCTAACGCTCTCTAAAAAGACTACCTCTGAATCCTCATCTTGAGGAATTTGACTTGCTGGGGTGCTCGCTGGTGTATCATTTTGGGGGTCCTGGCTTAGCACGGTCTCGGGGTGTCCTTTAACCCCTTCCATGCTCATGACGAGCTCAGCTCGTCATGCTGCGCAGTGCTCGTGTGCGCATGACGAGCTGAGCTCGTCATGAACCCGTCCGCTTAATGCAACGCCTCGCACAGGGCGAAAATCGGCCGCGCATGGAAGGGGTTAAGCCTCCGTGTGACGCATATTCTGGCTTTCTTGAGTTTACTTATTAAAAGCCTGCGCTGCTTAGAGCTATTAGCCCACTTTTGTTTTTTACGGGACCAGTCTTTTCGAGGCAACCTCCCCCCGCCTATCTGAACAGTATGGTTTGTACGTGTGTGTGTTGTACTCATGGATGCCTCTGCTACAGACCCACCCCCCGGTCCTTCTGTGTGTTCCTGGTGTTGGAGTAGCGCCTCTCTACCGCCCGAGCCCTTCAAACGCCCTCCCCTTGGGGTGTTCTCTCCTGAACTTGTGTGTTGGATGGTGGCTGGTACTGTTGAATGTGCTTCATGCACCGTTCGTGAAACTATATGACTCTGTTTGAGGGGCTCTATGTACTTTTTACGTTTGAGCAAGCGTAAGAAGCGCAGGGACTTGGTCAGTATAGTATGGACCTTACAGCTATATTTTGATTTATGTGTGCTTTTAGTAATACCAGGGGCACATGGGGTCTTTAGGGGACGACGTAGGCCTAGTCACGCAGGTATACCCCATATGTCTGACACAGTTGTTTGACACGGTTGGAGGATCACCCTTTTACACATGTCAACCATTTGCAGTATCTTTCGCTGCGCCTCCATCTTGACCATGTCCTCGCTACCACCAAGCCCCAGTTTTAAGGCTGCGGCGTTCGCTTGGCGTTTTAGCTTTCTGACCGCCAGCTGTATATCTTTCACATGCCCCCCTAGTACATCTTTTGGGTTTACAGAATCGTATTGCGGCGGATTAGGAATGAACACCCCTTTGGGTTGTATAACGCCCTCTCTCACACCAACCGTCGCAACACCGCTCTGCAAAGGAGGGCCCGTGGGGATCATAGAAACAGGGTCCCAGTACGAACACCCTGGGGCTGTAGGGGAAGGGGCCTCACTAAATGACACCTCCAAACTCCCATCTGGAATATCGCTCCCTGCCGTGCTGTTATCGACGTATAATGATGGGGGTGATGCGGGGCTTACACTGGACGCGGGCTGGTTGGGTAGCACGCTCCTGGCGGGGGGATAGGGGACATGGGGCAAGGGGAGTGTAAATGACGGTCAAAATAATCGAGGGTCCTAGCGGTGAAGGAATTGCCGGTGATGGTTTCGGGTGAATGTCTAACAGGCGTGAGCAAATCCCCTTTGTGCGTGTTAGAAGGCCCATCGTGCGCTGCTTCTGAGGGTCTATCAAGGCTGTCTACCAACCCTGTCAGTGCCTTGAGACACACCATGCCGGTGATAGAAGGTGCTCCTAAGGGTTGAGCATTTTCAGGCGTTGGGTTCCTAAACCAATCAGGAAGGATTATAGAAGGTTTTGGGGGCTGATCTAGGGGGAGCTCCTCTACCGTTGCCGCTAGTTTATTTGAAACTACAGAGGGCTTTAGAGGATGGGAAGGGTCCTGCGGTGTAATGGGGTTGATTAAGAACCCATCCGCTGTTTCTACTTGCAGCGTAGGGGGCCCCTGCTTCTTCTTAAGATACTTTCTCGAGAGGCGGTTGACTTTAGGGGTTTGGGGCTGTAACAGCGCTTCTGCAACCGGCGTCACAGCCTTTGACCCCTTAGAGAGCATGGGGGTAGAGGATTCATTCCCCGGCTTAGAATTTTTTTTTTAATGATAGATCTAAAGGAGTAGTTTGGGGCTCCGGGACCACCTGTTTCTTCTTGAGACCTAAAGGGGCTGCTTGGGACTCAGGGACCCCCTGTTTCTTCTTGAGGTCTAAAGGGGGTGTTTGGGACTCAGGGACCCCTGTTTCTTCTTGGGGTCTAAAGGGGCTGCTTGGGACTCCGAGTCCATCTGCTTCTTCTTAAGGGTGGGTTTGTTCGAGATGAGATTCCCTTTTGAGGCCTGGTGGTGGTTCATCATTTTAGCGGATGGCTTGAGACGGCATTTCATCTCTGTACGGGTTCTCTGTTGGATGTGTGAATAATAAGAGCACAATTGGTCCTGGCGTACACGCCTACTCACACGTTTTGCTGTAGGCACTGTGTTCTGGACTGTCTCTGTGATGTTGCTTAACGGTGTCGTAGACCTCTTAGCCTTACACGAATCTTCTCCAGAGAGCTTATGTGCAGCGCCTAGAATGTAAACATAAAAATATATATATATTAGAAAAAAATAAGGAACCACAGACACCCCACCTCCACTTTATACATTCGGTACTACATGTCATAGGCCCTTTCTGCTTAAGAGAATAAAACCCAGAGAGTTCTTTTTTTTCTTTTTTTTCTGGCACCCTTTTGTGAAAAACACACCTGTTAGAGTTCTTTTCCCCGCAACTTTCTTTGTCACTGATCCCTTTCTAGATGTTGAAGCTTTCCTCTTTAGCGTTCTTTCTTGTGTTTGCGACTCGGCAGCCTTTTGCACATCCCCGCCGACCGTGCATGACACCGTGGATCCTGTAAAGAAAACAATAATCACAATTGTAGTAGTATAAACCATGCCTTAGCAGGCCCCTCTGAGGAGCTCTCCTATAGTTCACATCTGTGGTTTTTTGGCCTAGGCCCTCCCAAGTCTTAGACAGTTTAAAGAACACGGGCATTTTTTATTTACCTGTAAGAACTGTGTTTTCCTGCACACTCAAAGACGCGCCTTGAACCTTCATGTACCATTCAAAGCCGTCAATATCTAGTTGCTGTCCGGCTTCATAACCTATAAAATCGCACATACATGAGAGCACCATTAGAAAAGCAGTTTCTGAGACACCATTGTACAAAAACTACCCAGAACTATACAACTCTAAATACATATACCTGGCTGCAGGGCGCTCATTTCTTCATCGGTGATAGTTAATTCCGGGAGGTCCTGTGGTGCGGGTTAAATTTAAAAAAAACAACGTTTTAAAACTAGAGCTCATAAACAAGGCATTACCGTTTTGTTACATTCACCTTAGAAAACGTAAATACATATTACATAGAGACACGCATCCTTACACCGGGTATACGTAAAACAACGTCTAGGAAAATGTTACATAGACCCTAGACCCTCAGACTGTAGACACCACCTGTCAGACGCCATGCTAAACATCCTAGTTAAAGTTTTGGGGAAGCACATACTCAGAAGTGAAAACAACACCCTGTATTGACGTTTACTTTTTAATAAGAAACCATGATTCCTACCCACAAGCCCCACCGTATGTACAACCCATAACCGTTGTGCATATCAATAGTATACAGTCCGCAAGCTGTTCTATGTAACCCCTTTAATAACCACAGCACCAGGTTAGGATTTTAACTTATAAACTGCAAGTAACAAAAGGATATCTCCTAGGAAAAAAACAGTCACAATGTACCCACAAATACATTAATGCGCAGCGTGGGCTACCGTGTACAAATTCTGTGCATCACACTTATAGGCATAATTGGTGTTTGCAAGGTGCTTGACAACCGCTGGTTTTAAAAACATATAGAACCGTTCCTAAACTGTGTGGCATTCACTCATGCTCAACCTTGTAAATGTTTTTATATTTATTTATTTGTTATTTCCCTACCTGAAAATTGCTAGCCATGTTGCATAACAGTTGTTTTAAAAGGGGGGTGGATGGGGCATGCAAAAGCTTGAGAAACACCCCCATGCGTCGCATCCTGTGATTCTGTGCAAATACCTTAATCCCCCATACACACCTAAAATGAATGTGTGCTTGTGCATTGTAACCAGTGCTCATGTAAAAGCGCTCCAAACCCTAGGGTCGAGTTTGCGCTATATAAAATGCCCCAATAAATAATTAATGCTACAGGGACGCTGCTAAAGGGCCCCTGCAGCTGGAAATACTTTTATTTTTTATTTTTATTTTTTTCTGGGCCTACCCCTACAATATCCCCTGAGGAATCCTTGCTGGGAGCTTCCTCTTCGTGTTTGCTGTGGAAGGGCCCGCCCCTCAGTGATGTCAGGGGAGTCCCCGGTGACATCACGGAAGGGGCGGGCCCTTCCACCTCAAACACGAAGGGGAAGCTCCCTGCCTCCGCTGCCATCGAGATCCACGTGGGATCCAAGGAAATGCCTGCCGCCTCCCCAGCCCACCGAGCAGCGCCAAGAACATCGGGGACCCCTGGGACCTACAAGCGTAAGTCTGGGCCCCGCGCCAACTCCCGCACAAAACCCCCAGGGCCCCCTGGACCCAGCCGCCCTTGAAGCCTCAACCACGGAGCACCGTACGATCCAGTAGCGTGCTCCGTGGTTTTATTTAAAAATACGTTGGGGGCTGGCAGCCCCCACCCATCGGACCATGCCGCACTCCCGCCTCAACCCACCCCCCCCCCCGGAGCACCGCAACGCCCTCAGCGGTCTCTGGGGGATTTATTTAAAAATATACCGGGGTTCTGCAGCCCCGATGCAACGCGGACCATGCCGCACTCCCGCCTCAACCCCCCGGAGCACCGCAACGCCCTCAGCGGGCTCCGGGGGATTTATTTAAAAATATACCGGGCCTGCAGCCCCGAAGCAAAGCGGACCATGTCGCACTACCGCCTCAACCCCAGGAGCACCGCAACGCCCTCAGCGGTCTCCGGGGGGGTTTATTTAAAAATATACCTGGGCCTGCAGCCCCGAAGCAACGCGGACCATGTCGCACTACCGCCTCAACCCCAGGAGCACCGCAACGCCCTCAGCGGGCTCCTGGGGATTTTATTTTATAAAACTGGGGCCTACCAACACATGCCACATATGTTCCCAGAGCCCGGCCCTGGTCACGGCGTGGCCTGGAGCCTTTTATTTTTATAAATAACGGGGCTTCCATGCCCCCAACATGTCCACAACAATCCCCAGAGCCCTCCCGGATCTACGGGGGCTCTGGGGGCCACGCCCTGCACAACGGAGCCGGCCACACATCCCCAGAGGCCCGCACTTGGGAAAGAGGCCTCTGGAGTTTCTATTTTTATAAATAACGAGGGTCTCCAGCCCCCCCAACAAGGCAGCAACGCTCCACAGCTTCCAGCCTGTGAACCTGACCCCCGCCCCCCGAGTGGTCTTGTTACCGTTTTGACCCTCAAGCCTAAACCACAGGCCAACTACCACCAAATGAGGCATCCTGAGACAGTTCACCGCCAGCATAACCACAGGGTGAGTACAAAACAGTGTTATTTATTGATTTTGTTTTATTTGTAACTTGTTTAATATGTTTTGCGTGTTCTGGAACCAGTAAAAATTTTTCTAGGCGCTGTAAAATACATGGATGCCTCTGCATGTACCCTGCTAAACCCCCTAACATTATGCACCTTAAATACACACCCCCTGCAACCTCTTCGCCATCCCCCGCAGCACCACCCATATTCACATTAATTACCTGCACATATAGCGCTAAACTCAAGGCTTCAAAAACACCATTATTCACATTACATACAGTCTTCCTTGCGCTTTGCGCCTTTTAAAAAACTTACAATTACAGCCACATTTACCCTCCAACCTTATTCACATTAAGCACCAGCCCACAGCAATTTAAACATTATTTAAAACAATATAAACACAGACCTACATAGCGCTAAACCCCTTTTAAAATGCAAACTTGTTCACATTAAATGCATCCCCCTATACTTTAAATAACCCACATAAGCCTACAAGACAGACCCCTCACTCTATTTATTTACCGTCATTAACGTGTAGCAGGCAGCGTCAATCTGTGAGAAGTTGCTCTGATCCATTGTGGCCTTAAGTTTCTGATGCAGGCCTGTGCAGCAAACAGTCCAAACAAGGCGCTCCAAAAGGGTTTTTAAATGTCTGTTTCTGCTGACCCCTAAAGTACACTGTTTATACTTGTCCTGGCATGCTAATTAGAAGACCCACACTTTATGGTGAGTGGGCGGGCTTAGAACCAGGTATTGGTGGTCTTTGGAGGGAACAATTTCAGACAGTTACATTGTCTATTTGGTACACTGATATCATTTGACATCTGCTAATCAAGCCTGAGCACTGTCCTGTGGAGCTAGGCCCAAGAAATGTGTTTGTAGGTATTGCTGAGTCACCACCGCCCTGCCTGCTGAGACTGATAGCTTTATCTCAGGCCTCGTGTTTTCCTGCAGTGTATTTTCCTGCCATGTGTTATCCTGTTTCACATTCTCCTGGGGTAGTTTGGGACCCCTGTCTGTTGGCCCTTTATCATTTTAACAACTGCTAATCATGACCGAGCCCTGCCTGAAAAGCTAGAAGCAGCTTCTTTGTTTGAAGTTTTTGCCTTCGTAGCACTGGCTTGCCACACATCCATCATGTCCCCAAACTTTTGTGCACCAACTGTCACTTTTAAGGACAGACACACCCTTTAACTTTTAAGGGCAAGCGTTTCATGAGCCTCACACTGCCATCCCATGGGGGTGGGGGGGATTTGAGGTCGGCCTGTACATTCACAACTCAGCATGCCCAAGCACCATCTGTCACAACACTGACGTCACAGTTTTAAAACATGCCATGAAAACACTTTTGCGCACACCCACAGGCACACGTTTATTTTTCCTTACATAACCCTGCTAACCTAACACCGCCTTCAGCCCCTGCTCACACTCTGACACAAACCCAGTACCACACCCCCCAGCGCAGCTCCTGGTAGGGCTGCCACACATCCATCATGTCCACAAACTTTTTGCACACAAGCTGTCACTTTTGGTGACACACAGACACGTCACTTTTAAGGACAGACCTGCCACTTTTAAGGACACAGACCTGTCACTTTTGGGGACACGAGCTTGATAAGGAATGGTATCCTGACTTACTACTACAGTGCAGTAATCCTCCTTCAGATGGTACTCCAAGTGATTTTCCCCCCACCTCTGGAGAGTTGACTATCAGTGCTACTCGACCCCATGGCAGTGTAGTAGTCCCTGAGAAATCTGTGGAGTATGCCCTCCTCTGTTGAAGAGACCAAACCAACAGACAACAATGGGTCTTGAGCTCCCATCTTTATACCAATTTCACAGATGGAGAATGTGTATCCCAGGTCTGCTTCCTTGGAATTGGTTTGTATTGGTTCCCCTACCTCTGTCTGCAAGGATGCTCTGCCCTGCAGGAAAGTCTTCAGGTGGAGTGCCCACCACAAAAGTTTAAAGAGGTGACAGAAAGCTGCACCCAGCTATTTATGACCACTCCTCACAGAGATCAGGAAGGAGAAACAAGAATCTGTTCCCCTTTAAAGGGTTCCTTTTTCTGGCAAATGATACTGCCGGACTCACCCTGTACCCTCTGCCGTCTACCTAATGCCAGCTGTAGTCAGAGTTTTTATAGCCCAATGTATCAGGAAGGACCTAGGAATTTCTAAGGAAAAGCCTGTCTCCTCGGGGGCGGAGCTTGCCGGCGCTGAAAATGGCCGCCTAGTTGCGGAGCTCCTCACCATCACATTCTCTATTCATTATTATCCGGCATTTCATCGGAGCATTTCGTTCGCAAAATAAGTTTCCACCACCGGAAAGCATTGGCGATGCAACGAGCCGACCCTGACAACTTGCGGTGACGAACTAAGGGCATTACAGGTGCGACGCAGTCGCGGAGACGACAGGCCGAGGAACCCCGGGCTCTCGTCCCAGAGAACCCGACCGGAAGTGTTCAGCTGCCGGACAGAAGTGGAAGGAACCTCCGTCCTCCCAGCGGAAGTGCTGACGGCAGTGCGGTAGTCTGGTACGGTCCGTATGACTGTCGACCAGCGCTGTGGAGAGTGCGAGGAGGTGTTGAGATGTGGGCAACTACCATCGGGTAAAGAAAAGCAGCGCTGAAGATAACGCAGAGCGACCCTAACCTGGTTAGTGCGGTTGCCTGGGACGAACTGAGGTGGCGGGGGTGACTCGACCTTCAAGCCCGGAGAGTTGCTGAAGCAAAGTGAGAGGCGGACGTACAGAGGCTGCGGAGTTGGCGACCCCCACACGCGACCGCTGTAGTCCGGCACCGATGGTGGTGCCCATCTAGCGCAGCAGCGGCAAACAAAGTGGCAGCGGAGTACAGAGCTCGCGGGGGAGCCAGCAAGTTAGAGAGCCCAGATACGCAGCATGCGCGCCGAAGAGGAAGGAGACTAATACTGCAGGTCACCATTACTAGGTGTCTACATCTGCTCAGCTAGGTTGATTTAGTAATTGGCTGCCGCTTTACTGTTCTGTGTCCCAGAGGCTTTACCAGCGACGGGACTAAATGTAGGCAAGACACGGCTGGGGAGAGAGTCGATGGTAGACGCGGAGAGCGGTGATACCCCACAACACATAGGGGCAACATCCATGGTGTAACTGCAGTGGCACAGCGGCGCCAGGTGGAAGTGGCATGTTTGGGCTTGCACGACGCTGTATCTAGTGTCACGAGACCTACAGGACTGCGCTGGAAAGAGGCGCTTACAGGAGGACAGTCGAATGCTGCGGCCACCGCTGATGGTAATAGAGGTGTAGAGTCACTACGGCGGCTCAGTAAGGACTGCATTGTGTGGAACTGCTGGGTGGACTATACAGATGGCTATGTTTCTTAGGTGGGCGCAGAGGATCTGACAAGTGAGACGTCCACAGTCTAAACTACATTTGATACAGGGCGGTGGTCGCTGAGCCGCATAGTGGTGTGCCTTCCCACAACAACGGCGTAATACTGCACCTCACCGTGCTGGTGAGTGAGGCTATCTGGGGTTTGCCTGGTAAACTGCTGCCAGGGGAAGAATCCTGTGAGTCAAGCCTGACCCTTACGCGGGGTGCGGTTTTGTGCCACATACCTTGGTGGCTGACAAGTTACTCACCAAGCTGTGCCACTGCTGAATCGAGGCGCGGGAAGGAGTAGGAGCAGGAGCTGGGATACCGTACCGGCCAGCTGGGCCGGGCTAGTAGATCTCCCAATGGGGCGCACGGAGAAGACGCAGCAAAAATTGTCTTTCGAGCAGCGAAAACCCAGGGATCGCGCCCAATCTATGGACGACCGACATAGCGGTTCGGAGAGAGAAACTGAAGCATCAGAAGGAGATATAAAATCAATGCTGACTTCTATGGAAAAAGGTCTACAGACTACCCTCGCAACATTGGGTAACAAAATAGACTCTCTCTCGTACCGAGTGGACAGGATGTCCGAAAGGATAGACAAACATGCAGAGCGGCTTGACATGGCAGAACGTCGTATCACGGAAGTGGAGGAATCACAAACTGAACTGGATACAGGTCGGAAACGCATGGATAAACTGATGCTAACATTGCAGGACAAGACAGAGGATCTTGAAGCGCATTCAATGAGAAGTAACCTTCGCATCACGGGCCTGCCGGAGTCCACCGCAACTGGTAATATGGAGCAATTTATTGAGAAAATGCTAGTGATATTGCTAGGCCAGGAGACTTTCTCAAATCTCTTTGTGGTAAAAAGGGCGCATCGTTCGCTTGGTCCGCGCCCTGCCCCGGGCGCGCCGCCGAGACCTATCATAGCAAAATTACTCAACTACCGCGATAGGGATGCGATTGCTTCGGGTGGCAAGGGAACGGCAGGTCCTGCAATATGAGGGCTCCACGATTGCATTATACCCAGACTTCACATTGAAAGTTCAAGAGGCACGCCACCAATTTGTCTCCCTGAAGAGGCAGTTGAGAGACAAAAATATGGACTACGCGATGTTATACCCAGCGCGTCTCAGGGTTAACCATCAGGGCAAATCGCATTTCTTCACAGACCCAACGGCGCTGCAGAAAGCGATGAAAAATTAGTCTAAGGAGGCACGCAGCAGCCCGGACAGAGAAGCGGAAGCGGGAGCTGCAGGAGGGTCCCTGAATGAGCAAGACTGAAATCTGGAACTGTAATGTGCAGATAAGATGGTTGGGGGGTGCATGGAGGTGGCTGCTGGCAGGCATGCCAGTAGGATGTTCACAAGCTAGGTGGTGGAAGTAGTTTAGTTATGTAAACTCTGGCGACTTTCAGCAGAACTAGTGGATTGTTTTTTAGGATGCAGGCTCTGCACCTTTATGGGTGTAACAGGTACTGTCTGCTGGATATCCATAATGGCAGGAATTGGGTGGTATAACTTTGGCTTTGGTTTAATGCTACATAGTTGGCTGAGATGGTGGGGGGGTCGGGTTGGTTGATTTCTAACAGGTACTTAGAGCTAAGTAGGCAACCTCCGCCTGCGAGTGTAATACACATTGGGAGGGGTTTCATGAGGGTTTTTTGTTGGGTGGGATGTTTGTTACGAAATATTTGTCAAATTTCGTGCAGTGTTTTTGAAACAGTTGGGTGGGTAGAATGGCGTCAGGTCCATGTTGGGGGGGCCCTGATGTGGGTGGGGGGGGGTTGTTAAGACTCAGATGTCACTTACCAGATGCTTACAGTACGAAATATGAGTGCAGCGGGAGCATTGTATCCCCCTTTTTGTTTTTAGAACACTGAATGGCAACGTGGTTGAATGATATGGCGCACAAGCAACCACCTGTACAGAAAGGTTCCCCTAGTCCTAAGGCAGCCACTGTGAGGGCTCTCACCTGGAACGTACGTGGCCTAAATGATCATCGGAAAGTACGTAAGATACAATCGTACTTGAGGAGGCATGAAATTGACGTAGCGCTTTTGCAGGAGACGCATCTCCCCCTAGATTCGCCAATGTTGAAGTGCAGGGGTTTGTTGGGAAATGTTCATGCAGCAGGCTTTACTACACATGCTCGGGCGTGCTCACATGGTTTAACCCTAAATCGTCAATTGTATTCACTCCATTACATACAGATGACGGTGGCAGATATGTTATTACTAGGTGTTCGGTGAAGGGGATGGATTTATTGTTGGTTAACGTGTACGGTCCCAACTTCGATTCCCCAGTTTTTTATAATGTATTGGCTGGCAAGGTGGCCACATGCGGGGGGGGTTATACTTATGGGGTGGGGATTTCAATCTGGTACGTAATCCCAGTCTGGACAGATCAGGAGGGCCTGAGAGGCTTGTCTCAGCGGCGGCCAAAGTGGTGGATTCAGTACTGATCAGGTTTGATATGATGGATGTATGGCGCGGGAGGTTCCCAGGGCAGGGTGGCTACACACACTACTCAGCGCACCATAACTTGTATACGCGCATTGACTATTGGTTGGCAGCCCGTCAATTATGTGATGCAATTCGATCGTGTCAGGTTCTAGCACGCACATTCTCTGATCACTCCCCAATCCTTATAGAGATGGAAGCTCCTAATAGACAGATTCCTCCGTTCATGTGGCGCTTTCCTCCCTATTCGTTATTAGATGGGGTATTTAAGGAGGAAATGGCGGTTGCCATTGAAACATATTTTGCTGTAAATGTGGGTTCAGTAGATGATTATCATATTGTTTGGGAGGCATTCAAGGTGTATATACGGGGGGTTACGATCTCGAAACATTCGAGAGTACTCCGCTCCATTCGTAAGCGGCTGGCGGACTTAGAAGGGAAGATTCAGACTTTGGAGCGAGATTTGGTGTGGAATGCGGATGAAGCCAGTAGGGAGGAACTTGCAGAATTGATAACAGACTACCACGCTGCGGCTGTAGATGAGGTTAAGCACTTAGGTAAATATGCTACTGCGAGAGCTTACGGTGAAAGTGAAAGACCGGGGTCGGTCCTAGCCCAATCCCTTAGACAGCGCAGGGTTCAGCAGAATGTTGTTTCAATTAAGGCGGCAGATGGCTCGCTACTGACAGAGGGCTCGGATGTGGCGGATCGCTTCCGTCAATACTATGGTGACCTATATGCCTCCAAGAAGGGTGCCCCAGACGATGAAATACTAGATTATTTAGCGCATATTAAACTGAAATGGCTTACAGACACCCACCGGGCCTTTCTCATGCGCCACATTGAGAAGGATGAAATTTTATTAGCTCTCAATATTATGCAGGCGGGAAGTGCTCCAGGGTCGGATGGGTTGACGGTCACATTTTATAAGGCATTTATTGATCTCCTGTTGCCGCAGTTGATGGTTCTCTTTGACGATATGTGTACTAGAGGTCGAATGCCTTCTTCAATGTCGGAAGCAGTAATTGTTGCTCTGCTGAAGCCGGATAAATCAGCTGACGAGTGTGCGTCGTACAGGCCCTTATCCCTGTTAAATGTTGATACAAAATTTTTAGCAAAGATCCTTGCTAATAGATTGGTCCCTCTGGTCCCACTATTGGTAGCTCCGGAGCAGGCGGGATTTGTTCCGGGTAGGAACTTGACATATAACCTACACACGGTTTTTGGGGTCCTACAACATGTTAGGCCGGAAACTCCAGCGGTTGCAGTCTTTTTGGACATTGAAAAGGCGTTCGACTCGGTCGAGTGGCCTTTTATGACGCAAGTCTTGGCCAGGATGGGAGTGGGCCCCATATTTTTGCAACTTATAGGTACAATAGACCTACAGCCCGTATTAAGATTGGGAACATAGTCACGGATGCGATTCCGGTTTCAAGAGGGACTAGACAGGGTTGCCCTCTTTCCCCCTTGCTTTACGCCCTAGTGGCTGAACCCTTGGCCTGTGCACTTAGGGAATATCACCAAAATAGGGGTATCAGTTTCCCGAGATACAAAATTATAGTTTCTACATATGCAGATGACACACTCTTCTATGTACGACATCCGGAGGCTAACCTTTCAGCAATAATGAGAGAGGTTATACGCTTCGGTGCCCTTTCTGGGCTGCATGTTAACTGGCAGAAATCTATTGTATTCCCGCTTACCCCGGCTACCCCGAAGATTGACTTAGATTATCCGTTGCAATGGTCTACCGATGTGGTGCGGTATCTGGGAATTAAACTACATACAGATACAGATATAGTATTTCGGGAAAACTATGGCTCAGCCGTGAGCAAATTGGAAGAGGATGTGGAAAGATGGATTAGGTTGCCGTTGTCTTTGTTGGGTAGAATTTCATTAATGAAAATGGTGGTGTTGCCACGGTTGTTGTTTCTGTTCACCAACATCCCGATGGTGCTCCCACGGGTGTTTTTCGATCGTTTGACACCATTGATGATACGCTTGGCTTGGGCGGGTAAGCAGCCGCAGGTGAGGTGGCAGATTTTGACTTTACCATATTCCATGGGAGGTTTGGGAGCACCAGATATCACACTATACTATAGAGCGGCACAGGGAGCGCACGCATATTATTGGATACATGGCCCATCTGAAATTCCGCACCTTAGCATTGAAACTGGATCGCAGAACGGGGGTGTTGGACTCTATTAATGCCACGACGCACGCCTGGCACAGCATCTTGCAGCTGCAGGATGGCGCTCAACTATATTCCCCGCTAATGCGACTGGAGTGGTGTATGTGGCTCCCGCCTTGTAGGAAACGGGGAGTTGTACAGGCACTTAATAAGATGGGGTTGACCAAGCTGGGCGAGATCTTTGAAGCTGGCGTCGTTAAAAGTTGGGAAGACCTAGATTGTAATGAAGGCCCACATACTCTGCTGGACAAATTCCAATTTCATAGAATAAGATACGCTTTGAGGGAAATACTGGGGGATGATATGCTTGAGCCGCCCGAGCTTCTGCCGCTGACTCACATAATAAAGGCTCAATCGCCTAGGCGACTTGTTGCTCTTATATATAATACCACTATGCAGGATAGGGTTAATCAGTACACTAAAGCTCGCTTGGCGTGGCAACAGGACTTGCATAGAGATTTGGATGACGATATGTGGGCCTATTGTTGTAGTAGTACGAGACGGGTCTCCCTCAATGGCAGACATCGCCTAATACATTTTAAATTTTTAAACCGTGTGTATTACACGCCAGAAAGAATGCAGAGATATGGTCTGAGAGACTCCACGGAGTGTGATCGTTGTCATGAACCCTTGGCAGACTTCCTACATATGGCCTGGGCATGCCCAGGGATAGCGTCCTATTGGAGATTAGTTTTTAAAGAGATGGAGTTAGTCACTGAAGTATCATTAGGTTTCGATCCTGCTTTAGCTCTGCTTGGCTACACGAAACAGATACCTAGAAGAGTGCGTAGGTTGGTCGATATGGGAATGTTACTCGCCAAGCGGGGTGTTGCCATCCACTGGTGGCGGGGCCCTCTTCCCACTATTGCGCAATGGAGGAACGATATGATGTATTGCAGTACTCAGTCGGAAGTGTTTAGCGATTTACTCCCTCCTCGCAATAGACCAAAGAATTTTTGGGGGCTGTACACCTCATATAGGCAAGCAATGGAGGGGGTGGGGACGTCATAGTCCGTATTAATATTGTATTAATGTTTATATGCTGCAAATGTTAGTGGTGGGCAAGATGGGTGGTACTGGGCGGCGCTGTACAGGATGATAAGGTACGGGTGGTTAAAGGGAGTCATCGTGTGAGGTTGACAACATTGGATTCGGAATACTTATTGCCAGTGGTGTATGGACAATTTTAAATTGCTTCTGCTGTGACTATTGCTTTATTCAATGTACGAGATATTCTGCATGCACTGTGACTGAGGATTTCTTATTGCTGAGTCTCTTAGTCTGTTTCTTATATTTTTTTGTTTCCTTCTGTGAGGTTATTGTCTCTGAAAACTCAATAAAGAAATTAATAAAAAAATAAAAAAGCCTGTCTCCTCTTTCCTTACAATAGCATCTGGTGCTGCCCCCTCTTATCTAGGAGATGCCATCAATGTACATATCCTGCCTGCAGAAAGCACCCTCTCCTCGATCTTGTACTCTGGTCCAGGGTGTGCACTTCCAAAATGGAACCCACATGCCTGTATGACTCACACCTGGCACACTTTCATGTCTCGCACACATGCAAAGCACAGGATTTTGCTCTCAGGCTTCAGAGTTCATCGCAAGCAGTAGAACTTTAAATGAATGGGCCTGTAAACATGTATTAATGTCTCGCAGATAAAGGCCTGCCACTATAATTCACTGCAAAACACACAAGATGATGGACGGAATGCTGCACATTGGCAAACATTCACCCCCAGTCACAGATCTGGGTTTAATCCATCGTCACTAGCACAGTACGCTGCAACCACTTCACTCCAAGCAAGGAATCTGCGACAGGGGTGGTAGTCTCCTGATACTATGAGGGTGCACTTGGTGCACTCCTCCAGGTTCAGTACTAGCTCAAGAACCTATCATTGCCAAAAGACCAGCCATAGGTCAATGCGTGCACACAGGATTAGTGTGTAGCATGACCAAAATAAAAAAAACAGGATCACAGGCATGCAGTTCGGGCACACTGGTCAGGGGACATACAACCAGACAGACAACCAGGTTGCCTATTCCTATGTGAACTTTCAGGACAGCCCAAGATCTACTTTAGCTTCTCTATCCAGGGACATATTTAATTGGATAGAGACCAATTTCCTTCCCCTGTTCACTGTGTCTTCCAGGGAAGGAGAAAGAGCCTACCGACCATTTGAGCATGATGTTCCCAACTTACATTTTAATGAATCTATGTCTAGTTCTACTTCAAAAGACTGTGGATTGATTTGGTCACCCACGGCTGGATCTCTGCCACAGAAGCACTTTTTTTCCTTCCAAATTTCCGCTTCCTCATTCAATTTCAAAGAATCTGTAGTGTTAGATGATCTGTCTCTTCCCTGGCCTCAAGGTCTGTTGTATGCATTCCCTCTTTTACCTCGAATCTTCAGGGTTTTGAAGAAGATCTATGAAGGAATGATTCTGGTCCTTCATGTGGTCCCTTATTGTCCTGATGTCTTTGGTTTCCATTTCTGTTTTGCCAGCAATTCAGGAACCATGTATATTTCCAGTAGATCTCTCATCTCTTTGGATGCTAAGCCCATCGATGACAGCTTGCAGCTAAGGCTGGGCGTAGTTCGCGAAGTAGTGCTTCGCGAAGCTACGCAAAGTGCAGTTCGCACTACGCGAGCTTCGCGTAGCACTACGCGAACTGCGTAGTGCACTGTTCGCAATGATTGCACAGTGCCGGATGCTTGTCCGCACTGTGCAATCATTGAAAACGGCAACTTGCACAGTGCGAGCTGTCTTTTACTGCCGCTCGAGTAGATTTTTACTCGAGCGGCAGCTTTCTCAACGCGGACTGGTAGTTTCTCATCGCGAGCGGTCGCGAGCATACGCGACCACTCGCAATGAGAAACCTGACCTCCCCGCGTTGAGAATCTCGCCGGGAGGTTTATTTTCCACGCTCGCGATCGGCAACTTGATGTTGCTGATCGCGAGCGAGGAAAAAGTCTCGCCGGGATGTCATTTTGCTTGCTTGCGGTCGCCAACTTGACGTTGAGGACCGCGAGCAAGCAAAAAATGACCGCGGCACTACGCTACGCTACGCTACGCGTGTTTGCACTGTGCTACGTGCAATTCGCGTTGTGCGAAGTAGCGCAAACTTCGCAAACTACGCGAGCGTAGCGTAGCACTTCGCCCAGGGTTACTTGCAGCCAGCTACGATTGACAGTCTGGAAATTGAGAGGCAATATAAAGAAGCACAAGCATCTGTTCAACAAACTTGGGTAAATTCTTATGGTGTGACATGGAAGACTGGTGAGGAGGTAATGGACCAGCTACTTGCCGCTATTCTTCATTACTTGGTGTCCTAGTCTTCCTCGACACAATCTTAAGTTTCTGTCCATTCCTTTTATCCTCAGCTGCCACAAGATCTACAAATGTTACTTGAGAAAGTCAGAAAGTGATTTGAGCAGGAGCATTTTTTACTTCCAATGTTAAAAATAGCTAAATTAAGACATCACATGTACATTTCAGTTTTTTTTCTTATTTACAATACTGTAGGTAGAAGCGCTGTCTGTGGCCCGGGGTGGAACATCAAGGACTGTGACAAGAAAGACTAGGCTTTGGAGTAATGAAGATTATTGGTAAGTAACCAGGCCATTTCTTTCCCATCTGCAATAGCATAAATGGGGAAAAACATTGTTTTGCATTCACCCATGCTGAATAATGCAGAGATGAAAATGCCAGTTGATTCCAGTTGCATCTTAGAACTGGTTATTAATAGGGCTGTGCAACACTTGCAAACTTTGCTTTTGTGTATGATCACACTAAATTTTTAAAAAATGATGCGAAATTCTGGGTTGTTGGGGGAACCCCAAAAGCAGCATTTGGTGCTACGTTTTAGCCCAAAATGCGAACTCATGTCAATTCTGGATGTGAGGCTTCATTTTGCACTGACAAAAGCTAATAAAAAAACACGTGACGCAAACAGCAAACATGAAAACTCTTGCTATTCTTAATGGCGAGTATAGTCCCACAATGCACAGCCGTGATTTTTGATTGGCACAATCGGTGCTTCGTGATTTATCACACAATATCAAATCAGCATTCAATGTTGAATTATTGAATGAGGAGCTTAACTCAACTCAATTTCTTCAAATCGTGATTTTTTATGGGATATGTTCTGTGATTCATTTCATAATGCCAACAATAATTTTTATTAAAAAAACACGTGTCAATCTGATAGAATTGTTTCACAACATCTTCGTAATCCATACATGTCAAAGACGCTATAGTTTGACCCTAATGCATTTTGGACCCCTGTGGCCCTTCATCGGTGGAAATACTTCTAAAAAATAAACAAAACATGCATGTACAAATTAATTTATACAAGCTTTATCTCCTAGCATAATATATCAAAAAAAGCATATAAAAAAACAATGTTCAGGGCATCTAGAATTCTAAAATGGATCAAACGCCCATCTCATGAGTACATCGAGAGTCAGTGAGTACACCTCTAGTGGCCAAATTGATAACCTGCTGCTAAAACTAATGTCAAAACAGAGATATCTTCATGAAGTCTATACCATGTAACTGTCGAAACTGGGATGTGTATGTGTATACCACTGATAGGAAAGAACCATCAACAAATTCTCGGGACACTGTGTCAGTAATCAACTATCCCAAATGAGTCAGTGCCAAAGAACTTTTAAAAAAAACATGGATTCTGTTTTGTTTAATTCAAATGTTGCTTGTCACCACTCAGGGTGCCACATCATCCACAGCATCTTCGGCAGCCCTCTGGCCAATCAGGTGCAGTTCTCTAGTAGTGCAGGTCCAACCCGTAGAATGTAGCCTCAGTCTCATCTTCAGGTGACCCGAATCCTTTGGCACGATGGGACTGGCAGCTCCCTCTGGCATACAATGTCGCTGCGGTATTTAGAAACACACAGGTGCTTTCTTGGAGTAAATGCCCATGCTGAGATAGTCACAGGTCCCAGCGATTCAGCAGTGATAAATTTACCGGAGGCCCCCCTTAGGCTTACGGGGTCATCACAGCGCAATAGTGCGGGTTCGCCCATGAGGTTCATTGTGACAACCGATAGACAATCAGTGTCATTTCTTGACGTCACCAGAAAAAGGTAATGATGGCAGACTGACAACCTCCTTATACACGAAAACTACAGACCATAATAGTCTCCTACATTTCACCAGTGCCCGTCCCTGGGCACTGAGGGAGAATCTGGCAGTGTGACCGTTTTTTTATTGATAAGGAGGAACTGTTCTGAAGTAAAGGACTTTAAGGAGGAGGCAGAGACCCTAACTCAAAAACTTCAGAGAAAACAATACCCCAATAAGATCATCACAAAGGGAAAAAAAACGAGCATGGAATGTTCCGAGAGAGGCTCTTTTGTAGTCCAATAGAAAGCAAGACACAGAGGCTTTGATATGCACAAGCACTTATAACACCTCCTCTAATGATGTCAAAAAGATTATTAATAAGCACTGGCATATCCTCATATCTAACCAATTGACCTTCACAAAAAACCTTTTCTCTTTCAAAAGGAACCTGAGCAGTGGCGGTGCGTCCATTGGGGGCGTTGGGGCGTTGCCCCCCCGCCCGTGCCCGCAGCTCCTCGGCATCTCTGAACTTAGTTTACTTAAGTTCAGAGATGCCGTCACCGAGGGAGAACTGAGTCTGACAATCATGTCAGTCAGCATGACGTCGGACCGCCCACCCCCTTCAGAGTCTGAAGGGGGTGGGCGGTCCGGCGTCATGTTGACTGACGTGCATTGCAGACCAGCCAGGGACAGGCAGCAGCACAAGTGCGCATGAGTGGGGAAGGTGAGCGAATTTTCGCCCGTGCCCATTCATGCGCACTTGTGTTTCCACTGGCTTGCGCATGCCCATTAGGAGCCCCTCGGTCTCCTAATGGGCAGGCAGCGGGCGAAGAGTAACCGTGCCCTCAGCCAATGCTGGCTGAGGGGTTGCCACTCCACTCCTGATCGAAGAGGCGCCATTGCTGCAACGCGGACCAGGAGCAGAGGCGGTCAGGTAAGTTTTCTTAAATTTGTATTCTCCCTCGGCCCCCCACCCCCGCGCGAACCCCCCCCCGTGAGTACTGCGAGCCGCGGCTGTTCATGAATACAAAGCTGGGTCCTCGTTAGACTGATTACAATGTTTTAGGAGGCCGCTTTGCTCCATGCAAATCATGTGCGTGCTCTGAAGACGGAGGCTGCGGTGTTATTCCTGCATGGGGCTGCCTATAAATATTGCCATTTGATATGACACTTACACGTTACCGAACGACTTGTGGTTATTCGGTTGATGCAGGGCCGATCGTTATAGTTTGTTTCTTGTCGCGGGAAAGGGAAAGTCTTCCAACAGTTTTTCTCTGCAGGGACTGAAATTCATTAAAGAGGCAGGGGAGCAGGTCAGCGTTTATGTCCGACATGCACCAAAAGGCTTCAGTTTGAACTTAAGGGTGCTGAGTGATGGACATTACATAGCTTAATTATTGCTGCAGAAGAGCGCACAAAGAGCTTTCATAAAGTGTGTGGGGAGGAGGCATAAAGGTGTGTGTGTGTAACGGGGTGAGTATATATACAAATATGTGTGCTAGTGTTTGTGTACATAGAGGTGCGCATGCATAGAAGGGTCTGTATGAGGGGTGGTAGCCTTGCAAATGTAGGGGGTTGTGTTTAGTAGTGTGCATTCAAGAGGTGTTGCAGACTTGTAAGCAGTTTAGTCAATAAGTAAGACATTATTTTGGTTAATTAAAACCATTTTGCATAAAACAATCTAGAAAAAGGCGCAGTGGATTTAAATTACATGTCAAGCAGATAAAGGAAGGTTACTTGCACAAGTCAAGTTTAGAAAAGGGGTGACAGGTTTGCGGGTTGAAAAGCACTTCTACTCTTTTTCTTGTGAGCAGAATAGTTCTTCAGTTGTCTCAATCTCATGCCAAAAAGTCAGGGGTCGAGTGCATTGGTATCCGCACTAGCAGCCTGTCAGCATGATATATTTAAGGAGTGTAGTGTTTTAAACGGATTGAAACCTCTGGATTCAGATTCTGAAGGAAACGAACGCTGCATGGACTTAAACGGGGTTACAGTGCACGCACGCGTGCTGGTCAAACTGCGTCTCACACCTGCCAATTGTTAGTCATGGCGCAGTGAGCTCTCCAGTTGTTTGTTCTTGGGTTTGTTGCCCCACCAAATATTTGGGGTACCAGCCGCCACTGAACCTGAGTATTAGGGAATGACTAATCCACATGAAAATATGGAGAGACATAAAACACTATGGAACCTGCCTCCAGGATCAGGCCACTATCGCTCTGGCAACTGTTCGGTGTGCCCTCTAACAAATACTTGAAATTCTGGACCTTGGTCTGCCCACCCCTTGGGAACAAAGAGTACATACCAACTGTAATAGTTGCAATGTGGTGTACTCAATGGAATGCCCATGCAGTCTCCTTTACATTGGGATGACCTCGAGAAAAATCAAGGTCAGAATAAGCGAACACGGGAGTACCATCCGGTGCAAGAGATCATCTACGAAACTTACCATACATTACTTAGAGAAGAATCATAGTGATAAGGATTATGTTGGACAGTGATTGAAAGATTATCAACACAAATGGGGGTCACTGTAAAACTCCTCGTAAAAGAGCAAAGATGGGTATATAAATTTCACACTAATAGGGTGGGGCTTAATGATGACATCCCGTTGAACCAACTGAGCTTAAGTTAATCATGAAGCCCAAATCCGTGCAAATACCACACATGATGATCATCAGTCATACTATGCTTAATTTTTTTTAAGAGCAGCATTCAACTCCTTAGGTTGCCCCAAACACTCCGCAACTGACATAACTTTCCCCATCACCCTTTTTCTGAACATGAGAGTGCACTGGTATTTATTCCCCTTTCAATACTACATATGGGGGCATTCAGCACCCCAACCACCAAGCCACAAATTTGGCTCATCCTCCTATAAGGACATTCGTGGGTACAACAATGACTGCCATCTTATAAAAGCCTACCCATTCAGGCACATACGAGTTAAAGGCTTATATAAGAAACCCAATTTGTTGAGGAATTTCCTTTTTTTTTTAAAAACACCACAGGCTAAAATGAACCAACACCTTTATTACACCTTGAAAAGCTGACACTCCAGTGCATTGAGCAGAGTGTAGTTAACACTTGTATGCTTTGCATGCATTTCATTTCATGTTATAGCGCCTGTAAATCACATTTGTTTGAGGGAATAAAAATGTATTTCCCTGCTAGAATTTCGGCGGGTCGTTACAGCCGACAGAAGCCCGTTGGGGAATGAGGACTCCATTTCCTATCAACCCCAGTCAATATGATGCTGATGCACGCAGTGTTACACATCACACGCCTACTTTCACAATTGCTGTAGGGAGGTGGCTATGTATATACTGTACTAAAAAGAGGTATAGTGTGCACAGAGTCCAGGGAGTCCCCAAAGGTATGGCAGAGGTTAAAGTAGATAATACCTTACTCTCAATTTAGTGGTAGCTGGGCTAAGCAGTTAGGCTTATCAGAGGGTAGTGTGAATGCATTTGGTGTATATACTCATACAAGGCAGGAACAAACACTCAAGGACTGACTCCAGGCCAATGCTTGTAGAAAAATATTATTTTGTCTACTTTTATTTCTATTAACCAAGTGGAACTCAGTTACATGTAAGTACTTTTCAATTGCAATACTTTCAAATACTGGCAATAGATTTGTATAGCATTAATCAATACTTTGCATGTGCATGAAATGTTTTTCAGTACAGAAAATTATACTTTATTTTCAGGATCACACTTAGGACAGTACAGTGAGAGACCAATGCAATACTACAGGAAAAAAGACAGGTCAGTAACTTACAGGTAAGTAAGCGGTTTTTGAGTTCAGTCTCCTGGGGTTCTAGTCAACACTGGGCCAGGGTCTGATCAAGGTAAGTACTGCACCACTAGCGGCACTGGGGCGGCCGGGCGCAAAGGTCACTGTGCCCAATGTTATCCTATGGAGGCCTGGGTCACCTCGAAGAGGCACCGGTTACAGGTAAGTACCTGCGGGTCAGGGACACAGGCCCTGGGGGTGAAGATCAGCACTCGAGGGGCCACCAAAGAACACTGAGACTGCACCACCAGCGGCACAAGGGCGGCGGGGTGCAGAGTGCAAAGGAGGCGTCAGGAGCCCCATTGAACCCAATTGAGATCCTTGGTCGGGCAAAAGGGCTGCAGGCTTGCTTCCGAAGGTTGGCTGAAGGAATCCCATGACTGGAGAGGTAAGTTGGATAGTGGGGGGATGCCAGGACACCATTGGTTGGGCACACCAAGGCCGGGGGGGCTGCAGGTGCATGGGTGTCTTTTGGCGCCAGGTTTTCTCACCAGCTCCGGTCGCAGTCGGAGGGACCCTTCAGGTTGAGGCTGCAGGCTTCGAGGGGGAGGTCAGAGTGGTCATCTGACGCTGGAGATCAGGTTAGGATCGCCGGGGAGACTTCACAGGGTTAGTGGGCCACCTGGACTCGGGCCGTGGATACCGGGTGCAGAGTGGTGCAAGTGTCTCGGACCCGTCTGGATCCGGAGGCTTGGAGTTGGTTTCTTTGCTGGACAAATCCAGACTCCACAGGAGACAAGAGTCTTTGTCGAAGGCAGCACAGGTCCTATGGAGTTCTTGAGGTTGCTGGCTGCAGGCCATGCCGGTTTCTTGAAGCAGGGTCGCGGGAGGAGGAGACAGGCCAGTAGGGCTGGGCAAAGTCAGTCGTCATCTTCATCCCCACTGCTGCACGGCTCTCCGGTCCTTCTTCTTCTTAGTTCATCGAATCTGAGGAATAAGGTTAAGGGCAGCACTTAAATACTAGATTTAAATGTGTTACTGATGTCGGGTGGCAGTAGCCGATGGTTACTGTCCCCTAGGCTGACTACACCCTTTGGGTGCCCCCTCCCTTTGGGGAGAGGGGCACATCCCAGTTCCTGTTGGGCCTAATTCTCCAATTCAAGATGGAGAATTTCTAAGAGAGGGGTTCATCTCAGCTCCTGGTGACCCTACAGGTGTGCCAGGCTAAGGTGGACACTCCTACTCTGCTGAGTAATTTTCCCACCGGTTCTGCCGCCAAAAGTGGGGTCTGGATAGAGGGACGGGCATCTCCACTAGTTGGAGCTGCCCAAATCAGCACATCACAAGGTGAGAGCCTTTGAGGTTCACCACCAAGTGTTGCTGGTCCTGCCAGGGGGAGGTGTGAAGCACCTCTACCCAGAGCAGGCTTTATTTCTGACCTCCGAGAGCACAAAGGCTCTCACCTCAGGAGGTCGAAACCTGTCTGGTGGTGGCTGATTGGCGGGAACCAGTCAGCCAATACACTAGAAGTTAGTCGTTTTTCAGGGGGCATCTCTAAGATGCCCTCTGAGTGCATTTTATAATAAATCCAACACTGGCATCAGTGTGGGATTATTATGCTGAGAATTTTGATACCAAACTTCTCAGTCGTCAGTAAAGTCATCATAGAGCTGTGGAGTTCGTGTTGACAAACTCCCTGCCCATGTACTCAAAAGAGCTTCACTGCACTTACAATGTCTGTGAATGGCACAGACACTGTAGGGGAATATTGTTAATGCAGCTATGCTCTCACCTGTGGTATGGTGCACCCTGCCTTAGGGCTGTGAGGCCTGCTAGTAGAGTGACTTACCCATGCCACAGGCAGTGTTGGTGAGCATGGCACACAGGGATGTGTGCCATGTCGACTCTCACTTTGGTCTGCACCAAAACACGCAGCCTGCAATGGCAGTGTGTGTGTGTTAAGGTGAGGGGTCCCTGAGGGTGGTGTAGTACATGCTGCAGCCCTCGGAGGCCCTCTCTGGTCTCAAGGCCCTTGGTACCAGGGGATCCTTTTACAAGGGACTTACATGTGGCCTAGAGGTGTGTCAATTGTGGAAACAAAAGTACACCTTTGGGAAAGAACACAGGTGCTGGGGCCTGGTTAAGAGGGTCCCAGCACACACTCAGTCAAGTTGGCATCAGGTATCTTACAAAAATGTAGGGGGTAACCATGCAAAAAGGGGCACTTTCCTACAGTTCCTAATCCGGTCCTGCTGAGTTAGGCATGGTGGATTAAAACTATTCCCGAAGCCACACTCAGTCATACCAAAAGCCAGGCACAAGTGGAGCCAATTAGGTACATGGATGGTTAGGGACCCTTGAAGGTGTGAGTAACAATGGGACTTTCGTCCTGAGCAGCACTCACTGCGCTGCTCCGGTTTCTGACCCACTAAAGCAATTTCCTGAGCTAACAGTCTGATTTCCAGTTGTTTTTACATATCTGTGTCTGTTTTTTCTGTTTTGTGTGTCAGGACGTTGTTCCCCTCGGTTTACTGACCGCTTGGGATTTAGGGTCTGACTACAGGGCCAAACCTCCCTCCGCCCGAGGGGTCTGAAAATACACAATTTACTATGTATGTCAGCCACACTACACCGCTTACCATTTTAGTCACACGATTGAAGGATTGTTCATGGAACACCACTATAAAAATGTGATTGTGCATGTGTTCCTCCATGGGTCTCAATACTAAGCAATCTGTTGGTATGGCTTAGCACGCATAAAAATACTAATGCCGTAGGTGATTCAGACTGCACTGTAATTAGCATTGCAGGAGAGATATAACCTTTGTATTAGAGTTGATAAACACACATAGTTGTGTTTTTTGCGCATCACGTGGTTCGCTTATGCACTGTATACAAATTTGTAGCTTTTTATTTATCTCTACCTGTAGGTACCATTGGACTAGCAAGTATTTACTGCCTTTGCATGCTTTAATATATGTGCATGTCATCGTGAAAGGTTATTCACAGGGTGTCACTGGGGGAATCTGAGTAAAACAAATCCGCCCTGACGAACGCCCTAGGACCTTCTGCATCCATTAGAGTAGGACGGAAAGATGTTGGCACCACAAGGGTCATAGGACCATTATATCCTGTATGCCCCTCATATATTAATTCTTTTTAATCATTGCCCATCCACCCCACTAATAAAGGGATACCTTGGCAGTGGAGAGTATTTACACGCAGCTTTTCCCCAGACACCATAATATACAAAGAGCTCCCTGGAATACATTGAGCTCTCCCTTTTTTTTAGGGGCCAGGGTGAACCCAATGATGAAGCATGCCACTGCTAGAGTGGGTGAGGGTTACATTTAAAAAAGGATTAATTCTCCATTTTCCTATCTTGTGCAATGGTGGTGTCTATTCGAGAAGCGCACCTTAGCTTTTTGAGGCAGCGAGATACCCTTATTGATTTTGTTACTTGAGATCTGGGAGAACATATCCTTTTTCTTCCTTTGTCTAACATAAAGACCTCCCTTCCCTCCCGGTAGGTGGGTCAGCCGACCTCCCTTACCAGTCTTTTGGAGCCCTCTCCTGGCATACATGGGTTGCAGAGCGAACACAGGACAATGACCCGATCGGTGCACAGCTTCACCCCTTGCTCAGGTAATCCTCTTGTGGTTCTTCTCATTGAACCTTGCTCCTTCCAACACCCTCCTCTCCCTCAAAGGGCCCACAAGTCTTGGCAAGCAGGCAGGCGTTGGTGCATCAGGGCAGGTGATTTTGGTGACCTGGGTGATGCCACCTCACCCAGCAGGGAGACTAGCAATCTTTGGCCCCCAGTCCTGGTCACAGGCAGAAGTCTGGCAGAACTTCCCCTTCTCACACAACCCACCTGGCTGCTTGTCAGATGAAAAATGTTAGGGTCTTAACCTCCACTTCTTATAGTCCATTTCCAGGGACCAAAATGAAATTTAGGGTCTGAGTCTTTGAAGTTTTATGTTGGGGTTCTTCTTATTTTGAAGTGGACACTTCTCCTTTTCTTCTTTCCTCATGAAAGACTGTCTGTCACAGCAAGCACAACTTCAAAGCTGATTGTCCCATAACACAATTCATGGGGGTGACCAGAGTACACACCTGGATGTCACCCACAGTGCATCAAAAGGTAAAACCCAGATCCCTCAGCCCTACTCTTTATGATTCCCTTATCAGCCTCACCTCACTTCCTGAGATGTGTCCAGGCCCTTCCTTGTGATCTATCACTGAATCAGTCCCACGCAGCTCACAGGAATGCAGCAATACACAAATCTGGGATTCCTCTCCTCCTGTTTTCATCAGGCAGGCCTGGACTTTCCAAAATGGAACCTAAGGTCCTCCACATACTGTACCTTTGTAGGCGCACTTACTCAGTGTACATTCACAGCACACTCACTGTTCAGCACTAATACCTCCATGCTTTGCACCCTTATACATACACATGAATTCAGCACACACAGTCTGCACACACTGAAACTTTTTTATCTTTACCCAGGATGCATGGTGTGTTATTTACAAAGCCACACTGCCAACACACAGACTTCCCCTGTGCACGCTGCACAACACTTCAGCCTTCATGTACTGTACTTCGCACAAGCATATATACACCCAGCACATGTTCTCATTGCGCACGCACTGCACAGCACAGCCCTACTTCTCTCATTAATGTATACCTTACAGGCATACATACACCCAGTACATGCACTAACCACACATGCCCTGCACAGCACTACTCTACCCCTGTACTGTACCCTTCCCAGGTACACATACAACCTGCGCAGAGTCACTACTCTTGCGCTACGCAGCACTACACATCTACGTGATGTAGGCCAAGGGTAATTTAAGCACACAGCATTGGAAAGTTGAGTAAAACGTTTAGTGATCTGATAGGCCTCACTCCAGTGACACAGGGTAAAAAGGACACAGGGTAAAAAGGTCTTATTCACAACTACTGATCAATACACGGTATGCTGCCACCACTTCGCTCGTGCTGCTTAGCCACTGGTGAAAGCAGTAGCCTTCCACCACTATGAGGATAGTGCTTTAGGTGCTCCTCCCAGTCCAACAAGACCACAATCTGTGAGACAGGCCTATGTTACGGTGCACTCGTATGATCCGTGTTTGCCTACAACAGAAAATCAGCATTAGTTATCCAGACAACAGTACAGTTGGGCACTCAGGCAGGGTATAAGTCTTCATCCATGCGGAGGAATTTTCCGTCTCAACACTTCTGTTTATGTTTCACAGAAACCATAAATAGCATAGAAGATGTTGGCTCCTTTTTCACATATATACCCGATACACAGCCTATTCTAATATAGTGCCCGCAAAGGTGATGTACATGTGACCTTTCTTGATAACGAAATACACACATGGATTAGATGGTATTTGGGTGCATTAGGAATGACTTATACTAATGACTAACTGGCAAGAAGACGGTTATCACTTGTATACAGTAATAAATTACACATCTGTATGCTGTAAGCACAGTTGTAATTGACTTTCACTAATAAAGCTGGCACACAGTCTTTTCCAATATGGCGCCCATGAAAGTGATGCACACATGATTGCTCAAAAACTAAATAAGCATAGGGCAGAGTTGGCGTTCTGATTGAGGGCATGCACAATGGCACATACTCATGACAAACTGATTAGAATGCACTATGCATCTATTTCACTGGGTTAGGCATCACCTGGGTGTACATTGCAATCATAGTCGTCGATGACTTTCACTGAAGACTTGATGGTTTATTCATTTTTTGTAAGACATCTTACTGCTAGTTTTTTTCCTCCTTTCTTTCTCTAACCAAGTGACGTGAATTAAACAAAACAGAATACAGTAAGGGTGTTTGGTTTCTGACATGGTTTCTTTTTTGGAAAGTTCTTTGCCACTGACTCATTTGGTATCATTGTTTACTGACACGGTGTCCTTAGAATTCGGTGATGGTTCTTTCTTTTTAGTGTTATACACATACACATCCCATTTACCACAGTAGCATGTTATAGCCCGCATGAAGATATTTCAGCTTTGTCATTAGTTCTAGTGATAAGATATGATTTTGGTTATTCTCATCCATCTCTTCCTTTTTGTACTTCTCTTAAATATTATATACAAGTATTGTTTGCTACTGGTGCATGTATCACAATCAACATTTGTATCTCTATATGGGACTTGCATGTCACTGTATTTGCTGTTGATTCTCAATTCTTAATTTTATCAATAAAATAATTGATACACAAAAAAAGATATGAATTTGGTCACAAGAGGTGGAATCACTGACTCTCGATTTATTTATGTGATGGGCGTTTGATCCGATTTAGAACTCTAGATGTACTAAACAATGTTTTTTTATAAGCTTTTTTGATATGTTATGCTTGAAGATAAAGCTTGTATAAATTAATTGGCACGTGCATGTTTTGTTAATCTTTTTCAAACTACCCCAGTGATAACGGGCGACCGTGGTCCGAAATGCATTGGGGCCAAACTATAGTGTCTTTGTCATGTATGGATTAGAAAGATGTTGTGTAAAGTTCTATCAGCTTGGTACATGGTTTTTTAATAAAAATCATTGTCAGAATTATGAGATGAATCACAGAGCAAATCCAATTAAAAAAATCACAATTTGAAGAAATTGATTGGAGTTAAACTCATCATTCAATTATTCAACTTCAATGTTGTTTTGATATTGTGTGATGAATCATGGAGCGCCAGGAATGGAGATCAAAAAATATGACTGTGGGTCATGGGACTATTTTTACTTTGCGAACAGCAAGAGTTTTCATGGTTTATGTGTACCGGGATGGAGAACACGCCATAGATTGCACGCTAAGAAAAGAATAAACTTTGCAGAACACTGTCTTTTTGAAAACTGAGTGCAATTTTAATAGCTTTGTACAAGTCTACGCAAACAGCAAACATGGCACAATAGCATAATGGAGGGAATTTTGAAGAACAAGTATAACACGAAATTGAAAACTTTGCATAAGAGAAACCCCACATTATCTCCTGTAATACAGCGCAGGGCCAGTTCCCGTCTCCATAATGCACATCCGTATGCACTCCCTGACCATGCATTGAAGGTCAGGGCAGGTAAATAAAAAGGGGTGGATCCTGCAAGCACGCTAGTTGCACATACTGCCACCAGCTAACTGGGTCTCTGTGTTGTTACTCGCCCGCGCCTGCATGGCATGAGCAGCTGGGCCTAGAATCGCTCTACATTACAGTGGCTACGAGGGCGGAGCCAGTCCAATGACCCCTCATTCTCTGACTTCCGCTGTTTGCTGCCCTCTGCAGAAGCATGACAATCTCCTCCTCGCTCCCAGGGCACACACAACGCTCCCGGCCACAGTCAGGACTCTTCCCACCCTACCTGAAGCCACCTGGGCCTACCCCCTCTGGAGCTGTCACCCCACACACTCTCTGAGCCCGGGGACACCCACAAGGGAGTTCTCCAGCCAGCGGCCTTCACAGCAGCCAGCGCTGCCACTCAGGCATTTGCCCCCCAGCTGTAAGTACTTGTTCCTCCGCCCCAGTGCTAGGATCACACTCTCCAGCCTAGCATGCATTGCCTGCCTCTTGCTACCTTCTGCACAGCGAGCCAGCCCTTACCATGAGCATGGACTGATAAGGGAACGTACAGGCCACACCGTCTCTTCCGGGCCTACTCTGCCCTGTGCACTGCACCACCACTGCAACACCTCATCCCAGCCCACACCGTTGGTGGCTCGTCCAACCCACTGCCCACCTTCAGCGAGCTCAATGATCGCTGCTCCCTGCTGCTCCCTGCTGGCGCACATGGGTGGCTCGCCTCAACAACTATTTGAAGGCCACCAACGAAATGGACGGCGAGACAAAACACTCTCTTGTACTACAATATGCAGAGGAGGAGATCTTCAAACTAGTCTGCAATCTCCCCAACACTGGTGCTGATGATGACTGCATAGGAGCCATTGCAGCCCTTAATGCACACTTTAACCGCAATATAATCCAAATTTCGAGCGGTTCAAATGGAGGCAAGCCCACCAATGTGAAGATGAATCCATTGACCTGTTTTACGAACGCCTGTGTGAGTTACCCAGCACGAAGTTTGACCCCCAGAAAAAAGTGCGCACCCAGATCATACAAGGCTGCCTGTGAGCCATGCTCAGATGCCACAACCCCCACCAGCCGAACATGCCTCTCGACAAAATCCAGATGCTTGCCGGCTCTCACAAACTCTCCAGTGACCGAACAAAGCAGATAGACCTACCATTTCAGAAATCTTCGGCCCATCATAATAGAAATGGCGGCAGCCATCTCAAAAGTGCCTTCTCGGCCACCTCTCCACGAGTCCGCCCAAGGGAAAGAAACTTCAAAAGACCAGTGGGGATATTGTGGACCCACCCCCTCCCTGACTGCCCAACCAGAGGAAAGACCTGCTCAGCATGCCTTCACGCCAACCACTTCGCCATGGTCTGCCGGGGTGGCAGTTGTTTGCCTACACCTCAAGGCCGAGGCCACTAAGAAGTAAGAACGATCACACAAGACCTCTTTCTCAGTCCGAATGTCGCACCACCATGCCAGACTCAAGACAGGGCTATGCTGAGGAGGAGGATGATGACATCTTCTTCATATCCCACGCCCTGACACCAGGGCAACCCACACAATGAATCCGCCCCACCTGCCAAATCACCATTGATAACACTCCAGCCACTTTGCTCAGTGACATGGGTGCCTCAGTGAACATCACCTGCCTATGGCAATTCTGTGCCCTAGCAGTTCTTCAATACATCTGCAGACTCTGAAGCACTCCTCAGCTGCAATACGACTGAACGACTACAGCTCATTCACTTCCCTGCAGCCATGGGAGACCCCTGGGGGGACATAGACCAACTTCTCCTCGATTTCCCTTGCCTGTCACTGGTCTGGGCTGCCTGAAAGGACCCCCAATCTCACTCCACATCAACCACTCAGTCCACTCCATGGTGTCCCAACACAGCAGAGTCTTGTACCACCTTCATTTCAGCAATGAAAGTTGTGCTACAACTGGAGGATGTTGGATTCATTGAGAGGGTCTCAGGCCCGACTCTTTGGGTATCTCCTATAGCAGTCACCAACAAGCCCAGCAGCCAGGTTGCATCTGCATCTGCATAGACATGAACCTTCCCATTAAGGAGATCAAAATAGAACAATACATCTCCCCCACGATCAACGACCTTATCGCCAACATCAACAGCTCCACCTGGTTCTCAAAACTAGACCTGAACTCCGGCTACCACCAACTCGAGCTCCACGAGGACAGTAGGTACATAAATGTTTTCACACACGTTAGCCTCCGCTGTTACTGATAGCTCAACTTCAAAATATCTGAGCCTGTAGAGATTTTCCAAAATACAATCTGAGAAGTCCTGACAGGTCTCGAAGGCATCATCAACGTCAGTGATGACATATTCATACATGCATCCACCTTTGACAGTCACCGCCACCGCCTGCATGCCGCCCTCACAAGAACTGCGGTGGCTGGTCTCACTCTCAACTGTGAAATATGTCAATTCTTTCAGCAGTAAATGGTGTTCTTTGGTTACTTCCTCTTCAAGGACAGGGTTAAAGTAAACTCATCCAAATGCCATTAGAGGTGCAGCCACACCCTCCTCTGCAGCAGAAGCCCGGAACTTCCTCTGCCTTGCAAATTACTGCAGGAGGTTCATCCCCAACTTTGACCCCGAAAAAGAGTCAGAATTTGGGGTTAATGGCAGTCCAGTGGAACTGGGGGCAGTCCTGATGCAACATGTGGCGGACGACCACTGGGCCCCATCACATATGCCAGTAGAGCTCTCAAAGACACTAAAAAGCGCTATGTGCACTTCAAGAAAGAAGCCCTCACCATCAAGTGGGGCTGTCACTACTTCCACCTTTATTTTTATGATCACCCTTTCAGAGTCTTCACAGACCACAAGCCGCTGTTACCCCTTTTTGCTAGTCAGCCCAACATCCACTGCCCAGAATTGAGAAAAGGGCCCAGCTCAAGAGATATCAATTAATGATGGGATACAGATCGGGCTGTAGCAATCCTGCTGATAACCTCTCTAGATATCCACAAGTGACAAATGGCTCATCCAGCCACTCGATTGCAGCAGGTTCACTGGTAAGCGGAACTCACCTGCCCAAAACCATCACCCTCCAGGACATTGCCAATGCCTCCACATCAGACCCGACCGTCCAAAAGGCATGGGGAGTCACCACCTCTGGAACATGGAAGGATTTTCTTTCGGGACCTGAGGAGGCATGACAACATCACTCAACAGGACATGGTTGCTCTCTAGAATGTTTGCCATGAATTCAGCACCACACCACCAGGGTTCCTCCTACAGGGCCATTGAATTATCATCCCTCACTCGCTGCGAGCGACGATGCTAGCTCTAGTGCACTCAGGCCACCAAGGAGCCATGAAGACAAAAGCAAGGCTAAGACGTAAGGTATGGTTCCCCATTCTAGACGCTGAGGTCGGTTATATGGTTGTGCGGTGCTATTGGTGCCATACCAGCAAGAAACTGGACCAACCCCCTCCAGTTGTGACTGACAGCCCTAGCGATGGACCCTGGTTTGACATCAGTGTGGATTTTGGAAGTCTTCCGGACGGCCTCTACATGCTAGTCATCTCTGAAGCATACTCCAAATTCCCTGCTGTAGAGGTGGTGCAGGCCACTTCGTTTGAACACACCAGGATGTGCCTCGAGAAGATTTTCAAAATGTCTGGGGTCCCAATTATCCTCAAAAGTGACAACGGGCCCCCGTTTCAAAATCTGTATTTCAAGTAACATTGACAGTCCCTGGCCATTGAACACAAGAAGGTGACACCTTGCTGGCCTTAAGCCAACAGAAAGGTGGAACAACTAATGCCCACAATCAATAAGTCCATGTGCATCGGGTGCGCCCAACAAGTTGACATAGAGGAGGCAATCCACAGAACCCTAAGGGCTTACAGACACACTCCCCACAGCACGACTGACAGGGCTCTCACTGACGCCATATTTGGGCAGGCTGTCTGATAGTACTGATAGTGGTTGCTTATAAGAAGAAAGGCTGGTAGTAACTGCGCCTCTTTTATTGCCAGCCTTGCTTCTCATAAGCAAGGACTATAGGTACAAAGTGTGTGTTTACGCACCGCTTGCAGGTTTTCAAAACACATGAATAAAAGGCATTGTCATTTACAATGCCACTAGCTCAAACTCTTGCTAATGTGAGACCTATTGCATTGCAAATGATTGTTCTAGGGTAATATTACAGGAAGGGTGATGATTTTCACTGCAAATAAAGATGCCTTATCCCCGTTTTAATTATTTTTCAAAAGTAAAAGTTCTCTGAATTTTATGACCAAAATGAATGGGAAAGCTGTTCCTTACCACACACCCTCCCTCTCCACCAAATTGCCAGGCAACCCCAGTTTAATATCCTTGCCCAAAAATGAAATAATTCAGTTCAAATTAACTTTACTGATTTGCCAACCGCCAAAACTAGTGTACAATACAAAACCATCAGACAACAAACAGAAGAAAATCCAATAAATACAGTTAGAGGGAGAACACAATTTAAACATAAGTGTACTTGGTTTTCACGGGCCAGTATTCCTAACCTGAGAGTGATGCACATGTAGCATGCTATTTTCTGCATGTTGCCCAACTATCAAAGAAATTAGTGCATTAAATTAAACATCCCTAAAAACACAATTACCTCAAATCCCCTGGAAATGTCTAGGGGTCGCTCCAAACATCCTGATGTGGACACAACCATTTAGGTGTTCAGGACTGCACAAAAAATGAAAAATATCTAAAAACAAATTTTCTGTTCTCTACATCATTCTTTCCATATGTGGATTACAATTTTACGACCAAAATGACAGGCATTCTTAGATCAAACTTGAGAAACACCAATCTTTATAAAATCGCACTCTCCAGCAACCGAAAGATTATAAATAGGCGAACCAGGTTACATGGCATTTTGCAACTGGGTAAGCAGTGAAGTAAATCGATTGTTTGCCCTGTTTGCTCTCAAATAAGGAATACAGAAACCAGAGTGACTCCAACCATATACTCACCACTGTGGCAAGACAACTATGGAGCCAACATGTTTTACACCATAGAGGCTAGTTTTTTTTGTCTGCGCCAGTTTTCAAACATGAACGATATTAAGGGGCATATGTACAAGAACCAGCTAAAAATATCGCTAACGTTAGTTAGCGTCAAAATTTTTATCGCCGCACACCGCCGCAAACTATTGCCACGCTGACGACGTATGTACAAGCCGATGCTACGTGGCGATAGTTTCTCTCCTAAGCGGAAAATGTCAACGTTAAAAACAGCGTCACGGCGATAAAAATCTTGCCGCTAACGTGAAAAAAGTGGCGGCAGGCCAGTCAGCAGCCAGAAATTGCAACCAAATTAGCGTGACACAACTTTTTTTCACGTTAGGCCGGAAAAGCGACTACAAAACGCCCACAAAGTATCACAAACTGATTAAAACATTTTTTTTTTTTTAAAGAACCATGGATGAAGCTGGACCCAGTACTGCAGGAGAAAACAACCCCCCAAACAGCCAGGAGGACCAGCCAGAGAGCCAGAAGAAGGGCAAGAGGAAGAGGAAAACCAGGTTCAGCCAGCAGGAAAACCAGGTCCTGATTGCGGAGGTGACAGAAAAACAACAGCAGCTGTTTGTCAGCTCCACTGTGTCATTGGGGACAAAGAATGCAATACGGCAGTCCATCGCAGCCAAGGTGAATGCTGTCGGAGAGGTGAGGAGGACAGTGAACGACTGCAAGAAGCGCTGGCATGATGCTAAGCGCAAGACCAAGGAGAAACTGGCAGCTAATCGCAATGCAGCACTACAGACCAGAGGTGGGAGTCCAGCGCCACAGGAGGAGCTGGATGCCTTGGAGGAACAGGTGTCCGCAGTCATCTGCGAGGAGTCGGTGGTTGGAGTCCAGGGACAGGACACTGCTGAACAGGACCAGCAACATCAGCAACAAGGTGAGTAACAACCAGGGACTGGGGGGACAGGGGTGTATGGGCCCAATGTCACTCATGCACAATTAAATATCTACCAGTGCACATCCACAATGACTGCAGATCTTGTCACAGATACTCTTGTCCCTGGGTGTAGAGACACATATCACCCTAGTCAACAAATATATTGCAAGACACATATTGGTTGGCTCATACACTTGGCAATATGCACAGAAAAGTAATTCTAAACATAGCCAAAGATCCATATCAGACCACAATATACGGGCAACAGGAAAGAGCTAAGTTTGTACATAGCCTGGAGATGCAGCAGGCTGGCAAACTGTCCCCCTTGCCTCAACACCACGCACATACAATTGTGGGCTGCATCTCTTTGACGACAAAATGAGGATGCACTGTGAATGCGACAGATGATGTGCACAAGTGAGCATGCTCTCACCGATGTCAGCACACATGCACCATTGTGCATGTCTGTCTGAGTTGTGTGCAAAATGTGTATGTGCAGTAAGGTCCCCCTTCATGCACATAGACAATCAGAAAATCAACTCAGACACCCTTGCACAATGGTGCATGTGTGCTGACATTGGTGGGGGCATGCTCACTTGTGCACATCATCTGTCATATTCACAGTGCATCCTCATTTTGTCGTCAAAGAGATGCAGCCCTGTGCAGACAATTGTATGTGAATGGTGTTGAGGCAAGGGGGACATTTTGCCAGCCTGCCGCATCTCCAGGTAATGTGCCCCTTTACATGTTCATTAGATGCAGCCCTGTGTACACCAAGTGAGAAAGCATGGAGTGAGTCTGCATACCATGAACACATGCATTGTCAAACATAGTGATCATGCAGCCTACTGTCTAAAAGGTGCATATCCCACAATGCACACATTCAGCACAGTTGAGTCAAAATGTCATGTCATACCATAAGCAGGGGGGAGATGCCTTCAACAGTACAGTGCATGGACTACGCATATCAGGAATGTGTCACCATAATGTTTTACCACGTGACTTGTCAGTGTACCATACTCACAGAAGTAAAAGAGTCCCTGTAAAGAAGTATGATAGATCAAGTATGACACCAAGCAAGAATAGCAATTTAGCAACCAAAATTCTCTTCTAGATAAATGGCACCATCACCCCTTAGCCCAAAAAGCACTCCTATACTCACAAGTGCACACATGTGCCATACCTAAAACTGTACCATACATTAGTCCTGGCGTGACTTGCCCATCACACATTGATGTGCATGTAAACAAGTATTTTGGTAAAGTCAACAGTGTCAGTGAACAAATATACAGTCAGGACTGTTATCATCTGCACACAAACACTGGCAGCAAAAATTCCAAAATAGTACAGCATGTATCATCCATGTCAGCATCTGCGTGCAATATTCACAAACACACATCACCCTACCAATCGCACATGAAGTGATGTGGGGGCGGAGTGATAGGGCCTGAGCAGCACAAATGAGTATTTCTGAATACACAGCCCTGAAATCCAGGCCCACTTACACACTACATGTGGTGTCAACGTTGAGGGAAATGGGTGTTTTAACTGTATGTTCAGCTGGCAACAACAATAGAAAGTCACGCTGCACCAGTCTCACAACCGTTAAGCCAACAGGAGGACAGCAAGCAATGCATACATGGAAAAACATACATGACGCCATGCAAACAAGAGAAATCACAAGAGCCAAAGCTATTTGTATGTACATGTGCACTGCATTGAGCACCACACATGGGAAAAAGCAAAATGTATGCAAAATGATGCATTTCTCCTTGGTTTGCGATCCTAAGAACAGTTTATACCTGGTCTTCATTTTTGCACGGCCTCCTATGTACGCCACCCTTGTACATAGGGGGCAGTGTAAAAATGAATTGGTGTTGCGGTGAAACGGCCACCGCAACACCCACTGCCCACCCCTTTCACGCTAAGCATAACGTGAAAGGGGCCTTATGTACAAGGCAAAGTTAAGACACGTTAAGTGGCTTAACGCTGCCTTGTACATAAGGCGCAGCCCCAATTGCCACCACAACGTCAACATAGGTGACGTTGTTGTGGCAATAGGGCCTTGTACATATGCACCTATGAATGTACATTGTCATGTTATCTACTTGTACACCAATACAATGCATGATCATACTATAAACACACATACAAATGCATCTCCCCTTTACGTTGCAGAGGGAGAAACATCACCTCCTGTACAGCAGCCTGTCCCACTCTTCAATGAGGAAGAGGAAGACCTAGTAACCATCGACCAGGACACACTCCAACATCTGCTCGACTCAATTAGCACCCCATCTCCGGAAGCAGGGCCATCCAGCAGTGTTGTGGAAACTACAGCCCATGCACAAACAACCCAGCAGCAAGCACCGACCACCACAGCTGTCTCCCAGGACCTTGAGGACCCACTTCTGGCATTTCAACGTCGTGCAGTAGAGGTCCAGCAGGAGATGGCTGGTCAGGTGCGGGTGGGGTTTGACAGCCAGGCTGCCAAATTAGATGGGTTACGTGGGTGTCTCAGTCCCATTCGGGACCACCTGCAGACCATCACAGACACCCACAGTCCGCTCCATGCTCTCCAGCATTCCATGGCTGACATTGCTGGAGCACTGACTCAGAGACAAGAACAACTGTCCAGTCTCAGTGGCTCCAGTGATGTCAGCAAGGAGTTGCATCACATGTGAATGAGCATGGAGAACATGCAGCAAATGCAAGCCACGCTAATGGCAGCCACGGTTGAACACCACAGACACATTGATGGAATCTTTCATGCCCTGCAGCTGCTCGTCACAGCAGTGCTGCATCAAGGTTTGGCACAGATGAATGCTGCTGCTGCTTCAACATCCACATCTCCACCCCCTGATGTGTCAGTGCTTCACAGTGCCACTGACAAACTACCACCACGCACACCGGAGGCACATGACCCATCAGTGGACGAAGATGTTGATGATTCTGCAATATAACTAAGAAGAAAGCATTAGAATTCATCAATGCTAAATGGTCAATTTTGCCTTGGATCTGTGCTTAGCATCATGCTACGGAACATCATCTTCCAATGTCCTCTGCTACACACTGTGACACTCACCTTGGAACTCAATATGGACTGCCATAATTTGTGTTGTACCCAAAGACACTGCTATCAGCCTGCTGACTGAACTCTGCCTCTTCCTCTGGATATGTTCCACACAAAGGACTCTATCAGGCCCTCCACTGGGCATCTATGAAATGTGGGGGTTGTTTGACCAAGTACTGTGGCAGTCTTCACCAAAGCCAATGCACATGCTAATTAAAACCTAAAATTTACACAGATGTGTGTTTATCATGACCATTCAGGTATAGAAGTCTCCAATAATGACTGAGCAGTGAATCCATACCAATGTACACCGAGTGACACATGATAAATGTTCATGTTAAACTGTGTCACAGATAGGTAGTGAGATGACTGGGCATGTGAGATCTAGCCGTGCCCTCATTGATCAAATATGACCTACTAGCAATATCCCAACATTGCCCTCCGTACATGATGGCAATAGGTATGTGTGGAAATAGGTCCTAGTCTGTTGCATGCCACAAGTAGTGTCTCCATTTAGCATTGATAACAAGTCTCACTTGGCAGATCTACTCACACTCTACGGGGTGGACAAAGCTTGTTGTGATGGGGGTCATTGCATGTCACATACCAAGACAGAGCACACCACATGCACATAGATGACGACTCATTATGGCACATATTGCCCACCTGCTATTGGAATCACAATGTCTGTTTCAGTGAAGCTGTGTTGGCAATAGGATCTTAGCTTTAAGTGCAAGTCCACTGTCAGATACTTACCGTGGCTTAACAATGCCTTGGAAACAAGGAACCCTCTCATGCTGTGCTCACTGTGAAAGGAGAGGGCAATGTGTCCAGGGATGTGTAGTACACAGCACTTAGCACATAGTCAGATGCTGTATCACCATTTAAAGTGTGGCATCACTATGAGGCAATGACAAAAGTAACAGCGTGGAAAAGTGGGTATGACGCTGGCACTACAGGGAGCAATGCTACATTTCCCCTCCTGTTTGCTGCAGAACTGTGTTCGGCCTTGTGCCATGCACATTTGACCAGCTAATTTACAACATTGTGCATGGACAGGAGGGTGAGCCACCAGCCACAGGAACAACCAATGTCCATAATGATGACACACTTGCACTACGCAGCAAGTGTGCCTATGTCTGTGCATGTTAGATGGACTCAGCGCCAGGCTCTTAGGATAAGAAGGGTGTGGACGTAATCTGTGGAACACAGTGCAGACATCCATCATCATGATGGACAAGAGTTGCAATGTCAATGTCTGTTCAAGGCCATGTTCCAACATTGTGTTGCAAATGTGCATCAATGTGCATTCCAACTCTGTGAGTCACACATGAGATGTTCAACTGTACAAAAGAGTGTCCCTAGCCTAGGCCATGACTCCAACTTGCCACACTGTAATGCATGCAAGTTCACTGTGCTCAAATCAAAAGGATCCTGACACTATCCGTCCAGCTAAGTAACATGTCATGACCACATATACACCTTCAAATGATTGCCCTGAGATTGAATAAGTGGGAAACAATGTAAAAAGCAACACACCACCAAACCACTTCAGACATGAGTGCTAATTGAATTCCAAAACAGTATGAATTTATTAACATTTAACCAAATAAACTACCCTAAACTGACACTAAGCACTACTACATCTAACCTAATCTAAACTAACTATGACAAAGTGAATAATAACCTTAACTATCTAACTCTACTAATACTAAACACGCAGCAACATATCTGAGACATCAACCCCCCTCCCACCCTTAAAGCACCTCAGAAGCCAGGACAAATAAATATTATCTAAACATAAACTAACTACACTGATATCATACACAAATAGATATTTTTTTAGTTTTTTTATATTTGTTTTGAAGAACAAAGACATCAACCCCCCAACCAAAGGGATAGGAAACTTATCCACAAATACTACAAGATAATAAATATACAACTATGCTAAAATCTAACACTACCTATCACTACACTACAACTACACTACCTAACAATTAAAAAACTAACCTATCACTAACTACTAAGTATAAATTACATTGGGGGAACGTAGGAAAGGGGGATGGGTCTCCATTGGCCAGTTCAAAATGGGAGACCCCGGGCAGCCTTTGAGTCCTGCATGTGTGTGGTCTGCTCAGCCATCTCACGTTCTAAACGTGCCAACCTGACATTAATGTCCATAATAGCACGGCGGTCCCGCATGGTAAACGGGACCACGTGATCAGATCCTGCTGCTTCCAATGTAGCTTTTCCTTGGGTCTGTGAGGGGGCACCAGAATGTGTTCCGGAGACTGAGGTTGCAGCTTGTCTCTGTGTTCTTCCAGGGGGATGTGCAGATCCCTGCCCATGTTGGGACCCACGCCTGTCGCCAGAAGTGCCCGGTCTGGCCTGTGTCACACTCTGGCTGTGTCCTTGGCCTACATTGGGCACCGATTTCCACCTACCAGCTGCACGGTCAGCTTGATACCTCCTTGACATATTGCGGTATCCCTTCGCCACCTTGCGGATGTGTAGATACCGGTCCTTCCTGACCTTGAATGCATGGGCCTCCTCTGGCGACATGTTGTCTGTCAAAGAAGAGCAATGAGCAAATGTGAGTCATGAAGACTATGTAAATTCTCTCCATTGAACACAGAAACACTGGGTCAGTGGAACATGGGAGCCTAAACTCTAACAAAATATTGTGAAGTTTGAAAATCACATGTACAATGCAATGTAGAATCAATGATCAGTTACAACATGCTGGCAACACTGACATGACAGTGCATGGCATGTGACTGGTAGTGTCACAACCCCATGACCCTGTCAGGGGCATATGTACAAGCCACTATCGCCACCATAACATCACTTTCAGTGACATTATTGTGGAGAAAGGGGCTGCACATTATGTACAAGGCAGCATTGAGACACCTAACGTGGCTTAACGCTGCCTTGTACATCAGGCACCCTTTCACACTATGGTTAGTGTAAAAGGTGCGTCCAGTGGGTGTTGTGTGGGTCATTGCAGCGCAACACCCATTGTATTTGACACTGCCCCTATGTACAAGGGTGGCCTACATATGAGGCAGCACCAGAAATAAGACCTTGAGAATCCAGGTCCAAAATAGTCAAAAGGAGGAAAACCAATGCATTTCTCATCGTAGTTGATTCTTCAATGTGTGCAGCCTTGTGCAGCACACATGCAATATGCATAAAGCCATGTTTTGTATATGTACATGAAGGTGTGCCTTCCTGTACATGAACAACGAGGGATATGTACTAGGAAGTGGCGGAGCGTGTCGTTAGCCTCCTTGGCTCAATGACACTCTCCGCTGCTTTTGAAACACAAGGCTGCACCGTATTCTCAAGAATATGGTGCAGCCTTGCCTTTCATCCTGCCATGATGCTAGGTTTAATTACTTTGCACCAACGCAGGCACCCTTGCGCCAGAGTGCAAGGGTGTCTGTGTGCATGTGATGATTGGTCATGAGTAGGAAGGTGTCCCTCCATGCACATGAATAATCCTGGAGATGCCCTACTGTCACTTTCATTGGTGCTGCATCAAGCATCACACATGGCAAAACAACATTCGGTGTATGAACACTGACTTGTACATGAGGCGCAGCCCCTCTCACCTCACAATAGGTGACGTAGTGGTGGTGATTGGGACCAACGTGGTTTAATCCACATCTTTGACCCTGCTGAAATTTCAAAACACAGGACTGTAGACCGCTAAATGTTACAAGACATTCCCAAATGTAACGCCCCCCTGTAGTCAGAATAGTCATTGAGATTTAATGGGGAATGTGTTGTAAAGAATTGCGTTGTAAAGCCCAGCGTTGTAAAAGATATTGTGTGATAAAACATGTGTATTAAAAGCATGCCTGGAAAATGCACGTGGGGTAACGTCACAGATTCTGCAAGAGTGGCTTGTACATTAGACCTTGAGTCAAATGAGGGGAATGAGTCCAAGGAGACAGCTTTACAACACCATTGCAGTGACAAAACATGCCAATTACATACATAGGCCCATCTTTGCTAGTTCGTGGGTGAACGTGCCATTGGAAGCCTTGGCTTTAAGCTACGCCATGGAAAACTTTTAAAGCTGTTATGCAGCATACATACGATAGTACTGTGCAGACCTGTATCTGACACCGCACAGCCAGGAAAACACTACCTACTTGTGCATAATCTGGCACACTTGTACAGTCATCTCAGCCAAGGATGTACACGCATTCCATGTCTGGTCATACTCATCACCAACACCACTCACATGTCCCCTCTCCTGTCTGTACGCTCTCGAATCAGCATGCATGTGGTGTATAGACAGAACACATTGATATTTCTTGCATGGGTATCACTGAGTGGGGATGTGCAAACATACATCAGGAAGACATATGCATTCCTCCATCTTCACTTACTAATTTATACACCCTTCACACTTCCACCATAGCCCATCACACTGGAGTCAAGGTACATGTGATACCCACACATACTGCCTGATACTAAGGACATGATTTGATCCTGACATTCATCACATCTCACATTGGCAACATTTAATGGGTGTACTCACCAGTGGCGTGTGGGTCCCTGAAGACGTCGATGTCCCCCTGTGTGATGAGTGGTCTTCCGGCTGTGAGACATAAAACAAAATGTGTGGTGAGTAACCAAAAAAATAATTCACACATGTGTCCTAGTCATCATCCAATTGATCACCTTCAATGTAAATTCTCTGTAACTATACTTTTGCAGTTCATGTGGCATACATAATTGTGTTGATTTTGCCTGTTATTCCAACAAGACATGATAATGCTGAGTGAGGGCAAACAAGACAATCATGCTTGCACATTCACACATTTTGCACAGACGACTTGTGTGACACTTTCCCAAGGCCCTGTTTGGCCAAACATAACCATGTCCTACATGCTCATTTGACGATAACATCGATGGAGAATGCACAAGGGTGTGTCACAACTATTGATGGTGTATGTCACTCTTGAGAAGTGAGAAGTCATATGCTAAATAGTTTAACTTTCATATCTCATACAATGGTACTCTAGCCAGAGGTACAAGGGCAGCGTACATAGTAGTCTGCGCCAACATGGGATGTTAGTGAATAGCTGTTCCTATCTCAGCGAAACTCAGAGAAAAGCATTAATCCTCATTTTTTATTATCTTTACATGTGTGCTGCCTTGTACAGCATACATGGAATGATCATAATGCATTGGATTGTTCATGTCATGTAAGGTCACACTTCATGTACATGAACAATGTTTTCCCTGCATGCAGACACACTTGCACTATGGTGCAAGGGTGCCTGGGTTGGCACTACACTGCAACTTTTTTGCAGCAGCGCTGGTGAAAACGCAAGCCTGCACCATATGCTTGTAAACATGGTGCAGCGTTGCGTCTCTGCAGTGGGAAAGGTAGGCCTGAAGACTTGATGTGGAACGCCTCACTCTGCAAAATACCTGTACATATACCTTATTGTGTTACAGACAGCACTTTTTATTAGTAACAAAAGTGTTCATTCAACTATTTTGAGGTTGTACTTACCACCTTGTTGGCCAATGAGGACTCCAAGGTGGTCCAACATGTCACCCTCACGGTCAACGCAATCCTGCCATCGATATTTCCACTGTCGGACAGTCCTGTCCACACAGAAGACCCACAGCATCTGGCTCCTCACATTCCCCCACCTCACCTTCCTCACACGTACTGCATAGCCCTGCAGGATCCGACCACCACTTTCTATCATCAAGAGCAGGTAGTGCTTCACCAGCCAGAGGAAGCCCCCCAATGCCCCCTCCGACATCCTGCCCTCCCTACCCACACCAATCATCTCCCAGCACACACCTAAACCCACTCCTAAAAAATTAAAACCCCAATATATACCCTAACAACGATTAATAATGTAAAATACCCCTTGGACAAACACCCGACAAAATATAGTACTAGACACAAACAACAAGTAAGGACAACTACACAAGACTTCACAGGGATACTAGGGACAGTTCACAGGACACAACCACACTCTCAAAACCAAATTCAGCAGCACAGAACACCAAAAACCTCTAACACTCTCCACAATCACAAGAAGTGTGCTCAAAAGTGAAAGTGAAAGTGCACAGTACTCCTCCAGACAACAGGATGCATGCTGACATCACTTCCTGTGTGTTTGCGGCCCGTTTTTTGAGTTTGCAATTATTTTCTGCACACAAAATGGATTTTGCGGTAATATTTCGTGTTTTCACATGTATTTAGCTATATTTTCCTATCGCGGTTATGAAAAAATGGTCGCGTTAGCGTTAATGCAGCAAAAATCTGGACGCTAACTGCAAGTTTTTCCTCAGATGAACTGTATTTGCTGTAATTTTATCTCTGACCCCAAAACACAGCCTAAATTTCAACTCTGACCCCAAAAGACACCCTAAATTTAATCTCTGACCCCAAACGACACCCTAAATTTCATCTCTGACCCCAACACACACCCTAAATTTCATCTCTGACCCCAAAACACACCCTAAATTTCATCTCTGATCCCAAAAACACATACCCACCCACAAACATACAATTCAACAATAATAACCGCACATTGTTAAACTTTCACTTGTCAGATGTATCTATTCATGCAGAGTATGAACATGCACACAAGGTTTTTGTGTTGTGATGTTTTATTTGAAGAACTATGCTCAGGTGCATTTTGCACAGTCTAAACAAAGAAAGAATTCTCATAATTTTGCGTGGTCATTTGAAAAAATTGTGGATGTTTCTGTCCCTTCATGCTGTTCCTGCAGCCATGGCTGGGGGGTGTGCAGCATCAGCCTCTTCTTCTTCGTCATCCTCAGGATTGTCCGGTTGATCTGGAACTTCTATCCATGGTGCATTGGTGCGGACACATATGTTGTGCAGCACACAACATGCCACGTTGATCTTGCAGACTATTTCACGGCTGTACAGCAGTCTGCCGCCTGAGATGTCGAGGCACCTGAACTGTGACTTGAGTACACCAAATGTTCTCTCCACAATGGACCTGGTGCGTCCAAGTGCGACATTGTAATGTCTCTGTGCCTGGGTGTTTGTGGCTCTGAGGGGTGTCATCAGCCATGGAGATAGTGCATATCCTTGATCACCTGTAACATGAAATGGAGAGATGTGTCCATTAGTATATGTGAATGCTGTGTTTGCAGTGTTCCTATTTTTGTGTGTGGGATTTGTGCTACTTAGGTAAATTAGCTTTGCCATGTGTAGCTTCAGACAATTGTCCAGTATCAATGCAAATTACATTGCCTCCCAGCTGCTCGTCCATCCCCCCTACCCTATGTAATGGCGGCGGCTGCACATTAGCACCACTGGTGCAACAAAGGCACACCAAAAAGCAAGCACGTCTGTGTCCGTCCCTGACCCAGACACAACCGGCGCCAGGGACCCTGGATCTCATTACGTCTACCTCTATGACTCTTCCGCCATTGTCGCACTCAACCCCAGAAGGAAGTACAACTGACAACAGGCCACAATGAACACCACCCATGGCCAGTTATCCTGCCTCCACTGCTGCATTACCTTCACCACCGCCACAGCCGCCAACACCACCAACGCACTAAGATGCATCCTCATCAACATGCACTACCTGCACAGACACACCGTGGACACCTGGTACCTCCGGGACACACTATCACCCAACATCGCCTTCTTTTTGGACAGCTGGACCACCAACTCCTCTGCCCCTGACATCGCCCTCACAATCCCAGATGGAGACAAGATCCGGAGGGAGGACTGCCCCCAACACCCGCGCATGAGTCCTCACCATCGTGCATGAAAAAGTCCCTCTGCCTCTCCACCTCCAGCAACACATTTGCCACCACGGAAGACATGCACTTCCAGGTCCAGCCCAGCCCCGAATCCACACTCTGCGGCACACTTGCCTACAGACCCCCGGACACATGGACTGCTTTGCCAACGCCATCAACGACCTCTTTGCACCCCACGCCATCACCTCCATGGACTACCTACTCATCGTAGACCTGGACTTCCACCTCAACAACCCCAAAGACACCAACTCCACTACCCTCTGGATGAAGAGCTCACCAACATGTGAATGACACAACTCTTACCCACACCGACCCACAAGGCAGGAGACACCCTCGACCCCTTCTTTGCAGGAGGAAACAGCGTACCCTTCAGCCACACCACACAGCACCCATGGACCAACTATCACTGCATACACTTCCTTGGCAACATAACCAAGCCGGACACACCCGCACATCGCGCAACGCAATGGTACTGGAGCTGAGTCACCGATGAGCAGATGTAATCAACCCTCAACTGCAACTCACCCAACACTGCAGCAGACGCCAAACGCGCTTCCCGGGAATCCCACACCTGGATCTCCAAATGCGCAGACAAACTCACCCCGCCACACAACTCCGACAGACAGCGCAGCAGCAAATCCTCATATTTCACCACCAAACTCAAATATTCCAGACACACCTGCAGAACCCTGGAGAAAAACAGGAAAAACTGCATAGCACACGTTAACTTCTAGACATACAAGAACACCATGTCCAAATACTACCAACGCATCGGTAGCACTGATAGGAGCTTCTGCCACGACATAATAGTTGCATACGCCACCAACTCAAAAGACATATTCAAAGTCATCCATGAATTCACCAGAACCACCAGATAAGCCACGGACAACGCCATCCTGGCCACGTCTCTGTCTGGATTTCTAAGCAACCACAGCACCGAGACCGCTCTACTCGCTGCCACAGACAACATCCACACCCTCCTCGGCCAAGGCCACAACGCAGCCCTGATTCTACTTGACCTGTCAGCAGCATTCCACACCATCTCCCACCACACACTAGCGGGCAGACTACATGACGCAGGCATGCAAGGAACCACCCTTGACTGTATCCGATCATTCATCACCAGCAGAAGCCAAGGGACCAGACTGCCACCCTTCCTCTCTGAACCCACAAATATTCACATGCGGAGTGCCCCAGGAATCATTGCTCAGCCCAACACTCTTCAACATCCACATGGCCCCCCTCGCCACCATCGTCCAACAGCACAAACTCAGCATAGTATCATACGCCAAGGACACCCAGCTCATCCTCTCCCTCACCAAGGAGCCCACTACCACCAGACTCAACTTCCAGGAAGGAATGCAGGTAGTTGCAGACTGGATGAGCAACATCTGCATGAGACTCAACGCAGAGAGAACATGAGTTGTCATCCTTGGAAACACCCCAGCGGCATGTAACAGCGCCTGGTGGCACACCACCCTCGGCAGTCCCACAACACATACGGACCACGCCAGAGACCTGGGCATCTTACTCAAATCCCCCCTCTCCATGTACCAACAGGTCACCGCCGTCACATCCAGTTACTTCAACACCTTCCGCATCCTCTGTAAGAGCTTCAAATAGATCCCCCCCAAATCCAAGAATACAGTCACCAAGGCACTAATTTACATCAGACTGGGATGCAGATGCGCCCTCTGCGCCAGCATGGGACAGTCTGTGCTCCACAAGCTCGTGACTATGCAGGACACCACCACCATACTTGGGCTTGTGTTCACACTTTCCTCATAGGTCCTGACCCACCATCACACCTATTTGTTTCCAACCTTTCCCAGCATTTGCCGCTGTGTGACGGAGGGGCAGGACTCTGGATGGAAGTTTGTCTACAAGGCTACCCCCAAGGACCACAGTCCCTTAGGTTCTTGTGTATGGTGGGTGGACATATTTCAAGGCATGTTGTTTGACATTTGCTACATGTGCATTCTCACGTTTGTGTGCTACATGATTGTGGACTTGTGTGTGGTGTGTTCAGTTTGTACTTTCCAACAAGCAGTCCATTTCCATATGTGCCATTCTCAAAACGCTGGTTGATGATGGACTGCCGGAAGATGTAGGAGTCATGCACACTCCTGGAAACTTGGCTACAACATTGGTGAACAAGCCCCGGTGGTCCACGATTGCCTGCACGTTCATGGAGTTTGTGTGCTTCCTGTTCCGATAAATGTGTGCAGTGCCCGCAGGAGGCACAAGTAGGACATGGGTGCAGTCAATTGCCCCCAACACATGGGGAAAGCCAGCAATGGCATAGAAGCCTTGTTTGGTGTCAAGCTGTTCTTGAGCAGTGTTGGGGAAGCGTAGGTGCTGTGGCGTCAGGCTGATGATGGCATCCAAGACATTTGAGAGGAACCTTGAAAAGGATGACTGGGAGACTCCCCCAACTCTGGCAGTGGTTGGTTGGAAGGTACCTGAGGCCAACATGTGCAGCACTGCTAGGAGCTTCATCTGCGGAGGGATGTTGTTGCAACGCTGTGTTGGTGCCTGCAGCCTGGGGGCTATCTGGGTCATTATGGGGAGGATGGAGGACCTTTTCAGCCTGTAGTGGGCTATCACATCCTCTGGTGTTAGGTCTATCAGGGTGATGCGTTGACGATATACCCGCTGTATTCTTTGGCGCTGCCTCCGTGGTGGTCCTGGGGGTGGGGTCGGTGGCGGTGGTTGTTGTGGTCTTCTTGGTGCTCCAAGCTGCATGAGCAGTACCTCCATGGCATCCGTGGGTTGTCAAATGTGGTTCTGGTCTACTCCCCCTTATATCCTGTTTTGTTATCTCCATTTTTAAAACCACCTTTTTTCTGGTCTTAGAAACCAGCTGCTAACGGACCTTAGCGGCGGTTTTTTTAACGTTTCGCCGGCCCCGTCGATCATTGTACATATCGCAAAGTGGGGTTAGCTGCGGTTTTTACACGGCAGCGCCTACCTTGCATCTCATTTTCGTTAGCTATCGCTAACAGAAGTGGCAAACAGAAAAACGGACGATATCGCCAGGATGCTGTCGCTAACCGCGGTTAGCGTCAACTTGTACATCCGGCGATAAAAAAAAAGCAGCCGTAGCGTCAGGAAACTGACGCTACGGCGGCGGTAACTCCTTGTACATATGCCCCTTAGTGCCTTTTCTACAGAACACAATACCGCCGTTTTAACTTTTATACGCGCTTTAAACTAAAGTTATCACTAATATGACTTAATGATACTTAGTTTGTCGACTTTGTAAGGGTGAAAGGCTGGGTTGGAGTGGCTGATTTTTGAAACATGTGACTGCAGCCAGTGTTTTACTCACAGAGCTATTCTGCTAGCTTGAGGGAAACCCAGCTTGATCGAGGATTATTTTATAACGAAAAAATGTGCCAGTAAATATAATCTGCCTTTTTGCTTATGTAAGTAAGTTCGATGATCAACAAAAACGATTTGCCTGTGCTCCTTACTAAACAAGAAGCAGAACGTGTTCAAAGTAAATTGGTTCCAAGTTTTTGCACACATGCAAACGTTGAACTGGCACAGCTGCCACGAAAATAAACTGTTGGTGCATTGCACAATTGCAACCGAATTGAAAGTTCACTTGTGAAACGACAGTTCAGAAGATAGGGGAAATACATGACAACACAACAATGCTTTATTGGCATGCTTATGGGTTGACACGTTGTTGTAATTTCTGTTATATATATATATTATGACATCTGTTCTTAATATTAGCAGTAATTAATGTAGTTAGTATATTCCCAGTTGTCCCCCACCTTTGTATCATAGTTCCCTGCCCCATGGAATTTCTGTTTCTAAAGCTTCACAGATTTGAATGGCTGTCACAATTTTATACGAGGATCACAGATCTTTTGTTTTCTGCTGCATAACAATAACTTCCAGGCTCTGCCTCTCCCTCTGCCATTTCTCACCAATGTGCTATGTATGAGCACAAAGGAGCAAGCCAGGTAATTTCCTCCTTCAGACCTCTGGAAAGTCAGAAACAAAGGGGCACAAACATTCCCAAGCCACTTAAAAAAAAGGCTTTCAATTAGCATGTGTGGAAGGAACAAGCCAAGTACTAGGCCAGCAGCACAAGACAGCAGCAGATTTTCTGTTAGATATGTTCCCACCTGTGCTGCATATGACAGTACTCTACACCCAGGACTACATTGCCCTCTATGAGAGTTCTCAATTTCTGCTGCAGTAACGGCATTGATAACAGCTGCAGAACATGTCATGGCAATAAAGTTCTTGACATCAAATCAAAGCCCTTCTTTCTCAGGAAAACGCTAAAGAGCTTGTTTTCTATACAAAATGTTAACAGGCAGCTAAAGCACACGGCTGCTAGAAATTAGGTGCAGTAGCAGTCGCAGTGATTGTAATTTAAAAAAACTACAAATGCGGTCGCCATTATTGCATGCAGCTGATGCTTCCAAAAAAATAACAGAAGGGGCGTGGCTGCTATAGTGAACGCGTGCCGTTTTTGCAATGCTGGGTACGCATTAAGGCGGCCAGTAGCACACTCTCACCTGGTGCAGAGTGTCTGCGGGCAGCTGTGTTACCGAAAGAGCTCGGCCATATTGTTGTTCGCTGCAGTGGTTCCTATGCCCTCCCTCTCCCTGTAGTACCACCCAAACAGCAGGCGCGTAAAATGAAAATGGTGTGCTGTGCTGTTTAGCAAATATATTTTAAAAAACAGTTTGTTGAGGCGCACATACCACAATTAAAGTGCACTGCTGCTGCTTAAAATAAACAGTGATCTTAACCCTTGATGCTAGCCCTTTCCTGGCGAGCGCGGCACCCGATCTCGACACGCCCAGCAATTATTTGCATGCCTCTCCTCTAGACGGGCACGCCCAGGAAGCCTGCAGTGGGGATTGGGTGCTGCGCTCCTCGGGAAAGGGCTAGCTTTGAGGTAGCGTGCTTTCTCTATAAAATGCTAACAGGCTGCAAAAGCATGCGGCTGCCAAAGATAAAGCGCTGCAGTAGTCGCGCTGATTGTAATTTACAAAAATGCACATGCAGTCGCCAGTAAATGGAAGGGGCAAGACCACTTCAGTTAAAGTATTAGCATGGTGCACGTGCAAAAAAAAAAATGCAAATGAAAAGGAGCAAGTTGCAAATAAATGCACGCAGCAGCTATAATTAAAGCATGCCGCGCTGCCAAAATAAATAATGTAGGTGAAAAGGTGCAAGCAAATTAGGCACCCTTGCAGGAAAGCATGTGGTGCCTGCAATAGGAGAAATTCATTAAAGAAAATAGTGCTTACAGACCTTAAATAAAACATACCGTGTAACAACACAAGTAAAAGGGCCAGTCCTCATGGGAGGTTACAGAGGTAGACAAGGCGGTACTAAGGAGGGATCAACAAGCCTATTAACGAATCAGAAGCCAACATTTACAAAGGACAATGACCCAAGCCAATGAAAAATATGGGCAGAGAGTGGGCAGAGCTTCAAGTACATACCTGAATACAGCATGTCTCGAAGAGACAGCGCAAGCGTTGCCTATGCGAGAGCTAAAAATGGGTGGATCCTGCTCAGGCGCGCAATGCCCATTGGGATGAAAGGGCTTCAGTCCCTCCCGTCGTGCGGGTCAGCCCGGGCTGAGACAGCTTCCCGGGCATAAACACAGATGCACCCGAGTATTTCACAGGTCTTTAAAAGACCATTTACTTGCTAACGAAGCTTTGTTGTTTTTTCACCCTTCTTAGAGCCCCTGCATCTCCACTCTGACTATCGCTGGAAGAATTAGCCCCCCCCGAAATGTTTAGTAGCCCCCCCGAAATGTGGCTCTAGTTGCGCCTCTGATCCTGCTCGTGCTCTTGTTGCGCTCACTGACATCAAAGTTAAGTGGGTCTCCGTGTCACTCCTAGCCAGCAAGGCATGCACAGTGCGGCCTAGAAGCGCCCACACTAAACCACCCATGCCGCTTTCGGGCGATATATGAATAACCAGGCCATTTGGGGTAAAAGGCCGCTTTATTGGACAGGTATGCAGATATTACATTTTACAACAATATAAACAAGGCCTCACTAATACAAAGTCAAATCCTAACACCCCCCGCCCGTAAGCGATTCGCCACAATAAAACTTCCCAAACATTGTTCTACCCACCAACCTCCCCAACCCCATTCTTTCACCCCCTGCCTTCCTCCTGCCTCATTCCTCGTTCCCCTGTTTCCCTCTGGCCGAAGCTACTCTGAATGCCCCCCAACCCTTCCTGCCTGTCTCGATTTCCTCAAATTCTGCCACCTGTCCAAGCGACAAGAATCCATTTGTACCACCATAACTTCATATGCCCTAAGAATGAAGGGGCATATCAACAAGGGCCGGCGATAAATATCGCAAAGCGCGCTTAGCGCTTGCATATTTATCGCCGGCTATCTCTGTAATTTATCGCCCGGTTAGCGCGTTATCAACAACGCGCATCGCCGAGGCGATAAAATTGCAGAGATAGCATGGATATCGCCGTTTTCCATGGTGGAAAACGGCGATATCCTAGATGATAGGGCCTGTGGTCTTAGCCACAGAATCCACCCCCATGTAAAGTATGCTTTAGTCAGGAATTTAACAGACGTTAAATTCCTGCGTTAAGGCATACTTACCGCGATTTAAAACATCGCTACCCACCCTTGTTAATATTGCGAAGCTGCCTTCGCGATATTTTCCCTGGTTGGTTTCACAGCCACGCCTACTTTGCATCTCATTAGCGATGCAAAGGTAGGCGTGCTGGAACGGGGCTAAGTCAGCAAAACACGCGATAGCGTGTCTTTGCTGATAAGGCGATGGAATTATCGCCGCTCTCGCCCGAAACGGACGCAAAAGCGGCGATAATTCCATAGCGCCGCATTGATAATATGCCCCGAAGTGTTTAGGGAGGGTGGGAGGGACAGCGTTTAAATAACGTCCTACCTCACCGTCTACGCCTGTGTTATAAATTAGCCCCCAACTGTCACGTTCGAGACCACTAAACCACGCGCCTCTAATCGCTCGCCACACCTGTCCTGGGCCATTCCAATCGCCCGAAGCTGCCCGGGGGTGGACATTCTGCGAATGCCACCCCCAAGCGTCCTCATTGCCATAATTAAATACATATGAGAGGCGCCGAGCCTCCGCTCAAATGTAATTCATCGAGGCAAAATCAACATTAGGAGTAATGCAATTATCAGTAATTAATTGATGCGTAACAGAAATTTCGCCTCGTTACCAGAGCTTAATGGTCTCTTTTGGTTTCAGTTGCTACACTTTTTAATAAATAGACCTGCACTTGTTATTTTTCTGCAGAACGCCCAAAAACCCAATTGCCTCATTTTGATGTAGTGGAAAACTTTTGCAGCCAGTCAGCTGAAATTTGCACTAGAGAACACTTTGTTTTACTATATTGCCTTCCAGGCGTCTGAAGCAGATGAAAGATGTCATCAGCTCTGAGACAGGTGTTTTCGTCTTTGGGGAATTGGATTCCGGCTGGAAAGCTTAATTATTATGTTCAAGATGAATATATGATTTCACGAGCACATGTGGCCAGAACTAGAACTTTGTCGTTCAAACTAAGGAGCGCAGCCCTCCTCACTTCAAGCTCAACCTGAAGGAAGTGTTTAGTTTCACAAGAGTCAGCTCTCCAAACATATTACATCTCTTCAAGCGCAATAAAAAAACATCTATTTTTAGAGCGTTTGGCTGTCGAGAAGTGCCCGGCCAGGCCTCTCTGGACCCCTGCCGGCCATCAGCCACGGAAAACCTGCTGCTGGATGGCAGCATGAACGGGGTTACCCTGGCAATCGGGCACGCGCTATGATGTCATCACCGATCTCTTCTTCGAAACACCAGGGACACTCGCGCCTTTTCTTTTGCGGTCCCTGCTGGCCTCGTTTCCTGTTTTCCAGATCTTGTGCTGACAAGAAATGAAACCACAGTCTGTAAAACTATGCAGTGTTTTTATTAACACGTGGCTTTATAACCATGAGGTCAGATAGCCCTTGGAGAGCAGAATAACGAGGTTCACTTTTCCATGTAGCGCTGCCAGACAATCAGCGTGAGAACACTGCTGCGGGACAGGCTGAAGGAAACAGCTTCAGCTTGTCTGATGCACGTGTAGATATCTGAGGTCAAAAACATAGCCTCGATGTAACCACGTTTTGGATCACAACTGAGGCATACATGCCAACGTTTTAGAAGAGGAAAGAGGGAGATTTAAAAAAAAGAATCGGGAGAATGTTTTTCTCTCATTGACTTCCATTGAAGAAAATACAATTTCAGGAGGGAGACAGCCAAGGTAACGGCAATTTTTGTTGTTGCTTAAAATCGGGAGTCTCCCGTCTGAATCGGGCCTGTTGCATTTATGATGAGGTTGAAACTTCTAGATGTTATGCAATTTCTGCAGAGTTCGAACTGCCTTTAGAAGAATATGGCTGTATCCAACTGACGAGGCTCTCTTCCAAAAAGTTAACAAAGTCTGCTTTTGGGTCTTTTCACTGGGACTAGGTCCCTGTGGCAGACTGAGTCATAGGTAAACCTGGGCTGCCGTAGGCGGGAGATTGGGACTGGTCTGGAAAGTTATCAACCTATCTACATTGTTCTGACTCAGAGCCATTCATTCCCTCTGCCTGAGACAGAGCCACTTAAACCATATTTTCCTGACATTTAGACTCACTGTGTCACAAGGCTAATGGAATTACCGGAGATGAGTTTTGTGTTTGACTACCCATGCCCCACTGGCCCTTTAGTGGCACTAAATGTTTGGATAAGGTTCAAGATCTCTATGGGCATTTTTCATCACTCGCTACTGGATCCAAGGTGCGACTCTAGAGTAACAACCTGCAAACTGCACCATATGCAAACGGCTGCTCCAACCCCCAATGACAGCTTTTTTCTAACATTAGTTGTTTTTTCCCTCGAATTTGCCTCCTCTCTTAGCTCTGTGATCTAGTTCACCATCTCGTCTCCTATATGCAAGAAACAAATTATTTCAAGGTTGTCGTATTCCTTCGTCCTTCTTGCTTGTACCTTTTTCCCAGCCCAGTGGGGGGGGATATCGGCAGATGATGACGAGGGAAAATTAATTATTTATTTAATTTTCCCTCGTCGTCTGTCGAATTCCCCCCACCGCTCTTACCTGCACGGGCTGCGGCTGCAGATATCCCTAAATGTTGTGAGGGTTCATGCACCAGACTGTCTGAACACTTCTTTTCAAGCTTCCAGGGTCAGCATTTGCTGCATTACCTGATGGTAACTTCTTTTGTGGCTGAAAGAAAAGTAAAGCTCTTAAGTCAACAAAGCCTCCTCCTCAACTCCTCTGACTTAAAACAGTGTAACCAACGTTCAAGATAGCGAACATTGAGATATGTGCCCCTTTTGGTCAACGTGGAAGAAAATATTTCAGCACAATGATGAAGCTGTGCAGGAAATGAATTGTCATTCCCTTATTCGGGTGTGCATATTCTAGCGACAGGAGTAACTGGGACCAGCTGTCACAGTTATAAAGAACAAAGATGCCCAATATCTTTGTAATTTGCAGTAGCCAAGAATGGCGACCAGATGGAGAAATTACCTAGGACCCTCATTCCCAGATCCACAAATTAACCTAAAAATCCAATCACGGAAAAGAGTTTAGAATTTGAAGAGAACAATTCAGACCTGGACACTACCTGCCATAGTAGTTAAGAGGTTGTACTCAATTAATCAGCAATTTTCAAGCCATGAAAGATAGTGATGTACCCAAACAGAGACTGCCCTACAAGTGCCTGAGAAGATTTACCAGTTATAGGCCTGGGTACCGGTAACCCCGGAGGGAACTGTTTTACCAACTGACTACAAGAGGGAGTCTGAGGGTACCCTTAGCAATGGGACCGGTTTCGAGGTATCACCCATCATCAGCCAGGCTAGCTTGAATCTGGCGACATAGCGAGCAGGGGACCCACGTCTGGGCATACCTTTCCCACTTAGGGCAACAAATGGAAAAAAAAGAGATGATGGACGCAATGCTGAACAAATCAAACATTCACACCAGTCACAAATCCGAGTTCAATTCATCATCTCTTTCCATGCCATACCATTCCAGTTTAGGCCCAGCCATATGCAAATCAGTCTTGACCCTGCTCCCCATGGGAACAGTCCAGCTTGAACTGCCAGGCCAGGTGCTCCCTGGACCAGAACAAGCATCCTGGGACCGGTCTTAACCCCTTCGCTGCTTCTGTCGGCCAACGGCCGTCGCGAGCACTACCTCCGTAGTGCTGCGCACGTCCATTGGCCGACGCGGCCCCGCCCACTCAATGGAACGCCCGCACCGCGGCGGAATTGCCGCCGGGGTAAACGGGTTAAGGGTATAGCCCCTCATCAGCCAGGTTAGCTTGAATATGGTGGCGTAGCGAACACGGTACCCACGTCTTGGTATACTGTTCCCACCTAGGGCGACAAATACAAAAAGAACAGATGATGGACGGAATGCTGAACAAATCAAACAATCGTTCACATGGAACTCATTTCAGAGAACAATTTATAGTAGCACAGAACTTTCTGTGTGGAATCAATCTTTGTGTCAACATTCTTAGTTCAATCAACATTGATATTTTGATAAAAAGTTGTACAAAATATTGAACAACAGCCAGTATTTCTAGGTAAGTTTGATCCAGCTGAACCGAGTTTTTATTTGAAAAACAGTTATGTAATTTCAAGGTATTCCTCAAAACACTTTGTGAGTGATAAGGAGTTTCTTTTAAAAAACGAAACGAAAAAAGAGAAATGAATAGACCCCAATTGTGAGGAAAACCAAAACCGAACCAAGGAAAACACAGTGAAAAGAAAATGTGAGCATCAACATTATATTGGTTATTTCCCTTAAAATACAGCCAATTATATTCAATACAATCAAAGCCACAGGGGATTAATCAGTGTGTCACAATTGTAGAAAACAGTCTGTCTTTGTACATGTTTTGAAAGCGTTTTGACACGTAAAGGAATACAAGGGTCTCATCAGGACTGTAATAAAATGGGGTTGACTGATTATATGAAGGGTCCAATCCACTTGGTTGGGATTCACTCTGGAATTGCAAACAACTATTGGGCCTGGGTAGGGAAAGCGGCTGCTATTGCCAACTTGCAAGGGGCAATTCTCCCCTACTTGTTCCGTAAAGATTTTAAGAGCAGCTGTGGTGGGCTCTGATCGAAATGACGATGCCCGTAATGGGGCCAGAATATGCTCCTCTTGGAAACCGCTGTGTATTCCTCTTGGTAACCTCTCTCCTGGTCAGAGATGCAGTGTAATCTATATATTAGAATAACTGTTTTTTAAATAAAACTTGGTTCGGCTGAATCGAAGTTACCTAGAAATAGTGGCTGTTGTTCAATATTTTCTACAATTTTTAACAAAGTATCAATGTTGATTGAACTAAGAATGTTGCCATAAAGATTGATTCCACACAGAAAGTTCTGTGCTACTATAAATTCTCCTCTGAAATGAGTTCCACGTGAATACTTGTTCCAAGTATCACTTGATACAAATGTTCACATGGACATAAGTGTTGCTAGTGTTCTTGTTTAAGCCGAACAAATCAAACATTCACCCCAGTCTCAGATCTGGGTTAAACCCATTGTTTTTTTGCACGCCACGCCATTCCAGTTTAGACCCAGCCATATGCAAATCAGTCTTGACCCTGCTCCCCATGGTAACAGTCCAGTCCGAGCTGCCAGGCCAGGTCCTCCCTGGACCAGAAATAAGCACCCTGGGATCGGTTTCGGGGTATCACCCCTCATCAGCCAAGCTAGCTTGAATCTGGTGGTGTAGCGCGCATGGTACCCACGTCTGAGCATACCCTTCCCACTTAGAGCAACAAATACAACAAGAACGGATGATGGATGGAATGCTGAACAAATTGCTGAGTCTAAACTGGGGTGGCATGGTGAGCAAAAGAACAATGGATTTAACCAAGATCTCTTGACTGGGGTGAATGTTTGATTTGTTCCACATTCCATCCATCATTTGTGTGTCTTTTACCTTTAGAAAGTGTACATTTCTCTGCACTTACTGCACTGTGTGCCTGGCAGCCTGACTCCTATACAAGTCTGGGCTAGGTGACAGCTACATTTGTGCATTACCTCTAGACAGTCACAACACAGGACACTCAACTGCATCTGCATTCATGTGCATTCTGGTGGGTCTTCCTGGGCAGGGAGGCATGGGAGGGGCTCACACTCCACTTGAATAGGTAGTGTCCTGTCCACACACAAAGTGCTCATCGCCCCCACAGATAGTCTGGCAGACAGGACTGGGTTGAAAGGGATACTTGTGCCCTTAAGAGGACCACTTTGAAGCCCCCCCCACATAAAAGGCACTTTTGGGTATAAGTACTGGGGCTCTGACCCCTGCAGATCATACACTCTTTGGACCTGTAACCAGACACCGCTGGCTCTACATCAGCACCTTGCCAGAAGGACAGCTGTGCTGCCAGGAGGGACTGCCACCCTGCTAACTTCTCTGCTGTGTTGGCCTGCTGCTGTTGAGCTGCAGGAAGGACTGCCACTTTGCTACCTGCCTTGTTGTGCTGGCCTTCTGCCTGCTACCTTTCGCTGTGTTGAACTCTGATTGTTCCAAGGGCTTGTTGGCTTGCCCTCTGTTCTCAAAGTCTCAGGGCCATAAAAGACTTCATGTTCGTTGTCACTACACTGCTGTGAGAGCAGTTCTGCGAGAACCAGGGCGTCGCCCTGCACGAGATAAGGCTTCTGTGCTGTGAATCCCAGCACTCCGTTTTGCACCAGAGAAGAGCTCCGTTTTGTGACAATCAGCACTTTAATCCCAATCAGATAAAGTGCCCCATGCTTGTTTCACTGAAGGAACTGCATTTCATTTGCCAATCTACAGTGGAGTCCCGACGAAAGCCAGTGCATCTCTTCCGATCCCCGCCTTCCTACGGCCAAGTGTTGCCAGGGTGATGACATGCCCCGCTTCCCACTCCGACAAAGGGTTCTGCCACAGCTGCTCGCAGCTGTCAGCGCCGCATGAAGAAAGGCTCAGCTCGGCCATTGCCGCACAACCTAATACCAAGGTACTGTGCCTCTTGAGAACGCCAAGCTACGTGCTATCATGGGCAGTCGAGTTTGCATAAAGCATAACTGGCCTCAATATACCGACTGGAGAATTATCCTGAAAGGACTTTAGAAGCCCTGTTTTGGACGCTCCAACATTCAACACATCTATTTGTTGAAACCCTGACTGGGATCTTTACAACTGCACTCACAGTAAAGAGTTTCATTGAAGTGAATGTGTTCAGTTCTGCATTTACCTGTGTACAACGTGCATAACCTCCAAAGTATTTATTGAGATCTTTATCGTTTTTGGTCTTTTTTGGTTATAATGTACTAAGCTATTTTTCTAAAACCCATGTGGAGTCTTTATATTGTGAATTTATTGTGTCACTGTGGGTGTGTGTTGCACAAATACTTTACACATTGCCTCTTTAGATAAGCCTGCCGGCTCTGTGCCAAGCTACCAGAGGGTGAGCAGGGGTTAGCTCAGTGGTGTTTCTAGCTTACCCTGGCTAGAGTGGTGGGTTCGGTCTGGCCTCGGTGCATACCTTAGCCAACTAGAAACCCCATTTCTAACAGTTCCCATTTGGTGCATGGTTCTTTTAATTCAACAATGGCATCCACTAACTCTTTTTTGGGGAGAAGTACCTGTACCAGATATGTGGTGCCCGAGACAATTCACTTCATGCACATCCAACTTGGATTTGTCTTTTTTTAACTTCAGACCTGGTCACATTAACTTGCCTAAAACCAAACATACTCTTGCATCGTGTTCACTTCTGGCTTCCCCAAAAATCAGAAGACTGTCTTGATAATATCAGGCCCCAGGCACGGCCTTCAAGACTTTGGTCATTACCCTCTGGAAATCTGAAGATATGGTTATCAATACGAAAGGCATCCTCCTAAACTTGTAAGCTTCCATAGGTGTGCTAAAAGTGGTCAAATCTTGTGAGGTCCAGTCTAATTCAACCTAGTGATATCCAGATGTTAACTCGGGCATTGTAAAATGATTTGCACCAGCTAGTGTTGTCACAATCTCATCTATATTTTAAAGAGGAAACTTATCTACTATGACTTTGCTCTAAGAAACACACATTTGCAAATTTTGCCACTTGCTTTTATGGCTACCACTATCAGCGCCAATCATTCTGTAGCTTCTGCAGCTTCTATCACGCACATGTTGTTGAATTGTTCTAGTTTCATTTTTACACACTCTTGTACACTTAAATGTATCTGTGTCACTTTCACATCAACTGGTATCGCATCTTTATAGAACATTATTCTATGCTTGTACCCAGTAAGATATTCCAGTTCATTATGGTATCAAAATCTGTAACCTCTTCTTCAATTTCTCGAATTTGAACTTGCGGATTTGCATTAGAATTTCATGTGTGTGACACTTAACAGTCTTTGATGAGGCCACCTTATCAACTTATTGCCATTTGTAACAAGTGTTATTAGTTGTGAAGGATTTGGGTCCTGACAGACTTTGAGGCTTGAATTCAGGAACTTTATTACAAATATCTCAGCCATCAACAGCCTCAGGGAACTTTCACACAACTCAGACATTCACATTCTGATTCTCCACATCACTGAATTATAGAACAGAACTTTAAACAACAAATGGCAAGCTATAAAGGAGAGAGACATTTCACATCTGTAGCTTTCCGTCTACTTGAAACCATGTACTCTGTAGTAGCACTTGAGTCCCTTATGGTAGCAAGGCAGAGCAGTACAGGACCTTCTCTAGTGAGGTGCTGTGAGCTAGTATCCTTGTTCCCAGGTATGCAACAAACAACCCCCATTAAATCACTGTCCAGCCAGTGCTTTTATTTATGAAAAGGAAAAGTACTTTATTATGTACACACTACTCAATACTGCTCATTAATTTACAAATATATGCCTAAAGGCAGGTGGAAATAAGGTGAAACCCTTCTAACAGTTTACACCCCAAGTGAGCCTTGAAGCCTATAACCACAATAACCCCACTTATACTAAAACAATACAATGAGGCGGTTACTAAAAGGCAGGCATACTGGCTTTATCAGGGGGAGTCTCAACATTAATAAAAGCAGAAATGTGTCATAATAAACCAGTGTAACACCATTAACGTGGCTAAAAGTCATATCATTTTACAATGACTTTCATTAATACCTGGAATGATTTACTGCAAGAGCTGCAAGTTGTGTTTTTCTTGGTGATGCACCCCAGCCACCAGGAGTAGCTTCTAAAGGCCTTTTGGCCTCTACATTTTGCAGTTCTTGTGGTAGCCTGATTTTTACTACTCTCCATCTTCCCACACATTTCACTGTCTACTGAGGTGGTGACTGGCACTTCTCTTGGAGCTCGAAATTATCGGCGGCACCAGCACTCTTTTGACCGGGGCAGCAGGGGACTACATCCCCCAATATCATTAGCGCCAGGAGGCGCCAGCGCCATCACCCACGCGCCGGAGGCGCATAAAGCCATCACAGGGCTCCTGCGGCGCGGGATCTCGAAATTATCGGTGGCACCAGCACTCTTTTGACCGGGGCAGCAGGGGACTACATCCCCCAATATCATTAGCGCCAGGAGGCGCCAGCACCATCACCCACGCGCCGGAGTGCATAAAGCCATCACAGGGCGCCCGCGGCGCGGGACGCCCGTGGGCGTGCCCGGGCCACACCCGGGCAATGCCCTGGCCAAGGGCGGGCCCGTCTGCACCCGTCAAAGGCCGGAGGAGGCTGGGCTGGGCCACCCCCCTTAGGCCTATCTGTGGAAAATATTGGCCCAAGAACAAATCATCAAGGCTGGAGCCCAAGGTAGTGCCACTACATATTGTCTGCCCTATTATTCTGAGTGAGGCCTAGCAGTCGCTTCTTCTTCTCTTTTGGTGAGTGGCCCCAGCTGTATGTAACCCTCGATTTGTTAATCCATCCTAGTTATGTCCTGGTTCCTCTATCCTTAATTGGAGCCAGTGTCAGGGCGGAACGTGGACTTTGGCTACTTCAACGTTTGACGGTAATAATGGGGAAGCGCGCTTGTGCAGGGAAAAACAAACTTTTGCCATGCAATCCCCAACATCCTATCAACCTACTTCAATTGATAAGATGCTTCAGAGGGCCATAGGGGTGGTGTCAACTGAAATTGAACTGACTGAAAGGCGCCTATCGATAACCCTGGACCTAGCCTTTACCCTGACTAATCACGATACGCAACCTATACCGCCAACTGTGGTTTCTGAATCCCTAAGCCTCAGCCAAGGACACGTGCTCTGGTACACGAAACACCCAACACGGATGTGAACATGGAGGCCTCTCCTCCAGGTCCAGTTAAAAAAGGGAAAACTAAACCTGCTGTAAGAGCTGGGACCAAACGGAACTTATAGTGAATGGTGACTTTGGGAAGGGAGGGCCAGGTGGCTGTTCAGTTGCAGGTACAGAACAGCCAACCTGGGTGTCAAACTTTGTGATGGAACTTCAGACTCAAATAAGGGACATTGTTAAGGATGAACTTAATTCTCTGATTACTCGGGTAGATAAGCTCACAACTATGGTAGAGACTGTGAGAAGTTGGCCTGGCATATGCTGTCCACTAATTATAGTGGGCACCTTGCACCAGTCCAAACAACCCCTTATTGGAGATAGGTTAAAGACAACCTTATTGAAAGCTATCCTAGTGGTAGCTATGGAGAGCAGCCTTCAGGCTAAGTCTTGAAGGAATGTAAAGCAGCTTGTTTTACCAGTCTATAATCTCTTGAGTGATCAAATGAAAGAGCACCACACCAGGTATATATTCAAAATATATGTATTTATTGCTAAACACACCCCTCTAGTCTCTTTATGAGGCTAGAGTTCGAAGTACATAAGTTAGAAGTTATTTAAACACAGTAGTAGCACAAATACACGTTTGGGCCCTAGGGGCGTACCAAACCATTTACCAATAAAGTGGTATAAGAACCACGACTGAACTAGACACTAGGCCTAGAGCCTCTAGAAGTGCTTGGACCACAAGGAACCACCCAAGGTAGTGACACAGGGGACCCACGGGAGACGCGTGCAGTGTAAATACACAACCACGATACGCCGTTGACTTCTATGGAGAAAGTCGTGATCGGGAAATTAGAGAAAAGGGACACTTAAAAGAGGACTTGGACCAAACCCTTTGAGATCTAGGACTTTGAAGAGTCTCTACCCACGGGAGCACCGGAGTACTCGTGTTACCTCACCCAGGGAAGCCGGGTGCATAGGTGCCTTTCGGGGTCGGGTTTCGTCGTCGATTTGAATGGCGATCTGCTGCAAAGTGCTGCTGGCGACCAAGTGAAAAGTGTCCGGGTGGATCCAAGAGTGGATCGGAGTTCTGAAGAACCTGAAAGCAGAGGGGACAGAGTCTGGGTCACTAGCCAGTGACCAGGAAGGCGATGGACAGATGCCCACCGATGTCGAGTGCTTCAGGTGCGTTGACGGTCATCTTGACTCTTCAGCCACGAGGTCCAGGAGGCGTTGTCGGTGACCAGGAGCAAGATTCGGGCTGGTACACGATGTCTGTCGAGTGCTGAGGTGTCGGTGACCGGATTGGACCCAACAAGCCTTGGCAACGGCAAGTCTTGATGCAGAGGAAGATCGTCGATGGTGCAGACCAGCAAGGTTTGGGGAACTCACCCAGCGAGGGTAAGTGAGGGCAGGCCTGGAGCAACCAGGATGCCAAGGTAGAAAAAGATTGGCCTTCATTAAGGGCTACTAGCTAACGGGCTAGCGACCGCGAAGGAGCCTCGTGACGCCGCACGTGGATCTGTCTCACAGGACACTCGTGGAGTGGGGGCCAGTGATCTTCGGTGCAGGTGGTGCTGGAGGCTAGGGCTACTCGGAGCCCAAAGCACGACTTCTTGGGAGACCCAGAAGAGGATGCACTTGCAAATGTGCTTGGTGTCCAGGGGTCACGGTCTCAAGTCACCCACGATAGCCACGGGACTCAGCTTTGCTGGGGACTCAGGGTAGCCTCGGCGAAGTCTGAGAATCCACCTCTGGTGATGCGATGACTTCGGCGTCCGACGGGAGCTTCAGAAATGCGAACCAGACAGATGCTTCTTTGGTGCCTGCCAAGCAGGGGAGTCACTCCTTGACCCCAAGGGAGATTCTTCTGTCCTCTAATCGTGAGTAGAGCGTCGAAGGTCCAGGATTCAGTTTCAGAGTTTCGTCCAGGGATAATCTAAAGTCCTAAGGACTGGGTTCCTATACTTATACTAAGGATAGGGGTTGGACTACTCTGTGGCCCCACCTATGGGTGGGTCAGGGCAGAGGGGTGGCTACACCCCTTTCCCTTTGTCCAGTTCGCGCCAAAGCAGGGGCTGCAAGCCCTGATCCGGTTTGAACTGGGGTATGCACAGGGACACCAAGTGTGCCCCCAGTGCAGGACTTCAAAGCACCAGAAAGTGCTCCCGCCCAGCCCCAATACACATTATCCTGTCTGGGGAGGTGGTCACACCTCCCTGGGACAGGAAACCTATTGTCCAGGCCTCCCCTGCCGGAGTTTCGTCCAGCAGCAGGAGGCCAGACTTGTGTCTGTGGCAGTAGCATCCATTTTGTGATGCCAGGCTTTAGAAAGAAGTTACCGGCCAGGCCAGGGTTAACATGTCTCTCCCTCTAGAAGGGTGGAATGCTACCCCCGCCGCCAGAATTGGCGGGGGGTAGTATTCCAAGATGTTTGACACCAAACACGACATGTTTAGGTGCAGCCATTCCAAAGTTAGCATTTAACGCGAGGTTATAATGCGCTTAAGAGTATATGGTCAGGCTGCACTACAAACAGCATCAGAGAAGGGTCTCCGAACGCTGCAGAGGGGCCCTGCTCATGCAGGGGCACCCTCTCACATAGGAACCACGCACTCTGCCTTCAGGATTGATAAGGCCTGCCTTAGGAGTGACTTATAGGTTTATATGTGTGTATGTATTTAGTGATATAGGTAACCTATATCACAGTAAGGGGTGCATGCACCACCTTACCCAGGCTGCAGTAGCAGACCTGCGGTGTCAGTTTGGATGGCTTTCCAGGGGTGGCATAATACATGCTGCAGCCCCTGGTAGGCCTCTGAGGTACCTATGCCCTTGGTACATAGTATACCATATACTAGGGACTTATAAGGGCACTCCAGATTCCAATCAGAGATGTGCCTAAGGCACATGGAAACCTTTTACAGAGAAAGCAGATAGACTGGGGCCCTGAATAGCAGGATCCCAGTCCAACTAAGTCATAAACCAGCAAAACACCATAAAAAAAGTGGGGGCAACCATATAGTCAGATTCCACCTTCCTACATAACCCCCCCAAATGAAAGGAGATAAGGCTAACCTTGGCCAGTTGAGCCTTCATTGACTAAGTGGTCATATAAGGAAGCACCTGCACTAGCATGGTTGCCCCCTGTCTTATGGTCCACTAAGCAATCCCTCACCCTAAGGGTATGAGAGGGTCTCCACCATGGGGAATCACTACCTGTGGTGTGCTTAGGTAAAGTACAAGGCTGGTGAGGTGTCTGAGTAGGGAAGTGAGGCCCTAGGAATGTTGGCCTCAGCTTCCTCAGATCACTGGTCACCATGTATGCCTGTCTTTCCATGACTGAGTTGCACTTTGCTCTAAGGGTCAACCTTTGGCTGCCTACAGCTGGGGGTCGGATCCCTTTGGATGGACTACTGGAGGGACAGGGCAGGTTTGGAACCTTCAGGTCCCAGGTTTGCCCTTGCCTACCAGAGTCCTTCTGGGGGAGGTCCCTACATAAAGGCATGGGGGATCCCTCAGTGTGTAGAGGAGTTTTCACCTGGCTAGGGCTACTAGACTGGGTGCCCCTAATCTGCTGATGGGGGTTCCTCTGGACAGGGGGCCCTGGGGGTCCACTGACCTCCCTGACCTCTGCAGCCCTGGGCTGGCTGAGGCAGGGTAGAGAGGGGCAGGTTACCTGCTCCAGACTGGGTACCACCTTGGAAGGGTCCTCTGCCATCAGGGGTGTGGCCAGGCCAGGCCTGACTACCTCTGGGGCAGTTCCTTCACTAGGGGTAGGGTCAGTTCCCTGAGGAGGCTGACCCTTACCTACTGTCTGGAGGGAAGAAGACTTTTCTTCAACCCTTGTGCTCTCTTTTGGGGAGAGTGGGCCATTCTTTCAGGCTCCATCTCTCCAAATTCTTGTGCTGGGGCTGTGGCCATCACAGCCCCACTAACCTTTACGGGGACGCCCAACATCCTAAGATGGGTTTGGTGTTCAACTTCAGCCCAGGCTGAAATTTCCAAATCATTGCCCATCAGGCAATCTACAGGTAAGGTGGGGGACACTGCCACTCTCTTTGGGCCTGTGACCCCTCCCAGCTGAGATTGACTATGGCCATGGGGTGATCTGTTCTGACACCATCAATGTTGGTCACCTGGTATTTAAACTCAGGTAAAAGCTGGTGAGGGGGACTAGTTTCCCTGCCACCATGGTGACACTAGCCCCTGTGTCCCTAAATGCCACAGCTTTCTGACCATTAATCATTGGCTCCAGTCTGTACCTGCCCATTGCTGTGGGACCCATAGTAAAGGTGGCAAATCCTACACCACCATCAGAGTCAGAGGAGTCTGTTGAGGGGTCCCTGTCTGAACAAGGGCCCACCTCTGTTCCTGTTGCAAAAGCACCTAACTTTTTGGGTGCAATACTCCCAACTGGAGGATTACTACTGGTAGTACCAAGAGGGGGGGTAGTAGTTGCTGGGGGAACATTTTCTTTATTGCCAATCCTGGGGCAACTGGGATCAGACTTCCAGTGCCCAGGCTTTTTACAGACATGGCAATATGGTTTCTTTTCAGGAGAGGAAGGAGTTTGGGACCCACCCCCAGAAGAGGAATTTTGGGGCCCTGTAGTGGACTTATCCTTAGATTTATCCCCACCTTTCTCTTGGGACTTAGTAGAATCTTTCTTCTGGTCACCACCCTGATTTCTAGTTTTTACTCTGGTTCTGACCCATTTGTCTGCCTTCTTTCCCAATTCTTGGGGAGAGGTCAGATCAGAGTCCACCAGATACTGGTGTAAAAGCTGGTTTTGACAATTATTAAGGATCTGCTCCCTCATAATCAAATTGTACAATCCTAAAAAGTCATGCACTTTGTTGCCATGTATCCAACCTTCCAGAGCCTTTGTAGCACAATCTACAAAATCAACCCAGTCTTGAGTCTGAGCTTTTTGGGTGTCTCTGAACTTCAACCTATACTGTTCAGTGGTTAGGCCAAACCCATCTATCAGAGCACTCTTCAAGACTGTGTAATTGTCAGCATCCTCTTCTCTTACAGTGAGGAGCTTGTCTCTACCTTTGTCTGCAAAGGAGAGCCACAAGATTGCTGCCCACTGCCTCTGGGGGACCTTCTGAACTTTACAGGCCCTCTCCAGTGCAGTTATCCATTTGTGGATGTCATCCCCACTCTGGTAGGGAGGGACAATCTTGTTTAGGTTTCTATGGTCATAAGACCTTTCCCTATCTCTAGGGATATTGCTGCCACCATGGGACTCTAGTCCCAACTTTCTTCTCTCTTTGAAGAGATCTAGGGACTCCCTGTCTATAGCCAGTTGCTTCTTCTTGATTTCAAGCTGAGCTTCCTCATATTGAACCAGCCTCTTTCTTCTCTCATGAGAGGATTCCCTCCTATGAGATGAGACAGAGCTCCCTATTGAGGTGCCAGAGTGGTTAGACTCCTGAGAAGAAGATCTAGACCTTCTGGGCACACTCACAATCCTTCCTGGGGGGACAAAGGGGGCATCATTCTGATCCTCCTCCTCCTCCTCAGGAGGGGTTGGATTATCCAGGTCAGGGCCATTGTCGCCCTCCTGGCCAGTTTCAGAGGGGGCTGGGGGTACTGGTACCCCTGGTCCCTTCCTCATCTTCTGCCCCACCCTCAGCTCCTACCCCTTCAGTCCCCAAGGGCTTACTAAGGTCATAAGCCACCAACAACTCCTTGAGGTGTTGGGTGGTGGGGCTTTGGCCTGTCCTTATTTTTCTCAAGTTGCATAAAGCTCTCAATTCTAAGAATGGGAGTGTATCATACTTGGAGGGTGGAAGCTCAATGGCTTCCTGCAAGGATTCTTTAGATCCTGCCCTTAAAGACATTACTAGTGTGGTGTGGTGTATGCCCTACCTACTCTAGTGTGGCCTACTAAACTCTCTTGAGTTGTAGAAAGGGTTGTGCTATCCCTCAACACACAACTCTAAGTTCAGTAGAACTTACTGTATTCTAAGCTTAAATTATATGTACCTTAGGTACCTTTAGTGGTTTTCAGTTGATCAATTCAATTGAGATTATCTGGTAAAACAATAGCAAGCTGGAATCCCACACGCTGCACACCAATGTGAGAAGTTGGCCTGGCATATGCTGTCCACTAATTATAGTGGGCACCTTGCACCAGTCCAAACAACCCCTTATTGGAGATAGGTTAAAGACAACCTTATTGAAAGCTATCCTAGTGGTAGCTATGGAGAGCAGCCTTCAGGCTAAGTCTTGAAGGAATGTAAAGCAGCTTGTTTTACCAGTCTATAATCTCTTGAGTGATCAAATGAAAGAGCACCACACCAGGTATATATTCAAAATATATGTATTTATTGCTAAACACACCCCTCTAGTCTCTTTATGAGGCTAGAGTTCAAAGTACATAAGTTAGAAGTTATTTAAACACAGTAATAGCACAAATACACGTTTGGGCCCTAGGGACGTACCAAACCATATACCAATAAAGTGGTATAAGAACCACGACTGAACTAGACACTAGGCCTAGAGCCTCTAGAAGTGCTTGGACCACAAGGAACCACCCAAGGTAGTGACACAGGGGACCCACGGGAGACGCGTGCAGTGTAAATACACAACCGCGATACGCCGTTGACTTCTATGGAGAAAGTCGTGATCGGGAAATTAGAGAAAAGGGACACTTAAAAGAGGACTTGGACCAAACCCTTTGAGATCTAGGACTTTGAAGAGTCTCTACCCACGGGAGCACCGGAGTACTCGTGTTACCTCACCCAGGGAAGCCGGGTGCATAGGTGCCTTTCGGGGTCGGGTTTCGTCGTCGATTTGAATGGCGATCTGCTGCAAAGTGCTGCTGGCGACCAAGTGAAAAGTGTCCGGGTGGATCCAAGAGTGGATCGGAGTTCTGAAGAACCTGAAAGCAGAGGGGACAGAGTCTGGGTCACTAACCAGTGACCAGGAAGGCGATGGACAGATGCCCACCGATGTCGAGTGCTTCAGGTGCATTGACGGTCATCTTGACTCTTCAGCCACGAGGTCCAGGAGGCATTGTCGGCAACTAGGAGCAGGATTCGGGCTGATACACAATGTCTGTCGAGTGCTGAGGTGTCGGCGACCGGATTGGACCCAACAAGCCTTGGCAACGGCAAGTCTCGATGCAGAGGAAGATCGTTGATGGTGCAGACCAGCAAGGTCTGGGGAACTCACCCAACGAGGGTAAGTGAGGGCAGGCCTGGAGCAACCAGGATGCCAAGTTAGAAAAAGATTGGCCTTCGTTAAGGGCTACTAGCCAATGGGCTAGCGACCGCGAAGGAGCCTTGTGACGCCGCACGTGGATCTGGCTCACAGGACACTCGTGGAGTGGGGGCCAGTGATCTTCGGTGCAGGTGGTGCTGGAGGCTAGGGCTACTCGGAGCCCAAAGCACGACTTCTTGGAAGACCCAGAAGAGGATGCACTTGCAAATGTGCTCGGTGTCCAGGGGTCACGGTCTCAAGTCACCCACGATAGCCATGGGCCTCAGCTTTGCTGGGGACTCAGGGTAGTCTCGGGGAAGTCTGAGAATCCACCTCTGGTGATGCGATGACTTCGGCGTCCGACGGGAGCTTCAGAAATGCGAACCTGACAAAAGCTTCTTTCGTGCCTGCCAAGCAGGAGAGTCACTCCTTGACCCCAAGGGAGATTCTTCTGTCCTCTAATCATGAGTAGAGCGTCGAAGGTCCAGGATTCAGTTTCAGAGTTTCGTCCAGGGATAATCTAAAGTCCTAAGGACTGGGTTCCTATACTTATACTAAGGATAGGGGTTGGACTACTCTGTGGCCCCACCTATGGGTGGGTCAGGGCAGAGGGGTGGCTACACCCTTTCCCTTTGTCCAGTTCGCGCCAAAGCAGGGGCTGCAAGCCCCTGATCCGGTTTGAACTGGGGTATGCACAGGGACACCAAGTGTGCCCCCAGTGCAGGACTTCAAAGCACCAGAAAGTGCTCCCGCCCAGCCCCAATACACATTATCCTGTCTGGGGAGGTGGGCACACCTCCCTGGGACAGGAAACCTATTGTCCAGGCCTCCCCTGCCGGAGTTTCGTCCAGCAGCAGGAGGCCAGACTTGTGTCTGTGGCAGTAGCATCCATTTTGTGATGCCAGGCTTTAGAAAGAAGTTACCGGCCAGGCCAGGGTTAACATGTCTCTCCCTCTAGAAGGGTGGAATGCTACCCCCGCCGCCAGAATTGGCGGGGGGTAGTATTCCAAGATGTTTGACACCAAACACGACATGTTTAGGTGCAGCCATTCCAAAGTTAGCATTTAACGCGAGGTTATAATGCGCTTAAGAGTATATGGTCAGGCTGCACTACAAACAGCATCAGAGAAGGGTCTCCGAACGCTGCAGAGGGGCCCTGCTCATGCAGGGGCACCCTCTCACATAGGAACCACGCACTCTGCCTTCAGGATTGATAAGGCCTGCCTTAGGAGTGACTTATAGGTTTATATGTGTGTATGTATTTAGTGATATAGGTAACCTATATCACAGTAAGAGGTGCATGCACCACCTTACCCAGGCTGCAGTAGCAGACCTGCGGTGTCAGTTTGGATGGCTTTCCAGGGGTGGCATAATACATGCTGCAGCCCCTGGTAGGCCTCTGAGGTACCTATGCCCTTGGTACATAGTATACCATATACTAGGGACTTATAAGGGCACTCCAGATTCCAATCAGAGATGTGCCTAAGGCACATGGAAACCTTTTTACAGAGAAAGCAGATAGACTGGGGCCCTGAATAGCAGGATCCCAGTCCAACTAAGTCATAAACCAGCAAAACACCATAAAAAAAGTGGGGGCAACCATATAGTCAGATTCCACCTTCCTACAGAGACCCGGGTGGGTAAGGCAGAAGCAAATCATAAGGTGGTTGAGTCCCCACATCCACAGGTACTACAAGTCCCTCCTCCTTATCACAGGGCTGTTCATACCTCCGCAATTAAAAAAAATTCGAACAACAGAGCACAGCACAACAAAAAGTTACAACTGACTATCCTTAGTCAGTAATAAATTTAATTCCAGAAATAGACAATGGATGAAACAAGCAGTGTAACACAATCTTCATCATAGGTGGATCAATTTTCAAAATGTTGACACGTAGATGTAGCAAATAAACAGCCGACACGTGTTTCGTCGTTATACGACTTTCTAAAGGCTCAAGGTAATGTCTGAATGCAGAAAAATCAGTGAAAAACACCCTTGTCTTATCTTGTCCAAAGATTCAAAGGCGTAAGTCCATTTCAATTTTAGTCCAACAATAGCAAGTGAGCTGGGAAAAATCGTTGTGATAAACGGGTTAATGCTAGTGTCCCGTGCCTCTAAGTGAGCACCGATTTTCCGTTGTAATCTAAAAATAGCGAGTGAGCTGGAGAACTCGTTATAATAAACGAGTAGAGGCAAGTGTATCGTGCCTCTAGAAAAGCACTGATCTTCCGTTGTAATCCAATAGAGCGTAGCTCCCTGCTCACAGTCAAAAAGTCTGCAATTAACCTGAGCCCCACCCTACCAAATCAGAACAACCAGGGGGATGTAAATAGAAATGTGATTATTTCCAATAAGCCAACAGATAAGGATAGTACACAGTGTCAGGGGCCCAGACGGGGGTTGGAGGCTGGAAATAAACATAGATCTTGTCCAGTAATGCCAGCAGCTGGAGCTAATGTGCCCCGATTGGGGACAAGTTTTAGGGCTGACGAGGGGCATGCTGTACGATCAGAAGCACCTGATGCAAGACCAGCCCTGCCATGTATCAATCTCCCCCTGGACTCCACCCCCTATGTCATGATTTTAACTGGAGTGCCGGAATTGAATATGGGGCAAAGGGAATCACACTTCAAACTAAAAAACAAATGTATTTTTTGGCTGGCTAAGCAGCTGCAATTCTCTTACAAAGATGCAGGTGAAATTTTGTTCACACGAAGGGTGGAATGGGTGGGTCAGAGGCCGAAAGATGTACCCGGGGATAGTATTGTGATCAATTTTAGAAATCCCCGGGTTGTAAGGGCTCTCCTAGATCGCAACCAACAAAGGCAGGTGGGAGGTATAAGGTCCTTTCCATTGGGTTATTTCTACCCCCCAGGACTTGTACTAGAAAATAGAATGTGGATTACCCACGGGGCTGGGATTAGGCAGCAGACCAAGCAAAGGACCATCCTGAGACAGGATCAACCAAGAGAGAAAGACAACCTATTTTGGTTGGGTAGTTGTGTCAGTGTGGTCTCTAAATTCAGTTGGGTCTAGATGAAGGTGGGGGAATTCCTCCTTTAGGAAGTAGTGCCCTCACACACCCTTGCGAGTGTCATGCTTCATCATCGGGCGTTGCTCCTCGTGGGGGTGGCGCTGCTGTCCCCCACGGGCCCAGCGAGAGGGCTCTTTATCGGAGATCTTTTTAAGGAGAAGCCGCAGTTGTGCATGTGGGTGTGTGGGCCTAGGGAAGTGAGTGGGTGAGTTAAAATTACCTTCACGGTACCCAGAAACCAAGTTTTATTCAGGGGTCCGGAAGATAAGGTTAAAAAACAAGGGATGAGGAGCACCTCCTTCAAGCAAATGTAGCGGAGGGATGAGTGTCTTCCTGCTGCTCTCAAATCCGTGAAAGTGAGTGAAAAGTGAAATTAGGTCAACATGTTTCGCGCTTCGTGTTGGTCCCTAATGGATCCAAGGGCGCTTCTTCAGGACCGTGAGGTGAGATAAGAGAAAGTAAAACTAGGAATCAGGGAGGAGACACGCTATATTCCTACAGTACCTATAATAAGGTGTGAGTGCGTCTAAGCGCTTATTGGAACATCTGAATCGCGTTCCTTTTCCCAACCTGGTGATGAGATAAAAAAAGAGAGACACACAAACACAAACAAACATGCAGATCACATGTAAATAGTGGCCTTCGCTTAGAGTAGAATGTTGTCAAATTGGCATTCATATCCTCGGAAATTATCCTAGGCATGCTCGGTGTAACATGCCCCTGTCATCGTTCTACCACATACTCATGCGTGACTGAATCCTGCACACATTAGCGGCTGGTGCAGTGAAACATACACAGGCAGTGTGTCACCTTGGACTGGCAAGACATCGCCAGAAGTGACCGGTATATTGCATGCATATATCATATTCGTGAACCCCATGGTATATAGGGTGAAATCCATACTGTGACAGTAAAATCAAGGCATCGCTGCCATGGTGCTCGTGGCAGTCCGTTAGCCTTACAGGATGTAAATGAGACTATCACGCATGTCTCGGTAGTGTATGACTCAGTATAACAGTAACAGTGGTTAAAAAACGCGGTATGACACACACACCACTCGTAAGCAAACTTAACCGCATACCCCTCTATTCGGAATGGTTGGCCTCGCCGGCAATCACTGCGGTAATGAGGAGGAATCTCTGTGAATTCATTAAAACATTGAAAAATAGTGAGCTTGTGATGCCCCCGGCGCCCGTTTTAAATTATTTTTTTTTACCTGAGTTCATGTTCAGAGTCAACAGGAAGATACTCACAGTCACCCTCCTCTGCAGCAGCCCATTACCTGCCCCTCCGCTCGTGGATCGCCAGTGGTTTGGAGGAAGCCGGCTCGCCTAGTTATAGTCGCGAGTCAGTAAGCGAGCGAAAATGACGATAGAGGGGGCGTGGTAGGTCGGGGGTCCATGCGTGTTGGTGACACGCGTTTTCTTGCGGTATACTCCCAAAGTGGCAGCCATATTGGGATGGTGCCATAACTGTCAAAGCATGAGTGATGGCAGCTCGTGTGAGTAGTAATCAGTACATGCTACTTATTACTATGGGGTAAACCATGTGGCGAGTGTTAGTTACTGTCGAAACAGTGTAGGTAAAATAGAGGCAAAGGTAAGGCTCTGAACTAGCCACGGATGGTGTATGCAGAGAATCCCGGCTGCATTGCATACTCTGTGTTGAAACGGGTAGCAGGTAACAGAGCACGTTGTGGTTATGAACTGTAACCCATACAGGTCACTTACTGCTAGGTAGGGGAAACATGTCCCGGGTTTTGGTCTTTGTTATGCGTGTTATGAGTGCAAATAAAGACAACGGTTGGGCTCCGTGTTGGCCATGGATCATATATGCCGAGAATCACTACTACATGGCATACTCTACGTGGGTGCCGGGTAGAAGGTAACTGAGCATGTCATGGTTAAGACCTCTATATGTCAACTAAAAATAGTTTCCATAAAGGTCATCTAACCTATGGAGTACATGTTAAGGGCTGACCACTGTGTGTCACCTGAAGATAGTTGTGATAAAGGTCAAATGGGCTATGGAGTACATGTAATAGGCTGGAAACAACAGTGACTAACACTCGGCACATGGTTTGCCCCATAGTATCTTCCTGCTGACTCTGAACACGAACTCAGGTAAAAAAAAAATTTAAAACGGGCGCCGGGGGCATCACAAGCTCACTATTTTTCAATGTTTTAATGAATTCACAGAGATTCCTCTTCATTACCGCAGTGATTGCCGGCGAGGCCAACCATTCCGAATAGAGCAGTATGCGGTTACGTATGCTTACGAGTGGTGTGTGTGTCATACCGCGTTTTTTAACCACTGTTACTGTTATACTGAGTCATACATTTCAGAGACACTCGTGATAGTCTCATTTACATCCTGTAAGGCTAACGGACTGCCACGAGCACCATGGCAGCGATGCCTTGATTTTACTGTCACAGTATGGATTTCACCCTATATACCATGGGGTTCACGAATATGATATATGCATGCAATATACCGGTCACTTCTGGCGATGTCTTGCCAGTCCAAGGTGACACACTGCCTGTGTATGTTTCACTGCACCGGCCGCAAATGTGTGCAGAATTCAGTCACGCATGAGTATGTGGTAGAACGATGACAGGGGCATGTTACACCGAGCATGCCTAGGATAATTTACGAGGATATGAATGCCAATATGACAACATTCTACTCTAAGCGAAGGCCACTATTTACATGTGATCTGCATGTCTGTTTGTGTGTCTCTCTTTTTTTATCTCATCACCAGGTTGGGAAAAGTAACGCGATTCAGATGTTCCAATAAGCGCTTAGACGCACTCACACCTTTATATAGGTACTGTAGGAATATAGGGTGTCTCCTCCCTGATTCCTAGTTTTACTTTCTCTTATCTCACCTCACGGTCCTGACGAAGCGCCCTTGGATCCATTAGGGACCAACACGAAGCGCGAAACATGTTGACCTAATTTCACTTTTCACTCACTTTCACGGATTTGAGAGCAGCAGGAAGACACTCATCCCTCCGCTACATTTGCTCGAAGGAGGTGCTCCTCATCCCTTGTTTTTTAACCTTATCTTCCGGACCCATGAATAAAACTTGGTTTCTGGGTACCGTGAAGGTAATTTTAACTCACCCACTCACTTCCCTAGGCCCACACACCCACATGCACAACTGCGGCGTCTCCTTAAAAAAATCTCCGATAAAGAGCCCTTTCGTGGGGTCTGTGGGGGACAGCAACGCCACCCCCACGAGGAGCAACGCCCGATGATGAAACATGACCCTTGCAAGGGTGTGTGAGGGCACTACTTCTAAAAGGAGGAATTCCCCCACCTTCATCTAGACCCAACTGCATTTAGAGACCACACTGACACAACTACCCAACCAAAATAGGTTGTCTTTCTCTCTTTTAGGAACAGTCACCCCACAGTGAGTACGACGTTAGTCCTTGGGAGCATCCGTACTGGACCTTGTCTTTTCCAATTAGCTCCCTGTCCCCCCTCTTTACGTTGTGTTGTGACAGGATCAACCAAGCCCACTATTTTTCAATTTACTACTCACAAACAGATTTGCGTCCCTAGAGTCAGTAGATTGACTCAACCCGGTATATCCCATGATATTTGAACTAAAGTCTCTAAAGGAGCCCCGGGGGTGTCCCACAGAACGGGGGGAGCCTTCTCAGAGTCCCTTGTGCCCTAGACAGGAAATAGGACAGGATACCGAGGGGGCTGATGCAGTGGGAGGTGCCCAAAGCAACCGGGTGCAAGGGGCTCCTAGTACTCCAACCACACTTGGCTCATCTCTCAGGTCCACGCAGGTATCTAATGGCCTTCAGCGGGTGACTTTAGAACCTCCAACCCCCATAATCGAACACTCTGAAGCCGGAATTGGCATAAGGCCATTGTTGGAGGAGCCTAGTGCCCCCCCTCAGCTAAACAACAGCATGCCTAAGTTTCAAGTACTATCATGGAACGTTGCTGGCCTCACCTCCAAACTGGACAATCCGGAGTGGGGGGCGTTCATTGAACAAAATGAGATCTGCATGTTTCAGGAAACCTGGGCTAGGGAGGACACCCACAGACTAGGCTATAGGTCCTTTAGCATAGCAGCCACATTTGGGGGAAGGGGTAGGCCTGCAGGGGGACTCTGCACCTGGGTTGCTGTGCACTTGGGGTGCACAGCAAAACTGATAGAGACATCTTCCCGTGATATTCTTTGTATTTTTTTAGCTTTCCGGCAAAGATTAGAATGGCTCTGATCAATGTTTATTCTCGACCAGTTGCCTATGGCCATGAGTCAACGAACCTTGACCAATTGACAACCTTTCTGCTTACTATTCCTGATAATACTTTGGTGGTACTTGGCGGTGATTTCAATTGCCAGTATGAACCCCTGAATGGCCTGAATGTGGGTAACCCCAGCGATGAGGACCTGCACTGGTCCATTCCAGAGCCCAATATCCCGCCAACGCGGGCTTGGACCCCATTGGTACTTCAGATGAACACCCTTACACTGAACCATTCACTTAGGGCGTGTAATGGGCGCACAAAATCTGACTCTCCGGCAAATTATACTTATAACAGATTGGGGTGTGCCTCCATTTTAGACTACATCTTGGTGGACACAAAATCTTGGCATAGGGTAATAGACCTGAAGATCATGCCTCGACACAACAGTGATCATAACCCCCTGATTCTAGAGACGGTTCCACCATGTCCCAAGAGTGTACTCGAAGTCAAATCCTTAACCGCTTCTAGGCTAACCTTGACTAACTGCAGGAGGAGAGTTAGATGGGGGGAAATTTGTCAATCACAGGAAAAGTTAGCTTCCCTCTATCAAACCGCCATTCCATTCCTTCGGGCCGCAAACCAACTTAGCGGAACTGATGATTTTTCTAGCGTCCTCCCCGAAATTACTGATAACCACCAAGGTTTAATAGCTGCCATGGCCAATATCTTTTTCCCTAATAAAAGAAGAAGGGAAAATGGGCCCCCAGGGCACCCTTGGTATAGTGATGATTGCCGTAAGGCAAAGCAAATACTTATCTCTGCCATTAAAACTAATGATAAGTCACTAATAAAAGATAAAAGGGTAGCCTATAAAAGTATCCTTAAATTGGCAAAAAGAAGTTGGGAAGGTGATAAGTGGGATAGGCTGAGAAGTGCCCTAAGCACTCACGATATGAGGACCTTCTGTAATCTAGTAAACACAGGCTGTCCAGAGGGCAAAATGGCAATACAACCCAATATAGGGGCAGAAGTATGGAAGGCCCATTTTGAGTCCCTATATGTAAGGGTAGAGGTTGATGCAGGGCAAGCTAGAAATGAGTGCTCCTCCTCCCAGTTAAACTGTTCTGATGCTCCCGCAATTTCTCTAAAAGAGATAACAGATGCTTTGAGCAGGGTAGCTCCATCCAAGGCCCCAGGGTTAGATAAGATCCCTGGTGACCTCTTTCGCAATAAACCTACTATTTGGGCTCATTACCTGTGTACCCTATTTAACGCCATCTTGCAGGGAATGTCGATCCCTTCTACCAGGGTGGGGGCGGAAATCATACTGATTCACAAAAAGGGCTCACCACTCCTCCCTTTCAACTATCGTCCCATCAGCCTCATAGATGTCAGCCAGAAGATATATGCCCGAGTGCTGCTGGGCTGATTACAGAGTTGGATGGAGGAGTGCACTATTCTTAGCCCTTATCAGACTGGTTTCAGAGCAAGGATATCCACACTAGATCAAATTTTTAGGTTACAACTATTGCACTGGAAGACCGTGTACATGGAGGGTGGCAGCCTATATTTGATCTTTGTGGACCTAAAATCAGCATTTGATTTGGTGCCCAGGGACAAATTGTGGGCCATTTTATTAAATCTGGGGGCCCCACCGTATCTTTGTTACCCCTGAAACGACTCCACGAACGTAATTTTGCCCAAATCAGGTATGGTAAAAATGGTGAGCTCACTGATTCCATACCTATAGACAGAGGTGTACGCCAAGGTTGCGTGTTGGCCCCGACCCTCTTTTGCCTTTTTATCAATGGCCTAGTGGAGGCTTTGATGGCGGGGAGGGATATAGATGCCCCCAGGCTGGCGAATCACAAGGTACCAGCCATGATGTTCGCCGATGATACCCTCCTGCTATCAAAGTCTCCTATGGGAATTCAGAGGGCCCCAGACACTTTCTATCTTTTCTGCAAAAACAGGGGGTTAGAGATCAATTTGCAGAAAACCAAATATATGGTATTCAATGCAGGTAACAGTACTTGACCAAATCCCCGTCTAGATGGGAAACCACTAGAGAGAGTGACCGTTTTTTAATATCTGGGAATCACGCTAACCGAAAAAATGGACTGGGGTGTACAAATTAAGAAGGCAAGTTTAAAGCTGGCCCAGACAACAGGGGGGCTAGCAAAGGTATACAGGAATTGTATCCACAAAACTATTGGACCGGTGGTGGAAATCTACAAAGCCCAAGCCAGAGGCGCGGCCTTGTATGGGGCAGAAATCTGGGGCCACCTGACTCTCTATCTAAAATCGAGAATTCCTTTGCTAGACAACTATTGGGTCTCCCCACAAGCACACCTCTTACACTGCTTCGTATGGACCTTGGGGTCAGACCAATTGCAGAGGAGGTTGCTCTCAGACCCCTTCTATTCTGGCGACGCCTATGGAGCACCCCAGAATTGGCTGCATATAGAGAAGAGCTGAAGGAAGTGCTGAGCCTACAAGGAGTGAGTAAAATCCCACGGCTGGCCTTTATTAAAAACACTTTAGCAGCAATGGGAATGGGTGATCTGTGGGTTAATGCTGAAGAAAATTGCTTGATAACATCTAGGAAGGCTTTGATAGAGAGTAACAGGGAGTTCAAACTCACTCGAATGCAGGGGAGTTCTGCGACTGGTGCATTGACTGCAGTGTTTTTAGAGATAAAAAACCAATATAGGTTAGAGCCTGCCCTCGATAATATTCAGCCAGCCCTTGCCAAAAAGCTTTATTTACAGTTCAGGTACTGGGTACTTCCATTACGTGCTTTTACAAACAACTGGGGGGTACATCAACTTTGGAATGTCCGGCATGTAATAATGCACCTGAGACGGATTATCATGTATTATTCTTCTGTCAAGGGTATAAGAAGCCGAGACACCGATGGCTATTGCAGATATGCAGAAATCTCGGAACAAAGCACTGCATGCAGGCTTTTAGGATACTAAAATATGACACTAGCATGCCTATTGCGTATTCAGTTTCACATTTTTTTTTTTCCATGTGGTGTGTACGTCGAGCTATTCTAAAGCTAGGTCTTGCCTGATTTGGTCACCTCATTCTACCACAGAGCCTGGTCCATTTTAAGCTGATCTTGCAATATTTTAATGGTGCAAGTTTGTATCTTCTTTTTATCTATTCTATTTTTAAATTTCTACTTTTAATGGAATTTTACAAAATAATACTGTAATGCACTTTATCAAGTTCTTTGTATTTCGAGCAATGAAAGTTTTATTAGGAAAATTGAATGAACGAATTGTGCTGTATTTTTTATCTGTGCTTTTATGGTCTTAATGGCCGAAATAAAAAACTCTTGACTGACTGACTTCTCTTGGACCCAGGGTCTTCCTCAGCAGCAACCCAAGACAAAGTGCACACTTCCTCCACCCTCAAGGTCCATGGCCTACTTTGGCCACTTGCAGGGTCACTGTGTCAGCAGACATCAGGGCCCCCTTTTTGGTAGCCATATTCCTGCAGGACCAGTCCACCAAATACCCAGAGGAATCGTCAAGAGACCCCTCGGGCAGGACCATCTCTCTTCTGTCCCCCAGTGGGTATGTTGTGCCAGTGCCATTTGCCCTGGAGAAGCAAATTTTAGCCCCTGGGTGTCAACTGAAATCAGAAGTCCTTGAGTCCATCTTTGCAGTAGGGATCAAGTGTCTTTTCTCCTACAGCATCTCTTTCCCAAGGTCCAGAATGTTCTCCAAAGTCTGTCTATTGTGCAGTAGTTTTTAAATAGGGTGGAAAGTTCTAGAAGCAAGGCACCTCTGCCAACCCTGCTGGGACACATCATCACTCCATCCCTGTCCCAACACGCTGAGGCAGCATTTTGGGATTTTCTGAAATGGCACCATTAAAAGATCCGTTAAAAGACGTTGTATGAGAGCCTAAACCCTGCCCCTAAATGCTTGATTCCTTCCCTAAAAAACCTCAAAGAGCAGCCCATCCCCTACCCTCTCCTCTCCTAGGAGTTGGCCTAATTCCTGGGCAACGGCCGTATTGTGTAGGAAGCCCTTCCATCCTCCAGCTGGCCAGCAGAGTACTTTATTTGGCCTAGCAGGGTGATTTAAAGGCCCAAAACGCATTAGGAGCTGTGTCAGAGAAAAATGATAAATCTTTAAGTGTCACAAGGGGGCAGCTGTGTGGAAATTCATGCCCGCTATGAATTTGATATCCTAATTTATAGTAGGATTGGTGTGTTATGGCTGTCTCTAGGCCTATGACGGAATTGTACTTTGGTGCATATTTTACCCATAATGTATAATAAAGTAAGCACACACTCTTTCCAGTTAAGCATAATAGACTTACAAATGAAACCCACTGACAGTATAAGCCCTACACCAGGTCCGCACAAATCCATGAAGGGCACTTTCTGTGACAGGCTACCTATGCACAGTTACCAGGCTGAGTTAGACAGTAGTCTCACAAGTTCAACCCATACATTTGTGCATGGGCATGTGAGTACATGTTGACATGCAACCAGCCCAGAGCCTTTTCCTCTAGTTGTAAATTTGTAGAGGTAGGTGAGCTTGGGGCACTTCCAGGCTGAGATATGACATTAGTCACATTGTGACACATATCTGTGGGTGTTTGGTAGGTGCTTGTAAATAAGATCAGGCTGATTTCAGTTGCCTTCAGCATGATTTTCTCATTGCCATCTGTAGTATTGTTCAGGTCACATTTTGGGACTTTATAGCAATATTTTTGAAGTTTATGCTTATGGGGGATGGGTTTGTCCTTGATAATGAGAAAGAATTTGGAGAAACAAAATGCATATGACTTAGTGAAGAACAGGAGTAAGCCAACTTTAATTGTTCCTTTTATTGAGCTAATGAGAGTTTCAAGATTAGTTGTGAGGCATTGTGCATATTAGTTATTGAAGTATTTTTGTTGAGATACATTGTTGGTAGATCACTTTAAAAGTACTGTATCCTGTGTTTTTAAATTTGATAGTAAATATGGATTTTAATGCTTTATTGGGGCTATTATTGTACACTGACATTGGGGTAGGAGAATAAAGAGCAGGCATGGCCCGTGCAGGTAAGAGCGGTGGGGTCGGGGGGCATGTGGGGGGAGATCGGCATACGACGATGAGGTAAACTTAAATTTAAAAAAATGAAAAACACTTACCTTGCTCTCGCCGCATTTCCGACTCGTCGATGCGGCGAGTGCAAAGTAAGTGTTTTTCATTTTTTTAAATTTGAGTTTACCTCATCGTCGTCTGTCGACTCCCTCCAACCCTGCCCCACCGGTCTTACCTGCACGGGCCGCGCCTGATAAAGAGGCGATGGTTGTGAGGATATGTGCAATGACTGCAATTGGAATCAGGTTTTAGTATGACATGCAAATTGAGGATCTGTGTAATAATTTTGATTGGAGCCGGGTTTTAGTATGACATGCAAATTGCAGATACAATTTACACCAAAAACTGGTGCATAACAAAATAAAACTGAATGTTCAGTTTACACAGTTGAACAAAGTGCCATTGTTTGACTTTTAAAGTGCAATAAAAAGTTCAGGGTGCAAATTAGAATTACTTTTGAGTTTTGTCAGTGAAAAATGGTGCAGCTGTATGACATTTGATGTACAATTAAATATTATGGGTACAAATTAAAATAGCCCATTCATTTTAAAGAATTAGTCAGGCAGCAAGTTTTTTAGTGTTCTTTAACATTGAACTGTTCGCATTCTTCATCACAAGTTTTCAGAAGTACTTGTAATAAGTTTTTAATCTCATGGTTTCAGAAAGTAAAAGGTTTTTGGCCCTGCGCCCTCCTCAGCCTAATCATGGAAAGGCCCTTTAAAGTGACCCTTAGCAGGGTACCTGTGAGAGGAATTCCCTGGTGTGAGTTGTATTGTACTGTATTGTGACATTTGTACTGTGCCTACTACCCCTGGTGGGGCACTGAAATACTTTCACACACAGATAGCAAGTTACACCACGAATGATGTCTGGTTGGAAGGGCGTTGTCTTCGTTTTCAACCTTTGTGGGAAGTATTTCATGTTGTGCCTGATGACCGCATAGGACGCAGAGCTTCCAGGTTTGTTGGATGAGGGCATGTGAGAGATAGAGACATATTTTATAATTGTGTGGCATGCTGCCAGACATGGTCGTCTCTGCAGATCCCTGTAATAGGGCTGTATTTATTTTAATGATCTCAAATCCATTGACTTGACTGCTTCTGGCTGTGGCAGGAAATCGTCACTTTTATGGATTTTCAGGGAGTTAACAGTTGTAAAGGAGTGAAGAGTGCCAGAGATCTGCCCAGGAGGACTGCCTTACAGTCGTCCTTTATATGATTGCTAATATCCTGGTCAAGTAGTAAGATTTGCCAAGATGCGCTGCATTAGGTTCATCCTTTATATCATTGACACTAAAAAACATCAATGCTCAGATGTGATCATTTGGGACCTCCAAGGAGACTAGAGTCCTCCTGTGACCAGCGGTCGAAGATCTCTTCAGCTATAAGCAGGCTCTTCAATCGGCATTGAGCTGTTGTGTTGGTGTCCTCCTATAGCCAATAAGGCTTTGATGTCCATTCTTATGGTATATGCCTGTCCCATTTAAGACAGGGCTCATGCAGCAAATCGTTAAGTGATACCATATGATGAGATGGAGTTTATATCTGACAGAGAGGACCGTGTCAATGACCATAGTCACTGTTATTCTACGTGTGATCGAAGTAAGAGGTAGGGCTGCCATTCTATATATATCAAAGTATTGATCTGTGGGTAGGGAGCATTATTTATACCCCCCATCTCACCAGTCAAGAAGCAGACTTCAAGTGTCGAGTTTTAGCGGGGAGTTCTCATGATAAATAAAGGACAACTATGAAGTGGGTCTGTGAGGGCGACTGTTTGGTGACCCTAATGTGTGTACCATGCTTGTGGTGTGCCTGCAAAGCACCAGAGGAGCTACTCTTGTGTGCCTGTTCTTCTTAAGAGTGCTTTCAGAGCTATTTACTAATGGTCCTGGTGTAAAAGGAAACGATTTAGAGTACCCAGAAACAAATGTAGCGCCTGTGGATGCATGTTTTCTTTCATCTGATAACCAAGCCAGCTCAGTGTTTTGGTTCGAGGAGAAGATCTATCTTGTTACACTGATATATCCTTGATAAAAGGTTTTCTATCGAGCGCATTTCCATGTTCCACATTTTTGCCTTCTCAACTGCTTCCCACAGTATTATGTAAGTTTCTCGAACCCATTAGCCGATGCTCTGCATACATTGCGTTCTTTAATGGAGCAGAATTCCCAGAAGTTTAAAAGTGGCTTCATTAATAATTCCAGTGCTATTGCCAAGCCATCCATAGTGGATTCTGTACACAGCTTTAAAATCTCAACATTCTTTATTAAAATGGCCTTATTTTTCTTGTGTTGCTGCCAACATAACGATCCATTTTAGCATACCACCAAAACCATCTATAGAAAATTGCTGTACTTTCTGGTTGCTCTGCGGTCTACTAATGCATCCTCTTCCGGGTTCTGTGTTTGGCCACAATGGTCACAGGTTTAAATCTCGGAGGTCCCCCAGGGTTTCACCCTTTTGAGGTTGATAAAATGAGTGCCATTGAATTGAGTAACAATAGACATGCATTGTTTGTCGATAATGACAAGAGATCCCCTTGGGGTGAATGTGCACACTGCAAATAGGGCTATTATTTTATGTTATAACTTATCCACCAGCCTCTGAATTTTTCAATATAATAGGTGTAATAAGTTTCAATACAATTTCTGAATTAGCATGGCCTTCCTAAAGGAGTCTTTCTGCTGTCTTAGTGGATGTTGGGATTTATTGTTGCACATGGCACTATTTATCAGGGACTAGAGTCCCAAAGGATTTTGTATACCTTATTTCCACTCTGGTGTGTAAAAACAGCAATTTGCTTTAGTACATTTTGCATCTTTTTTTAAAGAACCATAAGTAATGTCCCAATTATTAACAGGTAATCTTCATTACAAATGAGGAATATCCAGACTTCACGAGACAGGGCGCGATAACAAATACACAATAAGAACCACAGACATTTCGCACATTATTTAAAAACAAAAATCAGGTCTAGGGGATCAGTTCAAAAGGGTTCCCCGATGACTCCAAAATAACATTTTCTCTCTCCCCAAGCCCAGCAGGCGAAGAGCACCAAAAGCACTAAACGTTGAGGGCATTAATTCCAAAACCCTCCCCAGTGATCCTAAATCATGGCATCGTCTCTCCACAAGCCCGGCAGGTGTGTTTGAGGTGAGCTGGTAGTAGCAGAGGGGTCCCACTGCACTCATTTTTGGGGGCCTGCACTTCTTTTCCCTTATCCTTCTTGACCCATAACAAGAGAGGGAAAAACACATAACTGTGAAAGAAGGAGTAAGACGGAGGAAAAGACAGAAAAACTATATGACAAAGGAAGTAAGCAGGAACCTGCAAGAGTGAGATAAAGGGGAAGAGAGTGCCTGGTAGTCGATTAAAGAGCCAGAAGGCAGAAAAAAGACTATACAGCCTTGGTATTGAGCACACAGACATGAAATAGCTTCTGAGAAAAGCTTTGGGCCCCCCACTTAATCTTTTATAGATTAAGTACTGCCATGGAGGAGAGCACCGGAGGGCACAGTAGGGCCTGCAAAGCGACCTGGGACCTCTGCAATCCTTTACATCCTCCTCTCAGTCTGAGACACGAAAAAGCATGAGGATACTGGGAACGACAGCCTCTTTACATCACCCATTTGAGAGATGGAGACTTTCATTTTCAACGTTTCCCGGAGATGACTCCAAGTAACCAGGGGCACCATTTACCAGTTCTGAGCTTTTTGTGAACAACCAGGTGCATTCTAGGAATTGTAGTCTTGGTAATTTCATATGAACCAATTGGACTAACACATGTGAAAGCATTTCTACGAAGAGTAGTTAGTACTAGACATGGTTTGCGGTTGCACAACCTGCGATTTTGAGAATCGAAAGCTTTATGTCCATAGAAGAGCTTCAAGATAAAACCCATGGGTCGCAGTAAAAGAGGTTATTGACATGACTCAGTATTTATTTTGACACAATCTGTGATCGTGGTTAAATACACTTGACATTCATATGTGTTCTTATAGACATTGTCTCTGACACAGTATGTTTGGCATTATATGGCAACCACCGCTTCACTGATCCATTGTAAATCCAGTCTGGGCCTCTCCCATAATGGAGACATTTTGTACTGTATTGTATTGTATTGTAATTGCATTTATATAGCGCTTACTACCCCATACGAGGCGTCGAAGCGCTTTTTCGGCGAGTAGCACGCTACTCCGGGACCCATAGAGGATTAGTGTTGAATTAGTATAGTGAAACATGCAAGTACATTTTAAGTGGTGGATAGGTTAGTCAGTTATTTGGATTTGGAATGATAGCAGAAGGATAGAGGAGGAAAGAAAGGTTTGTATTTATATAGCGCTTGTTACCCCTGATGGGGTGTTGAAGCACGCTACTCCGGAAGCCCATAAAGGATTAGTGGTGAATTAATATGGTGAAATATGAAAGTAGTTTCAGTGGTGGATATTAGTCAGTTATTTGGAGTGAGAAGGATAGCGGAGGGATAAAAAGGGAAGAAAGGTTTGCATTCATATAGCACTTGTTACCCCTGATGGGTGTTGAAGCGCTTTTCTGGCGAGTAAAACGCCACTCCGGAACCATGAAAATTAGTATAGTAAAAAATGAAGTAATTAGAGTAGTGGATATGTTATTCAGTTATTTGGGTAGAGAAGGGTAGGTGGCGGGATAGAAGAGGGAAAGAGGTTTGTATTTATATAGCGCTTGCTACCCCTGATGGGGTTTTGAAGCGCATGTAGCACGCTACTCTGGAACCCATAAGTATTAGTGTTGAATTAGTATGGTGAAACATGAAAGTAATTTTAGTGGTGGATATGTTAGTCAGTTATTTGGATTGAGAAGGGTTGGGGAGGGTAGAAAGGGAAAAGGTTTGCATTTATATAGCGCTTGTAACCCTGATGGGGTGTTGAGACGCTTTATTGGCGAGTAGCACGCTACTCTGGAACCCATAAAGGATTAGTGGTGAATTAGTATAGTTGAAAATGGAATTTTGAAAATTGCATGAGCAGAAGACAAGGAGAGCGTCTTTACAACCACGAGCAGGAGCTGAGCCAAAAATCTGACAAGAGGGGAAACATCCCAGGCCCTCGGGTGGCTAATTAAACATGTGCGTTTGAGATGCTGCAGCACAGCTCAGGGATTTGTTTGCATAAAGTCCACCAGGGCAAAGACCTTGTTTCACTGCGGGAAAACGAAAGAAAATAAACACTAATGGTCAGTCTCTCTCCCCTCACCCCGCTCGTTCTATGACCACTCGAACGCGTGTGGAGAGACCAAGACCAGCAGTGCACGAATGAGAATCAGCTGCTGGCTAGAGTGACCGTTTCTATGGCAACGAAGATGTCTCCGGTCCTAGGCCGATGACCCTGCGCATGCGCTTCTGCGGCTCATCTCGTTGTGAGGGCAAAAGGGATGAAAGTGTCTGATCCTTGAATTCTTGAAATAATTGTTCGTTTCTTCTTTTGCAAAATTTGCAAATTAAGCAGCTGCGCAGTTCGGACGGTGAAACCAACACCGGAGTCCAACAAAATCTGTATTCAAACAAAAGCAACTTGAAAAAAGTAGCATCACGGATCACTTTGCTGCTGACGGTCGCGCAGTCGCTCTGTACTAAAATGTCCACTTCAAACGGTAGTCTTTCAATTAAGGATTAATATCAGTGGTCATACTGGCGCATTTTGAACGTAGCAACTAGAGTAACAGAGAGTGACAGCACTAGGAACATTGTGTGGATTTTCAATGCAGCAGGCAAAATCTAAGTTTCCCTTTCGGGGCGTTCCCCATAAAGTGGGAAAAGGCAATGATTTAAGCTGTTTATATTAATTTAGCACAAACCGTGAGTGGCATCCTAAGTCTGCTGCCTTACCTGTCCTTACGGACGCATCAGTCCTGGACACGATACTGATTTGATTCAAGCATTATGTCTCTCAAGGTCGGATGAGCACAGGAGCTGGAGGAAGCATCTGGTAGTGGAAGCTCCCCAGGACCAATTTAAAAGCGCTTCTCTTGTCTTAGAAGGACTCCGGAAAATGTGTCTTGTGAGATTTCTTTAAGTGGGGTAGAAATGCTGTGTTCTCCATAAGGACAATAGGACACAGCTGATCCAGCGCGATATTAGCAAACAGCATTCATACACTAGATACTCACTTGGGCCCATACATTCATACTACGCTAATACTTACGCTGGGTTTTATCAGTTGTTACTCTTTATCAAATCCCTGCTACCAATTACCTTCTGATTGAAGAATAATGACTTACCAATGAATCCTTTGCTAATTGGGAAGTTTAAAATGAGTGACATTCATTATAATACATAATCTTGAAATAACCACTGAGTCAGGAAGTTTTAAAATATTTATCTAAAGATTTAGCAGAGTAAATTACAGAAAACACATGGTACTTAGTCGCATATCATAAGGTGAAGCATAGAATAATAATTATTGATTAATGACGGTCCCTTAGAAAGGAGAAGATAGAGACAGCAGCGCAACTAAAGGTTGCATTTATATTTACCTAAATGCGAGAACCCAACCCTTGGCCAAGAAGTTGGAAAGATTAGGACCCAGGAAGGATGAAGAGCAAAGACCTCCTCCAGGATCAGGACAGGACCGGTGACCTCTCTACAACGACGCCTGCGTCGTTCCCCTCTCTGATACTCGGCTTCTCCTCGATTCTCCCATGCCTTTCTTCTAATGGACTCCGCCGCCCCCTCCTCAGGACCTCTCTGGACAGCGATTCAGTCTGCAATCGATCAGAATGACGGTCTGGAGCTAGAAGCGCTAAACTAATTACTAATTCTATATCTATTATACCCTTCTACGCCCATGTACCTCCCCTTAATGTTGCCGAAATATGGGACCACTACTTCTGATTGGACAGGGACAGGGGGTGGATTCTCACACCATATGATTTTAGTTCATGTTCTGTAGGCCATTGTCTTTAAACTACCGCCCATCCAATTTTATACATTTGCTTTATTTCCCACCCGTCTCACGACAAATGTTATATATTTTTCATATACAAAGTTTCAATGTTCAACAGGAAAGGCAAGAGCACATCAACTTCGGCCACCAGGTCATGGCCTTGGACGACGTCCAGGTTGACTTCATTCTTTGGCAGCCAAGGAGGACAAATGCGCAGAATCATTGTCTCTCGAGTTTCAGATCACCAAACCCAGGCCCAAGTTTACGAACTAATAAAAGTCAAAGAAGAAAATATTAAAATCACAAATAATAGGCTTCACTGTATACCCACTCTTTCTACTCTATCCCCATTTACTTATAAATCTATCCCGCATTAGTAGCGTTAAGAAAACGACAAATTAATAATAACACAAAAGCAAGCTGAAGCATGTGAAAACATCAAGCAGCCATTTTAGGGCACACTGCGCAGAAGCAGAAATTTCCCACCAAGCAAAGAAAGACGTCACACCATGTGATATGGATGAGACATGCGCAGTAAGGTTCCCGCGCTTTAGCGGCCATTTTAGAATAAGACAAGCGTTACTTGTTAGTTAGAACACATAGGCAAGCTTCCTTGCTATTCGTGTAATGTATGCAACGTTAGTATAAACAATACAAGATTAATCAATTAATACTGTGAGGAGATTGCATTCGAGCAAGTCTCATTTTTGAGTCCTTGCTCCATCAATCCCCTCTCTGATGGCGTTTAAGAGCCATCAAAATACTACCCTCAAAGGCCTCAATCAGATGCCAACTTCTAGCAAATAGTTTCATTCTCATTTTTACATTTTCTATTTTTAACATCCCCTTTCAATTTCTTGTATAATTCACTTCTCACATCCTCAAGTTCAATTTCATCAATCTTTCTCTTCTTTCCTCTTCCTGTCACAGTATATGTTCCATTCTTTCTACAACATTTACACCATATTATCATCGTCAGTACTATTATTGCTAACCCTGCTAAAGGTACTAATATTTGACCTATAAGCCCTTTTCCTACATTAGAAAACCAGGTACCAATTGACGCAATACTACTTGTCAATCTTTCCCATACACTATCAACTTCCAGTGGTTTAAGTTCCTTCTCAAGTTTAGTTATATTCTGTATATACGTTCCAATTTCTGCACTTTTATCAGGAATGTAAGTGCAACAATGTTTCGTCTTCAGTAATTTACAGACTCCGCCCTCTTTTGCCAATAATATATCAAGAGCAAGTCGATTTTGCATAACCATAGATCTAATTGCAACCATTTCCGCATTAATCATTAGAAATCCTCCAGCAGTATCCGTTGATAAACGATCAACCACTGTAGACAATTTACATATTTTCCTTGAGTTCAGAATTATTCCCACTGAAGGTATCAATGCACCAAATATATCACCTACAATTTCAGAAAAACTAGCTCTTTTACTACGTATTAATTCGCCATTGTTTTCATTGCTCCCAGTGTTTCTTTTTACGTGGTATATCTTTGGAAATACTATTCCAAAATAACAACTTCCATACCACCTTGCAGGAAGCCTAAAATAAGCCTTATTCCCGCATACATAATAGATTCCAGGAAAAACTGAATCTGTTCCTCCTTTTATTCCCCAACTTCCAAGAATTAAGAAATTGTGTTCACATTCACTGGTACCGATGAAAACATTGTTATAATCAGTCCTTAGTCTATGTAGACAAATTTTCCCGTTTTTACTAAATCCAGAGCCATAGCAGCTTGAGCCTTGCCAGGTGTGTAACTCCCTTCTTTCTCAGCCCAAGGTGGCAAATGAGCCTTATGCTCAAAAGCTTTCTTTTGAAAATCTTGTCTTCTATCTTCTACTAAATTCAAAAATATCTTTTCTTCTTCGTGTAAAGAACATGTTAGATTGTGTCTATGTGCATGTGTTATGTCTATCGATTTCATTGTTAAGAAAAATTCTCCCATAAACTGTGCGTCTTGACTACTAAGCACTGGGTTCATACTCTTGCGAATCGGAACCTCTGAAAATATCACAACTATGTTTGAATAATAATATTTAAGTCTCCCTGTTCTATAAAATAAACTAGCTAATACATACATGATATGCCATATGTCAATGGTAAGTGATGATATGTTAATCCTTCTGCTACTGATTCAGGTAATTTCATACAGACATAACAATTAATAACTTCCATGGTATCTACATATTGAAATAATAACTTTGTGAAAACATTTAAACTAGTGTCGTTATCAGTTATTTCATGATGAAATTCTGGTTCATTTTCTGCCATTAGTTCTACTCTATTTCCTTTCATGTGTGCTGTCTTTCCTTTACTTTCGTTGTTAATCTTTTTATCCATTATCATAAGGTAAGGGACTGCTACGATCAGAACTAACCATACTATAAGTACCATTACTAGACTACATATGCATATTGCACAGCATCTTCTACAACATCTCTGTTTTGGTCTCCCAGCAACTCTATCATCAGACATTTCGACAAGGAAGATTTCTCTTCTTATCTATTTTTCGTTTTTCTTTTATGACTCTTTTGCGTAATCAAGGTGGTCTTGTTTCTCTCTCAGTACGTCAATTCTGCACTTGTTCCTTCGTCACCACTTTCACTTGACTCTGAGCTCTCGTAATCTTCAAGAATAATGTAAGTCCAATCAGGACCCTTGAATTTGTTATTCACAAGTTTCAGTCTCTTGCTTCTTCTTTTCTTAGTTCTGTTTTCTTGTTCGGTTTGACTCGTTACTTCATTTACTTGATCTGGATCTTCACTTCTGGTTGTTATGTGGTATTTTACTCTTTTAATGACTGTTAGACCTGGCATCCTTGGCGTGGGTCTCCCTTCCATTTTTTCGTAATGCCTCCACTGTTGCCGATATGTTTTTGCTGGACTAGATGCTCATGGGCACTTTGCCGCTGCTAATCAGTGCCAAAGTGCAAGTGCTCCCTATCGTTAATTGACATATGTATTAGTGACTCCATGATTGGATGATTGGTTTACTTGTCAGTCCCTAGTACAGTGCACTCAGTGTGCCCAGGGCTTGTAAATCCAATGCCGCTGGTGGGCTTGCAGCACTGGTTGTGCCACCCACAGAAGCGGCCTGTAAAATGTGTCTCAGGCCTGCCATCGCAGAGCCTGGGTGCAGCCCAGGGCTGCCATGTCGACTTGGTGAGTACACCCACTTACCAGTCCCTAAACCTTCCCTTTACTGCATGTTGGTCACCCCTAAAGTAGGCCCTAGGGCAGGGTGCATTGTAAGTATAAGGTAGGACATGCCCTGGTGTGTGTGGCATGTCCTAATAGTGAATTACAGCCATTTTCGTTTTCACTATTGCAAGGCTACCTGCTCCCCATAGGCCAGAATGGGCAGACTGACTATTACACCTTATAGTCAGAACTGACCCAGGGAACATGGTAGAAAAACGAATTTAGTATGCCTGAACTCAGGATGATAAAATACATCTTTTAGTGAAGTTGGTTTTAACATTCTGTGTTTGAAAATACCACTTTTAGAAAGTGGGTATTTTCTTGCCTAACTATCCAAGCCTGCCTCTGCTAGGTTGTGTATTCCTTGTCTGGAGATTGAGTGACAGGGGCTGGGGGTGGCTACAGGAGACAGGGTGAGTCAGCGCAGGGCTGAATAGAAAGATCTGCATCCAGAGTGGAGGGAGGAGTTGCACCTGGGTCTGAATAGGGCTGTGCCTGCCTTCCACAATGCTGGCTCCACCTCCTGCCGGGCGGCTGAGCACTCTGCCCCACATTCTGAAAGGAAAGAAGGAGTCAGTAAAACAAAGTGCTCCAGGACTGACCAGAACTGGTTTTGGACTAGGCAGAGGCCTCTCTGCCTCCAGAGAACAAAGAGAATCAGGGTATAAGAGGGGCACCCAGACCCCAGGAAAATTAGATCACTTTTGGGAACAAGAAGAAACCTTTGCTGAGGAGCGGAACCAAGAAGAAACTGAGGAGAGACTATCCCTAAGCTGAAGTGCTGCTTGGGGGATTGGCCTGCAGTGGTTTGCCTGACTGCCAAAGAAAGGAGAAAGGAACTTTTGCTTTGCTGTGACTTTCATCAACTTGTGAAGGATCTCCAAGGGCTTGGAAGAGAGCTTGCCCCCTGACCGAAGTCCCAGGACCATTGGACTTCACCCCTTTGTGAACTGCTGCTGGAAACTCTGTTTCAGTGGCTGCAGAGGTAGGGAGCTGTGACCGACTCTCACGACCGACTCGGTGTCCTGTAAGCACCGCATCGAAGCACCGTCTCGCCCTGCAACGCACGGCCCTGGTCTCACCGACTCCGTCAACGAGCCGCTGCCTGCACCGCATCGAGGGACAACGCGTCCTGCAACGCTTCGCTACGCCGAATCGAACTGGTCCGACCGACACGGTCACTGCTGCTGAGTTCGAGTCCTGTGACCGCACCGGAGTTGGGCACCGCTCGCACGCTTTGCGACGCACCGCCCGACTCGCACCGCTGTCCGGACTGATCGACGCCAGCTCCTGAATCCGGCTCCGTCGCCGCACCGCAACCTGCCAGCACCGCATCGAAGCACCGTCTCGCCCTGCAACGCACGGCCCTGGTCTCACCGACTCCGTCTCGACGACGTCAACGAGCCGCTGCCTGCACCGCATCGAGGGACAACGCGTCCTGCAACGCTTCCATTTTTGCATCGCGACCGCGACGAACAGCCATCCGGCTCGCACGCCCGTGCCTGCCGCTTCAAGTAAAGGTACTGTGACCGAGTCTGTCTACGCTGTGTTGGCCCGTCTCGACGCGGTCAGCTGGATTTGTTAGACTCTGTTTGTTCTCGACATCGCCGTAGCCGGAGGAGGCTACCGACTCGCACAGAACCTTGAATTAAGCCTTTTTGATCAGAACTAAGCATTCTTAACAGTATTGTGGATTATTTTTTGTCGTTTATGGTCTTGTGATAAATCTATATAAAGTATACCTATTTTTATAAATATATAACCTGTGTGGTGTCCATTTGTAGTGTTGTCACTTGATTACTGTATGTGTTCACAAATGCTTTACACACTGCCTCTGAACTAAGCCTGTCTGCTCGTGCCAAGCTACCAAGAGGGTGAGCAGGGGTTATTTCAGGAGTGTACCTACTTTCCCTGACTAGACTCAAGGGTCCCTATTTGGACAAAGGTACATACCTCTGCCAACTAGAGACCCCCAAATCTAACATTGGTGGTCAGCGGTGAGGATTCTGGACTTGCATTTGTGACTCATGTACAGTGATTGGTGAACACTACTTAGTGAGTGCAGACCAAAACGCAACCACATACTTTTATAGCATTTTTTCTGGGATTTCCTATTTTTGCTAATGCCAAGTTCAGTCACTATGGAGAAACCAGCATCAGTAGCCTCTGTTGAGTGTGATTGGGAAGAAGAGAGGCTAGAGTGCTACACCCTCAAACAGCTCAAGCAATTCTGCAAAAAGTTTAAAGTGTCCATGACCGGACTCTCCAGGAAGGAGGACCTTCAAAAGGCGCTGAGGGCCTGGGTCGAATCAAGGAGTGCCCCTGTGGAGGGGGCTGAGAATGCAGAAGGGCAGCTGGAGGGGCTATTGGGTCTAGGGGCTAGAAGACCACCTTCCCCAGTAGGTAGCAGTGTTTCTGCCAGAGGACTGTCTCCAGAGGAGTTGGAGGACAGGAAGGAGAGTAGGATGCACGAAATGCAGATGACCAAGCTCAAGCTGAATGGGCAGTTAGAATTCGAAATGCAAACTAGGAAATTAGCCCTAGAGGAAAAGAAAATGCAGTTTGAACATGAGAAAGTTTTGAGGGAGTTGGAATTGAAGGCCAAAAGCTTAGAGATTACTCCCTCTGGTGGCAGTGTACCGCCTGTGCCTGTTGAAGCTAGGGTGTATATTCCCAAAGATGTGGTGAAGGAGTTTTTTAAAAATGATGACATAGGGCAGTGGTTCAAAGCCTATGAGGTAGCCATGTCTTCCCACCGGGTCCCTGAGAAGGATTGGGGAGCGGGGTTGTGGGGACGGTTCCTCAGTGAAGGGCGGGATACCTTGTTGGATTTGCCCTCTGAAGTCTATAATTCATACAGCCACATGAAGGATGCCTTAATGACTAGGTATGGTTTGACCCCTGAGCTTTATAGGCAAAGGTTCAGGAACTGTAGTAAGATTGAAAGCAGTACCTGGGTTGAATATGTGACCTTCTTTTGCAGAGCCTTGGATGGTTGGGTAAAGGGTAGCAAAGCGACTGATTTTCAGGCGCTCTTTGATTTAATTGCCTGGGAGCACTTGTCCGGTAATTGTTTTCCTGAGCTACGCCAGCACCTGATTGATAGTAAGCTGACTAACCCTAGGCAGCTTGCTGAGGAGGCGGACCGCTGGGTGAGTACCCGGGTCCACAAGGGTCACGTGGGAGACTCCGCCAAGGGTGGGCAGGGTCCCCAGCAGAAGAGTGGGGGGACAAGGGTAAACAGAAGGAGTTCCATAAAGGGCCCCAAAGTAAACCCCAAGGGAACCAAGGGAAAGGTTCCCAGCCTCCCCCTGAGAAGAAGCCAGTGGCCCTGACAGGCCCCCTGTTCACCAGGGACCACTGGTATGTTACAAGTGTGGCGCCCCTGGCCACAAGGCAAACGATCCTCGTTGCCCTTTGCATGGAAAACCAGCACCCACCAGTGCAGTCCCCCGGCAGTTGGCTAGTGTAGCCCTGGGGGAGGAGTTGGGTGCCCAAGGTGGGGGATCCCACAGTGTTTTCCCTTGTCTCATTAGGAGACTCTGAGATGGTCCCTAGGACCCCGCTGCCTGAGAACACTAAGAAATACAGGCAGTGGGTGACCATCAATGGCCATAGGGTGGAGGCTCTGAGAGACACAGGAGCCAGTGTGACAGCTGTCAAGTGTCACCTGGTGTCTAAAGAGCAGGTTATCCCTGATGCATTCTATCCGGTTGTTGCCGCTGACAACACAGAGAGTCACTGCAAGGTGGCTCAGGTTCCCTTTGAGTGGGGGGTCTCGGGTACTCTTCAAGTAGCTGTGAGGCCAGCCATGCCTGTTGACTGTTTGTTAGGGAACGATTTGGAGAGCTCACCTTGGGCTAAGGTGGAGCGGAGTGCGCATTTAGAAATGTTGGGCTTGCCTGATTGGGCATGTGTGACCACCCGGTCAATGGCAGCTAAAGGTGTTCAAGAGGACCTGGAGCCTGAGAGGGAGGCCCAGGTGCCTGCCGGAGAGAGAGGAGGCAGGGGCGCAGGAAACCGGCCCCGAAGTTCCCACGGTCCAGGAGGAGGCAGACCCTGAGGGGGATGCCCTGGAGCCTACAGGGGAACAGGTAGCTGAACTGGGGGACCTACCTGAGCTGACCCATTGGCAGCAAGAAGGAGGACCCTCCAGGGAAGAGTTCTGCAAGGAGCAGAACACATGCCCTTCTCTCGTGGGTCTGAGGCAACAGGCCACAGACCAGGCAGCAGGTGATCAGTCTGGATCACATTGGGTTTACTGGGAGAATGGTCTCCTGTATTCAGAGCCTAAGGTTGCTGAGCCTGGGTCAGCCCGTGTGCTGGTGGTACCCCAGCGCTTCAGAGCCTTCCTACTGGGGTTGGCTCATGATGTACCGTTAGCGGGACATCTGGGGCAGGACAAGACCTTTGACAGGCTTGTTACCCATTTCTATTGGCCCCAGATGCGCAGGAGTGCCGCCACTCACTGCAGGACATGCCAGACTTGCCAGGCAAGTGGAAAGAGTGGGAGGAAGCACAAGGCTCCTCTCCAGCCATTCCCTGTGGTCAGCACCCCCTTTGAACGGGTGGGTATTGACATTGTGGGGCCACTGGACCCCAAGACAGCCATGGGCAACAGGTTTATCCTGGTCTTGGTGGACCATGCCACCCGGTACCCTGAAGCCATCCCTCTGAGGACAGTGACGGCCCCCGTGGTGGGACGGGCACTGATGGGAATTTTCTCACGTGTGGGATTCCCTCAAGAGGTGGTGTCTGACAGAGGTACCAACTTCGTGTCCAAGTACATGAAGTCCCTGTGGCAGGAGTGCGGTGTAACTTACAAGTTCACCACTCCTTACCACCCTCAAGGAAATGGTCTGGTTGAGAGATTCAACCGGACCCTCAAGGGCATGATTATGGGTCTGGAAGAACCCATGAGGCGTAAATGGGACGTCCTCTTACCATGCCTGTTGTTTGCATACCGGGAGGTGCCACAGAAGTCTCTAGGGTTCAGTCCCTTTGAGCTCCTCTATGGACACCCGGTGCGAGGACCTCTGAGTTTGGTCAAGGAAGGCTGGGAGCAATCTCCCAGGAAACCTCCCCAGGATGTATACAGTTACATGCTGGCCTTCAGGAACCAGACTAGGCGTTTCAGAGAGCTTGCTGAGGCAAATCTGGAAGCCAGCCAGGAGGAGATGAAGCGGTGGTACGACCAGAATGCCACTCTGGTAGAGCTTCAGCCTGGTCAGAAAGTGTGGGTCATGGCCCCTGTGGAGCCTTGTGCGCTCCAGGACAGGTGGACCGGCCCTTTTACGGTGGTGGAGCGCAAGAGTCCAGTTACCTATTTGGTGGACTTGCAGTCTCCCAGGAACCCCTTGCGGGTCCTGCATGTGAACCGCCTGAAGCCCCACTTGGAGAGGTCCCAAGTGGGCATGCTCTTAGCTACAGATGATGGAATGGAGGAGGAGACCGAGCCTCTTCCTGACCTCCTGTCAGCCCGAGAGCAAGATGGATCAGTGGAGGGAGTAAACCTCTCTACCTCCCTGACACCTGAGCAGCAGGGTGACTGTCGCCAACTGTTGGGACAGTTCCCTGACCTGTTCTCCCTGGTTCCCAGTGTCACTCATTGGTGCGTCCATGATGTGGACACTGGGGACAGTCTTCCTGTGAAGCACAAGGCTTACAGGGTGACTGACAGGGTCAGAGCCTGCATCAAGGAGGAGGTCTCCAAGATGTTTGCGCTAGGGGTGATTGAGTCCTCTAACAGCCCTTGGGCCAGCCCAGTGGTCTTGGTTCCAAAGGCTGCCGCGCCTGGTGCCACCCCAGAACTCCGGTTCTGTGTGGACTACAGGGGACTCAATTCCGTCACCAGGACTGACGCCCACCCCATCCCCAGAGCTGATGAGCTCATAGATCGGTTAGGGGCTGCGCGGTACCTCAGCACGTTTGACTTAACGTCTGGGTACTGGCAGATCGCCTTGACAGGTCAGCATTCTCCACACCAGATGGGCACTACCAGTTCCGGGTGATGCCCTTTGGGATGAAGAATGCCCCTGCCACCTTTCAGAGGTTGGTCAACCAGGTGTTGGTTGGACTGGAGGATTTCAGTGCTGCCTACCTGGATGACATCGCAGTGTTCAGTGCCGATTGGGAAGAACATCTGCGCCACCTCTGGGAAGTGTTGATGGCGCTGCGGAGAGCAGGCCTCACAATCAAGGCGAGTAAGTGCCAGATTGGGCAGGGTTCTGTGGTGTACTTGGGACACCAGGTTGGGAGCGGCCAGGTGGCGCCCCTCCAACCGAAAATTGATACCATTCTGGCTTGGGAGCCCCCAAGACCCAGACAGAGGTGAGAGCCTTCCTAGGACTCACCGGGTATTACCGGAGATTCGTCAAGGGATATGGCAGCATTGTTGCCCCCTTGACAGAGCTGACTTCCAAGAAGCAGCCCAGGAAAGTGATTTGGACTGACGCCTGTCAAAACGCTTTTGACACCTTGAAGACTGCCATGTGCACGGCGCCTGTGCTCCAGGCACCCAACTTCTCCAATGAGTTCATTGTTCAGACCGACGCTTCAGAGCATGGTGTAGGGGCTGTTCTATCACAGATCAATGAGGAGGGCCTAGACCAACCTGTAGCCTTCATCAGTAGGAGGTTACTTCCCCGGGAACAGAGATGGAGTGCTATTGAGCGGGAGGCATTTGCTGTGGTCTGGGCACTGAAGAAGCTGAGACCATACCTGTTTGGGACTCACTTCCGGGTTCAGACAGACCACAGGCCCCTCAGATGGTTGATGCAGATGAGGGGTGAGAATCCAAAGCTGTTGAGGTGGTCCATTTCCCTACAGGGGATGGACTTTACGGTGGAACACCGCCCTGGTACAGAACACGCCAATGCTGATGGTCTGTCCAGATTTTTCCGCCTTAGCGATGAGAACTCCCTAGGGGTAGGATAGTTCTCCCCACATTTCAGCTGGAGGGGACACGTGTTAGACCTGGCATCCTTGGCGTGGGTCTCCCTTCCATTTTTTCGTAATGCCTCCACTGTTGCCGATATGTTTTTGCTGGACTAGATGCTCATGGGCACTTTGCCGCTGCTAATCAGTGCCAAAGTGCAAGTGCTCCCTATCGTTAATTGACATATGTATTAGTGACTCCATGATTGGATGATTGGTTTACTTGTCAGTCCCTAGTACAGTGCACTCAGTGTGCCCAGGGCTTGTAAATCCAATGCCGCTGGTGGGCTCGCAGCACTGGTTGTGCCACCCACAGAAGCGGCCTGTAAATGTGTCTCAGGCCTGCCATCGCAGAGCCTGGGTGCAGCCCAGGGCTGCCATGTCGACTTGGTGAGTACACCCACTTACCAGTCCCTAAACCTTCCCTTTACTGCATGTTGGTCACCCCTAAAGTAGGCCCTAGGGCAGGGTGCATTGTAAGTATAAGGTAGGACATGCCCTGGTGTGTGTGGCATGTCCTAATAGTGAATTACAGCCATTTTCGTTTTTCACTATTGCAAGGCTACCTGCTCCCCATAGGCCAGAATGGGCAGACTGACTATTACACCTTATAGTCAGAACTGACCCAGGGAACATGGTAGAAAAACGAATTTAGTATGCCTGAACTCAGGATGATAAAATACATCTTTTAGTGAAGTTGGTTTTAACATTCTGTGTTTGAAAATACCACTTTTAGAAAGTGGGTATTTTCTTGCCTAACTATCCAAGCCTGCCTCTGCTAGGTTGTGTATTCCTTGTCTGGAGATTGAGTGACAGGGGCTGGGGGTGGCTACAGGAGACAGGGTGAGTCAGCGCAGGGCTGAATAGAAAGATCTGCATCCAGAGTGGAGGGAGGAGTTGCACCTGGGTCTGAATAGGGCTGTGCCTGCCTTCCACAATGCTGGCTCCACCTCCTGCCGGGCGGCTGAGCACTCTGCCCCACATTCTGAAAGGAAAGAAGGAGTCAGAAAAACAAAGTGCTCCAGGACTGACCAGAACTGGTTTTGGACTAGGCAGAGGCCTCTCTGCCTCCAGAGAACAAAGAGAATCAGGGTATAAGAGGGGCACCCAGACCCCAGGAAAATTAGATCACTTTTGGGAACAAGAAGAAACCTTTGCTGAGGAGCGGAACCAAGAAGAAACTGAGGAGAGACTATCCCTAAGCCTGAAGTGCTGCTTGGGGGATTGGCCTGCAGTGGTTTGCCTGACTGCCAAAGAAAGGAGAAAGGAACTTTTGCTTTGCTGTGACTTTCATCAACTTGTGAAGGATCTCCAAGGGCTTGGAAGAGAGCTTGCCCCCTGACCGAAGTCCCAGGACCATTGGACTTCACCCCTTTGTGAATTGCTGCTGGAAACTCTGTTTCAGTGGCTGCAGAGGTAGGGAGCTGTGACCGACTCTCACGACCGACTCGGTGTCCTGTAAGCACCGCATCGAAGCACCGTCTCGCCCTGCAACGCACGGCCCTGGTCTCACCGACTCCGTCAACGAGCCGCTGCCTGCACCGCATCGAGGGACAACGCGTCCTGCAACGCTTCGCTACGCCGAATCGAACTGGTCCGACCGACACGGTCACTGCTGCTGAGTTCGAGTCCTGTGACCGCACCGGAGTTGGGCACCGCTCGCACGCTTTGCGACGCACCGCCCGACTCGCACCGCTGTCCGGACTGATCGACGCCAGCTCCTGAATCCGGCTCCGTCGCCGCACCGCAACCTGCCAGCACCGCATCGAAGCACCGTCTCGCCCTGCAACGCACGGCCCTGGTCTCACCGACTCCGTCTCGACGACGTCAACGAGCCGCTGCCTGCACCGCATCGAGGGACAACGCGTCCTGCAACGCTTCCATTTTTGCATCGCGACCGCGACGAACAGCCATCCGGCTCGCACGCCCGTGCCTGCCGCTTCAAGTAAAAGGTACTGTGACCGAGTCTGTCTACGCTGTGTTGGCCCGTCTCGACGCGGTCAGCTGGATTTGTTAGACTCTGTTTGTTCTCGACATCGCCGTAGCCGGAGGAGGCTACCGACTCGCACAGAACCTTGAATTAAGCCTTTTTGATCAGAACTAAGCATTCTTAACAGTATTGTGGATTATTTTTGTCGTTTATGGTCTTGTGATAAATCTATATAAAGTATACCTATTTTTATAAATATATAACCTGTGTGGTGTCCATTTGTAGTGTTGTCACTTGATTACTGTATGTGTTCACAAATGCTTTACACACTGCCTCTGAACTAAGCCTGTCTGCTCGTGCCAAGCTACCAAGAGGGTGAGCAGGGGTTATTTCAGGAGTGTACCTACTTTCCCTGACTAGACTCAAGGGTCCCTATTTGGACAAAGGTACATACCTCTGCCAACTGGAGACCCCCAAATCTAACAATGACACTAGGCCAATGATCACCTTTTCTTGTTTTCTTTGTTTGCACTGTTTCTTTATTTTTGTCTTCAGCAATCTCTTTATTTTCACTGTTCAACACCTTTTCGTTTTCTGCAATTACTGTTTTTCTTTCTTGCTCTTTTTCAGGCCTTATTTGTTTTTCTTCTGCAGCTCCTCCGTGAGTTTCCAATAATTGACCTTGTTCTTTGTTTAATTCTTCATGCTCATATTTCTCGAGATCTTTTTCTTCTGTGTGATTTTCTAGATCTAACTCGTTCTGATCAGGGCTTATTGCACTTTGTACTTCTGCAGCCTGACCGGATTCTTCTAAACCTGTCTTTCCCTGCTCAAAACTTGTTGGTTCTTCGTTATCTTGAGTCCAGTTTCCTTTCCCTATCTGGTCTTGCTCAGGTTCTTTTATTGTATGTTCTTCTTTTCCCTGAGCTGCTTCTTCTTCACCTATCTGATCTTCTTCAATTTCTTCCAATTTTGCTTGACTTCTTGTTCTGTAGTAAACTTCAGGAATTTCTACTACCGGTATCCAGTCCTGACTTGTGCTCGGTTGTTCTTCTGCAGCTTCTCTTGAATCTCGAGCCTGAGATCCTTCAGCTGGGCAACCTTCAGCTTCCTCAGTGATTGATGCTGACTGAGGATTTTCTTCTTCAGGGTCTGGTACTCTTTTGGTGTGGCTTACATGAATCCAATTAGGAAATCCTGCACACTTCACTGCTGTATTGGTAGTTAGTATGACTTGACAAGGTTTTCCCCATCTAGGTGATAGACACGTCTCTCTGGTGTGATTCTTCACTACCACCCAGTCACCAGGATTCAGATCATGTTCTTGTTCAGGCTGCCTCGAAACTGCGTCTTCTCCGACCTGATGAGAGACAGAACGCACTAGGTCAGCCAATCCTTTGCAATAATCCAGAACCATATCATCAGATATATTCAGCAGTTTGTTTATGGGAACATGTGCTTGTCTCATTGCTCTTCCCATCATTATTTCATGTGGGCTCAATCCCGTATTTCTATCGGGAATGCTTCTGAGTCCCATTAAGACAAGTGGCAATGCATCTGGCCACTCCAATGATGTTGAAGCACACATTTTTCCCAGTCTGGATTTTATCGTGCCATTCAATTGTTCAACCACTCCAGAAGCCTCTGGGCGATATGCACAGTGCAATTTTTGTTCAATTTGGAATGCTCCGCAAATTATTTGAATCACTTCACTGTTAAAATGTTTTCCTCTATCTGATTCCAAAGTTACTGGGAAACCAAACCTAGGAATGAGTTCTCGTAGTAACAGCTTTGCGACTGTAATGCTGTCACACCTTCTGGTAGGGTAAGCCTCCACCCACTTTGAAAACAGACATACTATGACTAGTACATATTTCAACCCTCTGCATGGTGGTAACTGTATAAAGTCTAACTGTAGTCTTATAAATGGACCTTCTGCTTTTCCAATTTTTCCAAACCCAATTATTGTTTTTCTTCCTGGATTATGCATCTGGCAAGTCAAACATCTCTGGCAAAGGCTCTCTGCTACAGCCCTGAACTTGGGATTGTACCAGTTCTGTCTGAAAAGCCTAATCATTGCATCTCTCCCTATGTGTGTGTCTCCATGATACATCCTGGCCATTTGAGAGAGCAAACAGTCAGGCATGACTGGTCTGCCATCAGCACAAATCCACACTTCATCATCTCTCCCCTTTGGGAACAACCCACTTTGACCCATGTTTTCTTCTCATTTTCATCAGTACCATCTTGCAATCTTCTAACTTCATTCCATGTTTCAGGTGGCATATACAGCATAAGTTGGCAGCTGATTCCCATTCTTTCCACCCTTTTATTGACTGACAATCTATTTCTGGCACAATGTTGAGCCACAAGGTATGCGTATCTGTTTCCGACTACCACCCAGTCATCTCCTGACTGATGTGCGGCACATTTCACCACAGCCAATTCTTTTGGTGATTGTATTGCCTCCAGCAATTCCCTTACAAATTTTCCATTTTTAATGGGGGATCCTGAAGAAGTCATGAAATCCCTCTGCATCCATAGTTGGCCAAAATCATGCACAACCCCGTAACCATATTGGCTATCTGTAAATATAGTCACTTTTTGATTCCTCCCAATTTTGCACGCTTTTATTAAAGCAATCAATTCAGCTACTTGTGCCGATTTTACTCCTGGTAAATAGGATGCTTCGACTATTCCAGTTAATTCACATACTGCATATGCTGCAGTGAGTTTACCATCTTCATGCCTCTGGCATGAACCATCAACAAACAGCTCCCTGTCTGGCTTTCTAAGGGGCTGTTCTTCAATGTCGGGACGTGGTTTCGTGCATAATTCTGTGACTTGTAAACAATCATGTTCTTCTTCTTCGTCATTTTTAATTTCCTCATGATACGGGTCTGGTAGTAAGGTTGCAGGATTTACTATTGTACACCTCACTATGTTCACATTTTCAGCACCCATTATTATTCTCTCATATTTAGTCAGCCGACTAGGAGTAAGATGCTGAGTTTGTGTTCTTGTCAACAGAATCACAACCGCATGTGGAACAAACACCTTTACTGGGTGTCCCATTACAATTGACTCACTTTGTTCAATACTTAGACAGGTAGCCGCTACTGCTTTAAAGTTTTAAGCAACCTGGCAATGCAGCTGCCACTGGATCCAACGTAGCAGAAAAATATGCTATAGGACGTCTGTCCAAACCATGTCTCTGGGTTAGGACTGAAAGTGCACAATTTTCTCTCTCGTGACAGAACAATGCGAAGCTTCTCTTATAGTCGGGCATGCCTAGGGCTGGTGCTGAGCACAAAGCATTTCTCAATTTTACAATAGCTCCTACACTTTCATCATCCCATTCAACTGGGTCCTTTGCTTTCTTTTTTGTCATTTGAATTAGGGGCTTTGCTAACAAGGAAAATCCTAGTATCCATTGTCGACAGTAACCTACTATTCCTAGGAACATTCTCACTTCTCTTTGGGTTACAGGCATTTGCATTTTCTTAATCAATTGCACTCTTTCCGATGTTATTCTCCTTCTGCCCCTCTCAATTGGGTGTCCCAGATATTTAACTGCTGTTGTACAGAACTGCAATTTTTCTGGTGAGACTTTATGTCCTTCTTCAGCCAAATGATTCAATAGTGCTATGGAATCAACAACACAGTCTTCTCTGTTGTTTGATGCCACCAATAAGTCGTCGATATATTGGACTAAAACTGAACTTCCTGGCATCACTAATTTCTCTAAGCACTTCTTCAATATCTGATTGAAGATGGAAGGACTTTCTGTGTACCCCTGAGGAACACGATTCCATACATAGACTTTGTTCTCAAATTTAAATGAAAATAGATACTGGCTGTCTGGATGTAATGGTATTGAAAAGAACGCTTGGCATAAATCAATCACTGTGAACCATCCTGCATTCCAAGGAATCTGATATAGGATTACTGCAGGATTGGGTACTATAGGACAACAAGGTTCCGCAATCTTATTTATTTTGCGCAGGTCCTGAACAATCCTATATTTTCCGCTAGGTTTCTTTAAACCCATTATTGGTGAATTACATGGGCTACTCATCACTTCTCTTAGTATGTTTTGTTCTACCATTCGGTTGATTTCTTCTATTACCCCTGCTTTTACTTCTGCACTCATTTTGTACTGTTTGGTATTTGGGAAAATTGCACCTTCTTTTACAGTAATTTTAACTGGGTCTATTTTGGCCATAAGTCCTACTTCCTTTCCTGTGAAATCCCATACCATAGGGTTTACAGTAGTTTTTAATTCTTCTGGCAACTCATCTTTTGTTATCAATGAAAACATCTCATCTACTTCTGTACCTTGTTTTGCAATCATAAACTTATATACATGATCTTCATCTGGGGTCTGAACTGCCACACCATCCGGTGTGCAGAAAATTGTACAATTCATTTTGCACAACAAATCACGACCTAATAAATTTACTGGACTAGAATCACACACTACAAATTGATGCATTTCCCTGAAATTCCCAATTTTAACTTCCATGGGTTCGGTAAGAGGTGTTCTAATCTTTCTATTAGCTACTCCCACTACTTGGATAGCTTCTCCAGAGAGAGGAAGGTCTGGAATGTCTGCTGTTCTCACAGTAGACCGGGTAGCACCAGTGTCCAAAAGAAAAGTAATATCATTACCTTTTACACTCCCTTCAACATATGGACCTGACTGATCTACCGATAAGGATGCGCCAAGTACGCACTCCTTCTCCCCCTCTCCCAGGCACCGTCATGAACTATATTGACAGAAATCGTCCTGTAACCCCTTAAGTGCTTCTGTCGGCCAACGGCCGTCACGAGCACTACCTCGGTAGTGCTGCGCACGTCCGTTGGCCGACGCGGCCCCGCCCGCTTAATAGAACGTTCCGCTCTGGCGCGGAACGTTCGAAGCAGTTAAGCAGGTAAAAGAAACTGTGATGTTACATAATCATTCTTACCACCTCCTCCTTGATATCCGACATCTGTACCGTGTTTTGCTCTGCTTACATTACCATGAATAGGTGGAGATGGCAACCGACTCTGAGGATTTACACCCTGCTGTGAGTCATTCTGCGTCTGTGGATTTAAATTTTGATTTGGGCCATTATTATTCCGAATCTTTTTACATTCATCCTTCCAATGCCCCAATTTTCCGCATCCATGACAAGGAAATTTCTTTTTAGCTTCTTCTCTACTCATTCGTCCTCTCACTTTTGCACCATTCCCAGTATCGCCATTCGTTCCCGAATCCTTTCCTTGACTTTCACTTGGATTTTCCAAATTAATCCCCTGTTTCTCAGCCATTTTCACCTGTGCCCACATCACTTTTTCCTGCAATTTCTTATGTCTATCCTCAATATCGTCTCCACAATATTTCGCATATTTCAATATTTCGTCAATGGGTTTGCCCTGCCAACACAACATGTGCTGTTTAATCATCTGACAAATCTCTGGCTTTAGACCATAAACAAATCGATACACAAACTGACTCATGTTCTTGTCTCCAATGTCCTCAAATCCACTATACTGCTTAAATACCTGCAATAAACGCTCATAATAGGCATGTACCGATTCACTAGCTTCTTGGGTGGTTCGGTCCATTTTCACCCAATCTGTTTCTTTCGGTGGTATTTTGCCTTTCAGGTAAGTTATCACCTGCTGATACTTTTTCATTACATCATTTGACGGGGCACCTGTTTTTGGATCTCTAGGATACTCATCACTAGGCCAATCAACTGTAATTTTACAATCTGTCCACAAATCGGCAGGTACCACTATGTCAAACAAACCATCCAAATCTTTCAATAATATCTTTGACACCTTCACAAACCTCTCAACCTGCTTGTACCATTCAATTGGCTTTTCTCTCAACTTTGGAAAATCGTTCGTAAATGACAAAATATCCTGTCTGCTCCATGGGACATGTACATATCCCCCTCCGGGAACTTCTCGCATCGGGTACATTTGTTCTGTCTTCCCTGTTTCTTTCATCACATATTCAGAAGCTGTTCTACTGGATCGTGCCTCTTCCTTTTTCTTTGCCCATCGAACACTCCATTTATCTAGGTCTCCCCATTTTTGCAAGACTGTCATTAACTCCTTTACTTGTAACTTTCTTCCAGATGCGTTCATATTTTCTAAATCTTTGTCTGAAAAATCTGCTCTATAGGGTTTCTGCAACACCTTTGATCTCCCTATTTCAATTCCCATTTGCAAGGCCAAATCTGATAATTTTTCATGAAATATTTTTACATTTCTGGTGATACTTCTGCATATGAACAATAATTCTTCTTCATTGTAAGCATTTAGGCGATCTAGTCCCACATTTCCTGCTATTATTTCTTCTAATTCGACCTCTAATTTATAAATATCCAATATTTTTGGAGGTGTACACTGCTGATCTGATCCTTGTTCCCACCTTTCTAAGTCTTCTGGACTAACTACAGTGACACTTTTTGCTCCTGACGAAGTTATCAAATTTACCTCTTTTGAGCACCCAGGTGTGGTTCTTCTGGGAGTACTATTGATAGAATCTCGAATTGGTAAATCCATTAATGATATCGTAGATTCACAATCACTAAAATGATCCTCAACCATTACTGGTGCTTCAGGTTTAGGATTATTCACAGGAGTAGGCATAACTAACGGTGGTGGACAACTTCCCTGATTACCATATAATGGAACTACTGGACCAATTGTTACAGGTATGGTCAAAGAATCAGGATGTACTTTTATCTGTGTTATCTTCTGTATTAAATCTGCTCTGGTCTTTTCTAGGGCTTCTTTCTCTTTATTGTGAAGGATCCTACTGGGGGTGAAATCATGCACTACCTGTGGGAATAATGGAGTTTTAACAATGGGGCACTTGGGGTACATCCACTTGTCCCTTCCTGATAAGGTGGGGGATTCCTTAATATTTCTTCTATAAATTCATCTTCAGAATCTCCATTTCTCATTAAATGTTTTGTCTTTTCTGTGCATTTCTTCCCTAATATTTCTTCTTCCGTAAATATTGGATATAATCCTTCTGTAAGCATTGCTCTCCTCCACTGTTTCATCTGACTGTCCCTATTCTCATGTTGGTATCTGGGAAAAAATCCTCGATAACCCCTATTACTCCTGGATCGGTCACGTTCAAATGCCTCGGTTTCCCATTCCTCTAAGGCTTCGTATTGAGTTAATCTAGGTCTGGGTTCTAAGTCATTCATCCTCAATCTTAAATTTTGAAGAATTCTTCCATTAAAGGTACCATTCTCGGGAAATGCTAATATCCCATCATTTTTGGTATATTCTATCCAATTCTCTATCCATACACAAGTATGATAACCTCTCTCCATCATCATGAATGAAGCGGGCGTTTTAGCTGGTGGAATGATAATTCCTTCCCTAGTTTTGATTGGTTTATCCTTTTTAAAATAGTTCTTAATCTTTTGCAGAAAGGACATTTTTCTCTTTTCTCTGTACATCTTGGGCAAATCTCGATGTATATAATTATATTCTGAAAAACCCAGGAATCTTCTATCTGGACGAGATCCTGTTAAAGTCGGATCGCGTTCTACCATGTAATCTCTAACCACTAAGATTTTAGTTTCTAGAATTTCAACCAATCAATGTCTGCTAACTTTTATTTCTGAACCAATCCTAACGCGGCTTTTTCGGTGACGTTTGTCTGTCAACCCCTCCTTTACAATCTGCGTTTCTCTGTCCCTCGCTGTTTCAACCAATCCCAGCGCGGCACCTGTGACGTCAGTACTTCTCCTGACTACTGACCCCTCCTTTACAAGAGTCGTTCCACACCCGCTGATTCAACCAATCCCAGCGCGGCGTTTGTGACGTCAGCTTCCTCTCCGGCAGCTGACCCTCCCTTTACAAAAATCTTACGCAAACTTTATTTTCTCTATAAATCTTAATTAAATTTTCAGTAACAACATAAAACATTCGCTATCGTGCCAGTTTCTCTAAAATAGAAAAGATAGTTTTCTCTCACACTTAGTAAAACCTTTCCGTTTACTAAACATACACTACGAGTAAAAAACCCTTCCGTTTACTCTTCACACAAGCTCCAGAAATACCTGTTACTTCTTCAATGTTACCCTTTCTAGGTGATATAACATCAAATTTTCACCAGCGTACTCTTTTGCTATTACTCACGCATAAATTCCCTAACCAGTACTGATAGTCCTGCTTAACTTTTCAGTACTATTTCTGCCTGACAGATAACCTCACTGCAGTATGGCTTCCACTTACCAACCGCTATTCAATTTTCCCCGGGGATGCTGGACAACATAAAACAAACTTTGAATACACGGATGTTAGTTCATAAAATATAAAATTCTCATTACCCAATTAACAAAGAGTAACCATCCTCTGATTACCAGAAAACTGATCCAGCGCGATATTAGCAAACAGCATTCATACACTAGATACTCACTTGGGCCCATACATTCATACTACGCTAATACTTATGCTGGGTTTTATCAGTTGTTACTATTTATCAAATCCCTGCTACCAATTACCTTCTGATTGAAGAGTAATGACTTACCAATGAATCCTTTGCTAATTGGGAAGTTTAAAATGAGTGACATTCATTATAATACATAATCTTGAAATAACCACTGAGTCAGGAAGTTTTAAAATATTTATCTAAAGATTTAGCAGAGTAAATTACAGAAAACACATGGTACTTAGTCGCATATCATAAGGGAAGCATAGAATAATAATTATTGATTAATGACGGTCCCTTAGAAAGGAGAAGATAGAGACAGCAGCGCAACTAAAGGTTGCATTTATATTTACCTAAATGCGAGAACCCAACCCTTGGCCAAGAAGTTGGAAAGATTAGGACCCAGGAAGGATGAAGAGCAAAGACCTCCTCCAGGATCAGGACAGGACCGGTGACCTCTCTACAACGACGCCTGCGTCGTTCCCCTCTCTGATACTCGGCTTCTCCTCGATTCTCCCGTGCCTTTCTTCTAATGGACTCCGCCGCCCCCTCCTCAGGACCTCTCTGGACAGCGATTCAGTCTGCAATCGATCAGCTTGACGGTCTGGAGCTAGAAGCGCTAAACTAATTACTAATTCTATATCTATTATACCCTTCTACGCCCATGTCCCTCCCCTTAATGTTGCCGAAATATGGGACCACTACTTCTGATTGGACAGGGACAGGGGTGGATTCTCACACCATATGAGTTTAGTTCATGTTCTGTAGGCCATTGTCTTTAAACTACCGCCCATCCAATTTTATACATTTGCTTTATTTCCCACCATCTCACGACAAATGTTATATATTTTTCATATACAAAGTTTCAATGTTCAACAGGAAAGGCAAGAGCACATCAACTTCGGCCACCAGGTCATGGCCTTGGACGACGTCCAGATTGACTTCATTCTTTGGCAGCCAAGGAGGACACATGCGCAGAATCATTGTCTCTCGAGTTTCAGATCACCAACCCCAGGCCCAAGTTTACGAACTAATAAAAGTCAAAGAAGAAAATATTAAAATCACAAATAATAGGTTTCACTGTGTACCCACTCTTTCTACTCTATCCCCATTTACTTATAAATCTATCCCGCATTAGTAGCGTTACGAAAACGACAAATTAATAATAACACAAAAGCATGCTGAAGCATGTGAAAACATCAAGCAGCCATTTTAGGGCACACTGCGCAGAAGCAGAAATTTCCCACCAAGCAAAGAAAGACGTCACACCATGTGATATGGATGAGACATGCGCAGTAAGGTTCCCGGCTTTAGCGGCCATTTTAGAATAAGACAAGCGTTACTTGTTAGTTAGAACACATAGGCAAGCTTCCTTGCTATTCGTGTAATGTATGCAACGTTAGTATAAACAATGCAAGATTAATACATTAATACTGTGAGGAGATTGCATTCGAGCAAGTCTCATTTTTGAGTCCTTGCTCCATCACAGCAGAGCTGAATTCTGTTGGGTCCCCAGAATTAACAGAAAGTGATGGAAAGAGAAAGAAAATTCTAGTGAAGAGAAACCTGTGAAGTGTGTGTCCTGTTGGGGGGCCACTTGGAGGGTATTGGGGGGACACCAGTGTCCCATCTTTATACGTCCTGCCCCGCCCCCCCCCTCGCCCCCTTGTGCCAACCGTCGTCAGCAACAGATGCAATCAGCAAAAACAGACACTGCCCTCTAGGCCTGGGAACAGAGATGATGTCCCCGGTCTGTTTACATTTCACGTTTTACTTACTCTTGTATTCCATAAGGGTATTTTCTTTTTCCAAGATGGTGTGTTTCTGCAGTATTTTCTTGCAACATATTACTTATGTGTAGTCTGAAAAGAGTCACTTCTATGTAGCTATGTGAGTTCAGGTTGTGGGTGCGCGATCAATTGAGAGCTTTTAAGTTCAGCCCGAACGCTGTGCACATTTCTCACTGTGCCTATCATTGAGTCATAAACGGGTTCGTAATAAATGCTCATCCAATCCTTGGCCTCTCTGTCGAGTGAACAGAGCAGTGGTCAGGTGTGACAATTGTAATTGTGATTATATGCGAAAGTGTGTGAAGGACGTACACAGCTGTAAAAAATATTGATAGGGCAAAAGGTAAAGAAAATGCAGTAAGGACAGAGTGAAAAGAGGATGCTGAAGAGGAAAGAGATGAGGTGTGAGATATGCAGATTGAGTGTTTCAGAAAGATATGAGGAGAAAAAGAACGTTAATGTCTAACAAAGAAACTGCAGAAGAGAGTGGTGTGAAGAGAACCAGATTGATTGAGACACTCCGGAGATCTTGCCCCTTTCACATACCATAGTAATGTTTAATTGACAATCTGCTCAACAAGTTTACATATCTATCTATCTATCTATCTATCTATCTATCTTCACTGAAAAAAACCAAAGGTTACAAGGTCATTATAGTTCTGACGTAACTATAACTTGTGCCCTAAAGGTCACTATAACTCGCGCCCCTGCCATGCACAGTTTTCTAATCAATAATTTTACAGCAAATGTTGCAGTGATATCATCAATAATGTCATCGAAGATGTCATGAGTGATGTAATATGTGGGGTAATTGCAGTGCATGGCAAAATCGCAAGTTATAGTTACCTTAGGGCACGAGTTATAGTTGCCTGAGATAACTAACTATAACTGCTGAATTTCTATGGTTTTGCATGTGTAAAATCTGACCCTAACTAACTATAACGTCCCTATAACCTTTGCTTTTTTAGTGAATTTCTAAGATTTTTTAAATTCTACTTCCTAACTATAACGTTCCTGTAAACTTTGTTTTTTTAATTGAATTTCTACTTTTTTAATGCTATTTCCTAACTATAACGTCCCTGTAACCTTTGTTTTTTTCAGTGAATTTCTAGATTTTTAAAAAAAAAGTAAAGTAATATTTAATTGCCATACGTTAATACAACTGCCACCACACACGGCCTTTGGCCATGCACGGCGGGGGGCTAGAGGCAAGGCCCTGCAGCCAACCCCGCATGCAGCCGATCCCACGCTATGCACAGCCTTTACCCATTCACAGCAGGAGGCTGGTCAACCCTCCAAAGGCAGCCAATCCGTTGGTCCCCTCCCGGACCGCTTTTGGCCCCAGGGGCCCATTCCCCAGGGCCCAGTTCATTTTTTAAGGAGAGGAGGGCACGGGGCCCCCCTGAGTGGGTTACTTTTGGCCCCGGGACTCCACTCCCAAGGGTCCACATTTATATTTATATTTATATATATATTATATTTATGGTGGAAGGGTGTACACAGCCCCCTCCCTAGACCAATTTCGGCCCCAGGGACCCCATCCCCTGGGGCGTGTTATATTTTGTGGGGGAGGGGGGCACAGGTCCCCCTACCCGGGCTGTTTTTGGCCATAGGGACCCCATCCCCAAGGACTTATTAAAATGTGGGAGGGGGCATGAGGTCCCTCTCCTAGGCCTATTTTGGCCGAGAGGACCCTATGGCCGGGGCCTGGCCAAAGTTAATTAGGGGGAGGGGGGCACTCAGCCCCCCTCCCCAGGCTGATTGCGGCCCAGGAGACACCATTCCCTGAAGCCCAGCCAATTACTAAAGGGGAGAGAGGTTATGTTGACTCGATCCCCGGGCCGATATCAGCCCCGGGGAACCCATCTCCCTGGACCCGGTCAATTACTAAAGGGGGGAGAGGCCATGAGACCCCCCCCCAGCTCATTTCAGCCCCAGGGACCCCATCCTTCCCGGCCTGGCCCACAAAATGTGGGAGCCCTGGTGCACTTATGGCCCCAACCAGCTTCTTGCCTCCAGCAGTAGCTGCTATTGGTTTCGCCCACCGGGAGCAACTAAAAAAGTTGCCTTCACAGGGACCCACCAGTCGACGGACCAGGGATCGCGAAGGAGCCTCGAGCGGAAATGCAAGAAGCGGGCCCACTGAACACTCGTGGAGTGTAGGCTCACAATCTTCGGTGCAATTGGTGCTCAGGGCCTGGGCTACAAGTAATCCAAAGCAGGACTTCAAGAGACGTCGAGAAGTCAATGCACTAGCAAATGTGCACGTGTCCAGGAGTTCCGGTTCCACGTCACTCGTGAGGGCTGCGGGTATCAGCTTTGCTGGGGACTCGGGTCGGCCTCTGAGATGTCTGGAAATCCTCTTCCTGGGCTGCAGGTACTTCGGAGTCCGGCGGGAGCTTCGGAGATGCAGACTGGCAAATGCTTCATTGGTGCCTGCCAAGCAGGGGAGTCACTCCTTGACCCCAGGGAGATTTCTTCAGTCCTCTAATCTTTAGTAGAGCGTTGAAGTTCCAGGATTTAGTTGCAGAGTTTCGTCCAGGGATATCTAAAGTCCTGTTGCCAGGGGTTCCTTACTTATACCTAAGAAAGGGGTTGGACTAACTCTGGGGACCCACCTATGGGAGAGTTTGGAAAGAGGGGTGGCTACACTCATTTCCTTTGTCCAGTTTCGTGCCAGAGCAGGGGCTGGCAGCTCCTGCAACCAGTTTGAACTGGGGTATGCACGAGGACACCAAATGTGCCCCCAGTGCAGGACTTCAAAGCACTCAGAGAGTCCACCCACCCAGCCCCAATACACTAAAGCCTGTCTGGGAGGTGGTTACACCTCCCTACGACAGGAAACCTATTGTCCAGGCCTCCCCTGCCGGAGTTTCGGTCAGCAGTGGGAGGTCAGACTCGTGTCTGTGGCTGCAGCATCCAATTTGTGATGCCAGGCTCTGTAAAGTCTCTACCGGTTATACCGGTGCTGCCATGTCTCTCCCTCTAGAAGGGTGGGATCATACTCCCACACTAGTTACTGGTGTGGGGGTATGATTCCAAGGTGTTTGACACCAAACACAACATGTTTCCGTGCAGCCATCCCAAAGTTAGCATTTACCGTTTAAGATATAATGCACTTAAGAGTATCTGGTCAGGCTGCACCACAGACAACCCCGGAGAGGAGATTCCGAAGGCTGCAGAGGGGCTCTGCTCATGCAGGGGCACCCTCTCACATAAAACCAAGCACCCTGCCTTCAGGATTGATAAGGCCTGCCATAAGGGTGACTGATAGTTTTATATGTGCAGTGATAGGGTGAGATATAGTGAACCTATATCTCAGTAAGGGGTGCATGCACCACCTCACTCAGGCTGCTGTAGAAGTCCTGTGGTGTCATTTTGGAGGGCCTTCCAGGGGTGGCATAATACATGCTGCAGCCCCTGGTAGGCCTCTGGGGTACCTATGCCCTGGGTACATAGTATACCATATACTAGGGACTTATAAGGGCACCCCAGAATCCAATCTGGAGTGTACCTAAGGTACTAGGAATCCATTTATAGAGGAAGCAGCTAGGCTGGGGTCCTGGATAGCAGGGCCCCAGCCAGATTAAAGTCGAAAAACAGTGAAGCACCAGCAAAAAGTGGGGGTAACCATAAGAGGCAGATCCTACTCTCCTACACAACCCCCCCAAACGCAGGGACATTAAACTAAGCTTGACCAGTAAAGTCTTCATGTTCTAAGTGGAAATATCTGGAGAGTCCATCTGCATTGGCATGGCTACTCCCAGGTCTATGTTCCACTGTATAGTCCATCCCCTGTAGGAAATGGACCACCTCAAAAGTTTGGGGTTTTCACCCTTCATCTGTTTTAGCCATAAGAGGGGCTTATGGTCTGTCTGAACAAGGAAGTGAGTGCCAAACAAGTATGGCCTCAACTTCTTCAGAGCCCAAACCACAGCAAAGGCCTCCTCTCAATGGCTGACCAACGTTTCTCTCTGGGGGTCAGCCTTCTGTTAATAAAAGCTACTGGCTGATCCTGACCTTCATCATTCAACTGTGATAGTACAGCCCCTACCCCCAACTCAGATGCATCTGTCTGCACAATGAACTTTTGGAGTAATCAGGACTTTGCAGAATGGGAGCAGTGCACATGGCCTGCTTCAGGTCATCAAGTGCCTTTTGACATCTAACTGTCCACTGAACCTTTTTTGGCATTTTCTTAGAGGTTAAGTCATTCAGGGGTGTCACTATTGATCCATACCCCTTGACAAATCTTCTGTAATACCCAGTCAGGCCTAAGAAGGCTCTCACCTGAGTCTGGGTAGTTGGAGCAACCCAGTCCATGATGGTCTGGATTTTGCTCTGCAATGGCTGAACCTGGCCTCCACCCACAAGGTGGCCCAGGTACACAACCTGACTCTGCCCTATCTGGCACTTTGTGGCCTTGATAGTTAGGCCTGCCTTTTGCAGGGCCTCCAAAACATTTCTGAGGTGGACCAGGTGATCCTCCCAGGTGGAGCTAAAGACAGCAATATCATCTAGATATGCTGCACTATAGGCTTCCAGATCTGTAAGGACTGTGTTCACCAACCTCTGAAAAGTGGCAGGTGCATTCTTCAAACCAAAGGGCATCACCACAACTTGGTAAAGCCCACCAGGGGTAGAAAATGCAGTTTTTGGCTTTGCATCATCAGCTAGTCTGATCTGCCAGTAGCCAGCTGTCAGGTCAAATGTGCTTAGATACTTGGCTGAGGCCAAAGTGTCTATTAGCTCATCTGCCCTGGGGATTGGATGGGCATCAGTCCTAGTGACTGCATTGAGGCCTCTGTAGTCCACACAAAACCTCATCTCTCTCTTACCATCTTTGGTGTGAGGTTTAGGCACCAGGACTACTGGGCTAGCCCAAGGGCTATCTGAGGGCTCAATAACTCCCAGTTCCAACATTTTCTGGACTTCTGTCCTGATACAGTCCCTGACTTGGTCAGGTTGCCTGTAAATCTTACTTTTAACAGGCAGACTGTCCCCAGTGTCCAATTCATGAGTGCACTCAGGTGGTCTGACTTGGAGTCAGAGAGAACATGTGTCTGAACTGATTGAGCACCTGTCTACAATCAGTTTGCTGCTGAGCAGTGAGGCTGCCTGCCAAGGCTACACCATCTACTGACCCATCACCAGGGTTCTGTGAGAGCAGGTCAGGGAGTGGATCACTCTCTTCCTCCTGTCCCTCATCAGTTGCCATGAGCAAGCCCATGTCAGCCCTGTCCACATATGGCTTCAGCCTGTTGACATGGAGCACCCTATGGGGGCTCCTGGGAGTTCCCAGGTCTATCAAATAGGTAACCTCTCCCTTCTGTTCAACAATGGTATGGGGGCCACTCCACTTGTCTTGGAGGGCTGCTGGGGCACTGGCTCCAGCACCCACACCTTCTGCCCTGGCTGGTAAACAGTCAGCACAGCCTTTTGGTCATGCCAGGCTTTCTGTAATTCCTGGCTAGCCTCAAGGTTTTTGGTTGCCTTTTTCATATACTCAGCTATCCGGGAGCGGAGACCAAGTACATAGTCCACTATGTCCTGTTTAGGGGTTTGAGAGGTAACTCCCAACCTTCCTTCACCAGACACAATGGACCCCTGACAGGATGGCCAAACAAAAGTTCAAAAGGGCTGTAGCCAACCCCCTTTTGAGGCACCTCCCTGTATGCAAATAAAAGGCAGGGCAAGAGTATGTCCCATCTTCGCCTAAGCTTGTCTGGGAACCCTTTAATCATGCACTTTAAGGTTTTGTTGAATCTCTCAACTAAACCATTGCATTGTGGGTGATAGGGTGTGGTGAATTTATAATTCACTCCACACTCCTTCCACATTGCAGTCAAGTAGCTGGACATAAAGTTTGCAACTCTGTCAGATACTACCTCCTTAGGAAAGCCCACTCTTGAGAAAATTCCCAGGAGGGCCCTGGCCACCACAGGAGCTGTTGTGGTCCTAAGGGGAATGGCTTCTGGGTACCTGGTGGCATGGTCCACCACCACCAGGATAAATCTGTACCCAGATGCTGTTTGGGGATCCATGGGACCAACTATGTCAATCCCCACCCTCTCAAAGGGAACCCCCACCACAGGTAGTGGTATCAGGGGGCCTTTGTGGTGCCACCTGCCTTCCCACTGGCTTGGCAGGTTACACAGGAGCGACAAAACTCCTTGGTGTCTTCAGACATGTGGGGCCAGTGAAAGTGAGGGACAATTCTGTCCCAAGTCTTGTTCTGGCCCAGGTGACCTGCTAAAGGAATATCATGGGCTAGTGTCAATAGGAAGCCCCTGAACTTCAGAGGTATAACCAACCTCCTGGCTGTTCCAGGCTTGGGGTCTGTACTCTCTGAGTACAGGAGTCCATCATCCCAATATATCTTATGGGTGCCACTAGCATTCCCAGCAGCCTCAGCAGCAGCTTGCTGTCTGAGGGGTTCAAGAGAGGGGCAGTTCAGCTGCTCCTGGCTCAGATCTGCCCTGGAAGGGCCCCTGTCCCCAAGAACTCAACCTGATCAGGTTCAAGCTCCTCTGGGACAGTTCCTTCTTCAGGCCTGAGATCATCTTCCTCAAAAGAATGATCTTCCTCCTGAGCCAAGGGGGAAGGCACTGCCTTAACCCTACTGCTCCTCCTCTTGGAAGGCACCTGGTCCATTATTCCAGAATCCAGGGCCTGTTCAGCTTTTGACATTTTTGCCTGTGACCTAGTCACAGCAAAGACATGTGCAGGGATCCCTAGCATTTCTGCATGTGTCCTGAGCTCCACCTCTGCCCAAGCTGAGGTTTCAAGATCATTGCCAAGCAAGCATTCGACTGGTAGGTCTGCACTCACCACAACCTTCTTAAGGCCAGTTACCCCTCCCCAGGAGAAGTTAACAACTGCCAGAGAATGGTCTGTTCTGACATTGCTAGCATTGGTCACTTGGTACATTTCACCAAGTATAATCTGCCCAGGATCCACAAGAACTCTTGTCACCATTGTGACACTTGCTCCTGTGTCCCTGAATGCCCAAGCCTCTCTTCCATTAATTAAAGGCTGTTGTCTGTATTTGCCCAAATACTCACAAAGGGGGACATATCCATGCCCCCATCACAGACTAGGACAGCCTGAGTTGGCACTCTGACTAGGCCAGAGTCCATCTCAGTACCCAGGGTCAACCCTACTACACCCTTATTCTGAGTACTTCCACCACCATTTGTAGCTGGACTAGGGGGATTAGTTGCCTTAGGGGCAATGGTGGCTGGATTAGAGTCTTTGGCCTTGGTGCAGTCACTGGTCCAGTGAGTTTTCTGCTTACAGATTTTGCACCAAGGTTTCCTTTGGCCTTTTCCTTTAGTAGATTGGGATTCCCCACCAGATGCAGATTTTTGGGGACCTTGAGAAGACTTCTGGTCTTTACCCTTCTCCCCACCCTTGTCAGAGTTTTTGGTATCCTGCTTCTTCTGGTCACCACCTTGGTTCTGTACCTTCTGCTTCACCCTGGTTCTGACCCATTTGTCTGCCTTCTTTCCCAATTCTTGGGGAGAGGTCAGATCAGAGTCCACCAGGTGCTGATGCAACAGCTGATTTTGACAGTTATTAAGAATCTGCTCCCTCATGATTAAATTATACAATCCTTTGAAGTCACACACCTTACTGCCCAGTAACCAACCTTCCAGAGCCTTAGTAGCACAATCTACAAAGTCCACCCAGTCCTGTGTCTGTGCCTTTTGGGTATCTCTGAACTTTAACCTGTATTGCTCAGTGGTTAGGCCAAACCCATCTATCAGTGCACTCTTCAGGACATGGTAATCATCAGCATCCTCTTCTCTTACAGTGAGGAGCTTGTCTCTACCTTTGTCTGCAAAGGAGAGCCACAAGATTGCTGCCCACTGCTCTGAACTTTACAGGCCCTTTCCAGTGCAGTTATCCATTTGTGGATGTCATCCCCACTCTGGTAGGGAGGGACAACCTTGCTCAGGTTTCTATGGTCATAAGACCTTTCCCTATCCCTAGGGAAGTTGCTGCCACCATGGGACTCTAGTCCCAACTTTTTTCTTTCTCTATGAAGCTCTAGGGACTCCCTGTCTATAGCCAACTGCTCTTTTCTGATTCTAAGCTGAGCTTCCTCATACTTGAGCAGTCTCTCTTTCCTTTCATGAGAGGATTCCCTCCTATGAGAGGAAACAGAGGTCCCTACTGAGGTGTCAGAATGGTTAGACTCCTCTGAAGGAGATCTTGCCCTTCTAGGCACCCTCACAACTCTTCCGGGTGGGACAAAGGGGAGGTCATTCTGATCCTCCTCCTCATCTGCAGGAGGAGCTGGATTTTCCAGGGTAACATCATTGTCATCTTCCTGGCCAGTTTCAGAGGTCAGGTCCTGGGTTTCTTTACCCTTGGGCCCTTCCCCTGTTGCTGTACCACCCACTCTGCCTACCTCCTCAGACCCTGAGGCCTGCCTGAGATCATCTAGCACTAGCATCTCTATGAGGCGTTGGGTGTTTGCAGTTTTTCCTGGCTTCCTCTTCCTAGCATTGCACAATGCTCTCAATTCCAAGAATTGGAGATTGTCATACTGGGATGAGGGAAGCCCAGTGGCTTCTGGCAGGGACTCAGTGGTTCCTGGCTTTGAAGACATCACTAGTGAGGTGTGGTGTATGCACTACCTACTCTAGTGTGGCCTACTAAACTCTCTGGAGTTGTAGAAAGGGTGTGCTAAACCCTTGACACACAACTCTAAGTTCAGTAGAACTTACTGTATTGCTAAGCTTGAATTTATATGTACCTCTGGTACCTTTAGTGGTTTTCAGTTAGTCATACACTTGAGATTATCTGGTAAACAAAGGCAAGCTTGAATCCAACCGCTGCACACCAATGTGAGAAGTTGGCCTGGCATATGCTGACCACTAGTTCTAGTGGGCACCTTGCACCAGTCCAAACAACCTTTATTGATGATAGGTTTAAAGACAACCTTTATTGAAAGCTATCCTAGTGGTAGCTATGGAGAGCAGCCTTCAGGCTAAGTCTTGAAGGAGTGTAAAGCTAGTTGTTTTACCAGTCTATAATCTCATGAATGACCAAATGAAAGGAGAACCACACCAGGTATATATATAAAATATATGTATTTATTACTAAACACTACCCACTAGTCTCTTTATGAGGCTAGAGGTCAAAATAAACAAGTTACAAGTCAAATAGCAGAGTAAATTAGCACAATACACGATTAGCCCTAGGGGCGTACCAAACCATATATTAAGAAAGTGGTATAAGAACCACGACTTAAGAAGACACAAGGCCTAGAGCTTGTAGAATCGCTGGGACCCCAAGGAACCACCCAAGGTAGTGACACAGGGGACCCACGGGGGCTGTGTGCAGTGTGTGAACACAGCCGCGAGCTCCGTTAAAGTCTATGGGAAAGTCGGGGTCAGAGTTTTAGAGTTTAAGGACCCTTAGAAATAGACTAGGACAAAACCCTCTTGGACTTAGACAGTTCTAGGGTTACCACCCTCGGGAGCACCGGAGAACTCGAGTTACCTCACCCAGGGAAGCCGGGTGCATAGGTGTCGAATGGTGTCGGGTCGCGTCGTCGATTTCAATGGCAGCCTGCGAAGAAGTGCTGCTGCCGGGAAGATGCGAAGTGTCCGAAGAGATACAAGCCTGGATCGGAGGTGAGAAGAACCTGAAAGCAGAGGGGACAGAGTCTGGGTCACTTGCCAGTGACCACGGGCACGATAGGCGGATGCCCACCGATGTCGGGTGTTTCAGGTGAAAGAGGTGAAGCTTGACTCTTCAGCCACGAGGCCCCGGAGGCGTCCACGATGACCAGGAGCTGGATTCGAGCTATCCCACAAAGGATGTCGAGTGCTGCAGTGTTGGTGTCCGGATTGAACACAACAAGCCTTGGCAACAGCAACCCACGCAGAAAAGAGAAAGATGCTTCGGGGCAGACCAGCAAGGTCTGAGGGACTCACCACTCGGTGGGGAGTCAGGGCACATCTGTAGCAACTAGAAAAATCCAAATAAAATCAGAGTTGCCTTCACAGGGACCCACCAGTTGATGGACCAGGGATCGCAAAGGAGCCTCGAGCGGAAATGCAAGAAGTGGGCCCACTGAACACTCGTAGAGTGTAGGCTCACAATCTTCAGTGCAATTGGTGCTCGGGGCCAGGGCTACAAGTAACTCAAAGCAGGACTTCAAGAGACGTCGAGAAGTCAATGCACTAGCAAATGTGCATGGTGTCCAGGAGTTCCGGCTCCACATCACTCATGAGGGCTGCAGGTCTCAGCTTTGCTGGGGACTCGGGTCGGCCTCTGAGAAGTCTGGAAATCCTCTTCCTGGGCTGCAGGTACTTCGGAGTCCGGCGGGAGCTTCGGAGATGCAGACTGGCAAATGCTTTGTTGGTGCCTGCCAAGCAGGGGAGTCACTCCTTGACCCCAAGGGAGATTTCTTCAGTCCTCTAATCTTTAGTAGAGGGTCGAAGTTCCAGGATTCAGTTGCAGAGTTTCGTCCAGGGATATCTAAAGTCCTGTTGCCAGGGGTTCCTTACTTATACCTAAGAAAGGGGTTGGACTAACTCTGGGGACCCACCTATGGGAGGGTTTGGAAAGTGGGGTGGCTACACCCATTTCCTTTGTCCAGTTTCGCACCAGAGCAGGGGCTGGCAGCCCCTGCAACTGGTTTGAACTGGGGTATGCACGAGGACACCAAATGTGCCCCCAGTGCAGGACTTCAAAGCACTCAGAGAGTGCACCCACCCAGCCCCAATACACTAAAGCCTGTCTGGGAGGTGGTTACACCTCCCTACGACAGGAAACCTATTGTCCAGGCCTCCCCTGCCGGAGTTTCGGTCAGCAGTGGGAGGTCAGACTCGTGTCTGTGGCTGCAGCATCCATTTTGTGATGCCAGGCTCTGTAAAGTCTCTACCGGGTATACCGGTGCTGCCATGTCTCTCCCTCTAGAAGGGTGGGATCATACTCCCACACCAGTTACTGGTGTGGGGGAATGATTCCAAGGTGTTTGACACCAAACAAGACATGTTTCCGTGCAGCCATCCCAAAGTTAGCATTTACCGTTTAAGATATAATGCACTTAAGAGTATCTGGTCAGGCTGCACCACAGACAACCCCGGAGAGGAGATTCCGAAGGCTGCAGAGGGGCTCTGCTCATGCAGGGGCACCCTCTCACATAAAACCAAGCACCCTGCCTTCAGGATTGATAAGGCCTGCCATAGGGGTGACTGATAGGTTTATATGTGCAGTGATAGGGTGAGATATAGTGAACCTATTTCTCAGTAAGGGGTGCATGCACCACCTCACTCAGGCTGCTGTAGCAGTCCTGTGGTGTCATTTTGGAGGGCCTTCCAGGGGTGGCATAATACATGTTGCAGCCTGTTAGGCCTCTGGGGTACCTATGCCCTGGGTACATAGTATACCATATACTAGGGACTTATAAGGGCACCCCAAAATCCAATCTGGAGTGTACCTAAGGTACTAGGAATCCATTTAGAGAGGAAGCAGCTAGGCTGGGGTCCTGGATAGCAGGGCCCCAGCCAGACTAAAGTCGAAAAACAGTGAAGCACCAGCAAAAAGTGTGGGTAACCATAAGAGGCAGATCCTACTCTCCTACATCATGTACCCATCAGAGAGTTATTAAGCCCATAACCACCCTTCCCACCTTAGGAGGACAAGAGCTGGCAGATTGAGAAGCCTATATCTATTTTTCATATTGATTTTTTTTTTCAAATGAACACAGCAAAATATTTTTTGTATGTTTCACCTACTAGACAGCTCAGATGAGCAGTCTGTTGCAAAACATATTGTTATCTTAAAGTAGGATCAGAGATTGCACATTGCTCACCATTGGTTGGCTTTATTGTCACGTTCATTTGCTTGCTGCTTATTCATTAGAATAGGTTGGCTTTCCTTATTCTTCTTGTATTTGTCTCTCCCCTGCAGTATTGACGCATTACTTGTGCCCTTCCACTGCCCACTTTTCAGCTGCCACTTTTTTCTTTTGTATAAGCACTCCACAAGAGTCCGTGTGATTTCCAGCTGCCCTTCTCTCTCATTCACTTCTCCACCCCCTCCGTGCTAAGTGCATCTCTCTCACCAGCTCCACGTTGCTCCCTTTCGTCAGTTTTCTCCCTCACAGTACTCTAATTTTCGCTCTCTTCATGTCCATTCCCCCACCTGTGCCATCCTTGCTGCTTACCCCCACCCACTCCCTGTGTGTTGCTAAACCCCGCCCATGCCTTATGCTGTTACTGCCCCACCCACCCACACCCCCAGTGTTGCTCCATCCCAGTCCCATGTTTTGCTTTGGCTCCCCTCGTCGCTTTCAACCTCTTCCCCCGTGTTGCTTGCTCCCAACACACTTAAAAAAAAAAAAAAAAAAAAGAACGCTTTCAGCCATTTGCTTTTTTTTTAGCTCCTGGTCCAACTCGGATCAGTAACTAAAAAAAACAAGCATTTGCAATGCAATAGGTCTCGCATTTGCGAGACTTTGAGCTACTGGCATTGTAAATGACAAACCTTTTATCTATGTGCTGGTTTTGAAAACATATAAATAAAAGGCATTGTCATTTACAATGCCAATAGCTTAAAATTTCGCAAATGCGAGACCTATTGCATTGCAAATGCTTGTTCTAGTCTATTCTTGTAACTTTTATTGGGTTTCAAGAATGGCCACATGGTGTTGCCTCAAAGAAGACGGTAGTGCTCAATCAAAGCAGCACACAACAGATCACAGGTGGTTTAGTAAGGCCCCATAAGGATAGTAATAGTTGCCCTTGCGTTTTTTTTTCTTTCAAATCTTACTTATAGCAGCAAAATAAAAAATAAAACATTTTCAGTCAGGCAATCTTGTGTTTGTTATTTTAACAATGAGGACAGTTCCAGTTTCAGTTCAGTTCAGTTAAGTTCAGTAGCAACTTTATTTCGATCAAATTGACCTTAAAAGTACAATTACATTTTTTTTTACACAATTCATTACCTTATAAAATTAATTTAAAAAAGGAGCTAAAAGAGGGGCGATAAAACAAGAATAGATCCATAGAACGAGCATGATTTTAGTAAAACATACACAGTTTATATACAATTCAGTGTTTCATAGCAAGAAAAACTTGGATAAAAAAATACAAGTTTGAAACTCTGCAGAGTAAAATCCCATCATACTTGTAAATGAATAAAACCCTCATTTGTTACTATTGCTTTGTTTTCAAAAGGGCCCTGCGGGTACACCACATAGAAAATAGGAAGCCTGCTACCGAGTAAACTATCGGGAGGCTGGTATCGTGTTTCAGTATCCTAAAAGCCTCGCAACAACGTCTGGTCCCTAAGTTCCTGCAAATCTGAACCAGCCAGCGTTTTCTAACTTTGTGATACCCGGGGCAGCTGAAGAAAACATGGAGAACAGATTCTATTGGGCAATCACATGCCGGGCACTCCAAAGTTTGTAAGCTGCCCCAGCTGTTTGTGAAGGAGCGGAGGGGCAAAACCCCGTATCTGAACTGCAAGAAAAGTTTTCTAGCAGTAGCTGGCTTAATGTCATTTAAAACTAATTCTAGGCTATACCTATCCTTAGACTCCAAAAAAGTTAGAGTGAGTTTGCCTACAGAAGGGTTAGATTGGAGCTGAGCCAATTTGAATTCCCCGTAGGAATTCCTCAACACTTTCTTAGAGATTAAGACACAGGCAGCCTCCGGATCATCCCACAGATTGCCCCATCCCAGGCTAGTTAGCGTGTGGCGTACATAGGACAACCAAGGTAATTTGCCTGCCCCTGGTAGGTTCAGGATCTCTCTTAGTTCATCTCTATATGCTGCAAGTTCAGGGGTGACCCACATACGACGCCAATATAGGAGGGGTCTAAAGTTAGATTCATCCACTATTTGTCTTACCCCCAGATCTAGGCGTAATGGCGTAAGGGGGGTGCTCTGGGGGAGATTAAACAATTGTCTGAGAAAACAATTTTCTGTCAGTGTTAAGTTCTCAGAACTACGGTGACCCCACAATTCTGCCCCGTATAGTGCTCCTCCCCTAGCTTGGACCTTGTAGATTTCTATAGCTGGACTTATAGGTTTATAGCTTGATTTACTGAAAAGCCTTCATTAGTCCTCCAGATGATTGCGAGAGCTTGAGCGCTGATTTCTTAATCTGAGCCCCCAGCCCATGGAGTCTGTGATTGTGATGCCTAAATAGTCAAAAGAGGATACTTTTTCAAGGGGTTTGCCATATAAAGATGGATTAGGTCGAGTACTTTTCGGGAATTGAACACCATAAATTTGGTTTTTTGGAGGTTAATTTCTAACCCTCTTTCCCTACAAAATGTGTCGAACCTGTTTAAAACCCTCTGTATCGCCATGGGTGATTTGGATACTAGTAGAGTATCGTCAGCAAACATCAGAGCTGGAATTTTACAGTTTGCCAGCTTAGGGATGTCCAGATCTTTCTCCCTAAGCAGATAGTCTACTAGCCCATTTATGTATAGGCTAAATAGGGTCGGAGCAAGTACACATCCCTGCCGAACACCTCTGTTTACGGGGATGGGGGCCGTTAAACACCCCTCCTTCCCATACCTGACCTGGGCATAGTTTCCCTCATGCAGGCGTTTTATGGCTTGGCACAGATATGGTGGGACTCCTAGCTCGTACAAAACTACCCACAACATCTCCCTGGGGACCAAATCGAACGCAGATCTCAGGTCTACGAAGATCAGGTAGAGGCTGCCACCCTCCAGACACACGATCTTCCAGTATAGCATTTGTAGCCTGAGAATTTGGTCCAGTGTGGACAGTTTTTCCCTGAACCCTGCCTGGAGGGGGGTAAATATGTCATGCTCCTCCATCCAGCTCTGCAGCCGGAGCAACAACACCTGTGCAAAGATCTTTTGTGTGATGTCTATGAGGCTAATTGGCCTATAATTAGTTGGCAACAATGGTGAGCCCTTTTTATAAATAGGGATTATTTCAGCTCCTGCCCAGCTTGGAGGGATCTCCATGCCTTGGAGTATAGCATTGAATAATACCCAAAGGTATGGGGTCCAGACAGCGGGTTCGCTACGAAATAGATCCCCTGGGATCTTGTCCAGGCCAGGGGCTTTGCCCGGTGGTATTTTGGAAAGAGCACAAGTTATTTCATTGAGGGATATCACAGGGGTGTCGGCTGAAGTTGTCGGGATGGACAAAAGGCCCATTCCCGCATGACATACATTTTCAGCTTGATCAGCCGATGTCTCCGCCCGTGAGTATAGGGACTCAAAGTGGTCCCTCCATACACATTCCTCCAGATTTGGCTCTATCGGAGATTTTACCTCACAACTACCTGTGTTGACCACTTTCCAGAAGGTTCTCATATCCCTGCTACCCAAAGAGCTTCTCAGAATGTCCCACCTGCTACTTTCCCACCTTTTTTTTGCCTCACTGACACAGGCCTTATAGGCCACTCTAGATGTTTTAATTAAGACTAGCTCGATTGTTGTGGAGGGAGTAAGACTTGTTTTTCACACTTCCGGTTTTGAGGGAGGTTGGCGTTTCAGCGGCCCCAACCATTCCCTACATAACCGGATGCTCCGGGCAACGCGCAGCGGACGCGTGCAGCGGGCGCGCTGGCGGCGCGCCGAAGGCAAGCCCGTCTGCGCCCGTCCGCGCCAGGACGTCGCCAGGAGCTATAGACCCTGGTATGCTGACCTCTTCACAATGCCCCCCTTGTCATAAGCCCTACTCCAGACAAGAGCTTATTGAGTTAAGGACTGATCCATCCCTCCTCTGTCGGAACGAAGCTTGGCCAACCCTTGAAGGCCCTTTTTCTTGCCATGTCTGTCGGATTCAGGGTTACTCTAGGGAGACAACACAAATTCATAAGGTACCCCACGCTCTTTCTCTTAGTACCACCCTCCCCACCCTTAAATCTGCCTCAGACCCTGATCCTGTTACAGACATATCGCTAGATAAGCAGCGGAAAGGATGGAAAAGCCTGCTATGTAACGTCCAATCTCTACCCAAACATTCTATGGAGATTTGGGATCTCCTGTCTTCAACACAACCAGAGTTAGGATTTCTGACTGAAACTTGGCTTAAGCCCCACTCTGTTCCTTCTATAGTGTTAGGGCTACCGGATGGTTATAAATTTATTAGACTTGACAGACCATTAAAGATAGGGGGTGGAATTGCTATTATACATAAAGACAGCATCAGAGTTACTATATTGGATCAGCTCTGTAACTCATCTATGGAAGTTCTAGTCTTTAGAATAGACATCTCCCCCAAGTAAGTTGGAAGGGGGCGCTAGTCTATCGACCCTCAGGGCCCTTAGCTGATTTCTCACTTCAACTTACTGAACTATTAGCACCCCATGTGATTGCAGGCAGTAAGTTCTTATTATTAGGTGATTTTAATATTCACAGCGAATGCCCTTCTAACACTGATGCACAGACACTCCTGGCAGATCTAGGTCTTATGGGCCTATTCAAACTTAATGAAGGCCCGACTCATACAGCTGGTCACACGCTGGATATAATTTTTTCCAACTCGTCTGATATCGAATGTGATCTCCCCCAACAATTACCTTGGTCTGATCATTCGTTAATTGAATTTTTCATTAAGTGCTCTAGGGAATTGAAGAAATCTCATCCCGTCACCTCTCGCATTGGTAGACAGTGGAAAAAAATCACCCCAGAGAGCTTTCAAGCCTCCTTTTCTATGCCTCGGAACACTGAGTCTGGAAATATAGAAGAAGCTTTGGCAAAATACAACTCTGCTGTCTCCACGACTATTAACCATCTTGTACCACTTAAACCCCTCCCAAAACTTCATGAACGCCCACAGAATGCCTGGTACTCCCTTCAGTTGCGAGTACAGAAACAACTATGTAGGAAAAAAGAGAGATGTTGGCGCATCTCCCATGATGAAAAGGACAAAGATTCATTCTTTACCACTTTGTCCAGCTACCATAAAAACCTAAAAGCTGCACGAAAAACCCACATAGCTCTACAACTAGCCCAGGCTGGAAACGCCCCCAAAATTTTACATCATATTATCCAGTCCTTTATTAAACCTAAGGCCTGTGAAAATTCCGAGGCACCCACACAAATGTTATGTGACAACATTGCTATATATTTCTCTAAAAAAATAGAGCTTATTTATGAAAAAATTATCTCCCCAGGACCTCAGCCCCTGACCCCACTTATATTTTACCAACCTCAACAGACAACCCCGCAGCTGTTAGAATGTTTTCCTATGCTGTCATCAATAGAGGTCAAGTCACTGATTTCTAAAGTGAAATCAGGATCCCCTTTAGACCTTATTCCGGCTAAAGTGGTCATCTCTCTCGCTGATCAACTGTCCCCTCGATCAAATCTCTCCTTAATCTCTCTTTGAGAGAGGGCCAAGTTCCACTAGAATGGAAAGCGGCACAGGTTAGGCCTATCCGTAAGAACCCAAAAGTCCCCCTGACTGATTTTACCAACCTCCGTCCCATCTCTCTTCTCCCGTTTCTGAGCAAACTCCTGGAGAAACATGTTAACATCCATCTCTCCAACCATGTCGAACTTACTGGGTGCTTAGATTCTTCCCAGTCTGGCTTTAGACCTAAATACTGGCTGATGAGGGTTTTGAACCCGAAACCGGTCCCAGGATGCTTGTTTCCGGTCCAGGGAAGACATGGCTTGGCAGTTCGGGCTGGACTGTTCCCATGAGGCACAGGGTCAGACTGATTTGCATATGGCCATGTCTGAACTGGGGTGGTGGAGTGAGCTAAAGAATGATGATGGATTAAACCCAGATCAGTTGACTGGGGTGAGTGTTTGATTTGCTCTAACGCTCTGTCCATCATCCCCTTTGGTTTCGCTTTAGACCTAAATACAGCACCAAATCTGCCCTGCTAGCGGTCACAGATAACATCAGGATGACACTAGACAAGGGACACTCCACGATACTGGTGCTGTTGGATCTATCCGCCCCGTTCGACACGGTGTCTCATCGGATATTGCTCAGAAGACTAGAGGAGATCGGATTAAGGGACTCTGCCCTACAATGGATGACGAGCTTTCTATCTGCTCGCTCCCAAACTGTCAACTTAGGCTCGTATCGCTCCGCACCTATGGAACTGTCCAGGGGAGTACCCCAGGGCTCTTGTTTGAGCCCTACATTGTTCAACATATATGTTGCTCCCTTGGCCAATCTCCTACGGATACATGGGTTTATTCCCATATCCTATGCGGACGATACGCAGCTACTTTTCCCATTTGATAAATTTGATACATCTGTACAGTTGGCCTTCTCCTCTGGGATGAGAGTCATCTCACACTGGATGAAGAGTAACTTCCTCCAGTGTAATGTGGGGAAAACAGAGATTCTGCTCTTTGGAGAGGCCCCTCTTTGTGGACACCAGAGTGGTGGCCGACCGATTTGGGTGCCTATCCTGCCCCCAAATCTACTGTGAAGAACTTGGGCGTCCGATTGGACCAAGCTCCTTACAATGAAGGAACACACTGCGCAGGCAGTGGGTTCCTGCTTCCACACAATGAGCCTGCTCCGTCGAGTCTTTCCTTTGCTCCCTGACTCAATTCGGAAAACTATAATACAGGCCCTTGTATTAAGTCGCTTGGATTACTGTAATGGGCTGTTGATCTCTGCCAATGAGGCCTCGCTCAATAGACTACAGGTAGTCCAGAACACGGCAGCGCGATTGGTCCTCAATGCCCCCCTTAGGACTCATTCCCGCCCTCTGCTTCTGCAACTCCACTGGCTTCCTGTCCGTCAACGGATAAGATTTAAAATCTGTTGCATAATACACAAGGCATTATTCGACCTGGGTCCATCTTACCTCTCAGAGAAATTTACTCCATATTTACCTTCTGGATCTTTGCGCTCAGGTTCCAAACATCTTTTGGTGGTACCTCGAGTCAGAAAGGCTAGACTGGGAGGAAAGGCCCTTTCACATCTTGGTCCTTGCTACTGGAACGAACTCCCACTACCTTTGAGACAATGTACAGATTATTTGCATTTTAGGAAGTTGCTTAAGACCCCCCTCTTCTGTCTCTGACTCTCTTGTTTTTGGCCTTGATTTAATTAAAGCCGCATTCCACCCATGCCGCCCGCCCAAAGCACAGAGATACCACTTCGGGGGTCAATTCAGGCGCTATACAAATAAAAAAATAAAAAATAAAAAAAATTGGGCGGTTGTTAGCCTTAATGGAGGCAATCAGAGCTTTTTTAGCCTTGCGACATTCGTCGCTGTACCAGGGGTGGGAAGATTTCTTATTCGGCCTTGGCTTTTTGATGGGAAAGAAGAAATCTAATGTAATAGCCAGGAGCCTAGTATGGTTCTCAGTGGCCTTTGAGAAATCAATCCTGTCTCCATTAATAGGTACCGAATTAGTTGCAGCCAGGAGCACCGGGATGAGAGCTTCATATAGGGAACCTAATTTCTCCGGCGTCTGATTAATGTCCACCCAACGTACTCTCCTCCTACAATTTGAGAGAGCCAGCCTGTCATCGAAGGGAGAGTTGATACCAGTTTCGCTCCGCAAATTTGGCCCATATAATTCTAACACGAGAGCATTGTGATCGCTAATTGACGTACCACTACTTTAAAATCCATAACCATGTACCACGATTTACAGTCAATTAGAATATAATCCAGTAAAGAGCCTCTCCCGTTTCTAATGAAGGTAAAATTACTAGAGGAGTCAGATTGTATTCTCCCGTTACATGCCCTTAAAGAATGTTTTAAGACAAGACAGTTCATCTGGATCACCAAAGGGGACCAGGTTTTCACTAAAGGGCATGACGACTCTGGGATGGCCCAATATTTATCTTCACAAAGACCGTCCATATGCAAGCCGGCTAGTGGCTCATACTGGCAATTAAAATCTCCTCCTACGATTAAAGTACAATTGTCTGTAATAGTTGTTAAAAAAGTTGTTAGTTCCTCAAGAGTTTTAGACGTCTGGCCCTGGTTGGCGGGTCTGGAATACACATTTAAAAGGGCAATACAGATCTTAGGGGAGAAGTGCAACAGGACACAGAGAATATCCTTTGAAGATGATTCTATCCGCTCTACTGAGCAGCCTAAATGAACAGCTACCCATATGCTCAAGCCTCCTGAAGGTCTCCCTTTCCCCCCTGATATTGCGGGAATATTAAATGTAGCGTAGCCCACTCTTGTAACATCACCTCTTGCCCATGTCTCCTGGAACATGCAGACCTCATATTGGTCAATGAAGCGGCCCCATTCGGGATCATCCATCTTCCTATTCAAGCCTGCTACGTTCCAGGATAAGATGCGTAGCCTTGGGCGGTCAGGGGGTAGTTTTCTTATTTCTAAATGGGGGACTGCTGGGCGGACCCGCAAGGTAGCTGGCATGGTTGGTTAATGGCGAGGGTCGGATTTGCGTTCGTGGGTATTCCCTGAAGGGCCACTCATGCGCCTACGGGTTTCCAATGCCCCCAGCATTCTGTGGTTCCCTTCATCATTCTTAAAAGGCTCGGTTCCCATTGGAGTTTCACCCAGCTGTACTCCGGGACCCGTGGTTTGTGCCTCAAGTCAGTCCACTCCTTCTAGGCTGCTGAACCTATTAGCTGTGGGTATGTTATACAGTTGTTGCCTAGGCCAGTTGTGTTCTATTGCTGTTTTATAGTGGCTGTAGTTTTCATATCCTTGAGCCCGTCCATAGTGCCTTGCTTCTACATATGCCCTCTCTGGAGGATAAAAATAACCCAATGGAAGGGCTGAAATAGAGCCCGTTGGTCTCCCATCCTCTCTATTTAAGATTTCTTGAACAACTCGGGGATTTTTAAAATTAATTACTATACAGTCACCTTTGTTGTCCTTGGGTCTCCAGCCCAACCAACCCACTCTACGAGTAGTTAGAATCTCATTAGCGTTGGTATACCTAAAGTGCCTGTAGTTCGCTAACCAGTGCATACATTTGCTTTTTAAATCTTGATGGGATTCATATTGACCCTTTCGTAGCTCTGGGGTGCCCACCAGAATGAGGACATATGGGGTTGAGGCCGGCGGTAGGTTAATAACTGGAGGGGGAACATATACATTTGGAGCCTCTATACATGTTTGGAAATCTGCCCCTACCCTATGGTTATTCGAGCTGCCGAGGCCTAGCGGCTTGGATAAGTGGGGGAGGTGGACTTTCTCTACTAGTGGAGGCAGCAGGTGCCCTCTTTGGGTTAGCTACATGAGGGGCTGATGGTTGTTGTCTCTCAGTGTTTAATGCTTGGGTGGCTGGGAGCTCATTATGTTTAGTGGATAGAATAGCCTTTGTGTGGGTTGCGATAGCCTCATCTCCAGAGCCAATGTCCACTCCAGCGATCCCATCTACTGCCCCCCTATTGCTTGTCCAATTTTTAATATCTATCATCAAGTTGTCAACCCTTCCCACGAGTAGTTTAAGTTCATCCTTAACTATCTCCCTCACTTGCATCTGGAGATCCACCACTAGCTTAGTAACCCACGCTGGTTGTTCATTAGTGGATTCAGTACTATTGGCTGTCCCTCCCATCTCAATATTCTTACTGCCGGTGTTTTCTATCAGAGTTTTTTTCTTCCTGGCCCCCATTTTTGCTTGCTGTTTGAGTCTCCCCTTTGTGGCGGTTTGTGTGCGCGATTGCCCCCTTAGTTGGACTGGGCTACCTACTTCAGATATAGAGGTTTGGGCCACAGGGGGTTGATGCGATCGAGCTCCTGGGGTTTCTACTGATGATAGAGTGTGGGGATCTGTCATGGGGATTTCCAGATTGGGAGTTAGCGATAGTCGTCTCTCTGTCCTTTCAATTTCTGTGGCTACTACACCCAAAGCCTTTTCCAACATCCTATCTATAGAGGTCGGTTTAGTTTTGGGTGTGGGACTAGGGGGGGCCTTTGATTTCTTTTCTGTGCATACACGCTTCCCCATTCTGTTCGAATTGGGACAGTTGTCTTTAGGTCTGTTGCTGGTTATAGTTTGGATGCTAGAACCAAAAGTGCAAGATGCAAAGTGCTATGTGCTAAGGGCTAACAGTAACAGGGCCCTAGAATATAGCCTAAACAAGTGTTTAGCAGCAAAAAGAGATGTAAACATAGACCATAAAGTGCAAAGGATGCGAGCTATCTATATCATACCACAAAAAGACAAAAATGTAAGAATAAAAGTGTATGTAACAGCTAAAATAATCGTATAAGCAGTTTGCTGTTAAAATTTTTTTTTTTTTTTTTACACAAATCCAGTGCTTGAAAGGGGAGTTAAAAAGAGTCCAAAGTCCAAAAGCAGAGTGGAACAGTTATCCCTATGGAGATGTATCATATATTGACCAAGTCCTGATGACTGCGTGAAGGGATAAGGCAGTTGCAAAGCAGAAGTATTGAAAGGAAAGTCACACAGTACCTTGTTCTTCCACCTCAGATAAGACTTGAAGGACTTAATCCTATGGAATTAAGGAGTTAGAGGTGTGGCCCTGCCCTGCCTCTTCCTGGCGATGACGGGCGCAGGACGGGCCCGCCCTTGGCCCGGGCTTCGCACGGGCGTGGCCCGCACGCGTCCCGCACTGCGGGAGGGCAGCCGCGCTTATGTTGTGGCAGGAGGAGGCGCCCGCTATGACACTGCTTCCCTGCGCCGGTGCTGAGGCTGGTGGGTACTGTAGGCCGTTCCCCTCACGGCGATGGAGACCGATACCGAGCCGTTCCCCTCACGGCTGTTCTGGAGAAGAACTAAAGCTGTTTCCCTCACGGCAGGTGAGAAGGCTGAAGAGCGCGTCCTGCACTGCGGGAGGGCAGCCGCGCTTATGTTGTGGCAGGAGGAGGCGCCCGCTATGACGCTGCTTCCCTGCGCCGGTGCTGAGGCTGGTGGGTACTGTAGGCCGTTCCCCTCACGGCGATGGAGACCGATGCTGAGCTGTTCCCCTCATGGCTGTTCTGGAGAAGAACTAAAGCCGTTTCCCTCACGGCAGGTGAGAAGGCTGAAGAGCGCGTCCCGCACTGCGGGAGGGCAGCCGCGCTTATGTTGTGGCAGGAGGAGGCGCCCGCTATGACGCTGCTTCCCTGCGCCGGTGCTGAGGCTGGTGGGTACTGTAGGCCGTTCCCCTCACGGTGATGGAGACCGATGCCGAGCCGTTCCCCTCACAGCTGTTCTGGAGAAGAACTAAAGCCGTTTCCCTCACGGCAGGTGAGAAGGCTGAAGAGCGCGTCCCCAGTTCCAGTTTCACAGAGGTAAAATCCAAATACGCTGTTGCACTTTTACATCCCTGAAAGTAGAATAGAAACAATGTATTTGAGATTTAGCAATCAGCTCAATGCTTGTATGTGGTGGGGGACAAAGCCAATCACAAGGCACATCATCACTGTGCAAGGTCAAAGGCAAAGATCCGGTGAATAAATGATTGGATGATTAGCTGGGTTCTAAGAGTGGAAGCGTACTGCATGTGGAATCCACACAGTACAAAGGCTGAGCAGATATTGGACACGAGTAGTCAGATCAGCATTGGGGCGAGCTATAGTTTTCAACAGGCGATCCTGCTTAGATAAGGGCAGCAGGCACCAAGAGATCTTTTGGGGTAGAAGCTAGCAGTCTACCACGAAGAAAAGAATCGAGGCGATTAACCTTTTTGGGCACTGCTGACTTTATATTCTGCAGAACAACACTTCAAGTAGTAAATACTGAACTACCGTTTCCGACAGCGTATTCTTTGCTTGATAAAGCGGGTTTGTGCGACACTGTCTGCGAACGGTGTATCTTGAAAAACGGATCTGTATTGGCTATGAGCTCCGACGTACAACGTGTCTGTTCAAGAGGGATGGAGTGTGTGCGCGCGCCCAAGTGAAAATGGCATAGTGCCATTATTGGCAACACACCCCACCCCCCAAAACAACAGAGCATGCATGATGATGAATAAATACACAACACAACTTTTGTTTGGAAAAATATTGCTGCAGGTTTAGTCCATACAAAAGTATGCAATATGGTGGGTTATCTTACGGGCGATCCAAAGGCGGGCAGCAGTCACCAACCTAAGCTGCCCCGCCCGCCTGATGAGCCAAGCACTGTGGAGAACCCAATCAGTGCTACCTTATGGGGTGATCCTCTTTGCCGGATCACATGACACATTGGTCCCTTATTACTCACGTCCCTTTCAGGGCGGAGCGTAGCAAGGCAAGCCCCCGGTTGTTCAGGCCCACAACCGCCCGAAGGACTAACGGGGCGCCAACGCGTTCTTCCAGGAACCTGCCATGAGGCTCCTGGTATTTGGCTCTGGCACCCCTATTGTGCCCCTCAGAGGTACCCTTCTGTACCCATCTGCTTCCAGATCACCCTGTAACTCCGCCTGCAACACAAGAGAAAACATTAAAACGTTCTATGAAACCAGCCTGCCACCCCCACACCGGATAAGCGGTAGGCTAGGAGACGGCGTGCCCGGCGCAACAGAGGACGCCAAGGTGGCCGGGTGAGGCATAAATACCCTCCCCGAAACCTCGGCGCGCCGGAAGAGACGCGCATCGCGCGCCAATGCAAGGGGGTGGGGACTCCTTCCTGAGTCCCAACACTGTTAGGGGGGGTGATGCTAGTGCCAAAATGGCACTAAAGGGCCGCCCTTTTAGGATGGCCCCCTGCGTGGGCCGCGGGCAGCCGCATAGTGCCATTATTGGCAACACACCACACCCCCCAAAACAACAGAGCTTGCATGATGATGAATAAATACACAACACAACTTTTGTTTGGGAAAATATTGCTGCAGGTTTATTCCATACAAAAGTATGCAATATGGTGGGTTATCTTACGGGCGATCCAAGGGCAGGCAGCAGTCACCAACCTAAGCTGCCCCGCCCGCCTGATGAGCCAAGCACTGTGGAGAACCCAATCAGTGCTACCTTATGGGGTGATCCTCTTTGCCGGATCACATGACACATTGGTCCCTTATTACTCACGTCCCTTTCAGGGCGGAGCGTAGCAAGGCAAGCCCCCGGTTGTTCAGGCCCACAACCGCCCGAAGGACTAACGGGCCCCAACGCGTTCTTCCAGGAACCTGCCATGAGGCTCCTGGTATTTGGCTCTGGCACCCCTATTGTGCCCCTCAGAGGTACCCTTCTGTACCCATCTGCTTCCAGATCGCCCTGTAACTCCGCCACAGCTCTGGAGGCGGCCCCCGTCGTCACCAGAGCCCCCCACTAAAACAGCTATATTCTCACCTGCAACTTGCTTTCTAGGGCCTCCTGCATGTTCCAGTGGAACGTGTCCATGCCCCCTGTGACAAGTGCACCCCATGTTTGTCAACTTAACCTTGGGCATACGCCTGGATGGCCCATGCCTGAAGGAGCTCAATAAACCCCTTAGAACTGTGAACCTGTGAATTGGGACCTCCCAGCTAATGTAGGCTCCAACCTTCTGTAACCTGTAGTTGCAGTACTTCTAGCACTGTATGTGCCTTAACACCTGTGTCCCCAATTTATGGGACAGCAGCCCACTTGTTAGGTGACCTCTCCCACAGCCAGCCTGTCTACTTTGGCTATCAGGGCGAGAAGCTTCTATGGTTAACTGAGGCAACCCGTAACCTGCCCATGGGGCAGAGTGCACATATTTTGTTGGGGTTGACCCGACATTTGCACAGTCCTCTTTGATTGCTAAATCATGGCGAACAGGAATGTTCATAACTAGCAGTATGTGACCATGAGCAAGTGTGTCCTCAAGCGCTTAGTTTGTATCCTTTATTCCTTATGGAAATTTCGCCTGTATTTGTTCCCTCTGGTGTAACCCCCTAGGCTTCCCAAGTTCATGATTCTGTCTGATTTAAACCTGTGTGCACTGTCTGCATTATAGTGCCTAACATTCATGATTGACTAAGCCCTTGTTTTACCCCCGTACTAGCCTATTCCCAAAATTGGGGGTTCCCACTGCCAACCGTGTGCCACCAAGCAGTGGAAAATTACCTGGTCCGTTAAATTTGAATTCTTTCTTGTTTTTTGAATACTGGACGTGCCAAATATTCTCTTTATATAGTACCTTTTGTGCTTGACACCTTGTTTACCCAATTCTTGGGACAGCAGCACCCTATGTTGGCTGCCAGCATCCCCAACCAGCCTGGCTAGTCCAGCTATCCGGGCGGGGCATTAGAGCTTAACTGAAGCAACATGGAACCTACCCTTGGTTCTAGGATGCACTTACTTCGCCATGTTGACCAGACATTGCACAAACCTTCTTGATTGCTAAACCCTAGTGAACATCTTAATAGTGTCACATATGGTTTGAAAGAATATATGTATTGTGCCCACTATTAGCGCCACCGCACCCTTTCGTGGAGTGACAACTGACGCAGTCCGCCCTGAAGCTGACCCTGTTGCTTAATACGGCCCCTTAATGCCCTTGCCTGTCATTCAACGACCCTGGCAACATAATGCCCAGCAGCTTGGTGAAGAGGATTTTTGATCTCAGCGTACCAGTCTGCGTTGTAGACGGCCTTCATGGGGGCTCCAGTTCGTGTGAAGTGTGTGTCACTGTCCTGGCTAGGCCAATAAAACACCGCCCGCCCTGGACATACCTCTAAAGAGAATGGCCCTACACAGCCATAAGACCAGGGATACACATACGTTAAACCTTTTTACCTGCACCTTGAAAGGGAATGCCAAATGTACCTATAATTGTCAGCCATACCTTTGCCCCAGCAACTCTTGACACGATATGTCAGCGCAGGTAGAAGACAAGGGATGTCCGACCTACCTTACTTTACTCTTACAATTCCCTGTGTATAGTGCTTGATGGACCATAACCTACTTGTGTCTTTGTGAAGCGCGCGTGCCCCCGGGGCATGATGTTGCTGAATAACCGGTGTATGTTACCCACTCGCTGATACTTATGTACCGCTAACTGCCCTTACTTAGGTAGAAGGAATGCTGACTGCTTCCTAAGGACTGTGGACTTACTGCTCCAACCCAGTTTGACCCCAAAACTTTGGGACAACCTAAGTAGTAACCATGCCCTTCCTGGTACGTCTCCCCAGCGTTGACTATCAACTTATTTGGGACACAGGTCGCAGAAGTTGCCCCTTCCAATCTCTGGTTCTAGCCCATAAAAGGATAACCCAGGGGGCACAGAAGTCTGTGGGAACCGGAGGGGAACAATATGTGCAAATACCTGCCCTTTCCTGAATATTGGGAATGCCAAATGGTCTATAGTACCTTGTCGCCATCTGTGCTCTAACGCAGTGTTTACCAAACTTTTTTGAACCGCAGCACACTTGTTAGATGACAACTACCACAACCTGCCTGCTGCCCTGGCTAAAGCGCGGGTGAATATGGCTTAACTGAAGCGGCCTGTAACCTGCCCTTGTTTGCAGAGGGCACATTTTATCTGCATCGACCAGACATAGCGAGACGAGACGAGATTGCGAGCCCCACTCCCACACAACTAAAATTAAACATAGTCCATCAGGGGCCGAGGCCTTGCCTTTGCCCTCCATGGTGTGACCTGGACTGCTAAGACAGGGCGTCATGAGGTCACACATTCACGTGTACCCGTTCCTCTTGTGCTACCCGCTGGGGGATTATTATGCTCCACGCCTACTTGCTCGGTACTATTGATGCTCCCTGGAGGGGTGAAAGGTCAGGGCCTTATCCCTGAAGCTTGTCAACCCAGCATTCTACAGGAAATCTACAGCATTGCTTTGTAAAGCTGTTCCTGGTTCCACTATTAATTATGGTCGATATGCTCTACCAGATTTGAACAAACATCTTAGCTAATCGTATGCCTGCCTGATTCACAGGGCTGACTGGTTTAATGATTTACAATTGAAATTGCCCAACCAATTGACGCCTTGCACTGAACCTCTACTGGGTTGTCTCAACTTTCTTTCAAAGCTAGCAATGCCCACCAAGTGTACATGGTACCTGTTTCTATATGGTGCCAGCAGATGTTCCTCATCAAGGCCCTTGTAGCCAATTGCACAATGCAGTCTCAACAACATTTCGCAGCACCTCTCTTTGCGTTGTAATTGCCCAGAGTAAGTGTAAAATTGTACTTTTCCACCATTGGGCTGGTACCTGACGGCAAAGAAAGACAGAACCTGGGCATAAGATCCCAGTTTCCTAGAGTAAAACAATAATTATCCTGCACCATTATCAAATGTGCCACATGCACCCATGCCCTATCCACCTGTTGCTATGCAGATGTCATCCAATTCAATGACATAGGTGACATATCAACCAGTTCTCGCCTTTGTGGTCAACAAAAGTCCATATGCCGGGATTTCTCCACTAGTACCTACGATGCTGAACCTGGATTTGTAAGGCGCACGTGAGGTTCGGCGATCGTCCCAATGCTAGTCGCCATGTTTCCAACTTCTCAATAGCGTCCGACTTAGCGAGGGCACTACGAGGACTCGTGGGACGAAATAAAGGTCTAAAGCATTAGTGCCAATTAAGAACAGCCAGGAAACATCGACATCATGCAGGAACTAGCCATGGGGCCACTTCCGCCGAAAACCGGCCACAATCCAGTAACCCCCGTAATACAGCAACCCAGACATACACCCGGGCGGCAAACGGGCGACTCTGGTAAATGTGAAAGAACGTGCAAATTCCATCCCAGCAACCCGGGCATAATACTAATTAGAACCGCACATCAATGTGGGCAAAACAAAAGGACAGCCGAACACAGCCGCGCCACACCCAAGAACCATCTACAGTTTAAAGCCCACTGAGGGGAGAAGTACAGTTCCCCATCCCTTGAAACCAACAACACTAAAGAGAAGGTGGACCTCTCTGGAGTGCCCCACCTTAGCCCCAAGACATGCACGAGTGCTAGGGGGGGGTGGGGGCAGAGAAACAATGACCAACTGATGCCCCAGTTGGGCGTGCATCCCCTAGTCACGGCGGGAGCGCACACGGCGTCCCTGGGAGAACCTGGCTCTACATATCCATCACAAACCGTGCCCATCGCACCTTCCTGATGCACACACACCACATGTTCCGCACAGACCCCAGCGTCGAGGTGTGGGCATACCCTGTGTTCCTGTAGGGGCAATTGGCAGCAGAACTAGCCCGCGACATGTACGAACACAACCGCATCGGGAGGTCCCGGGGGCGCTGTCTAATGAACCGGGACACGTTACCCCATTGCTCGGCTGATGTCAGGGTGGGGGCGGCGCTGATGACAGAGCAGGGGCAGAGCAGCTGCCAGGGTTGCGCCTTGCCGCCAAGACCCCCCCCCTGCACTACAAGGCGTGGGCACCGTGACGAAGTTATCTCGCGCACCCATCGGCGCAGCAGAGAACATCTGCCTATGGCCACAAACGAAGCAGGAAGTTCTGGTACCGAAACCGCCACTAGCAGTGAGGAACCCGCCTTAAGACCACATCCGTAGCCCCCCACAGTTTTACCTCATGATTGCCTCACCAGGGCCTACAAGGCTACGAACACGAAGCGTCTCGATTGATCCTGGATGACCCGCATGCGGCACTGTCACGAGTTCGTCACACGCGGCCTGCAAAATTAACATGTTAGATTACTGGCTGGGCAGTACATCCCTCCAAGGCCACTGAACCGTTCACCAGGGCGTCCCCCTGTGGTAGTCCTGCAAGCGCATCATCCCCACACCACCACAATCTTAACAAGGCATGGGGCCCACCCAGGGGCAAGCCGGCCCCTCATCTGAAATATCCGACCCTCCGGGCCAGGCGAACCCCCGTGTGCCAGTCTCCTGTTGACCTCTAGCTGGCCACCTGGGCCCCCATGCACGGCGGGCACAATTATCCAACTTGCCCCCCAACAATTTTACCTGAACCTGTCACCCCTGACGATCCCAGACCAACTTACTGCTGCACGTCTCTGAAATGCAATGACACCGATGATTACTTCCAACAATTCGCATCCCGCGTGACCAATCTTACACATGGCCACCGCAGCCCTCCGTCCCACTCGGAGTCCGCGGCGACCATCAAACGCTCCACTCGCAGCTGTGTCGGACGCTGCATGCTATTAAACCACAAAATGTGTTAACAAACAATGGCTCATGAACAGCACCAACGGGAGTGGAGATGTTTGTATCCAAGTCTCATATCCCTGTAATTCGCGAACAGTGTAGAACCCAGTGTGGCCTAGCTTGCAAACATTGTAAGAACGTAGGTGATCTGTGACAAATGCCACCTACCCTTGTGTATCAAAAGTCTGTGTCCCTAAAGAAAGCCTGTTCACCAGCATTTTCTTGTACCTCGCACGGTACCACAGCGGGAAGGAAAGCAGCGCGAAGCCCACTGCCCCCCCCCCGGAACATCAGGTCCACGCAGCTTCGCCGCCGTGAGCCAACCGCGGGGGGAGCAACACGACCTCGCCGCCCCCCAGCCCGCTTGCAGGATCACCCAATTACCACATCGGCGGAGGAGAGGCCTGGCGGTACCCGCTGCCCTCCCCCCACCACGCAACTACCGGCCAACACAGGCCGAGGCCCCGGTCTGCCTCATCAACTACCGCAACAGAGGTGGAGACACGCGGAGCGCCACCCTCTAAACCAAGGGGTCTCCCCTGGGGGCGCGCACAGCATCTAATTCCCGCGCTTCAATACAAAGCCCGAAGAGCAACTGCCACTGTATACATTCAAATAAGCGTACACGCGCTGATACGCAGAACCCCACGGCCGGCAAGCAGCAAGTCCCCGAGGCCGGCCGGCGGTCAAGCATGAGCTCTCCGGACGCTTGGGGGGGGGGGAAATGCACTTCACTCGGGCAGTCAACCCCTAACCCACCGATAAGTAACCAAGCCTGCGCGGCAGCGACCTTAGGTCCGGTTTGCAGCCTCCAACATGCTGCCGCCCAACGCCCGACTTGCAGGTCTTGTGCGGGTCTCTGCAGAATTCAGGGAGTTTTGCGACAAAATATTGGCGCGCTTACATGAGCGCTCGTTACATTACACAAGTGACCGGGTGATCGGGTGATTTACTCACAGTCTTGAGCCAACGTTCATTAATTTTGAATTCAGCAACTCACCTACCTAATGTGCGCATGGCCACTGCAGCCCGTCATCCCACTCGGGGTCCGCGGCAACCAATGATGCCCCACGCAGTTTTGTGACCAAAATATTGGCGCGCTTTACATGAGCACCCGCTACGTTACACAAGCGACCGGGCGATCAGGTGATTTACTCACAGTCTTGAGCCAACGTTCATTAATTTTGAATTCAGCAACCCGCCTACCTAATGTGCGCATGGCCACCGCAGCCCGCCATCCCACTCGGAGTCCGCTGTGACCCATGCCGCCCCAACGCAGTTTTGCGACAAATGTAGTCACTTTACATGAGAGCCCGTTACATCACACCAGTGACCGGGAGTTCGGGTGATTTACTCAAAATCTTGAGCCAACGTTCATAAATGTTGCCTTTGGCAAACCGCCTACATAATGTGCGCATGGCCACCGCAGCTCGCCATCCAACTCGGGGTCCGCGGCGACCAATGATGCCCCACGCAGTTTTGTGACCAAAATATTGGCGCACTTTACATGAGCGCCCTTTACGTTACACAAGTGCCAGAGACATTGGGTGATTTACCCATACTGTTGAGCCAACGCTCATCAATTTTGAAAGACTCGGCTCGCCCCAGACCCAGGTTGCCTTTGCACTCCACCCGACTTGCGTCCAGAATCGATCGGGCAGCGTGCAACAAATCACACATAGACCTTCGAGCATTCAACAGAGCGAAAACACACTTCTCGTCTGTGAGAAGTTGGCCTGGTATATGCTGTTCACTAATTAAAGTGGACACCTTGCACCAGAACAATTCGAGTCTTATGGTAGATAGGTTTAAGACAACCTTTATAGAAAGCTATCCTAGTGGTAGCTGTGGAGAGCAGCCTTCAGGCTAAGTCTTGAAGGAATGTAAAGCAGCTTGTTTTACCACACAATCTCTTGAATCACCAAATGAAAAGACACCACACAGGTATATATATCAAATATATATGTATTTATTAATAAACACTCTCTACTAATCTCTTTATGAGATCAGAGGTCAGGAACATATGTACAAGTCAAATATTATCAGAATAAGTTTAGCACAATTGAATATTACAATCTTAGTTTGCTAGACCTAGGTCTAGGGCATCTAGAATCGAGGGACCCCCAAGAACCACCCCAGGTAGTTTTAGGAGACCCACAGGGGACGGACGCGGTGACCTGGCACCGGTGCGAATCCTGTACGAGTCTATGCACTCAGACGCGATTGAGATATCAACGTTAAAGGTCCCTTGCGTGTTCGAGGCGAACACACCGATCGGTCTTTGTACGAGTCGAAGGACGCGGTTACAGATTGAATTGCAAGGGAGTTGGACGCGGTGTGTCTAACACAGACGCGAACCATGTACGAGTCAGTGCGATAGTCGCACTTGGAAAGTAAGAGTTTTTGGACACTTCGAGGGAAGCTACAAGCAAGTCACTTACAGGGTAAGTAGTTCTAGGGCCCACACCCACAGGAGCACCGTAGTGCTGAAGTTACCTCACCCAGGGGAGCCGGGTGCATAGGTGTTCTTTGGTGTCGGGTCGCTGCGTCATTTTCAATGGGAGCCAGTGAAGACTTGCTGCTTGCGGCGACAGGAGAAGTGTCCGCGGGAATCCAAGCCTGGATTCAGAAGATGGAAGACCTGAAAGCAGAGGGGACAGTGTTCAAAGTCACTTGGCAGTGACTCGGGGCAAGGAAGATGGATGCCCACCGTCGTCGCAAGATTCAGGTTGTTCACGGTTGCCTTGACTCTTCAGCCACGAGGTCCAGGAGGCGTCGACGACAACCAGGAGCTGGATTCGGCGTGTCCCACGATGTCTGCAGCTTACTGCGGTGTCGGCAACTCGATCGGAGCCAACAAGCCTTGGTAACAGCAAGTCTTGGGGAAAGTGTGAAGAGGCAATGGCGCAGACCAGCAAGGTCTGTGGGACTCACCCAGCAAGGGTAAGTCAGGGCAGGCCTGGAGCAACCAGGGGAGCCCTTTGGTTTCTTTAGAAAGTCTTCTGGGGACCCACAAGCCGGCTGGCAAGGGATCGCAAAGACACCTCGGGAGGATTCACTCACAGGGGCCCACGGTCACTTGGGATGTGGTAGGCCTCTGATCTTAGGAGGGATTCCTGCTGGAGGCTGGGACCATATGTGGTCCAAAGCACAAGTTCGTAGAACGTTGTGAAGGGGTTTCACTCGACAATAGTGCACGGTACCCAGGGGTCGTGGTTCCTCATTACTCTTGGGGTCCATTGGCCTCAGCTTCACTGGGGACTCACGATGGCCCTTAAGAAGTCAGGAAATCTACTTCTTGGGCTGCAGGGACTTCGGACTCCGGCGGGAGCGGCATAGTTTGCGACCATCGTTTGTAGTTTTTGGTGCCTGCCAAGCAGGGGAGTCACTCCTTGACTCCAAGGGAGATTCTTCAGTCTTCCAAAGGTAGTGGAACGTCGAAGGTCCGGGATTCTTCTTGTAGAGCGTTGTCCAGGGAAATCTAGGGTGCAATGCACAGGTTCGCCCTCTTATACTAAAAGAAAGGGAGGGACTAGCTCTATGACCCTACCTATGGGAGGGTCAGGGGAGTGGGTGGCTACACCCACTTCCCTTTGTCCAGTTTCGCGCCAGAGCAGGGACAGGTAGCCCCTGAGCCGGTTTGAACTGGCATATGCACAGAGGAGCCTTCTGCTCCCCCAGTGCAGAACTTCAAATCACTCTAAGAGTGCACCCACCCAGCCCCAATACACTAAACCCTGTCTGGAAGGTGGTCACACCCCCTTGGGACAGGATATCTATTGTTGGGCTTCCTCCATTGCGAGTGTTGGTCATCAGCAGGAGGGCAGCCCAGTGTCTGTGACTGGTGGCATCCATTTTGTGATGCCAGGGCTCTGCAGGATTCTACCGCGTTTCCACAGTAGGTACATGTCTATCCCTCTAGAAGGGTGGAATGCTACCCCCGCTGCCAGGACTGGCGGGGGGTAGTATTCCAAGATGTTTGACACCAAACACGACATGTTTCGATGCAGCCATTCCAAAGTTAGCATTTTACCGCGAGGATATAATGCACTTAAAAGTATATGGTTTAACCGCATCCACAAACAGCACCAGAGAATGGACTCTGAGAGCTGCAGAGGGGCCCTGCTCAGGCAGAGGCACCCCCTCACATAGAAGCCAAGCACCCTGCCCTCAGGATTGATAGGGCCTGCCTTAGGGGTGACTGATAGGTTTATATGTGTGTGCAGGAGAGATATAGGGAACCTATATCTCAGTGAGGGGTGCTAGCACTTCCTCACCCAGGCTGCAGTAGCAGGCCTGTGGTGTCAGATTTAGTCTGCTTCCCAGGGGTGGCATAATACATGCTGCAGCCCCTGGTAGGCCTGTGAAGTACCTATGCCCTTGGTACCTAAGGTACCATATACTAGGGACTCATAAGGTACCACAGTATCCAATCACTAGTGCACCTAGAGTGCACTCCAAATCGTTTAGAGAGAACAGAGAGGCTGGGGCCCTGATTAGCAGGGGCCCAGCCAGACTATAGCCAGAAACCAGTGTAAACATCAGAAAAAAAGTGGGGGCAACATAAGAGGCAGATCCTACTCTCCTACACAACACCCCCCAAACGCAGGGACACTAAACTAACCTTGACCAGTTGAGTCTTCGTGTTCAAAGTGGAAATACCTTGAGAGTCCATCTGCATTGGCATGTTGGGTCCCAGGTCTATGTTCCACTGTATAGTCCATCCCCTGTAGGGAAATGGACCACCTCAAAAGTTTTGGGTTTTCTCCTTCCATTTGTTTAAGCCATAGAAGGGGCTTGTGGTCGGTCTGAACTATGAAGTGAGTACCAAACAAGTATGGCCTCAGCTTCTTCAGGGCCCATACCACAGCAAAGGCCTCCTCTCTATAGCTGACCAACGTTTCTCTCTAGGGGTCAGCCTTCTGCTAATAAAAGCTACTGGCTGGTCTTGACCTTCATCATTCAGTTGAGACAGTACAGCTCCCACACCCAGCTCAGAAGCATCTGTTTGGACAATGAACTTTTTGGTGTAGTCTGGACTCTGTAAGATGGGGGCAGTGCACATGGCCTGCTTTAGGTCTTCAAATGCCTTCTGACAGCTAGCTGTCCACTGAACCTTTTTGGCATTTTCTTTGAGGTCAGATCATTCAAGGGGGTCACTATAGATCCATATCCCTTGACAAACCTCCTATAGTACCCAGACAGGCCTAAGAAGGCTCTCACCTGTGTCTGGGTGGTTGGAGCAACCCATTCCATTATGGTTTGGATTTTGCTCTGTAAAGGCTGAACCTGGCCTCCACCTACAAGGTGGCCCAGGTACACAACCTGACTCTGCCCTATCTGGCACTTAGTGGCCTTGATAGTGAGGCCTGCTTTTTGCAGGGCCTCCAAAACATTCCGGAGGTGGACCAGGTGATCCTGCCAGGAGGAAGTAAAGACAGCAATATCATCTAGATAAGCTGAGCAATAAGTTTCCATCCCTCTCAGAACTTTATTTGCCAACCTCTGAAAAGTGGCAGGTGCATTTTTCAATCCAAAGGGCATCACCACAAAGTGGTAGTGCCCCCCAGGGGTCGAAAATGCTGTCTTGGCTTTTGCATCATCAGCTAATCTGATCTGCCAGTAGCCAGCTGTTAGGTCAAACGTGCTTAGATACTTGGCTGAGGCCAAAGTATCAATCAGCTCATCTGCCCTTGGTATGGGATAGGCATCAGTCCTAGTGACTGCATTGAGGCCTCTGTAGTCTACACAAAACCTCATTTCTCTATTACCACCCTGGGTATGAGGCTTGGGTACCAGGACTACTGGACTAGCCCAAGGGCTATCTGAAGGCTCAATTACACCTAGCTCCAACATTTTCTGGACTTCAGTCCTGATACAGTCCCTGACATGGTCAGGTTGCCTGTAGATCTTATTCTTGACAGGCAGACTGTCTCCAGTGTGCACCTCATGGGTGCACCAGGAAGACTGACTAGGGGTCAGGCTAAACATATGTCTAAACTGTTGCAGAACTTGTCTGCACTCAGTTTGCTGATGGTCGGTGAGGCTGCTTGCCAAAGCAACACCATCTACTGACCCATCATCAGGGTTCTGAGAGAGCAGGTCAGGGAGAGGGTCACTCTCATCCTCCTGGTCCTCATCAGTTGCCATGAGCAAGCCCATGTCAGCCCTGTCAACATATGGCTTTAATCTGTTGACATGGAGCACCCTCAGGGGGCTCCTGGGAGTTCCAAGATTCACCAGGTAGGTGACTTCTCCCTTCTGTTCAACTATTGTATGGGGGCCACTCCACTTGTCCTGGAGGGCTGCTGGGGCCACAGGCTCCAACACCCACACTTTCTGTCCTGGCTGGTATACAGTCAGTACAGCCTTTTGGTCATGCCAAGCTTTTTGTAATTCTTGGCTGGCCTCCAGGTTTTTGGTTGCCTTTTTCATGTACTCTGCCATCCGGGAGCGGAGACCAAGTACATAGTCCATCACATCTTGTTTGGGGGCTTGAGAGGTAACTCCCAACCCTCTTTTACCAAACACAGTGGACCTCTCATAGGATGCCCAAACAGAAGCTCAAATGGGCTGTAACCAACCCCTTCTGTGGAACCTCTCTGTATGCAAACAAGAGGCAAGGAAGAAGAAGGTCCCATTTCCGCCTAAGCTTCTCTGGGAGTCCTTTAATCATTCCTTTCAAGGTTTTGTTGAAGCGTTCAACTAAACCATTGCATTGTGGGTGATAGGGGTGGTGAACTTGTAAGTTACACCACACTCCTTCCACATTGCTTTTAGATATCCTGACATGAAGTTGGTACCTCTGTCAGAAATGACCTCCTTTGGGAAACCCACTCTGGAGAAGACTCCAATGAGGGCTCTTGCCACCACAGGGGCTGTGGTGGTCCTCATGGGAATTGCTTCTGGGTACCTGGTGGCATGATCCACTACCACCAGGATAAACCTGTGCCCAGATGCAGTTTGAGGGTCAAGGGGACCAACAATGTCAATCCCTACCCTTTCAAAGGGTACCCCCACCACAGGTAGTGGTATCAGGGGGCCTTTGTTGTGCCACCTGCCTTACCACTGGCTTGGCATGTGACACAGGAGCGACAAAACTCCTTTGTGTCCTCTGACATATGTGGCCAATGAAAATGTGGAACAAGCCTGTCCCAGGTCTTGTTTTGGCCCAAGTGTCCTGCTAAAGGGATGTCATGTGCTAGGGTCAAGAGGAACCCCTAAACTTCTGAGGTATTACCATCCTCCTGGTGGCTCCAGGGGCTGGGTCTCTACTCTCAGAATATAGGAGTCCCTCATCCCAATAAACTTTATGGGACCCACTAGCACTCCCAGCAGCCTCAGCAGCAGCCTGCTGTCTGAGGGGTTCAAGAGAGGGGCAGCACTGTTGCTCCTTCCTCAGATCTTCCCTAGAAGGTCCCCCTGCCCCCAAGAACTCAACCTGATCAGGCTCAAGTTCCTCTGGGGCAGTTCCTTCTTCAGGATCTGCTTCACCTCCCTCTGGGGGTGAATCTGTGATCTGAGACAGAGGGGAAGGCACTGCCTTTACCCTACTGCTCCTCCTCTTGGGAAGCATCTGGTCCATTGTTCCAGGATCCAGAGCTGGTTCAGTGTCATGCATTCTTGCTTGTGACCTGGTCACAGCAAATACCTCTGCAGGGATGCCCAACATCTCAGCACGAGTCCATAACTCTACTTCAGACCAGGCTGAAGTCTCTAGATCATTGCCCAATAGACATTCGACAGGGAGGTCTGCACTGACTACAACCTTCTTGAGGCCAGTTACCCCTCCCCAGGAGAAATTCACAACTGCCAGACTATGGTTGGTCTTGACGTTGCTTGCATTGGTCACCTGGTACATTTCGCCCAGGATGATCTGTCCAGGGTCCACAAGATCCTCTGCCACCATGGTGACACTAGCACCTGTGTCCCTAAATGCCAAAGCCTGTTTGCCATTTATTACAGGCTGCTGTTTGTATTTGCCCAGATTACTGGGACTCACTAGGAAGGACATATTAAGGTCTCCCTCACAAATCAGCTTTGCCTGAGTGGGCACTCTGACTAGGTCAGAGTCCACTTCAGAACCCAGGGTCAACCCTACTACACCCTTATTCTGTGTACCACCTCCACAAGTAGCTGAACTAGGGGGAACAGTTGCCTTAGGGGCAGGAGTGGTGGTGGTTTGGTCTTTGGACTTGTTACAGTCAGAAGTCCAGTGCCCTTTCTGTTTACAGAATTTGCACCAGGGCTTCTTTTGGCCTTTTCCCTTGTTGGATTGTGACTCCCCACCAGATGCAGATTTTTGGGGCCCTTGTGAAGACTTCTGGTCTTTTGACTTATCCCCACCTTTCTCAGAGCCCTTAGGATCTTGCTTCTTGGTGTCACCCCCTTGGTTCTGGGGTTTCTGCCTCACCCTAGTTCTGACCCAATTGTCTGCCTTCTTTCCCAATTCTTGGGGAGAGGTCAGATCCGAGTCCACCAGGTACTGATGCAACAACTGGTTCTGGCAATTATTAAGGATCTGTTCTCTCATCATCAGATTATACAATCCCTTGAAATCAGTAACCCTACTGCCAACCAGCCAACCCTCCAGAGCCTTGGTTGCACAATCAACAAAGTCAGTCCAGTCCTGAGTCTGTGCCTTCTGGGTGTCTCTGAACTTCAACCTGTACTGCTCAGTGGTTAAGCCAAACCCATCTATCAGTGCACTCTTCAGGACTTCATAATCATCAGCATCCTCTTCTCTAACAGTGAGGAGCTTGTCTCTACCTTTATCTGAAAAGGAGAGCCACAAGATTGCTGCCCACTGCTTTTGGGGGACCTGCTGTACTCTACAGGCCCTCTCCATAGCAGTTATCCACTTGTGGATATCATCCCCACTCTGGTAGGGAGGAACAACCTTGCTCAGGTTCCTATGGTCTGGAATAGATTCTCTGCCTCTAGGAACACTGTTGCTGCCACCAAGGGGTTCTAACCCCTCTCTTCTAGAAGCTCTCTGGATCTCCAGGGCTTCTCTATCCAGTGCCAACTGCTTGGTTCTGAGGGCAACTCTTGCTTCCTCATACTGCAGCAGTTTGCAAATTCTTTCAGAGGAGGTCTCTCTTATGGGAAAGTATGAGTTCCTCTGGTGGACAAATTCTCTGCCAGAGTGATAAGAGTGCTCAGATTCCCTGGAAGGGGACCTATGCCTCTCGTCCACTCTGTCAGTTCTCTTAGGGAGAATTCCTCTGTCCTTTTCAGGCCCCTTGAGGCCTGGCCCTTCAATCACAGAGTCCTGGTCATTCGGATTTTCATCGTCTGACCCAGATACTGTAATTGACCCACCCACTGATTCAGACCCATTAGCTCCTAGAGCCAATCTAAGATCATCTGCTGTCAGCAGATCTATCAGGTGTAGGGTTGAGGGATTCTGTCCTAGCCTCAGGTGTCTTTCAACACACATGGCTCTCAAGTCAGAGAAAGCCATGTCCTTATACTGAGGCTGAGTGGATCCACTGGTTCCACCCTTTAAGGACATTCTAGTGTTGTGCAGTGTTGTACTACCTACACTAGTTTGTGGCCTACTGATACTAGCTTGAGCTGTAGAAAGGGTGTGCTATCCCTTGGCACACAGCTCTAAGTTCAGTAGAACTTATTGATACTAAGCTTGACTTTATATGTACCTTAAGTACCTATAGTGGTTTTCAGTTAGTAATTCAAATAGAGATTTTCTGGTAAAACAATAGCAAGCTGGAATCCCACACGCTGCCCACCAATGTGAGAAGTTGGCCTGGTATATGCTGCTCACTAATTAAAGTGGACACCTTGCACCAGAACAATTCGACTCTTATGGTAGATAGGTTTAAGACAACCTTTATAGAAAGCTATCCTAGTGGTAGCTGTGGAGAGCAGCCTTCAGGCTAAGTCTTGAAGAAATGTAAAGCAGCTTGTTTTACCACACAATCTCTTGAATCACCAAATGAAAAGACACCACACAGGTATATATATATCAAATATATATGTATTTATTAATAAACACTCTCTACTAATCTCTTTATGAGATCAGAGGTCAGGAACATATGTACAAGTCAAATATTATCAGAATAAGTTTGGCACAATTGAATATTACAATCTTAGTTTGCTAGACCTAGGTCTAGGGCATCTAGAATCGAGGGACCCCCAAGAACCACCCCAGGTAGTTGTAGGAGACCCACAGGGGACGGACGCGGTGACCTGGCACCGGTGCGAATCCTGTACGAGTCTATGCACTCAGATGCGATTGAGATATCAACGTTAAAGGTCCCTTGCGTGTTCGAGGCGAACACACCGATCAGTCTTTGTACGAGTCGAAGGACGCGGTTACAGATGGAATTGCAAGGGAGTTGGACGCGGTGTGTCTAACACAGACGCGAACCATGTACGAGTCAGTGCGATAGTCGCATTTGGAAAGTAAGAGTTTTTGGACACTTCGAGGGAAGCTACAAGCAAGTCACTTACAGGGTAAGTAGTTCTAGGGCCCACACCCACAGGAGCACCGTAGTGCTGAAGTTACCTCACCCAGGGGAGCCGGGTGCATAGGTGTTCTTTGGTGTAGGGTCGCGGCGTCGTTTTCAATGGGAGCCAGTGAAGACTTGCTGCTTGCGCCAACAGGAGAAGTGTCCACGGGAATCCAAGCCTGGATTCAGAAGATGGAAGACCTGAAAGCAGAGGGGACAGTGTTCAAAGTCACTTGGCAGTGACTCGGGGCAAGGAAGATGGATGCCCACAGTCGTCGCAAGATTCAGGTCGTTCGCAGTTGCCTTGACTCTTCAGCCACGAGGTCCAGGAGGCGTTGACGATGACCAGGAGCTGGATTCGGCGTGTCCCACAATGTCTGCAGCTTACTGCGGTGTCGGCAACTCGATCGGAGCCAACAAGCCTTGGTAACAGCAAGTCTCGGGGAAAGTGTGAAGAGGCAATGGCGCAGACCAGCAAGGTCTGTGGGACTCACTCCGCGAAGGTAAGTCAGGGCAGGCCTGGAGCAACCAGGGGAGCCCTTTGGTTTCTTTAGAAAGTCTTCTGGGGACCCACAAGCCGGCTGGCAAGGGATCGCGAAGATGCCTCGGGAGGATTCACTCACAGGGGCCCACGGTCACTCGGGACGTGGTAGGCCTCTGATCTTAGGAGGAATTCCTGCTGGAGGCTGGGACCACACGTGGTCCAAAGCACAAGTTCGTAGAACGTTGTGAAGGGGTTGCACTCGACAATAGTGCACAGTACCCAGGGGTTGCGGTTCCTCATTACTCTTGGGGGTCCACTGGCCTCAGCTTCGCTGGAGACTCACGATGGCCTTTGAGAAGTCAGGAAATCCACTTCTTGGGCTGCAGGGACTTCGGACTCCGGCGGGAACGGCGTAGTTTGCGACCGTCAATTGTAGTTTTTGGTGCCTGCCAAGCAGGGGAGTCACTCCTTGACTCCAAGGGAGATTCTTCAGTCTTCCAAAGGTAGTGGAACGTCGAAGGTCCGGGATTCTTCTTGTAGAGCGTCGTCCAGGGAAATCTAGGGTGCAATGCACAGGTTCCCCCTCTTATACTAAAAGAAAGGGAGGGACTAGCTCTATGACCCTACCTATGGGAGGGTCAGGGGAGTGGGTGGCTACACCCACTTCCCTTTGTCCAGTTTCGCGCCAGAGCAGGGACAGGTAGCCCCTAAGCCGGTTTGAACTGGCATATGCACAGAGGAGCCTTCTGCTCCCCCAGTGCAGGACTTCAAAGCACTCTAAGAGTGCACCCACCCAGCCCCAATACACTAAACCCTGTCTGGAAGGTGGTCACACCCCTTGGGACAGGATATCTATTGTTGGGCTTCCTCCACTGCGAGTGTTGGTCATCAGCAGGAGGGCAGCCCAGTGTCTGTGACTGGTGGCATCCATTTTGTGATGCCAGGGCTCTGCAGGATTCTACCGCGTTTCCACAGTAGGTACATGTCTATCCCTCTAGAAGGGTGGAATGCTACCCCGCCGCCAGGACTGGCGGGGGGTAGTATTCCAAGATGTTTGACACCAAACACGACATGTTTCGATGCAGCCATTCCAAAGTTAGCATTTTACAGCGAGGATATAATGCACTTAAAAGTATATGGTTTAACCGCATCCACAAACAGCACCAGAGAATGGACTCTGAGAGCTGCAGAGGGGCCCTGCTCAGGCAGAGGCACCCCCTCACATAGAAGCCAAGCACCCTGCCCTCAGGATTGATAGGGCCTGCCTTAGGGGTGACTGGTAGGTTTATGTGTGTGTGCAGGAGAGATATAGGAAACCTATATCTCAGTGAGGGGTGCTAGCACCACCTCACCCAGGCTGCAGTAGCAGGCCTGTGGTGTCAGATTTAGTCTGCTTCCCAGGGGTGGCATAATACATGCTGCAGCCCCTGGTAGGCCTGTGAAGTACCTATGCCCTTGGTACCTAAGGTACCATATACTAGGGACTCATAAGGTACCACAGTATCCAATCACTAGTGCACCGAGAGTGCACTCCAAATCGTTTAGAGAGAACTGAGAGGCTGGGGCCCTGATTAGCAGGGGCCCAGCCAGACTATAGCCAGAAACCAGTGTAAACATCAGAAAAAAAAGTGGGGGCAACATAAGAGGCAGATCCTACTCTCCTACATCGTCACTAGGCATATTCATTTGGAAGTGCCGCTAAAGAGTATTCAGAGCATACGTGCTTGCCGGCTGCCTGAAGGCCGCATCCGTCTCCATCCGCGCTCGTGCAGCGTGCAAGAAGGAACCGGATGTACTGATCCAATTTAAACCCGACAAACCCCAGCACACGCCCTGTCGAGACACCATCCCAATTGTCGCCTCGTGCACCCCTCCCCGCTACCCCCGCTCCCTTACGGTCCTGAGCCGCACACTCCGAAACTCCGAGAGAGGGGGGGGTGGGTGATTGCCGTCTTCGAAGGGGCCGCCTACTCCCTCAGGGAGGGGAGGAGAAGAGAGGCTGGCTAGGCCATAGCGGCCATTAAACCCCCTTGCTCCGACCCAAAATAGACTCAAAATGCGCCTCCGGCCGCTGGCCAAAAGACCCGACAGGCCTCCGCGCAGGGCCGGACCTAGAAGTCCCAAGCCGGCATCTTAGGCGGGCTCCCATTGTCGCTGGCCAATGGATTGGGGCCGGGGATGGACTCACCTCCCACTATGCAGACCTCGACATCCGCAAACGACGGCGTTTCCCGACGGTTGTAAGACCCTACAAGACGGCGTGCCCGGCGCAACAGAGGACGCCAAGGTGGCCGGGGGAGGCATAAATACCCTCCCCGAATCCTCGGCGCGCCAGAAGTGAAGCGCATCGCGCGCCAATGCAAGGGGGTGGGGACTCCTTCCTGAGTCCCAACACTGTTAGGGGGGGTGGTGCTAGTGCCCAAATGGCACTAAAGGGCTGCCCTTTTAGGATGGCCCCCTGCGTGGGCCGCAGGCAGCCGCAGTCACTGTGTGTATACTGCCATGCGCATATGGCTGCTGCATGTACATATACTGCATCTCAAAGTCATCAGTGCCGATGTCTGTTCTCCGGTGACAGTAGAAATCATTGACTTAAATTAGTATATGGATGTGCATAGCAATGTAAACGAACCCAGGATGCTTGCCCCCTCCCTCAGCCAAAACACAACAACACACAGAAGAGATAACTTTAACCAATGAGAGGCTGCAGAGGGTGGAGACTATATTTGCAAGGGACAGATCAGGGAAACAGGAACGACCTATAGTGGGTTTGACAGCAGCACTGCTCCAACGTAGTTTGAATGTGTGTCTAGACAACACCAACCAAGCAATTGTGTGTTGTGTCGAACAGGCTCAGTGCGGGATGCAGACAGACCAAAAACGCAAGCAAATTAAACGCTATGGTGTTTGGAGAATCTCTCAGTTTGTTTATTTGGAGGCGGGGAAGGACATATTAGACACTTCTGCATTGCACCCAATTGCCTTTCCCTTGTTATAATCTCATTGGGCCTATCGTCCGTTTCAGCAGGCGGACTTCAATCAGGGATTGGATAGCAGACGATGACGCCCCTGACAACAAAGGTGAAGTTGGAGAAAAATGTAATAAAAAAATAAATAAAGTCTATGTGGAAAGAGGGAGGCAAACGGAAAGAGGGAGGCAAACGTCACATCTCCTCCCCTGCCTGTGTCAGTTTAAACTGAGCAGAGAATGGACATTTTTAAATTGCAGCAGAGCTAGAAATAAATTGTGTCGATCTAGTGGCAGCAGTTTTCGGTTGTCAAGAAGAGGGAGAGACCAGGCGGTGCTGACCTGTTCATGTATGCCCCCATCCCCAAATTAAGCGCTGGGGCGATAGACAATAGAGCGAGATTAAGGTAGCAAGTGGTACAACATACGGGCACTGGATGGCAGGATGCGACAAGGCGTGGTGCGGAGTTTTTTGTGTGTCAGGTGGACACCTGGGAGAGGAGGGGCATACGTAAAAAAGGGAGAGAGGGCTGAGCAGTGCCTTTACCTGCTCGCCCTCAGAAAGTGTGGGAGGAGCGGTGCCAGTCCATAGTGGCGGATCGTGCAATGCCGGGACAAGGGGGTATTCTGAAAAGCTGTGGGTCTGTGGGGAAAGTCAAGAATGCCAGCTCAGCGGTGCAGTGGATAGTCTGCCAGTGAGGTGACAGGGCAGTCTGAAGGAAGTCACGATAATTTAGGAAGAGGCATTTCTAGTCCGGTATCTGGTCCGAGCAGCTGTAGGGGCACACAGCAACCAGGTTTGATGTGCCAGTGTGGCAGGCCACGTTCTGCTGTAGCATCACATTTGGGTGAGGTGGCGAGCCTGCGAGTTACAGGGAAGTTACAATAGGAGAAGCGGATATATCTGTCTGTGCTGGCTTTTCTTTGAGCAGTCAGGATTAGCAAGGTTTGGGCAACTGGTGTATGGGATCCTGTTAAATAGTGGGCATCGAAATTGCAATGTCTACGAGAGTCCAGAAGCAAGCATTAGAAACAAGGGGTTGATTACGGGTGTTCTGTGGCACGGGATGTACTGGCATCAGTGGTCATAACTCTTTCTGCTGGTAGGAGCTCACTGCCAGCGACAGACAACAGTGACAAGCAACAAACAGCTCATACTTGATGTTATTTTGCAAGACATCTGAGGGATTCGCTTGTCATTTGTGTGGGCAGGCACAGAGTTCTGCAATAATGTGTGAAGCCCTCCTTCTCTCTCAAAGGCAGGCAGCACTGGTAGCTCCCCCTTGTGCCTGGCGCTCTATTCCAGGACAACCACCAGAAAGTTTAGGTGTGCCTGTTGGATCGGGCTACAGAAAGCAGCAGCCCATGTCGTCTCAAACTGGAGACTGAACTGCAGTAAGCCACCAGGCACGTGGTAGGTAGCGATGAACCCCCAAAGGTTTCGCCGTGTTTGGCTCCCCGCTCCGAGGCGAACAGCAAACCCTTTGTGCTTGTCTCCACTCCAGATCGCGAAGAGCAGGCACAGACAGCTGTGCCCCCTGCTCTGAGGCAGGCAGCAGCACAGCCCTCCCTCTCCATCTGCCTGGCTCCGCTGCTCTGCTGTGGGGTCGGCGCAGGCTGGAGCCCGCTGGCTGATTGGAAGAGAGGGGGAGGCAGAGCAGAGAGAGCAAGATGGAGGGGCGGGGGAAGAGCCGCTCTCTGCGGGGACTGGAGCCAGGGGCAGCAGCGAGACCGCAGAGCTGGAGAGCAGACAAAGCAGCCACAGGAAGGGGGAAGGGAGGGCGAGCAAAGACCGAAGCGAGGAGATCCAGTACAGAGGAAGAAGGGGCGATCCAGCGCCCGACGGAGAAACATGTGCGACCTAGCACCGCGCTAAAGTAGGCGAAGGAAAATCCAGCACTGGTCTGAGGAAGACTGGTGAATCCAACAGCGGAGTAAATAAGAGAAAAGGCGATCCAGCACCGGGCTAAGGGGGAGCGTGGCAATTACAACACCGGGCTAATGAGGACAGATCCAGCACCAGGCTAAGGTAGAGGAGATTCTCCCGAACCGGGTTAAGAACGGGGACCATGCATCGGGGTAAAGAAGGAAAGGCGAGCCAGCAAGAGGATAAATAAGCGGAGATCCTGCAGAATCGGGCTAAGAAGGGGAGAACGATACATCAAGCACCGGAGGTAAAAAGAAGAGAGCCATCGCGAAGGTTAAAAGGGTGAGATTTAGTAAAAACGGTGCAAGTACGAATCTAGCGCTGGAGTAAGAATAGACCATCCAGGGCACCTAAGGAAAACAAGCAAAAAAAGTGCCTACCCAGTAATTAAAGGGCACTGGATAACGCCGCGAGCAAACGATCCAGTCCGGGTGGGCGGGGCCAAAAGGAGACAGGGCGGTAACAAGGAGGGACTAAAAAGCCTCGTTCACAATAGAAAGCCAGCGTTTAGCATTAACTATGACGCAAGCCAATGAGAAGAAGGGGCGGGGCTTAAAGCACCCTTCTGAAAGCTGCTCGATTACAAGAAGCCTCGCAGAGCGAGAAGCGCATGCGCGCTGCAACGCAGGTCTGCGAGACCTAAAAAGAGAGACAGTGGCATGAGTGGTGTGCACAACATCAAAATGAAGTAGCCCTTTTTTTTTTTGCTTTTTCGGTCCCACGAAAAGCTTTTCTCTTATTTTTTCTTTAATTTCTTAGCCATGATGCATAGCATCTGGGATGCTGTACAGCATGACTGAAAAACATTGGCAAAGCCAATAGGTCCAAACGGCAAGATCTATTGGCTTTGCCAATGTTTTTTCTAGCTGTAGACTGTAGCTACCCATTCGAATGAACACTCATGAAGGTTATTGTGGATGAAAATGTACGCTGTCACTCACACATTGCCCTAGTGCAGAGGGAGCCCAGTGGTTCTTCTGAATTCGCCTAAGACAATTGATCTCATTCTGCGGTTTATTTAACACAATAATTAGTTATTGTTAAAGGCTTTTGCCATAGAATCGACATAAAAACTAACCGAGCTCACTAGCATCTGCTGTTTCAATGACCCTCTGGGGTGTAACTTGAGTATGTTAGGCGTGCTGTTTCCTTTCCATTATTAGATTGAATTTGGAAATACCCACTGGATTTACTTATCAGATGCAATAATGTGAATGTAACACTTCACAGATGTTCAGTATTAAGAGGAAGGGTATTGCTAATAATTGGAAAAAAACAACGACATTAGAATGCCAAAATACTCTGCATTATTGTCTTAAGTGTCATGTGGAATGTAGCATAACTGCACATCTGCCTAATTCTCAACCTTGCTCATCATTCACGGGTTAAATATCCCAATTTGCTGCCATCAGATGAGCGTTTATATCCTCAGGGACATATTGTGGCAGTAGTTTTTTCAGTTTCTCTAAGACTTTGGGTCTCATTTAGAGTTTAGTGTGTTGAGAGCGCCCCCAAAAAGTGCTGACGCTCCTACCTCTTACCAAACTAGTAGTTCCTGCCAGAGCCGTTTTAAGACATGGGCAAAGTGGGCTCAGCCCCAGGGCCCCAGCCTTTCAGGGAAGGCCCTGATAGAGCCAGCTCTATTCTGCAGAGTCTTGCCCTGATGACCTTGAATAATTCTTAAACATATTGTTTTAAATTCCGTTTTCCTTTCATTTTAATGTGGGTGATGTGTGAGAGTCTATCACAGACACTTCGCAGAGAAATGTTTTGTTTATGATTCATGCAACAACCATAAAAAAAGTTCTTTTAGATATCAAAACAGGACCTCAGATATGAGAAATGGGAGGGTGTCACAGAGATTATTTGCAGTAGGTTCACTGACAGAATATCGATGTAAAAAATATAGATGTAAAAAATATCGATGAAAAAATATAGAATGCCAAAATATCGACTCCCTATACTTACAGATAAGTACAAAAATATCGGGAAAAATATCGATGTTAAAAAGATATTTGTACAAAATATTGATATTTATACACAAATAAAATAAAATAATAAATATTAAATATATTAAATAATAAAATCAATTTTAAAAAAGAAAGTAGATTTAATATAAATTTTAACAAATATGACAAATAAACTTAATTAAAAAAAGTTAAACACACATACATAATAATTAATATAAATATATATATATATTTTCTTTGAAACATTAATAAACTATTAGTTTTATAATTTAAAAATGTATATATATATATATTTCTTCGAAAATGCCAATAACACGCGCTCTCAGAATCTCGTGCAGCGAAAGTTATTTATTTAAGGTAACGCGTTTCGGAAGCAAAGCTTCCTTGATCACACAAGGAACCCATTGCAAATCGTGGAGTTTACATAGTGATGGTAATGGCAGTAGAGAGAGGACAGCAAACATTACAAAAGGAAATTGGCGGCCATCTTAGAATACCTAAACCGTTTCAAAGTATTAATAATATACGAGTGTTCGCATACCTTTCTGCACATATGATATAATATATATCTGCCCATCAGGTTACATATACAAATGCTTTGTACAAGAAATGGTAATAAATTCATTCAATATTAACTACGCATTCTACATTATTTCGTAGCCTTAAAATTAACATCGCCATGAAATATGGAACATGAGCGCTACAGAGTGCGTGAGCCGAAATGTGCATGCAACCAAAGACCTCATAAGTTACATGGCCCACTTCGCACTGCTTGTCCCTTACATAGGGAGCCGATTCTACTGCGTGCAAAATGCTGGCCAAATTAGAACCTCTGGTACACTGTAATTCGCGGTGAGATTCTCGTGATACACAGAAGTGTTGAGACAGCAGGGAATACCCTGGCAGGGCACTTTATAATGAGCATTGGCTGATTACATGCGCTATGCACTTCTGTGTATCACGAGAATCTCACCGCGAATTACAGTGTACCAGAGGTTCTAATTTGGCCAGCATTTTGCACGCAGTAGAATCGGCTCCCTATGTAAGGGACAAGCAGTGCGAACTGGGCCATGTAACTTATGAGGTCTTTGGTTGCATGCACATTTCGGCTCACGCACTCTGTAGCGCTCATGTTCCATATTTCATGGCGATGTTAATTTTAAGGCTAAGAAATAATGTAGAATGGGTAGTTAATATTGAATGAATTTATTACCATTTCTTGTACAAAGCATTTGTATATGTAACCTGATGGGCAGATATATATTATATCATATGTGCAGAAAGGTATGCGAACACTCGTATATTATTAATACTTTGAAACGGTTTAGGTATTCTAAGATGGCAGCCAATTTCCTTTTGTAATGTTTGCTGTCCTCTCTCTACTGCCATTACCATCACTATGTAAACTCACGATTTGCAATGGGTTCCTATGTGATCAAGGAAGCTTTGCTTCAGCAACGCGTTACCTTAAATAAATAACTTTCGCTGCACGAGATTCTGAGAGCACGTGTTATTGGCATTTTCGAAGAAATTATTTGCCGGTTTGCACCACCGGGGTCATCGCGCCACCGGTCTACGGGCGGAGCTCCCAGGAGGGGCGTTTGTGGCTGTATATTGACAGAGGGAGCCCTGCCGGCCGCTTTCCCCAAAGAAAACTGCACTGGTCATTCTTAAGAAAGGAAACTCTGTTAGTGGCAAGACGGACTCCCAGGAGCTCCCGGACCGGCGTCCCAGAGGTAAGCCTCGTACTGGGGTACACTTGGGGGCTGGCGCATTCACGTGCGTTGGGTCCACCGGGTGTAGCACCTAAGGGGGGGCGTCTCTTGTTGGCTGTGTTGGAGGCTTTCTGGTGGGAGGGCTACACGGGAGAAGCCGGTATATGGCATTAAGGCCGAAGTATTCACTCTTTTCTACCCGCGACCCGCGAAATACGGGGGTGTAGTAGTCCATCACATCCGTGCTGCAAGGAGACCAGACAGAAGGTGGCAACCGGAACCTCCAAGTAGGAGGGGAATCACGCACAACTTAGTTATTTACAAACAAGAGGAGCCTGAAACCACTATAAGGCATTACAAAAGGTACAATTTAGCTGCACTCAGCTAAACACATAGGATCACTTCTTTCACTTGTGGCAGCATGGATGAAGAATCGTCAAGACGCCTGGCGGCCCAAACTTTACTTGCACGGGCGCCAGGGAAAACACAGATTTGTGCTACAGTTCCTAGAAATAATGACAACACTTTAACTTTGCAGTTGAGAAAATATGAGAAACTTAAGAAGGCAGAAACCTCCAAGTGGTGGGAGGCAGTTTCCCTTCAGGACTATGTAGATAAAACCATGGTCCCACGGGGACTGCGTATCTATACCACACCTTCTTACGAATCACCCAACCCACGCATGCTTGAGGAATGGTCAGAAAACTCTTCAACAAGCTCAAGAAACATGTTATGTATCCTCATTAAATATGCATGGGAAGACCGGGATATAATCATGAAGGAAATCGCCGAATTGGAAGAGGAATTTAAGAAAAACACAGACCAGACTACAATATCTAAATTCAAAGATGAGTTGAAAAAAAGAATGATACAATATGAAGAGGATATAAAACTCAGAAAGCAACGGAAACTTCACCGCGATTGCGCAGACTATGAGAGCGGGCGGATCCTTACTTACAGCAGGAAATTCGATCACCTGTACGATTACCAGCCCAAAGAAATTACTGATAATCAAGAAGAAGGCGAGAACAGCACACCGGCACCCGCTATCATGAACAGTGACTCAGAGACAGACATTTCAGTACATACTTCAAGTACAACCTCAGAAGTAGAAGTCATTACCCGTCAGGCAACTTTTTTAGACGAATACCGAACGCTGAGGAGGGGGCGACAAACGGTGAACATAACCCCCCAACCGACACCGAAAAGGAGAGGCCAACGGGGACGAGGAAGAGGAAGGGGAAGAGGAAGAGGCAGGGGCGAAGTAAACAACGACGCAGTCGACGAAAACACCAGATACAGAAGAAAAGAAAATGGACCAAAGCCAGTGGGAACCGGACGGGGCATGAGAAAGAGGAAGTAACCATGATGGACACAAACATGGTAAACAAAACTATTATTAATCTGACTAGTCGCACTCTTTCCTTTCTCGAAAAGAAAACACTATGGGGCCGATTCCGATTCCGGCCGGAAAACGTACCAACCGACTCGGAGCCAGAATACATTCCGACCGACACGCATCGGTGCAGCCCGACCCGCCAAGTACGATGAGAAGCGAGCAAAACCCGACCGACTCGTACGGAACACAAGCCGAACGACCGAGCCGCGCGGAAAACAGCAATCCGTCCGGAAAAACACGCGATTCGAACCGACCGACTCGCACCCGGAACAATACCGAACGAGACGTACCCGCGAACTCCCACCCGCCAAGTACGATGCAAGGCGTGGAAAACACGACCGAGTCGCACGGAGGACAAGCCGTACGACCGACACGCATACAAAACTGCGAGCCGAAGCAACCCAAAACACCGCGACCGACGCGTACGCTGCATAGAAAACAGCACAAACACAGCGTGAACGAAACGGACAAGCCCGTACGAGACAACTGCAGGGTCCGACTCGGTCACAAGAACGTCTCCTACATGCACGAAAAGTACAAAGGGAAAATACACAAAAAAAGGCCAAACAAGCAATTACAAAGCCAATACATACTGGGGGGGAGGGGCAGGGAACAAAGACACACCCACAACTCCACCCATATAAAGGACACAAATCCCTACCATGATCCTTTGCAAATTCAAATTACCTGCCAGCACTCAACAGACAGCAACCACACACCCACAGCTCATCCATCACACAAGCCACACACCATCAGCACCACAACAAATAGAAACCTCACATACACCTAGCAAAACACACACTCACACACCTTCACCTGCACACCAACACACACATCACTCACCATCACCACCCATCACCATGCCCCCAAAGAAGAATCACAAGTTCCTAGATAGTGAATTGGAAGTCCTGGTAGATGAGATCCTCAGGGTAGAGCCACAGCTCTTTGGTACACTGGTCCAACAGACACCCATGTCACAGAAAACAAAGATGTGGGAGAGGATCGTCGACAGGGTGAATGCACAATCACCATGTTTGCGCACAAAGACAGACATCCAGAACAGGTGGTATGACGTGCGCAGGAGGGTCAAGGAGCTGTTGAAGAAGGACTACATCTTGAGCCAACATACCGGCAGTGGCCCTCCTGCCAAGCCACTATACCTCAGGCCCTAGGAGGAGAAGGTGCGGGCCATGCTACCACCAGTGAGCGTCTATGGACTAGAAAACATCCCAGAGCCTGGTGAGTACACAACAAATGTACACAATATTCTGCGACTACACACACACATCACTGTCAAGGGGAGAGTCAAACCATGCACTCTTAGCAAATACACAGCAAGCAGAACAGAATCATCCCAAAATGTGTATGTCACTCAGAGAAACACAACACATGCCATCACAAAGTGACATTTAACTGTGTCATCACATGTACAAACACAACTACAACTACAGCTAGGCAGTGGCACAAATATAACTGACAAACACATCCAGACAAGTAGCCACCACTACAACACCACCACACAGTGAAGCCCACTGAAAGAAAGGAAATATGTGTATGCTGGGCAAGTCAGTGTAGCCAATAGCATGATGGGAGTTGTAGGCACAGATATTGCTCACCCTCACAATTGGCCCATCAACACCACTCTCAACCATGCTCACATCACAGGGAGTGGAAAAGGACTCACAAGATGGCTGACACTGGCTACTGCTGTGGGGAGCACAAGGCCCTGCTGGCAACTGTGCAACAACCAACAGCAGGACACCACTGACTGACATCCTGAAAGACAACTTGCACTCCTTGCAATGGAAGCACGGTCCATGGTGGGATATCTGGCTGGGTGGGAAGGAGGACTCACAGCACTGACCATAGTCACAAGCACCTCCCCTCACACACCCCTCAAAACAAACTCCACAGAACACACCTGGCGGAATGCAATGCCTCACATCCTAACTCAAGATCCCACAAAGAACCACCACCCTGGGTCATGCTGTGTGAAGCACAGGGACACTCCTGGGACATTTAGCCAAACAACTGCCCGGACAACACTCCCAGCCATCCTGTCAGCACAGGCAGCCCACCCCACAGGGAAGCAGAGTCAAAAGGAAGGAAGTATGGGCATGCTGGGAAGGGGGTGGAGGCAATAGAATGATGGGAGTTGTAGGCACAGATATTGCTCACCCTCACAATTGGCCCATCAACACCACTCTCAACCATGCTCACATCACAGGGAGTGGAAAAGGACTCACAAGATGGCTGACACTGGCTACTGCTGTGGGGAGCACAAGGCCCTGCTGGCAACTGTGCAACAACCAACAGCAGGACACCACTGTCAGCCATCTTGCCATTGCTCTCACACTCACACACACTGAAGTCCACCCAAAAGCAAGTAAGTATGGGCATGCTGGGAAGTGGGGTGGAGGCAATAGCATGATGGGAGTGGTAGCCACAGATATTGGTCACCCCCACAACTGTCCCATCAACACCACCCTGAACCATGCGCACATCACAGGGAGTGGAAAACAACTGACAAGATGGCTGACACTGGGCACTGCTGTGGGGAGCACAAGGCCCTGCTGGCAACTGTGCAACAACCAACAGCAGGACACCACTGTCAGCCATCTTGCCATTGCTCTCACACTCACACACACTGAAGTCCACCCAAAAGCAAGTAAGTATGGGCATGCTGGGAAGTGGGGTGGAGGCAATAGCATGATGGGAGTGGTAGCCACAGAAATTGGTCACCCCCACAACTGTCCCATCAACACCACCCTGAACCATGCGCACATCACAGGGAGTGGAAAACAACTGACAAGATGGCTGACACTGGCTACTGCTGTGGGGAGCACAAGGCCCTGCTGGCAACTGTGCAGCAACCAACAGCAGGACACCACTGACTGACATCCTGAAAGACAACTTGCACTCCCTGCAATGGAAGCACCTTCCATGGTGGGATATCTGGCTGGGTGGGAAGGAGGACTCACAGCACTGACCATAGTCACAATCACCTCCCCTCACACACCCCCTCAACACATACTCCAGAGAACCCACCTGGCGGAATGCAATGCCTCACATCCTAACTCAAGGTCCCACAAAGAACCACCACCCTGGGTCATGCTGTGTGAAGCACAGGGACACTCCTGGGACATTTAGCCAAACAACTGCCCGGACAACACTCCCAGCCATCCTGTCAGCACAGGCAGCCCACCCCACAGGGAAGCAGAGTCAAAAGGAAGGAAGTATGGGCATGCTGGGAAGGGGGGTGGAGGCAATAGCATGATGGGAGTTGTAGGCACAGATATTGCTCACCCTCACAATTGGCCCATCAACACCACTCTCAACCATGCTCACATCACAGGGAGTGGAAAAGGACTCACAAGATGGCTGACACTGGCTACTGCTGTGGGGAGCACAAGGCCCTGCTGGCAACTGTGCAACAACCAACAGCAGGACACCACTGTCAGCCATCTTACCATTGCTCTCACACTCACACACACTGAAGTCCACCCAAAAGCAAGTAAGTATGGGCATGCTGGGAAGTGGGGTGGAGGCAATAGCATGATGGGAGTGGTAGACACAGATATTGGTCACCCCCACAACTGTCCCATCAACACCACCCTGAACCATGCGCACATCACAGGGAGTGGAAAACAACTGACAAGATGGCTGACACTGGGCACTGCTGTGGGGAGCACAAGGCCCTGCTGGCAACTGTGCAACAACCAACAGCAGGACACCACTGACTGACATCCTGAAAGACAACTTGCACTCCCTGCAATGGAAGACCTTCCATGGTGGAATATCTGGCTGGGTGGGAAGGAGGAGCGGATGACAACCAAATACAACCAATGCAGACCATGTACACACCCCAACATTCACATAGAAATGCCCAAATAATGCAGGACAATGTGCTACACCAATATCAACCCCTGACTGTGACAACTTAGGACAATGCAATGTACAGGCCCGCATCCAGAGGCACAGTCACAACTGTCAGGTGTGTCAACCATTGATGCCTGCAGAAACATAACATACATTGTGTGTGTCTCCCAAAAACAGGTGATGATGGGGACACAGCAGCAGATGCTGAGGAGTCCTCGTCTCAGGCTCAAGAGGATACGGAGCTCACTGGTGTGGAACAGCCTCTGCCCTCCTCGGATGAAGAAGACTTACCTGGCACCTCCGGAGCAAGTCATCATGCAGCACCAGCAGGACCACCAGCTGCACCCCCTGCACCCACCTCTCCAATGACTGTCAACACACATACCACCCCTGCCGACATGGACAGACCAAGGAGCAGCACCACCACCAGCACAGGGACCCTGGACCAACGTGGGGCCATGGACACCACCACCACCAACAACCCACAAGGTGGCCCAGGGTCACCTGTGCCTGCCACCTCAGGTACTGCATGTGTCACCAGGGCTGGTGGGAGGGGTGGGAGACATAGGTCGCTGCTCACAGAGGGGTCTGGACTGCATGATGACCCACAACTGGAACGCATAGCCGATGCGTACCAGTCCAGCACCGGAGAGTTCAGCCAGGTAGTGGGGCTCCTCAGGGACATTAAACAGCAGCAGGCTGCCCATCATGCCCGCTTGGACTCACACATGTCCCGCATGGAGTCCAAGTGGGACACACTGCAAGAGATGACGGCGGTGCATAGGGATATATTACAATGCCTCCGCCAGATGAGCAGCAACCAGTCAACACCTCCCTGTGTGCCCACAACATCTGGTGCTGAAACAACTGCAACTGCCACAGGGAGGGCGGATGACTCTGGAGGAGTCCCCTGCACTGCAGCAGCCTGCACTTGAGGGTCACCCCCCAAAGAAGAGGGGCCGTCCGAGGAGGGGCAAGTGAGAGGCCGATGGCCATGTGCAACCCCCAGGAAGCCAAAACCTGTTCTGGATAATCACCTTTGTGCGCAAACTGTTCACCCTGTTGACTGCAACACAACTCTCCCACATGACATGGGGAGCTCAAGTTGGACCAATGTCTCTGATTACTGGGGACTTTACTCTGGACATTTCTGCTACCAGGACTTCCAAATTATCTAGGAACTTTGGATCACAATCACAATGTACAGCACCCAACAACCTGTGCACTATACTCACACATGTATGTTAATAAACTCACTTATACACCATACTTGCCTCTGTTGTGATTCCTATGTTGTCTCAGAAGTTGCGATGATGATCGGGGAAATGACACTGTGCATGCTAACTGCTACAGCAAGTACAACACCGGCATGTGAGTCATGGCGACGTCACACATATGGGGGAGGCACACCACCAGGGCTACACAACACATACACACCATGGCCATCTGACTCATCGCCTACACTGATGTTGCCAGGAAATACGTTGCATTGCACAGACCCAACACCTATTCACAGTCTGTGTTAACTAGCCCACTGGTGCAGTAAGCAAATGTCAGTCAGATGTGTGACCACAGACAACGCACATCACAAAGTGAAGCACAGGTTTATTACACATTTGCAACATGTTGTAACCACCACAGATGCAAGGTAATCCCACCTGGCAGCGGGCACACAGTCAACAAGTGTAGAAGGAAGGAAGTCCATGGGTGTGGTGCACATCACCTGTAGGGACACAACAGCTACCACCCGGGAAGTCGAATCACGGTGTTGGGGATCACAGTTGACCAAATGACTCTGAAAGTACCCTGTGAAGGACAGAAATGACACACAGTCAAAAGCACTGAAGAACAGGACAGAACTGCAATACTCATGCACAATACATGTTACAAGATACCCACCCAGAACCAAGTTAGCATGTCAACACTGTTGGGGAGTACAGACTACCTGCAAGGACACATCGCTACATGCATACAGACATGTAGCCCATGGACACACTCAAACAGCACCAGAGCACCACCAACACATATCATGCAAACTCACATCATTGACATGCCATCTCTGGATACTCACATTCAGCTGAAAAAGTTGGTGATGAGCTGTGTGCGGACATCACCATCATCATCATCATCATCACTGGCATCGTGGTCCAGGCCAGGATCCTCCACAGGTGGTGGACGTTGGTCATCGTCATCCAGGATGAGAGGCAACTCCTTCCGCACTGCCAGGTTGTGGAGCATGCAGCAGACGATGATAATCTTGCACACCTTTGCTGGGGCATATGGGAGGGACCCTCCAGTCTTGTCGAGGCAGCGGAAGCGGCTCTTCAGGAGACCAAATGACCGCTCAATCACTCTCCTGGTCCGACCATGTGCCTCATTGTAGCGCATCTGGGCTGGTGTCACAGGGTTCCTGAGGGGCGTCAGAAACCACGGCATGTTGGGGTATCCGGAGTCACCTACATACAGACAATTGCACATTAGCAGAGTTGGAAAAGAGGGTGGAACACTACATAGCAGAACACACACAATGGTACAAAGTCAGTACACACCAACAAGCCAGGCACGCTGGTTCCGCATCTGTGCCATCATCCTCGGGATGCGACTACTCCTCATCACGTAGGCATCGTGTGCAGAACCAGGGAAACGGGCACACACGTGTGTGATGCTCATATCTGCAAGACAGACCACCAGTGCATTGACCGAGTGGTAGTGTTTGCGGTTACGGTAGGCCTGCTCTTGGGCCTGTGGTGGTACCAAAGCCACATGTGTCCCATCAATGGAGCCAATGACATGCGGCATCCTCCCCAGGGCATAGAAGTCACTCTTCACGCCAGTGAGTCATTGGAGTCTAGGGAAATAGATGTACTGGTTCAGGTATATCAACATAGCCTCCAAAACATCCCGGAGCACACGGCTGAACATGGTCTGTGACATCCCACCAGCAGTCGCCAGAGTGTGTTGAAAGGTACCGGTGGCAAAGAAGTGTAGGGCTGCCATCACCTTCACCTTGGGGGTCAGTGCTGTAGGGTACGGACGGTCAGGTTGCAAATGTGGTGCCAAGCGCACTGCCAAATCCTCAATCAGCTGCCTGGTGAAGCGGTACCGTCGGATGCTGTCACGTTCCACCCTTGTTGCCAGGTCAGGGAATGGTCTATGGACAGCTGGTGCCCTGCAGTGCATAGGTGAAGAAAGCAAGATTGTCAGTCACCCCACATATGTGGCATTGAACACACTCAACATCACATGATACATCATAATGAGGCACAAGTACATGATGTGTGCAGTTCCGTACTGATATGTATGGCACATACATGGCCAACATCTAACATCACAGTTCAACAAGTGGCATCAATAAGTCCCAGGTCGTGCCATTGGATACCATGAGGCCGTGTCCCAGTTCCCATCTCCTGCTGCCAAATAACAAACACACCCCACAGTGACATGTGAGGACTGATGTGCCCCAGGCATCACAGCTCAACGACAGGTAGATTCCCAGGGACCCTGTATTGCCACATGGACACTGGCAAGACATGGTGTATCATGTATACACCACAGCAAAACAACCATGACCCCCACAGGTAGTGGTCCCTGTTGCCTCGGCAGGACAGACATGGACGTCTGTGACACACACACGCACAACATCAAAGTCCATGCACAAACAACGTGGATGTGGAGACTGCCTCCCACTGTGCACATGAAATCAGAGACATTGTAAACACAACATGCACACAGACTGTGGAGGACCATCACCATTGTGCCAATGGGTCACCCTGGGTTGAACATAACGTCCCACATGGGACTCAGTGGGTATGTGACATGACATACACATACACCACCGTGAACTGTGACCATGCCACATGCTCAGATATGAACAGTTGCACATCACAGTGGTCATGTACACGAAACACCAAGGATTCTGTCCCCATAAACACGTGCACAGCCTGGGGGTGGCTGCCCCCAAGTGACACCCACAGAACAACATGTTCACCCCCATACACGGAATAGGTAATGCAGCCTTACATGCCCTAGGATACAGTTTGGACAGGCTGTGGTGTTGTAGGTGTGCCCCTCACTCCCTGGGAAGTATATGTGGCTGGCATATGTTCACCTGTGACAGGCATGGTGACATATGCCAGTGACTTGTACAGGGATGCGTTGGACAGCAATGGACCGATCAGTGCGCACACATTGGCCATTGCATTCAATGTGCGCTGGTACGCGTTGTATTGGCAATACGCCTTGGACAGCAATGGACCGATCAGTGCGCACACATTGGCCATTGCATTCAATGTGCGCTGGTACGCGTTGTATTGGCAATACGCGTTGGACAGCAATGGACCGATCAGTGCGCACACATTGGCCATTGCATTCAATGTGCGCTGGCACGCGTTGTACCCGCAATACGCGTTGGACAGCAATGGACCGATCAGTGCGCACACATTGGCCATTGCATTCAATGTGCGCTGGTACGCGTTGTATTGGCAATACGCGTTGGACAGCAATGGACCGATCAGTGCGCACACATTGGCCATTGCATTCAATGTGCGCTGGCACGCGTTGTACCCGCAATACACGTTGGACAGCAATGGACCGATCAGTGCGCACACATTGGCCATTGCATTCAATGTGCGCTGGTACGCGTTGTACTGGCAATACGCGTTGGACAGCAATGGACCGATCAGTGCGCACACATTGGCCATTGCATTCAATGTGCGCTGGCACGCGTTGTACCCGCAATACGCGTTGGACAGCAATGGACCGATCAGTGCGCACACATTGGCCATTGCATTCAATGTGTGCTGGTGCGCGTTGTACCCGCAATACGCGTTGGACAGCAATGGACCGATCAGTGCGCACACATTGGCCATTGCATTCAATGTGCGCTGGTACGCGTTGTATCCTATGTACGCGTTGAACAGCAATGGTCCGATCGGTGTGCCCGGCCGGCCCATTGCATTCAATGTATGCGTGGTACAGCGTTGTATCCTATGTACGCGTTGAACAGCAATGGTCCGATCGGTGTTCCCGGCCGGCCCATTGCATTCAATGTGTGCGGGTGCAGCGTTGTATCCTATGTACGCGTTGAACAGCAATGGTCCGATCGGTGTTCCCGGCCGGCCCATTGCATTCAATGTGTCGCGGGTACGCGTTGTATCCTATGTACGCGTTGAACAGCAATGGTCCGATCGGTGTTCCCGGCCGGCCCATTGCATTCAATGTGTGCGGGTACAGCGTTGTATCCTATGTACGCGTTGAACAGCAATGGTCCGATCGGTGTTCCCGGCCGGCCCATTGCATTCAATGTGTGCGGGTACGCGTTGTATCCTATGTACGCGTTGAACAGCAATGGTCCGATCGGTGTTCCCGGCCGGCCCATTGCATTCAATGTGTGCGGGTACGCGTTGTATCCTATGTACGCGTTGAACAGCAATGGTCCGATCGGTGTTCCCGGCCGGCCCATTGCATTCAATGTGTGCGGGTACGCGTTGTATCCTATGTACGCGTTGAACAGCAATGGTCCGATCGGTGTTCCCGGCCGGCCCACTGCATTCAATGTGTGCGGGTACGCGTTGTATCCTATGTACGCGTTGAACAGCAATGGTCCGATCGGTGTTCCCGGCCGGCCCATTGCATTCAATGTGTGCGGGTACGCGTTGTATCCTATGTACGCGTTGAACAGCAATGGTCCGATCGGTGTTCCCGGCCGGCCCATTGCATTCAATGTGTGCGGGTACGCGTTGTATCCTATGTACGCGTTGAACAGCAATGGTCCGATCGGTGCGCACCCATTGGCTATGGCCTGGCCTGGCAACGGACGCGTTTTCAAAATTTGAACGAGTCTGATGCTGTAAATTCAGTTGGTCACCCACAACAATGTTGCAATTTCATGGGTGTCATGAAGTTGAACATTTGAAGGATGCTGGGGGCGTGTGTAAGTGGTGCAATTCCATGGATTGGCCAGATTCAGATGATGCAAACGACTTGGACCTATCACTTTGGACACATGGGACAGTAACTGCCTCTGCAGCACACATATAATGCTGGCTGTTCCCCTGAGAGCTCACTTGCCTGCACTACATGCTCCAGGACGACATCTGCCACTACACTGCTGCTGTTTCTGCACCCTCTGGACCCTGCAATGGCACGTACTGTGGAGAGAGCCCCAGCCTTCAGCACTGAGGAGAACCAGGCCCTGCTGGCTGGCCTCCTTCCACAGTACAGCAAGCTGTATGGGAAAGCAGGGGAGCAGGTGAGTGTTCTGTCCACTGCCTTTCTAAATGTGCATGTTGTCTGACTAGCAAGGCTAACAGTCTGCACGCCACTGGCTAGCAGGCTCACTGAGTAGTTGTCACCCCCCATAGTGTGTAGTTACATGCACTGGACAGGTATAGTGCAGTGATAGTGCATTTAAACAAGGTTTTACTGCCCAGGCAATGATACCATGTAGTAACTGCTGGCATACTGTCCATGGCCATCGTTGCACTGCCTGTGTACATCATATGCCCCTGTGATTGAGACATGTATATCCAACTGTGTAATGCACGGTTATGTTGCACGTGTAGTTATGGCATTCTCACTTTGTCATCCTCACAGGTTGATGCCCACCAGAAGCAGAAGATATGGCTGACCAACGTCCGGGCAGTGAGATCCGTGGGGGTCTACAAGCGCCGGATCCACAACTGCCAGAAGAGGTGGCAGGACCTTCGGGGCTGGACCCGGAGGATCGCACGGGTCCAGCTGAAGCTGTCGCCTCCTCGCAGGAGGGGCGGACACCGGACCCTGACCCCCACATGCTGAGGATCCTGGCGGTGGTCTTCCCTGATCTGGATGGGCAGCTGAAGGCCAGAGAGCAGCAAGGAGGGGGTGAGTCCATGTCTGCATTGTGAACTATGTCTGCCATGCTATGTGCCCTCCTCTGGCCTGGTTAAACTTCCACAGTACATCAGTCTTGTGGTCCAGGACCCATGTCCCTCTATTGTGCACTGCCCACTCCTCATCTGATACCCAGGTGTGGCCCTAACAGTCAGGGTATTGTGTCACTTGGGTACTGTGTCCTTGCAGTTTGCTTGACTCAAGGTGGGGGACAGCATCTGTTTCCCTGACTCTGTGGTGGGCATCATGGGTGGGTCCATTGCTTACACATTGCCTGTGTTCTGACATGTGTTCTGCGTGTCACTTTGATATGTGGCCCAATTGCTGAGCTGATCCACCACATGTGCCTGGGATATCTGGCACACAACCATGCTGCGGGTGGGAACAATGTTTGTGCCCCAGGAGTGTGTATATAACGTGTGTCACACATACTTAGCCAGCTGCCTACTGTCCAGGGCTCATCCCTCATTCATGTGGGACAGGACAGTCATGCCTACTCCAGGCCATACAATACACTCTGTACTCCCACTGCCGTGTATCAGCTGACACATTTTGCTCAGTGATTTGTCCCCTCAGGTGTCTGCCTCTGTGTCAGTGTTGTGGCTTCGTTGTCAGGTCTGCTGGGGTGTTCCTCGGTTGGGGCTCCGCATGCCACCGGAGATGTGACCATAGGAGATGATACTTGTGTGACACATAGGTGTTTGATCACCTGACCGTGCAGACTGGGGTATGCGAATATGAGGTTCAGGCAGCTGTTTCCCATTCACAGCAGATTGTGATGTGCTCAGGTGCAGAGGGTAGTGTTACAGGTCTCCCATATGTCCAATGGGTATGACCTGGACAGATGAGGGTACAGATGATGTGGTGTGTGGGGGATGTACATGTGCACTTGTTCAGCTCCAGGACTTGCATTCCCCATGATCTACTATTGTGACACAGTGCAGAGTGTTGTTGTCTGGCTGCCCTGCCCATGTGACTGGAGACAGTGATGTATGACTTAGCAGGCATGGCTGTGCCATGGCATGTGACTTCCTATTAGTGATCCTGCAGGGGAGTGACATGTGCTACATGCACACCATTGTGGCAATGGCTATCAGGACATGGGTGCATCATGGTGTCTGTCGCTGGTATGCATCACATGCATTTCCTATTTGACTCTGGGCATCCCTTTCATCCGGACACCTGCACTGACTCAGTGGCAAGAGTTGTGATGTGTGCATGTCCACATGCTTCACCGGGTTCTCTGCACTGTCCAAATACTGTGTAGGTGGTGCATGTGTCCACACTGGGGTATTGCCATCCAACAGACACCAGACAGATGGGTGCAAGGCCAGGTGGGATGTGAGTGCCATAGTTGACCATCAGACTGACAATTGACTTCTCCTGTTCTGTTTGTGCAGTTTTAGCAATGTTCAACTAAGGATGCCAGGGCTTGCTCTGTAATGTGCTGTACTTACTGTGGTGTGTGCGTTCGGTGCAGGTGACTGATGTCTGTCTGTTTCCCTATTGATTGCAGATACATCCACGGCCACAGGAGGGGACAGCTCCACGGACCAGGAGGAGCCGCAGAGCCAGACTGGGTCAGCAGCCGAGGAGTGGTCGGAGGGACCCAGTGGCACGGAGGGCGAGGGGAGCCACACCAAGGAGTCCTCAGCACCATCCACCTCAGCTGAGGACCAGAGCAACTCGGACGATGACTCCCTTATGGAGGCGGGTGTCAGCAGCCACCACACCCCAGCTAGTGTTGCTGTCCCCGCCACCACCACCACCACCACCGCCCTCCCGTCGGCTCCCATTCCCGAGGTCCGTGGAGGCTCCCATGTTCGGGAGCGTGTCTCCTTCGGGCCAGGCACCGCACCCCCTGCCCCTGTGTCCCCTGCTGCCCTGAGTGAGGAGTCTGTGTACCTCCTCCGCCAGCTCCATGTAGGACAGACAGCGATGCTGAGTGTCCTCCATGCACACACCAGTCTGTTGACTCAGCTGGTGTCATTCATGGAGGGCATCTCATCGGGCATGTCTGACCTACAGAGGGGCAATAGGTCCATGGACTCCTCCCTGACGGCAGCAGTGTCCCTCCTCCGACAGTCCCTCACCCCTCCTGCCTCTGCCCCATCCACACTCCCCAGCACCTTACCCGTCCCAAGCACACACACACTGGCACAGGCACACACCAGTACAGACACATGCAGCACACAGACACACACGCCACAAACAAGACGCACACGCACCGTCAGGGGACTGCAACCACACTCACAGGGGATGGGGCACAGGCACAAACACACACATCCACAAGCACTGCGCAGTCCTCAGTTGCCTCTCCCTCCAAAGACCCCTCCCTTGCCTCACCTGCAACCCCAAAGACACAGCGGCTCTTCCTCTGTGACCTTGGCCTCTTCCCCTCCGATCCAGCTGATCCAGCATTCAGGGGGAAGAGGAAGCCCACCCACACGGAGCGGAGTGCCCCTGGCCCCCGGACACCATCCTCCAGGCGCAGACCGACTGAGGCCCCCACCCGCAAGTCCCCCCGGTCCCGGAAGAGCAAGACCCCGCCGCCGCCCTGCAGCTCAGGCACCAAGTCTCCTTCCTCCATCCCTCAGGCCCCCACTCCACAGGTGCCCCCACCACACCCTGCCCCAGGTTCCCCCACCCACAGATACACCATCCCCAGAAGGGTCAGGCCTTCTCCCCTGCCACTTGCTCTTCTGGCCCCACACCCCCCGCTGCGCTTGTCTGTACCACTGATGTGGTGAGGGTGTCCTCCCCTCTGTCCTGCCCACCTTACCTGATCCCCATTCTCCTCCCCTGGAGGTGGGCACTGCAGTGGAGTCCACTATCACCCTGTCTGACTTGGGCGCTGCAGTGGCGGACCTGTCCACTCCATCTGCAGGGTCCACTGCAGTTGTGCCGGCACCCACAACATCTGAGTCATGCCCCCCAGTTGTGCCGGCACACACCATGTCAGACACCTCCACTGCAGTTGTCAGTGGCTCTCCAGCACCCACCACCCCTTCCCTGCCTCCTCCTGGTGAGCCCTGATCCTGTCCCTGCGGTGCCTGGCCTGCCCCCCGTATGCCCCTCCTAGGGCATTGTCCCCGGTTGTGATCAGTGCAGGCATGCGTAGGGTGACATCTGCCACTGTCACCCTGTATAGACTTCCTTGATGGACTGGCCATTGGCCTTTGTTGATACCTTACAGTTCTTCCAAGTTTTGAACCCACATGCTGAATAAAGCAACTTTCTGTTCTCTAGTGCTTTTACTTCTGATGTACATGATGTTGATGACGCTAACCATGCCCTTGCTGCAGTGATGGTGATATTTGGACTCATGAAAATGAAGTGTTACTGTGCAGGAACCCATGTGTTCCAGGGGGACAGTGTCCTATCCTGTGGTGTATCCATGTCATACTTAGCAGCATCTGAGGGTGTCATGTTTTCAATATTTGGCAATGGGATTTCCTACTTACATTAGCAATGTCACAACTGTGGGTTCCACCCATGCACATCTGTTGTTTGCCATTGTTCAATTAGTCTAGTTCCCTGACCGTGTGGCCATCTCCACTGGACATGCAGGTTTGGGCATCAATGGGGAAGGACTCATCTGTGTTGTCAGTGCAACTTGCTATACATGTGTGTTGGATCTGTGCTGTTGATTTCGTTGACATTCCCATGACCAGGCTGATGTGACGGGAGCCTTCATTTGGTGCTAATTGTTGACTGTGTGACCAAGTGTTCTGCTGACATGATGGAGCCCTACTGATGCGACATATGGCACAGCTTTCCTCACACAGGAGTGGAGTCCCCTCATGGCAGTGTGTACTCCTGTGACATCTCGTGCGCCCAAGGTGTGTGTTGTATGAGCATGTGTGTGTGTTCACTTCCATGTTGCTGTGCATGCTGGGATCCCTAGTGATGTTCCTGTTTGTGATGCTTGCTGAGTTGAGCTATGTTCCCCCAAAGTCTTCTCCCTGGGTTCTCTGTGATGTGGGTGCATGGCACATTACTGGTCATCAGGGTGTCACCCATAGGTGTGTTTGCTGTCAGGGCTGAGTTTGTGGGCAGACGCTGATGTGTCACAGTCAGGATTCCCCTTTGCACTTGTTGTTTACACCTGTCATGTGATTTCTGGTTTGTGTTAGCTTTCATTGGTTGTGACACGTTGTGTGTGTGACTGCTGGCACTCCTCAGGGCTGCAATGTTGGTAGTTGTCTATGTGTGTTCTTTGTGGGTGACCTTGGCTTCTTCATAGGTGTGTGACTGTGGCTGGGATCCCATTGGTTGGTGTGGTATTGCCGTCATGTCCATGTACAGCATAGTGTGCAGTGTGTCAGACATTCAGGAGTCTGGTTGAGTGGCCATGTGTGATGTGTTTCTGCACCTTGGTTCCCACCACCCCCTGGGATTGTCATGGGTGCATGTGCAATGTCACCAGTGCATGTGAGCTTCACTGCTGCACATTGTTGGAGGTCGAGGTGTGTGGTGTTGAGTGTGTGCAGATGAGAGTTGTTGCCCGGCTAGACCCCTGCCTCCATGTTGGCCTTGGCTGACAGGCCGTGCTGATTGATTTGTGCTTGTGTAGGTGTGATGGTAGTTTGTTGCTCAGGACACATGACTGTGGTTCACAGTGTGAATGACATCTAGCTTTGTCATCACAGTGGGATTGTAATGCAGCCCAGGGTCACCACATTGTGGGGGCCCTGGGTGTGGTGCTGTGGTGTCTGTGTGTCTTGCTGTGTCAGTTGCTGTTCCTACATGCTTGTGTGACATGTGTGATTTGTGCTCCCTCTCATCTGACAATGCCTGATTGCCCACATAGGGGATTTGGATCCATGAGTTACCTTTGTGTGGCACTGTATGCACATCTGTGTAATTGGTATTCAGGCCTCCTCGTGTGTTGTGTGGTTGCCTGGGGACACTGGTACCCCCCCCTCACCTGTTGTGTTTGATGTGCAGTGTGGGTCTGCCTGTTTCTGTATGTGCATCGGCACCACTGCATTGGCATATCTTAGGTGTGCCATTGGCTGTATGTTGTTTGGTGTGTTTGCCCTGCTGTCCCTGGGACTCCTAGGTCATCAGTCAGCACAATGATCATTGTGTGTGTGTCCCATTGCTGCCATGGTATGGTATCTGTTCACCTCCCTTCTACAGTCTCCACTGGGTATCTGAATTTGTGTGCCCATTGGTGCAAATATGTGGGTCTGCATTCTGATGGTCACTTCTGTCATTGTGTCATTGATGAATGTTGACAGTGTCAGCCCCCATGGGTGATGTTTGTCTGCACATGGCCAAAGGTATGTCTTGTTTGCACTGCACTGTTTGCCTCCCCCATTCTATGTTGCTATGGGACACAAGCACTACTTTGCCACTGATGTGTTTGTTGTTCTGTGACCAGGAATCATCCATGCAGTTTGGCAGTTGCAGCTTTTTCTTTGTCAACACATACCTTTTGGTCACTGTGATGATGGGGGTTTGGACCCCATTGCCACAATGTTCAATATGTGCTTCAGCTATGGACCCCACACTCACATTTTGGTCACTGTGATGATGGGGGTTTGGACCCCATTGCCACAATGTTCAATATGTGCTTCAGCTATGGACCCCACACTCACATTTTGGTCACTGTGATGATGGGGGTTTGGACCCCATTGCCACAATGTTCAATATGTGCTTCAGCTATGGACCCCACACTCACATTTTGGTCACTGTGATGATGGGGGTTTGGACCCCATTGCCACAATGTTCAATATGTGCTTCAGCTATGGACCCCACACTCACATTTTGGTCACTGTGATGATGGGGGTTTGGACCCCATTGCCACAATGTTCAATATGTGCTTCAGCTATGGACCCCACACTCACATTTTGGTCACTGTGATGATGGGGGTTTGGACCCCATTGCCACAATGTTCAATATGTGCTTCAGCTATGGACCCCACACTCACATTTTGGGCACTGTGATGATGGGGGTTTGGACCCCATTGCCACAATGTTCAATATGTGCTTCAGCTATGGACCCCACACTTACATTTTGGGCACTGTGATGATGGGGGTTTGGACCCCATTGCCACAATGTTCAATATGTGCTTCAGCTATGGACCCCACACTTACATTTTGGGCACTGTGATGATGGGGGTTTGGACCCCATTGCCACAATGGTCATGGCCTGCTTGCATTGTGGGTGCCACACACATTTATGTGTGGCACTTGTGATAGGGGGTCACATTGTATGTCCACAGTCCTGTTCAGTGTTGTAGGCATTTGACACAGTCTACACATGCTTGTCATGGTGTTGGGGGGGATGTCTTTGTGTTGCATTCTTTCTGCTGGTGTGTGCTTCTTGTGGCATGTATTTGCCATCCTGTGAGTGGGGGTGTTGGTGGTGGTAGTCATCCAGCCCCCCATTGGTAGAGGTGGTAGTAGTGACAGGCATCCAGCCCCCCATGGGTAGAGGTGGTAGTAGTGGTAGGCACCTGGCACCCCCATGGTTAGAGGTGGTAGTAGTGGTAGGCACCTGGCACCCCCTGGGTAAGGGTGGTAGTAGTGACAGGCATCCAGCCCCCCCGGGTAGAGGTGGCAGTAGTGACAGGCATCCAGCCCCCCCTGGGTAGAGGTGGCAGTAGTGACAGGCATCCAGCCCCCCATGGGTAGAGGTGGTAGTAGTGGTAGGCACCTGGCACCCCCATGGGTAGAGGTGGTAGTAGTGGTAGGCACCTGGCACCCCCTGGGTATGGGTGGTAGTAGTGGTAGGCACCTGGCACCCCCTGGGTAGAGGTGGTAGTAGTGGTGGGCATCCAGCCCCCCCTGGGTAGAGGTGGCAGTAGTGACAGGCATCCAGCCCCCCATAGGTAGAGGTGGTAGTAGTGGTGGGCATCTGGCACCCCCTGGGTGGAGGTGGTAGTAGTGGTGGGCATCTGGCACCCCCTGGGTGGAGGTGGCAGTAGTGGTAGGCACCTGGCACCCCCTGGGTAGAGGTGGTAGTAGTGGTGGGCATCTGGCACCCCCTGGGTAGAGGTGGCAGCAGTGGTAGGCACCTGGCACCCCCTAGGTAAGGGTGGTAGTAGTGACAGGCATCCAGCCCCCCATGGGTAGAGGTGGTAGTAGTGGTAGGCACCTGGCACCCCCATGGGTAGAGGTGATAGTAGTGGTGGGCATCTGGCACCCCCTGGGTAGAGGTGGCAGTAGTGGTAGGCACCTGGCTCCCCTGGGTAAGGATGGTAGTAGTGACAGGCATCCAGCCCCCCATGGGTAGAGGTGGTAGTAGTGGTAGGCACCTGGCACCCCCATGGGTAGAGGTGGTAGTAGTGGTAGGCACCTGGCACCCCCTGGGTATGGGTGGTAGTAGTGGTAGGCACCTGGCACCCCCTGGGTAGAGGTGGTAGTAGTGGTGGGCATCTGGCACCCCCTGGGTAGAGGTGGCAGTAGTGACAGGCATCCAGCCCCCCATGGGTAGAGGTGGTAGTAGTGGTGGGCATCTGGTACCCCCTGGGTGGAGGTGGCAGTAGTGGTAGGCACCTGGCACCCCCTGGGTATGGGTGGTAGTAGTGGTAGGCATCTGGCAACCCCTGGGTAGAGGTGGCAGTAGTGACAGGCATCCAGCCCCCCATGGGTAGAGGTGGTAGTAGTGGTGGGCATCTGGCACCCCCTGGGTGGAGGTGGCAGTAGTGGTAGGCACCTGGCACCCCCTGGGTATGGGTGGTAGTAGTGGTAGGCACCTGGCACCCCCATGGGTAGAGGTGGTAGTAGTGGTAGGCACCTGGCACCCCCATGGGTAGAGGTGGTAGTAGTGACAGGCATCCGGGCCCCTATGTGTATATGTGGCATTGGTGATGGGCATCCCGCCCCTATGGTGCTGCTGTTTCTGGAGTAAGTAATTTCTGCATCCCTCTGTGTGTGTGTGATATGTCGGGTACGTGTAGTTTGTGTTTGTGGTTGGTGTCTGACCTACCTTCTGCGCCGTACGCGTCCGTGCCTGTTCCGGTAGTAGATGTAGAATATTGGTAGGATCGGAACGATGGGATTCATTGTTGGTTCGTCTCGTTCATCTTTGTCGTTGCTTCGCCTCGTCCTCGTCGCTTGCGTGTTCGTCTCGTAGCCGTGGATCGTGTTCTGGCGCGAATCCGAGCTTATCTGCGCCTCTCCCGGATGCTTTGACGTGCCGTGCGTAGCGACGGGTTCGGCGCGTACGGGAAGTGCATCGTACTTGTCCGGCCGGACGGGGCTGCTTTTTGGCTTCCGGGCGACTCGAATCTGCGTTTACGGATCCGGCTCGGTCGGGGATCAGGAGGACCTGGATTGGGTGAGTACGACTGGGTCGGAATCTGTGCTGTTGTGCGCATCGTACTTGTTCGTTCGGATTAATGTGCGGATCGGTCGGGAAACAGGCATTCGCATGGCTTTTTTCCCGACTGAATGGCGTTGGGTGCGTCTCCGACCGAGATCGGAATCGACCCCTATGTCTAGGGTTATCATTCTGTCCCACGGAAATGTTTGACTATTCAAACACAAGAATAGACATTTTCAAATTTGTTAGAAAACTGAAACTGACCAAATGGCATACCCTTAAAGGCAGTACAGAATGTGGTCAACTTAGCACCACTTCCACCAACCTTACAGTGGGGGACATTGAAGTGCTAACTAGAATTAGAATCTAGCTACAATTCTATAACCGAAGAAGTTGCCATAGATAGGGCAGCTAAGACCCCTTTCAAACCACGATCTATTTTTTACCCGAATCCACCGCATGATAACGTAGATACATTTCACGATGTGGTGACCAGGGCACTTACTGAGCACAAACATGCAAGATCTTCACATAACTTTGTGGCAGGTAACCTGAGTATGAAACAAAGAGCCATCATTTCATCATTGGCTGATGATAAAGATATTGTTATCCGCCCCGCGGATAAAGGAGGGAATATCGTTTTAATGAGTAAGAGCATGTACATTACAGAGGCACATAGACAATTGAACGATGGTAGATTCTATGAAAAAACTGACACCAAGACTTACAATGATAGCATCATCACCACCTGGAGCAAACTCTCCAAATGGCAAGAAGATGGCCTCATTACATGGGAAGAGTATCTATTCCTGAAAAAAGACTATCCCAAACTACCGATAATTTACTTTCTCCCTAAGGTGCATAAAAATCCTCTTGTTCCCCCAGGGAGACCTATTGTCTCATCTTTGGGGAGTGCTTTTGAAAACTTTTCTAAGTATGTTGATTACTTCCTTCAGAATTATGTAACCACACTCCCATCATATGTCAAGGACACAAAAGATTTTTTATGTAAAATTGATGGTATACAGTGGACATCGGATGACATCTTTATTACTATGGATGTCTCAAGTCTCTATACTATTATTGATCATGATCAAGGCGTCCGTGCGTGTATTCACTTTCTTAATGCAAGAAACATCATGTATTTAGAACACACTAGGATGCTGATTGACATGATATACCTGTGCCTACAGAACAATATTTTTTTGTTTAATGGAGTACTGTTTAAACAAATACTGGGGACTGCCATGGGTACATGTTTTGCTCCAAGTTTTGCGGGACTCTTCTTAGGCTTATGGGAAATGGAGATCAGGAATGACACATGTCTCTCCCAGTATTTCAAAAAGGTTAAAACTTGGATGCGTTATATCGATGACCTTTTTTTAATATGGGAGGGTAGCGAAGAAGAGGCGAATGTATTCATTCAGAAACTTAACACAAATCCCTATAATATAGTACTCACACAGAACATCAATAAAGAAGAAATAGAGTTTCTGGACGTTAAAGTCAAAGCAGTCAATAACTCACTTGAGACCAGACTATTCCGCAAAGAAACAGCTGGTAACAGCATTCTTCACGCTCTCAGCCACCACCCAGACACCCTCAAAAGGAGTATTCCGTATGGGGAGTTGTTGAGAGCGAAAAGAAACTGCAGTACAGAAGACAACTACCTAATAGAAGAACAAATCATGATTAAACGCTTTAGAGAGCGTGGATACCCTGAATGGGTACTTAATAGAGCTATCAACAAACTGAAAAATGTCGACAGAACGAGTACTTTGTGCAATAAGAATAAAAACCTCAACTCCCATGAGACAAGAGTCATTCTGACATATAACAACAGCTCGCGAAAAATACAAAAAATACTTAACGATAATTGGAATATCCTTAAGAGCGACAACATAGTAGGACCTACCATCAGTGACAGGCCCAGAATCACATATCGAAAAAGTCGCAGTCTCAGAGATATGCTCATGCAAGGAGATATTACAGAACGTAAAATTACCACCACACACAACCTTAAGGGCTTTTATCCTTGCGGACATTGTATGGCGTGCAAAGCCAGCTATATGGTTAAGGAATTTAGCATGCCACACTCTGAGAAGAAAAGAACTATTTCGCAATTCCTGACATGCAGTACAACATTTGTGATATATATTTTGACATGTCCTTGCAATAAACGCTATGTAGGGAGCACTACACACATGGCCAAAAAAAGGGTACTTGAACACCTCAGGGCCATAAAAAACAAGAACCCCCAGTATCCGGTTGCCAGACATTTTGCAGAATATCATCTCTCCAACAGCTCGCTCCTTAGTTACTTTGCTATCGAACAAGTACTGGGCAGCCCTAGAGGGGGTAACAGGGAACTCAAGCTCAGGAAAAAAGACTCAAGATGGATTCTAGAACTTGAGACAAGATACCCGTATGGCCACAATTTAAATGAGGAATTAGCCACACATTTAATTGAAGAGTAGTGTTCATTTAGCTTGCATTCTTTTGTAGGAAGCTGTACAAATAGTCCATGCTGCTTGATGTATTAATATAACTTAACTTTTCTTGTATGAACTAGTTTTTATGTATCATATGTCTAGCTAGAGTTATATTTTAATGTTTTTAATCCTATGTTTTCTTTTATTCTTTCACAGGAGGAAAGGAAGGGGCCCCCGTATTTTTCTGGGCACTTCACGGGCTACCTACCCTTTTCTTCACCTCTACGAAGAGTGCACCACCAACGCATAGATAAGAGTCTTCTTTTTCGTATTCTTTCACTTATAGTCACCGTTTATTTTTTTGTCTTTGGACAGTACTGAGCAGACATTATTGAGCCACTTGGCGCAAGGATGTATTCCCTACATAGGAATTGGCTATGGACCACAGTATACTAGATTTGACCTCCCTCGAACCACATTGCCACTAGCGCATTCGTATTGAGACAGCAGGGAATACCCTGGCAGGGCACTTTATAATGAGCATTGGCTGATTACATGCGCTATGCACTTCTGTGTATCACGAGAATCTCACCGCGAATTACAGTGTACCAGAGGTTCTAATTTGGCCAGCATTTTGCACGCAGTAGAATCGGCTCCCTATGTAAGGGACAAGCAGTGCGAAGTGGGCCATGTAACTTATGAGGTCTTTGGTTGCATGCACATTTCGGCTCACGCACTCTGTAGCGCTCATGTTCCATATTTCATGGCGATGTTAATTTTAAGGCTACGAAATAATGTAGAATGCGTAGTTAATATTGAATGAATTTATTACCATTTCTTGTACAAAGCATTTGTATATGTAACCTGATGGGCAGATATATATTATATCATATGTGCAGAAAGGTATGCGAACACTCGTATATTATTAATACTTTGAAACGGTTTAGGTATTCTAAGATGGCCGCCAATTTCCTTTTGTAATGTTTGCTGTCCTCTCTCTACTGCCATTACCATCACTATGTAAACTCACGATTTGCAATGGGTTCCTTGTGTGATCAAGGAAGCTTTGCTTCCGAAACGCGTTACCTTAAATAAATAACTTTCGCTGCACGAGATTCTGAGAGCGCGTGTTATTGGCATTTTCGAAGAAATTATTTGCCGGTTTGCACCACCGGCGGTCATCGCGCCACCGGTCTACGGGTGGAGCTCCCAGGAGGGGCGTTTGTGGCTGTGTATATATATATATATTACGTCATTGACGCCATCCCTAAATTACGACGAGGTGGCAACAGAGAAAGAATGTTAAGACAAGTAGAGACCAGATTCATATTAGAACTAGACAGTAAGGCCCCATTTGGTCTCAACACCACTGAAGACATGTACACTTATTTATAATTAATATCTGTAATATCTATGATGGTCCTATTCCCCGCACTTTTTGCAGTACCTTATTTTGTCCTGGATTTAATCTTGATCATTTTGCACTTTTACATTGGCGTTACTCTATTAGATTTTCCTGGCGCTCTCTGAAACATTAAGAATTTTTGCTATTTTAAACCTTCTATTCTTTATGTAACACACCTCATAACTTCTTCCCAGCTCTCAATATGATTTCATTAGCAACTGGGATAATATGATGTTGTACTGTTTTATATTTGCACATAGTTAGCACTTAGTATTTAGTTGCACATACATGGTATTTTGCATTCATGCAATTATCTTGGGTCAACACTTAGAGGTGTCCGATTTTGAAATGTTTTTAACGTGGTCTTACTTCTGATTTTACAGACTCATAAGGATTAGCTAGAATGGTTTGTTCTCTTAGTACCATATTTGTGCTATATTTATTCTCTGTTGGCTAATTTTAGGATATGTCATATATACTGTATTTATTTATATATTTATTCACGCATTTATGCGGTAAATAAGTGGCTTCTTTGAATATGATATAATTTTAATGATATATCTTATTTTTTAGTAACATCAGTATTTATACAGCTATATATTTATTTACATATCTATATATATATTTATTGACATATTTATTTCTGAAATGTATATTTGCACATTACTTCTAGCACTTTATAGAGTTACATTTCGCCTAGCCTTAATATCTACAGGATTCAATATGCACAGTATGTTATGTACTATATTGTTACCATCTATACATTGCCTAGTAGTCTGTTTTCTATGCCTATATGACCATGTGACACGGGTTCAGCATTGTATAAAAAAATGGTGTTTTTGCAAAGCTAGCCATATGTGAACAAGGCCATTGTACTGGCCGAAACGCGTCATGGCAGGCAGCAGTGAGAAATAAAATAATACCTTCATTGCCACCACAAGAGGAGTTCGCCTGTTCCTTCTCGCCATCCTGGAGGTTTAGGAACGCTTGATATCTACGTATATATATATATATATATATATATCCACCACTTTTCCTACTGTTGCACTGACTGGAGTGGTACATTGGTACATTTAAGTTGAAAGATTTTTAAATAGTTTAATGTTTTAATTTATAATAGAATGTTTTTAAAAAAATAGAGATTATGTTATTGGGATATATATATATATATATAGATATATATCGATATATATATATATCCATATATATATATATATCTATATATATATCTATATATAGATATATATATATATCACTGCACCTCATAAAATCGTTCCACTTCCAAACAAAGATGAGTGCAGACCTCCGATAGTGCATAAATTATTTATTGCATAAGTCTTCTGCCATTACGTGTTTCGGCCGTGCAAGCGGCCTTGATCACATGACAGCTCTCAGAAAAGTGTCCCGCTTTTTAAAGTGCTAGTGCCACATAAAATCATGAACATAAACAAAATACTTGCGACTGCTCATTGCTACTTGCATGAATGCTTATGATGTTAGTTAATTAATGAAATGGCATCCTATTTAACTAAAACCTGTAGTTTAACCACAATTTTAACAATATAAATATTTGCGTAAATAGTCCCCTGCCTTCATATATAACAGTATACATGCTTGAATGCCATGTTTGAGTAATAATGTAAAGGTCATGAATTATGTTAAATTTTTTAAAAAACTTACAGAAAAAATGTTTTGGTGCTCCCCTAACGTGGAAATGAAAATAAATCAACATATATTCAAAAACATGTGCCAGAAATTATGTTATGTACAAAATATCAAAGATACCAATCTCATTATACCACAAATTACTCGTATATTAGTTTATCAGATGAGCTCTCATATTGCTCTTTCTAAAACAAAGTAGTCCACTGCCTTGCATTTTCACTCATTGCATAATGCCTGTTTTGCACTACAGTGGACCCCTATTTAGTCTGTAATAACTTGATAGAGTAAAAGTGCCAATGTGCTACAGTACCTGTGATTAAAATGCATAATGCCAATTAAAATACAAATGTAGAGAGAACTAGAATTCAAGTTAATCAGATGTGCAAAATTAGCTATACAATAATCAATTCAATTATACTCAGTTGAAATCACCAGATTATATGAGGAGTCAAATAGTACCGAGAAAACAGTTGTATGAATCATTATACTAATCATAATAAATAAATAGACACTGAAAAAACCCTGTTAAAAATGACCAGAAATAAAACACAATGATAAAAGTACCCTATGTAAAATAACCAATCATTAAAATCAAGGCTGACTCAGGATTCAAAATTGTATAAAGTTTGCATAAAAATGATTTCATACCATTAAATTCATAATATTGTAGTTTGACAATTGTACTGATAATGCTCAAAGAAGACTTTAACAATTATAGGAAAGTATGGAGATCTTCTGTAGCGTTGAGCCCGCCCGGGTGTTTAGAATCGAACTCTAATATATAACTGGTCTCCAGGCGTCTCAATTTCGCTTCCCTGTCACCCCCTCTTTTTAAAATGGGGATGGCTTTGATGGCAAAATACTTAAGATGCTGTGGGTTGCTATCATGTACAGACTGAAAATGCCTTGCAACTGGGTAATTTTGATCTTTGTTAATTATCACCCTAATGTGTTGCAAAATGCGTTTGTGGACTGCCAGTTTGGTACTTCCTATGTATTTCAGATGACAGTCACATTCCAAGACATAAACAGAATATTCAGTCTTGCATGTTAAATGTTGCTTGATTTCCCTTACTGTTTTGGAAAAAGCAGTTGTGAAAGTTTTCACATTGGCACCAAACTGGCAGGCCTTACATGATAGACATTTAAAAAAAAACTTTCTTATTGTCAACCACATATCCTTACGGCAGCTCTCCTGACTATTTTTGACCAACATATTACCCATACTCATAGATCTTCTGAAAGTAATGGAGGGATTTGAGGGCATCTGGTCACCTATCACTGGGTCATCTTGGATAAAGTGCCAATTGCGTCTTATGATACTCCTCAGTTGTTTCTCCTGTTTGGAGTATGTCAAAATCAGTCTTACAGGTTGTGTACTCTGTACAACCACTCCCTGGGATAATTTGGAGTTATAGGCAAGGAGATCCCCCCGAGCCCTCGCTTGAGATTTAAACATGGCGGCATCCACTGTTGATGTACTGTAACCCCTGGCTAAAAATCTATTACGACTTTCAATTTGCCTCATCTTCGCATCCTCTGGATCACTACAAATGCGTCGGATGCGGAGCATCTCACCGTAGGGAATGCTCCTGATTAAATGTGGAGGATGGGCACTTGATGCATGTAAAAGTGTATTACCTGCCGTGGGCTTACTAAAAAGGGTAGTGGTTAAAACATTATTTTCTACTGAAATTTGAACATCTAAGAAAGTCAGTGAGTGCCTATTAATGGTAAAAGTGAATTTAAGGTTAAAATCATTCTGATTAATTTCATCTATAAATTTTTTGGCACTTTCCTCACTTCCTCGCCACACAATAAACAGATCATCAATAAAACGTAACCAGGAGACAATATTAGTGGAATATATATGTTCATACTTACGCATGAGGACCAGTTCCTCCCACCAGCCCATAAATAAACAGGCATAACTGGGGGAGAAGCTGGCCCCCATTGCAACTCCCTGAATTTGTTGGTAAAACTGGCCATTAAAAAGGAATAGATTGTTTTCTAGGCTAAAAAGCAACATATCTAACAACATTCGTGTATGTTGTGCATACATCATAGATCTTGTACTAAGAAAGTACTCCACAGCTCTCAGTCCATCCCGGTTTCTAATACAGGTGTATAAAGAACACACATCCAGTGTTATGAGTAAAAGATCAGAATTCCAAGACAAATCTTTGATTTTGTTTAAAAAATCACTTGTATCCTGGACATATGACTTGAGTTGCTTCATATGCACCTGCAAAAAATAATCTATGTATCTGGAAAGATTCTCCAGTGGCCCATCACACTCTGCAATGATGGGTCTGCCTGGCGGGTTCTCCATACTCTTGTGGACTTTGGGTATGAAATAGATAGATGGCACCAGTGGATGTTCTTTCTTGATGAATCTATACTCGTCCCAACTGAGGAGCCCTAAACTTTTCCAGGCCAACAGATTTTTGAACAGGGAGTCCTGAGTGCTCTTACATTTAAGTGGAGTACTTTTCTTGTAACATTGGGGATCATTTAATTGGCTGTATGCCTCCTTCATATAGTCTTCCATAGGCCAAAGGACAATGTTTCCGCCCTTATCAGAAGTTCTTATCACCACATTTTCCTTTTGCAATTTCAAAATCAATTCATTGTATTTCCTCTCCCTGTTGGTATATGTTTTTTTCGATCTATTAGTGACGTGATTTAATTTTTTGATCTGGTTAACCACATGGTCACTGAAAGAGTCCAGTCCATCCCGGGCCATTAGGGGAACAAACTTAGATTTCATTTTGAATGGCGTTTCTGGTCTGGCCTGACCCCCCAGAAAGGGCACATCCTGGCTATGCAATTCTTCTCCATCTGCCAGTTCACACAAGTCCCGGTATACGCCTATATCTGAGACTGCTAGCCCCGGTAAATCCTTGCTGGTTCCGGCCTTGATGCTTGTGGCTGTTGATTCAATTGGTGTCCTTTGTTGATGGAATTTTTTAAGTTTTAATTTCCTAATGAATTGATAAACATCATCTCTCGTTCGGGTGTATTGGAAGTTGGATTCAGGGCAGTATGATAATCCAAGTGAAAGTAATTGGGTTTCAGCCACTGACAGGTCGATATTTGCTAGGTTCACGATGGTATTCGCCTCCTGTTGTCTTATTACAATGTCTGTGCATGCCGTGTCTGCAGTTGGTTTTCCTAATTCCGTTTGGCTCGACCCCGGCCCCGCTTCTTGGGTTCTCCATTTCCTGCGGGCCTGGCGTCTCCCCTTCTCCTTTGGGATTTTGTTTTGTGACCAACCCTTGGTTGCGTGGTCTCAAGGTGTCCCTTCTGCCCTGCTTTAAAATATCTAACTCTTCCCCCAATGTGAGCTTGATTCCTTGCTCCACATTCCTTCTGGTGCTTTCATTATCCGATTCACTCTCGGGTGCTGAACTTGTTTCCGAAAGTGAAGATACCTCAGAGCGCTGTTTGTTTATTTCACTGTTCCCTTGCAAGCGTTTGTTGGCTGTAGCTGCCCTTAATGAATCATAACGTCGGGCAAAGGTAAAAATTTGACCGTTAGCATAATCATCACGGTCTCTTTTGAACTTGTATGCCTTGCGCACCTTTATTTTCTCCTCTTCTTTTGCCAATCTTACGATCATTTCCTCCCTCATTTTTAGTCCAAACCGGGAGTCACCTTCTTGTTGTTTAATACTGTCCTCTAAGGCTTCAATCTTGATTTGCAACTCAGCCATATCAATCTCAGCGTATTTTACCAGTATTTGCACCAGTCTTCGCGACGAGTCGAGGTTACATTCACCCCACTCTGCCATCATCAAGGGGTTTGGCGCCTCATAACTGGGGGCTATCATGATACGCAGCCCCCTAGGGATTCTCCCCACATCAAGGTATCTTTTCAATGAGCGCGCCTCCCACCACTTGGATTGTTCCTGGCGCTTATACTTCTCCAGTAGTTTGAAATTGTCCTTCAACCCATTAGTTCTGGCACTGGAGCTCCCAACTCCCTCTACATTAGCATTTGCTTGATTCTCTATAGAATCCGAAAACATCTCCTCCGCGGCAAGCTCGCGGTTCCTGAGAGCGTCGGCAGACATATTGACTTGTATTTTGCACTTTGTTACTCCATACAGCAAACCCAATGACACTGTCGAGCAATGCTCGAACACTGCCCTCGATTGCAAGGAGACAAGCACACCTCCCAACCCGTGCAGCACTAAAATGAATGGGGTACCTTTCCGGTTTTGAAGCGCTGAATGTTCGGTAACAATCCCCGTCTAGTATCTGCTCAGCCGAGCGATATCTCCGACGTGCGGCTCACCCTACTCAACGCTGCCTTGTACCTCTGATTTGTTGTGCTGCGCATGGGGGGCTACGTCCGTTTTCCTTCCGAAACTCCGTTTGGTGCCCCGGGGGTCCCCGCCAGTGCAATGCCACGAGCCCGCGACGCTGCACGTAGGAAACCTTGACGAGGCAAACAGACTGTCTGCTACGTAGCCTTCTTCCTGGGAGGGGGTCTGCAAACCGGCAACAGTCCAAATGCCGGTAAATATCACTGCACCTCATAAAATCGTTCCACTTCCAAGCAAAGATGAGTGCAGACCTCCGATAGTGCATAAATTATTGATTGCATAAGTCTTCTGCCATTACGCGTTTCGGATGCACTATCGGAGGTCTGCACTCATCTTTGTTTGGAAGTGGAACGATTTTATGAGATGCAGTGATATATATATACCCAAAAAGACAATCCTGCTCCAACGAAGAAGAGGCACGTACATCAGGTATGTAGGTATAAGGCTTATTTATTAAAAGTCAGGTCTCCCATGACCCCGCATTGAAAGAGAGACGCGTTTCGCCTGTCAGTGATCAAGTCCCCTGTGAGGGACGAAATGCGTCATGGCTACTGCGATCTGCTGGGAGCAACAATAAAATAGCAGCAGAACGAACTATTGTGGTCCGTGCTCTTTCTTTCATGTGGAGGAGAAAGCGAAATGAGAAGGAGTGTTCCCGGATATATATATATATATATATATATATATATATATATATATATATTACAAAAAGAGTTGCCTCTAGGTGGGATGCACTCCCAGGTGGAAATTACGCCAAAGCAAGGGCACACGCCATGAACAAAGTCCTTTTCTGGTTTTCCTGCCAGACGCATTTCAGGCCAACACCCTCTTCAGTGGCAGACCATGTGATGTGCCGGCATGCGGCAACCACCAGTAAATCCCCGTAATAATTATGCTCAGGTGAATCACCCGAAGCAATGCTTCCTGGGAATGGTGGTTCAGTAAAAACCCAAGTGGGTCGCCGCCGGCACTCGCATTCAAAAATGTCTTTAAAAGGATTGCCGATGTTCGCACCGGCACCCCTGCATATAACAGGCACCTCCTGTTCCACAGTTAGCAGGCCAATAAAGCAGCCGCGGACCCGCAAGTGTTTCACGGTGGTGCAATCCCGCAACCAGGCAGGCCGCTGTACAAAATACAAAAAGAGTTGCCTCTAGGTGGGATGCACTCCCAGGTGGAAATTACGCCAAAGCAAGGGCACACGACATGAACAAAGTCTTTTTCTGGTTTTCCTGCCAGACGCGTTTCGGGCCAACGCCCTCTTCAGTGGCAGACCATGTGACGTGCCGGCGTGCGGCAACCACCAGTAAATCCCCGTAATAATTATGCTCAGGTGAACCACCCAAAGCAATGCTTCCTGGGACTGGTGGTTCAGTAAAAACCCAAGTAGGTTGCTGCCGGCACTCACATTCAAAAATGTCTTTAAAAGGATTGCCGATGTTCGCACCGGCACCCCTGCATATAACAGGCACCTCCTGTTCCATAGTTAGCAGGCCAATAAAGCAGCCGCGGACCCGCAAGTGTTTCACGGTGGTGCAATCCCGCAACCAGGCAGGCCGCTGTACAAAATACAAAAAGAGTTGCCTCTAGGTGGGATGCACTGCCAGGTGGAAATTACGCCAAAGCAAGGGCACACGCCATGAACAAAGTCCTTTTCTGGTTTTCCTGCCAGACGCGTTTCGGGCCAACGCCCTCTTCAGTGGCAGACCATGTGATGTGCCGGCGTGCGGCAACCACCAGTAAATCCCCGTAATAATTATGCTCAGGTGAACCACCCCAAGCAATGCTTCCTGAGACTGGTGGTTCAGTAAAAACCCAAGTGGGTCGCCGCCGGCACTCACATTCAAAAATGTCTTTAAAAGGATTGCCGATGTTCGCGCCGGCACCCCTGCATATAACAGGCACCTCCTGTTCCACAGTTAGCCGCCCCAATAAAGCAGCCGCGGACCCGCAAGTGTTTCACGGTGGTGCAATCCCGCGACCAGGCAGGCCGCTGTACAAAATACAAAAAAAGTTGCCTCTAGGTGGGATGCACTCCCAGGTGGAAATTACGCCAAAGCAAGGGCACACGCCATGAACAAAGTCCTTTTCTGGTTTTCCTGCCAGACGCGTTTTGGGCCAACACCCTCTTCAGTGGCAAACCATGTGACGTGCGGCAACCACCAGTAAATCCCCGTAATAATTATGCTCAGGTGAACCACCCGAAGCAATGCTTCCTGGGACTGGTGGTTCAGTAAAAACCCAAGTAGGTTGCTGCCGGCACTCACATTCAAAAATGTCTTTAAAAGGATTGCCGATGTTCGCGCCGGCAACCCTGCATATAACAGGCACCTCCTGTTCCACAGTTAGCCGCCCCAATAAAGCAGCCGCGGACCCGCAAGTGTTTCGCGGTGGTGCAATCCCACGACCAGGCAGGCCACTGTACAAAATACAAAAAGAGTTGCCTCTAGGTGGGATGCACTCCCAGCTGGAAATTACGCCAAAGCAAGGGCACACGCCATGAACAAAGTCTTTTCTGGTTTTCCAGCCAGACGCGTTTCGGGCCAACGCCCTCTTCATATATATATATATATTCTCCAACGAAAATAATGCTGCACTCGCCAGGGAATTTCCAGTTACTTATTGAAAGCCAACTCACTCCACCTACACGTTTCAACCACACTGGTCTTGATCACGATAAATAATTTTAGTCCATCATTACCTTTTATTTAAATACCTCTCTCCCACTTCTCCCATTATGAGACATTGAGGGAATGGTAGTCAACATTTTCATTTCAAAATAAAATTTGTCAAAAATCAATAATTTTCAAGTGGTATGGAATCGCTGAGCCTAACTATAACATCCCTGTAACCAGCGAATGAATATGTATATATATATATATATATATATATATATATATATATATATATATATATATATAATTCACTGAAAAAACCATAGGTTTTAGGGACAGTTATAGTTAGTTGGACATTTCACTCGTACAAAACCCGTGAAATTCCCCCGTTATAGTTAGTTCAGCTAACTATAACTCGCGCCCGCAATGCACTGCTGATGACGTCACATATTACATCACTCATGACATGGTTAGTGACATCACTGATGACATCACTGATGACATCTCAAATGACATCACTGATGACATCATGCAGTGACTGTGTGTTTCTGTAAAGTTTAAATATGTTTAATATATATAGGCAAAGGCGTATTGAAGAATGACTGGGTGTATAAGTGTGTCAATGGATGATTGAGTAGGTGCGTGACTGACTCTACAAATGAGTGATTAAACGTATCTTACTGAATGCATGGGTTACTGACTAAACTGTGTGAATGTCTGTATCCGTTTGTCTGTTGGTGTGTAAGTGGATGCATGGATTTGCGAATAGCTACATGAGTGTCTATATGGGTTATTGATTGGTTGTCTAAATATCTGTATGGGTGCCTGAGTGTTTGTGTGGGTGAGGTATGTGTGACTCTGTACATAGATGTGTGAGTGGGTGATTCACTGGGTGCATGATTTGAAGAGTGCATCTGTGATGGACTGCTTGGGTGGGTGAGTGTGTGTATCAGTGTGTTAGTGAGTGAATGTATATCTCAGTGGTACATGTGTGAGTAACTACATATGTAAAAGGCAGTATATATGTGTGTTAGAGTTTTTAAAAGGCTATAAGTGAGAGTGTGTGATTGTGAGAGTGGCTGTATGGATGCGTGTGTGCTTGTATCAGTTATTGTATAAGAGCGTAAGAATGTGCTAGTATTTGTATGAGTAAGTGAGCTGGTGTGTGTATAACTGTATAGGTGAGTAAATGGGTGTGTGATTATTTTTTTGCATGACTGACTAGGTGTGTGAGTACCTCTATGGATAAGTGGCGGTGTGTGAGTGTTTATATAGGTGTATGAGTGCATATGTTAGTCCTGTACTGAGTGACCGTAAGTATGAGTGACTGTACGGGTAAGTGAGTAGATGTGTGTGTGTGTAGACCTAAGAATCAGTGAGTGTGTATGTAGTTATTGGTGTTGGAGTGTCTATGGTTTTGACAATGGCAGTCTGTAATTTACAGTGGGTGTATCAAAAGTTATATTAGGGTGTGAGAAGATGCATGAAATTATCACATGGATGATGTCATCAGTGTTGTCATTTGAGATGTCATTAGTGATGTCATCAGTGATGTCACTGACCATGTCATGAGTGATGTAATATGTGACATCATCAGCAGTGCATTGCGGGGGCGCGAGTTATTGTTAGCTGAACTAACTATAACGGGAGAATTTCACGGGTTTTGTACGAGTGAAATGTCCAACTAACTATAACTGTCCCTAAAACCTATGGTTTTTTCAGTGAATTTCAAAGGTTTTTAAATGCTAATTTCTAACTATAACGTGTCTGAAACCTATGGTTTTTTCAGTGAATTTCAAAGGTTTTTTAAATGCTAATTTCTAACTATAACGTGCCTGAAACCTATGGTTTTTTCAGTGAATTTCAAAGGTTTTTTAAATGCTAGTTTCTAACTATGCCTACAGAGGTAGGACATGTGAAGAAAGAACAAAAAACCCACAGAACGAAGCAAAAGAAATGCAGAAAGAAGCAACAGAAGTCCACAAAGACGAAGAAAAGTGCAGGAAGAAGCAAAAGATTTGCAGAAAGAACCAACAGAGGAGCAGAAAGAGCCCTGGTTCCAAAATCATCCTGTGCCCACATCTTTTTCCAACGTGTACTGGTGGTAACTGACTCTGAGTAACCAGAGCCAGTGCTATGCTAAAACACACTTAGAATACAGTGAAAACACCTACATGCACTAGGGAACACTATGCGTTGGGGTACCCCTGTGATTAGCATGATCTCCTCTGTAAGTCCCTAGTACATAATAGGGCAGGGGGATTAAAACTACCTCTTAAAACGCGCTACAGGGCGCGTTTGCACAGTGGTGAAGGGAGGGGGGGCCTGAGGTGACATGTGTGCAAACGCGCCCCGTGGCACGTTTTAAGTTGCGGGATTAAGGCCCCTTGAATCCTGAGTGTCCCTGGGGCCCAACTAGCCCCCCAGGTACCTACAGTTAGGACCACAGAGCTGAGTTGCAGAGAGGCGTTCCGAGGCCACGCACCTTTTTTCACCTCTCTGCAACGCAACTCTGTTGTGCTTACTGAAGGTACCTGGAGGCCCTCCCGCACCATTTATAATTGAAAGCCCCGGGGGTGGCGGCCCCCGGGGCTTTGGGGGGCTTTAGAGGCCCCCCACACATTATTTCATTTACCCCCGCATGCCCCCGGGACTTGGCCCACCCAGGGGCGAAATACCATCAAAGCGCGGGAGACCGCGCTTCGATTTTTTCTTTTTTATCGGCTGGATCCACGCACCCAGTGCGTTTTTTGCCGATTTAAAAAAAAAAAAATGTTTACCCTGGGGGTCCTTGTGGGACCCCCTAAGCAGGCCTAGGGGGTCAGGGTGTTTCTACCCTGCCCCCTTTTCTTGTTTTGCGCACTTGTTTTACTGCTTTCTTGTGCCTCGGTTCTACCGAGGAACAAGATGGCTGCCAACACTTCCTGGTTTGGAGTGTTGACAGCCAATTAGCATACAGCTGGTCATCGGGAGGGTGCGCGGACCCTACGCGGCCATAGATATATATGTGATTTAACTTTTGATTTTCTCAGGAACTACTGAACGGATTTACACCATTTAAACAAAAGGCACGACTCTGAACAAGGGCTACCTTTTTGCCAAATTTGGTGTAATTCCGTTCAGCAGTTCGGGCTGTAGCTGCGATGAAAGGTTCCTATGGAAAATTGCATGGGGAAAACACGTTTTGGGACCCCCCTTTTTTCTCGGCCCCCGCTTGACGAATCACCCCGAGACTTTCAAGATAGGAGCGGACCGGAGCAGGCCACAAAGTTTGAAAATTTCGCGAAGATTCGTCAACCGGCGCCAAAGTTATTTCAAATAGAATGTTGCGGATTTCCTATGGAAAATAGGTCCTAACTATAACTATCTACTGGCGACCGCCAGTAGATAATATATATATGTATATATATATATATATATATATATAAAATTTATCAACAGTAAGTCCCGTAATTCACCAAAACTTCCAAACAGAAGCGGGCACGGACTCCAACTGAAGCGGTGCCAAAATATGTGTTTATTCAACATCCAAGTGTTGTCCACGACATGTTTCGGCCACTCCCAGTGGCCTTGATCACATGATCGTGCTACGGTATTTCCTGTTTTTAAACCTAAAAACCACGTGATTGTCTACTTAACACCCAGTGATAGAACTGACAACAGACTGCAAAAATGATCGTGTAGTTCACAGGACGCCAATTGCGATGCACAAATATAAATACTTAGATTTAAAAGTCTGATGAAGTAAAACCTGTGATGTAATACAATACAAATGCAAAAAAGCACTATAAAAATTCTGTGAACAAATTCTTTGAACATTTCCAAACCCATCAGATTCAAAACAATGTACACAAAAAGATGTACGAAAAGTTGTACCAACAAATACATATGACATCCGATTTCCCTCTGATTAATATTTCATAAATTCATATTAATAATTCTAAAATCATGATGTATAATAATTGACATATTAAAAAAGTACATTGGACTAAAGTGCAAGGGTGTTCAATGGTAAGTGCTAAGATGCAATTATAGGTCAGAATTATGACTACAGGAATGTACTCCAACTGTACACATGATTAAAGTGCATAGTGCATCGATCCTGCTGCCTCTCAAAAATACAATCATAACAGTTTTAATGCTTCATGAGGCATGACTACTCAATTGAAAGTAAGTACTTGATTAGTTAGAAATGGTCAATCTGGGGAATTAAAGTGCCTAAGTGCTAAACTGCCCAAATATCTAAAGTGCTAAGTGCCTGACAGTACTGTAAAAAGAGAACAATGGCGTTGGAAAGAGTTGACTTAAAAATGGATAAACAATTTTTCTCAAACTACTGACTGTAAAAGGACCATAAAACCTTATAGCCATATAACCATATAACATCCCCAGTGGATAATATGTGTGCCTACGGAAACTGATCTGACTTACTAGTGAGAGCTACGATAGCTGGAGGCAATCATTAATATAAGGCCATATCATGATTATAAGAAGTTGTGTAAATCATCACTGGTATTCAGGCCACTAGGTGTCTTAGTGTCGAGTTCCAAAATAAATTTGCACTCTAACTGGCGTAATGATTTCTCTCAATTTCCACCTCTTTTGGGTGCCTGCACTGACCCAATTACAAAATATTTGATGCAGGTGAGATTATTGCTGTGTGTGTCTTTGAAATATCGTGCCACCGGGTAGGAGGGATCAGAATTAACAATAGCTCTTAAATCTTGGAGAATTCTGATATAAACCTGCAATTTCGTGCTACCTACATAGCACAGGCCACATGTGCATTCGAGGACATATACCGCATATTCAGTTCTGCAAGTATAGCGTCCTCTTAAATCTATTGGTTTAGAACTGAATGCCATGGTATAAGAGGATGTATTGACCCCGAATTTGCACTCGCAGCAGGTGATGCATTTATAAAAGCCATTTCTGGGGGACAGCCAACTTGTTTTAATGTCAAGCTCTGGACTATTCTTGACTAGTGCCCTCTGCCTAGATGGCACTCTGCGGAAGGTCAAGGTGGGTTTTTCAGGTAATATCTGGTCCAATGCCGCATCTATAAGCACTATGGGCCACTGTTGGTTAATGATGGCTCTAATGCTCCTTGCCTGTCTGCTATATGTAGTAATGAGCCTCACACTGGAATCCGTCTTTGGTCCCTTAGATGTGGCACTACATTTTGAGTTATCTAGACATATATTACATACAGATGGTTCCCAGTAGGTAGTCATAGTTAGGATGTAGTTTCCATAAGAAGAGCATTTTTTCATTTGTCAATAACTTTGGCGTCGTTTGACAAATCCTGGCGAACTATTTAAACTAGTTTGATGCTCAATTCAGCTTCTGTCCTAAAAGTTTCAGGGTGATCTGTCAAGCGGGGGTCGAGAAAAAGGGGGTGTCCCAAAACATGTTTTCCCTATTTTAATTTTCAAAGGAACTTTAGACATGGCTACAGCCCAAACTGCTGAATGGAATTACACCAAATTTGGCAGGAAGGTCCAGGGAAGTCCCTTTTTGTGATTTGGTGTTAATCCATTGACTAGTTTTTGAAATATTAAGGAAAATACAAATGTGTTTATATAGGGACATGGAGGATCTGTGGCCCCTTCTGATCTCGTGCTGAGATCTCATTAGCTGCCAACACTTCAAATCAGGAAGTGTTGGCAGCCATCTTGTGACTCGGTTTGAACCGAGTCACAGAAAAATAAAATTAAAAAGAAATGGGGGCAGGGTAGAAACACCTTGACCCCCTAGGCCTCTTGGGGGGGCCGTAGAGGGATTCCGCAGGGCATAAAAAAGCATTTTTTTTACATTTCGGGGGAGTCACGCTCGGACCGCGGCTCCCGCCAACATTTTTTAAAAAACAAAGCGCGGGCTCCCGTGCTTCGCTACTAATTGGCCCCCGGTGGGCCAGGTCCCAAGGCATTTTAATAAAGGAGGGGGGCATATGGGTCCCCCCATCTGGGGCTTATTGATGCCACAGGGACCACCACCTCCCTAAGGCTTGTTAAACAAAAAATGGGGGAGGCCCATATGGCCTCCCTTGCTGCCCCGGGGACCACCACCTCCCCAGGGCTTTTTTATTTATAAATGGGGGGCCTCTTGGACCCCCCCAGCCCCAGGAACCGCCACCTCCCCAGGGCATCATATTTAAGCAATGAGGGGAGCTGCGTGGACCCCCAGACCCCCAGGGTCTGCCATCTCCCTGGGCTTAAATGCCATGCGGACCCCCCACAGCCCTGGGGACTGCCACCTCCCCAGAGCTTTTGTAAAATGGAATGCGGGCCCCCCTCCTGGAGCCATAGATGGCCCTGGGGACCGCCACCCCCCAGGGCTGGCTCCTGCTATGCTTTACTGCTCCCACCAAGCCATAGCAAACTGTGCTCTGCTTCTAGCAAGTGAGAGCATAAAAAATGCTCTTGCTTGCTATAAGCAGAGCACAATTGCTTTCACACAGAGGGAGCTGCATGTTTAGCAGCTCCCTATGTGTAAAAGGAATGCTGGGTCCTGCAGGAGGTGGGGAGCTGGCAAGGACTGCAGGGGCCGTCAGGCTCCCCCTCCCGTGGTCCCTAACAAAAGTAACTGGGTGACCTGGGTGGGACCAGGGCACCCAGAAGAGAGGCGGGGCCCCAGGAGATGGGGTCCCCGGGGCCAAAATCGGCCCAGGAGGGGGGCCACTCTGCCCCCTCCCTTAATTAAAAAATAAATAAAAATAAATATTAGGCCGGGCCCCAGGGAATGGGGTCCGGCCACTTGGCCCCCTCCCTTTAAGTTTATATATTTTTTTTTTAAAAGGCCAGGCTCGAGGATGAGGTTCCCAGGGCTGAAATTGGCCCAGGGAAGGAGGGCCATGTGGCCTCCCTCCCCTAATAAATAAAATAATTAAAAAAAAGACCAGCAAGCCACCGGAGGCCCCGTCCCCTTTCACCATCACTCTGCAAACATGCCTACTGGGGCAAAACTGGTTGGGAGATGAAGTCCCCTTGGCTGTATAGAGCCCTTGTGGGCCAACAAGTCCTCCTGTTACCTCCAGTAAGTCCCACACAGCGTGATTGTTGAGAGGTCTTCAGAGGCCATGCCCCCTTTTCCACCACTCTGCAAACACACCTCCTGGAGCACTGCTGGTTGGGGGATAAAGTCCCCTTGGTTTCTAAGGGTCCTTGGGGGCCAACAAGCCCTCCTGGCACCTCCAGTAAGTCCAACACAGCAGGATTCCTGAGAACTAGTCAGAGGCCAGCTCCTTTTCTCCACCGCTCTGCAAACAGGAATACTATTTTTTTTAAAACATAGAAATTCACTTAAAAATATTAAAGGTTACAGGGAGGTTATAATTAGGAAATAAAATTTGAAAACCCTTAGAAAGTTACTTAAAAAACCAAGGGTTACAGGGTCGTTATAGTTAGGAAATGGAATCTAAAAAACCTTAGATATTCACTGGAAAAAACCAAAGGTTATAGGGACGTTATAGTTAGGCTCATATTGCACAAAACCAGTGAGAGTCAGGAGTTAAAGTTACCTGAGCTAACTATAGCTTATGCCCCCACAATGCACTGCTTATGACCTCACATATCACATCACTCATGACATGGTCAGTGAATTAACTGATGACATCATCACTGATGACATCTCAAATGCCGTCACTGATGACATCACTAATGACATCATCCACAGAACCACTCACACCCCATACAACCTCTTGTATGCCTACTCAGACAGCCACTCACATACCCACTCCCAGACCCATACAAGTACTCAGACAACCACTCACTCCTCCAAGGAGCCACTCACGCACCCACTCACTCACTCATACAACCACTCAAACAACTACTCACTCACCCATACATCTACTTATATAAAAAGTCACTGACCAATACAGCCACTCACACAGCCACACACTCACCCATACAGCTACTCACACACAAACTTATTCACCTATACAGCTACTCACAACCACTCAGTCATTCACACAGCTTCTCAATATACAACGATTCACACATCCATACAAGCACTCCCACATCTGCTCACTCACCCATACAGCCATTCACACATACACTCACTCTCCATTACAGCCACTCACACACCAACTCACTTACCCAAAAACCCACTCAAACAACCACTCACTCACCCATAAAGACACTTACACACCCAGTCACTCACTCATGCATCCATTTAAACAGCCACTCACACACCTATGCAGCCACTTAGAAACCCACTCACACATGGATACATACAGTCACACAGCCAATCACATAATATATGTTAGAAGTAGTATCACTCATTAGTAGTACACCCAGGGGCAGATTTACTAAGATTTTATGTTGTGTTTGCTTCACAAAAGTGACACACATTGGTGCAAAATCTATCTGTCCAATTTACTATCCAGCGGTAAACCTGTTTAGCGCTAGAACTAACGTGAAAGTAACGCAAAGCAGCGCATAGTGCTGCTTTGTATTACTTAGCGCCAAGGGGGCGTACCATGGGTGGTGCATGGGCATTCCCATCCAACCACCCAAGGTTTCTGATGCTAAACCCAATTTACTAAGTAAAGAAGACAGGGTTTAGCATCAGAAAATAGCGCACCCTTAAAGCGGGCGCTATGAAGGAGAAATGCTTTTTTTCTCCTTTATTTTCCGACATCGCAAGTTTGCTGCACTGTACAGCACACATACAAAATGGGAAAAATGTTTCAAATTAGTCTAAGCATTTGTATTTTGTACTGGAAGGGTATTTTTCCAGTACAAAACCTACGCTTGACTCACTATGGCGCACAGAGGTCTCTGTGTGGTGCATGGCAGCTGATTTCAGCATTAGCGCTACGGAAAGGGGAGGAGAGTGCCATATTTCAGTAAATTTGGTGCTCTCCTGCTCTCTTCTTTTCATGCAGTGCAGCATTTTTGGCTGTTGCGTTGCCTGAGAAATTGGTAAATCTGGCCCCCAGTATACTAATTTAACTTTTGTAGTAGCTTAGTATATATGTTTAACAATAATAATCTCTTAGAAAATACTTACACCCAGACCCATTCACACACCCATTCACAGACCCATAGAGCCACTCACGCAACCACTAAGAAAGCAACACACCCACTGACAGATCCATACGCCACTAACACACACACACACACTCACACCCCTATACAGCCACTGATACATCCACTCACACACTCCTACAGTCACACAGCCACTCAGATAACATATGTTAGAAATAGTATCACTCATTAGTACTATAGAAAGTATATTAATATAACTTATGCAGTAGCTTAGTATATATCTTTAAATTGAAACAAATTTTACGGAACACTCACACTTACTGGAAGATGTCATCAGTGCTGTCATTGGAGATGTCATCAGTGATGTTACTGACCATGTTATGAGTGATGTTTTGTATGAGTGAACTCTGAGCCTATATATGTATTACCTACTGGCGTTCGCCAGCAGGTAGTTATAGTTAGGACCTAGTTTCCATTCGAAAAGCATTTTTGACTTGCTTATAATTTTGGCGTCATTTGACAGATCTTCATCACATTTTCAAAACCAAATGTCCTACTTTGTCTAGTTGTGCATAAAAAGTTTCGTGGTGATCCGTCAAGCAGGGGCTGAGAAAAAGGGGGAGTCAGAAAAGTGTGTTTCCCATGTTAATTCGCATAAAGGTTTTAGACATGACTACAGCCCGAACCTCTGAATGGAATTACACCAAATTTGCAGAAAGCTAGATCTTGGTCCAGAAAGCATGCTTTTTGTGGTTTGGTGTAATCCTTTCAGTACTTTTTCAGATATTAAAGAAAAAGAAATATAGATATCAAGGGATGCAGACCCCCTGCGGATCTCCCGTGGGAAGTTGAAATGGAGTACAGCATCTAATTTAAAAAAGAACATATTTTATTGGATGGTGTAAATATGCAGGTAGCTAAAATTAGGTTGTGATTTTCAGCAGAAAGTAAATAGATCTGTGATTGGCTCTAGAAAAAGTAAAAATATGTTATGCTATTATGGATATGCTTATATTGTAGTATACTTAGTACTAAAAATAAACCCTAGAAATGAACTCAAAAAATTACAGGGACATAATACTTTGAAAATAGAATTTGAAAAACCTTTGAAATTCACTGGAATAAATAAAGGTTACAGGGACATTACAGTTAGGCTTAGATTTCACTCATACAAAGCCATAGAAATTCAGCAGTTATAGTTACCTGAGCTAACTATAACTTACTCCCCGCAATGCACGGTTTATGACCTCACATGTTACATCACTCATGACATGGTCAGTGACATCAATGATGACATCACTGATGACATCTTAAATGACATCACTGAAAGTCAACATGAAAGTTACATTCAAGTTTTGTGACCTCCGAACGGCAATTGACCTTCTGCTTCATACTGCTTTATGCTAATGGGAATCCTCAGTGACTTCAAATATCATTTGAATGTATAGCTTGACTGTACTTTATACTGTACACAAGAGGAATCCTTGGTAATACAAAGGTCTCACATAACATTAAATACCTTTGAAAGCGAACAAACTTGTGAATAGCGTGCCATATCTTGTGTATACATAGAGATGGGATTCTGTGTTGCTTATAATACCTTTCGTCTTCATTCTCAGGTCTCATTATTACCATGCAGTTCAATCAGCCAGTCAATCATTGTTTTGCAATAGCCAAACAGATGAATACATCACACTGACATGCACAAATAAAGCCCTGTGTAAGGACTGACAAAAAGACATATGAGAGTTTATGCTATCACAGCGGTGTATGAAAGACACTGCATACTTGGGAGTCGAAACTCAAACCTACCCGACATTACATCTTTATGAAAAGCAGCAAGATGTATATCAATGAAGGATACTAATGGTATACTCCTCATTTGAGGATTATCACTTCAAATCAGTGGTAACTAGTTTAAAAAAAAGTGGACTTACCTTGTTTGCCTTACCCATTCTTCCTACTTCCCTGCTCCCCCATTCAAGGATTCTTCTATTGAATACACTTTTATAAAACCAAAGACAAATATTGTATTTTACATAACATTAACACCATTGGAAAAAGCTGCAACTTTTGCATATATCACGAATAGGGCACTTGTGGAATATTCCAATGTCATGTGTTTTACAGTGGCATAATTTCCTAGAGAAATTTGCTGAAAACGTCATGCAATTTAGCAGGCTGTTTAATCAATAAAGGTAATACCTTTTGGCTCAACCCTCTAAAAAAAAATATATATATATATAAAGGAGCTCCAGCAGTTTTACTTTCACTTGCATTTCCAATTAAAATACTTGAACAATAATATGATTCAGAATCTACTTAAAAAGGAAAGGAGGGCAAAATGAAAATTGCACAGATCTCACAATCTCAAACCGTTGACAATAGAACTGCTCCTCAGATTAGACAGATTGTTCAGGCAGAGCTAGGAAACAAAAATCTTACAAGCTGAGGTGTCCGGCTGTAGATGGAGGTATTGACAACAAGGACTTAAGAAGCTGGCAAGTTAGATCAGGGCGTGGCTTCATGCAATCGTGATATAAAGACCCTACGACAATAAAATGACCTCTGCAACCAAGGTCATGATGACCTACTAAAGGCGTTAATCAGAATGTGCCCCCAAATCAGCGGACATTACTACCCAAACAACAGTTTGAAATATGTTGGAAATGCACTCATTTTGTCTCAAAATACCAACTTGTCATTGTCAGTAAATAACCATTTTCGTCCCAGTCCAAATTTTAGCAGTTAATAATCTGAAAACAGATATATAGTCCTTATGGCTCCTTTTTAGAAAGTAAAGTTTTTTTTTCTTCAAACATCTAATTGGGGCCACAGTACTATTTTCATTTACCTATTTTGCTGCCAAAGGCAGCATGTCAGTTCTGAAAATACATTAATTTGGTTACCAAATATTCACTTGCCATTATCAGTAAACACATTCATTTGTCAATTTTTGGAAAATCTGCATATGTATGTCACTGCCCTTATGTTGCCTGGCATCTGAGTATTCTGATCAATATGATAGGGTTATATGATGGACCAACACATGCCTGAACAACGCATATCCAAACCACGCGGTCTTCACCACGACCGCGTCTTTATCATGTATGCCTTTACCATGCATGCCTTTACCATGCAATTTTGTGGTAAAGACATGATTGGTAAAGGAACATGTGTGCTAAAGATCATACTCCTGCTCCCCGCCCTGAAAAGTGTCCCTTTTCCCCGCCCCACCCAAGCCCTAAAAATTAAACCCACACCCTAAAAACTATCCTGACCCCAGCCCCCCACCCTGAGTCTTAAAAACTGTCCCCTTTATCCATAAAGTACCCCGACCCAACCCCCTACCCTGAGGCCTAAAACTGCCCCAGCCCTTAAAACTGTTCCTTTTCGCCTGACCCGCCCCAAGCCCTAAAAACTGTCCCCATGCCCTAAAAACTACCCTGACCCCAGCACTCCCACCCTGAGCACTAAAAACTGACCCCTACCCCTGTTAACTACCGCGACCAGGCTCACCCACCCTGAGGCCTAAAACTACCCCCAGCCCTGAAAACTGTCCCTTCTACCCGCCTCGCCTGAGCCCTATAAACTGACCCCAAGCCCTAAAAACTACCTGGCCCCAGCCCCCCCACCCTGAGCCCTGAAAACTGTCCCCTATACCTGTAAAGTACCCCGACCCAGCCCCCTCTGCCCTGAGTCTTAAAACTGCTCCCTGCCCTATAAACAACCCTGACCCCCGAGCCCTAAAAACGACCCCCAACACCCGAAAAACTACCCCCACCCCCAAGACCAGGCCCCAGCCCCACTTACCTCACCGCGTCCTCTCCCGATCCTTCCTCTTCCTGTCTTCCTGTGCCCGTCCATCCACTCTGTATCTAGACCGCGCAGTGCATTAACCACGCATATGAACTGTTAAGGCATATCCGTGGTTAAAGCAAGAGCGGTTCAGCTTGCGGGGAAATGGCACTGTGGCTAAGCCCACGTTGTTAAAGCCGTTTTCCAAATAGTAGGCATTGTCTTCATATGCTCCACATTGGACTATCTTGACAAGTTTTTTTTTCCTGGCTTCCACCTTTTAACTTTGATAGACAACACATTTGAATTTATTTGTGATCAGATACATTTTAAAGAATTGCTTTGGCACCAAGAGCCCGATGTACAAAGTCAGGGTCTCAAGCCAATTGGTGCATTTTACACACTGGCTGATTTGTGACCTAGGCTTCATTTTATAATGCAAATGATGTACTAATCAAATGCTTTGTAAAAGGCATATTCACAAGAGGCTGCAAAACCTCGTATTTTTACGGATGGAGGAGGCCTGCAAGTTGCAGGAGAGCACCATCACAACATTGCCTTCCCGTAATGCCAACATTATTAGGCCAGACCTATAGACAGGTTTAGCTGTCTCAACAGCCTTAAGTTTGAAAAAAAAAATCGTACCATAAATACATAATTCTGTACATAAGTGCAGAGCTCTACTTTAGCCCTCTTAATGCACTGTTCTGTTGAAGTACTTTTCAGATTTTGCTTCTGCCCCCATAGCATCTAGCAAAAGGCAATGGGTCAGCAGATCTCATCTATTGGGTGTCTTGTACTGTGAGTATGTTTTGTCTTAAAGAATACTTTTTGGGTTTTTGAAAACAGGTTTATGTTTATACAAGTTTACGTATTAATGAGTTCAAGATAGCAACAATCAGTACAGCATTATAAACGTCTGCCAAAATTTGCATTCAGGATAAGTATAAACTAAATCTTAGGATCAGATATGTAAGATGCGCTACTAATGTCTTTAAGTTGTCACATGGGCACTTATGAGAAATATTCCAATGTTAAATAGCCAACAACCTCTTAAATTACCCCACCCAGTTGGGCCTTGCTGCAGCGGAGCCATAGTTATCTACGATGGGTTAAAGAACACGAGTGGTGTACAGCACCAGAGTAGGTCTGGGGGGCGTAGGTATAGTCAGGGGGTTAGCGTGCAGTCCTTAAGTTAGTTTGAAGTGTTTCTTTTATTGCGAGAGCAGTAGACAGAATGGGGGTGGGGGGCTAACAGCAAAGTTACATTTGTGGAGCCAAGTTGAGGTACGAAGTTGGGGGCATATTATCAACGGCCAGCGATAATTATCGCTGGCCGTGATTAGCGACGTATTCCCTAACGCAGGCTATCTCTGGAATTTATCGCCCTGGTAGCGCGTTATTAACAACGCGTTTCTCCAGGGCGATAAAAATTCCAGAGATAGCGAGGTTATCGCCGTTTTGCAGGGAACATCGCTGGTTTTCCAGCGATGTTCCCAGCAAAACGGCGATAACCTTGCTGATACGACCCTGTGGTCGTATCAGCACAATCCACCTCCTATGTCTAACATAGGTAAGTCAGGATTGCAGCAGACGTTAGATTTTGGCGAAAACGGCTGTTTTCGCCAAAATTTAACGTCTGCTATAATCCTGTGGGCTGCCTTGTAAATATCGCGATGTGAACATCGGCGATATTTGCAACGTAGCCCATCCGGGTACGCCTAGTAACGCCCACTTTGCATCTCATTAGAGATGCAAAGATGGGCGTTGGGGAAAGGGCGATAATGCAAGGATTCACGCGATAGCGTGACCTTGCTGATTAGGCGATAAGATTATCGCCGCTTTCGTCCGAAAACGGACGCTAAAGCGGCGATAATTGTTTATCGCCTCGTTGATAATATGCCCCTTGGTCCGCATCCCGCAGGGGGTAATTTCCAAGCAGGGTATACCAATAATGTGCTATTGGGCGCTTAGCTAGCCCCTTTTTTCCTCCCTCCAGACAGCTCTGCCTTCGGGCTGAGCCCATTTAATGACCTCATTTCTCTCAGTAGACAATGCAGGGGTGCAGGAACTTCCAGCACTTTGTTATTGCTCATTTGGCTAATAATAAAGATAGGTCAGCAAATTTCGTGTTGACGTTTGTATTTTTGCTCCTAGAATACATTCCCAGTATATAATGTTGCAAGGGCATAATGTTGGTGCTCTCCGTAATATGCTCAATGTCATCCAAAACATTGGTCCTAAATTGTTGGAGAGTGAGACAGTTCCAGAGTATGTGAATATCTGCTTGGACGAAGAGGGGGCAGGTATCTGACGTCATTGGGTAGATTAAGGCTTCGTGGGGATAGGTATGCTCAATGAACGATAAGGAATGGGAAGCATTTCATTCTGATGTTTGGTAAGATTTTGCTGGAGTATTCAAGGATTTTTTGCCAGTCTGTATCAGCAATGTATAGGCCTATTGTTGCCTCCCATTTGTTCCTCAAGTGAGGTTCATGAAAGTATATTGCTGCAGGGCTTTATATAACCATGCAATTAATCTTCTACCCTGTCCTTTGGGGTACAGTGTTTAAAGTACTGCATTTGAGTCTGGTTCCAGATCAGAGACATTCCAGAGTGTTTTGAGTGTCTCATTGATTTTGCAATAGAGTAGGAAGTTTCTGTGCTGTAGATCACATTCACCTCTTTGGTCTGGGTGGTGATACAATGACCCTCCATCAAAGAGACTTAGGGGCATATTATCAACGGCCAGCGATAATTATCGCTGGCCGTTCTCAGCGTGAGAATTGTCATCGCCGGCTATCGCTGATAATTATCGCCATGCTAGCGCTGTATTAACAACGCATAGCGCAATGGCGATAATTATTCCTGCGATAGCTTGTTTTCCATGGAACATCGCTGGTTTTCCAGCGATGTTCCATGTAAAACGGCGATAACCTTGCTGATACGACCCTGTGGTCGTATCAGCATAATCCATCTCCAATATTAAGTATAGGTAAGTCAGCATTTTTGCAGACGTTAGTTTTTGGCAAAAACCGCGGTTTTCGCCAAAAACGAACGTCTGCAAAAATGCCTGGGCCTCCTTGTAAATATCGTGATGTGCACATCAGCGATATTTACAAGGTTGTTCTGCCCAGTGACGCCCACTTTGCATCTCATTAGAGATGCAGAGGGAGGCGTCGGGTAAAAGGGTGCTAACATGCGCTAATGCATGTTATCACCCTCTTGTTAATAGGGCGAAAACATTATCTCCGCTTTTTTGGCTTTTAAAGCCAAAAAAGCGGAGATAAGGCCCTTGATAATATGCCCCTTACTTTTGTATGAAGACCCACTTCATACCAGGCCATCAGTTATCTGGCAGAGATCGCCGGCTCTCATCTAGGAAGCCCTTAAGTGGTATTGTCAGTGCATATGGGTTGGCTACTTTGGAGTATGCAAGAGTTTGCTTTAAACAAGCTAGGGCTGTTCTCATGAGTATTGGAAGAGCTATGGGGTTAGCGAGGTCTGGAAATAAACGCTGGAGTAGAGCTCCCTCCTGAACCTGAGCGTGGTTAAAACCAATTTCCTGCAAAGGATATCCCGCCAGCCAATATGCCAACCATTTTTGTTGCGCAGAGAGCTAGTGCCCTAGAAAGTCAGGAACACCCAGGCCTCCTACATGTGGTGGAAGTTTCACTTTAGCCATTGCTACCCTCTTGCATCCGGCTCCTCAGATTAGATCATTACGGAGAGAGTCAAGGGCTGCAAAAATTTTGGTTGGGAGTAGGGTTGGTAGAGTGATAAAATAGTGTAGTAGGTGGGACAGTATCACCATTTTGGCTAGGGCTACCCGGCTTGTTGCTGACAACAGAAGGGTGATCCAGATGGAGATCTGTGATTTGAGAGATCCTATAGCCTTCCTCAGGTTACCTCCCCCACCCCCCCACCCAGTGCTTAATTTGTGAAAGCACGAGTGCCGGTGCCCAAGGCTGTACTCAGAAGACCGCAGTCGGTGCAATTAAACATCAGCATGCCGAATACCAAGGCTGGTAGTCTTAAATCCACCTCATGCCTCTTTAATTCACTACCTGACACTCCCTGCCCTTTTATCTCAGTTTTGCTGTCTTTCTCTTCCTTTGTCTTTCCCTTTGTGTGTTTTTCCCTCTCTTGCTCTCGGTAAATACCTGATGGGGAAAAATAAGTGCCGGTCCCCAAAAATAAGTGCTGGTGGCCCCCACGGGCCACATTCCAGCTCAAAGTAAGCACTGCCTCCACCAGGTCTGAGTGCATACAGTAAATTTGGATACCCAAGTAGCAGAATGTGATAATGGCCATGGGGAGGGTCCCCTTATCCAGGTGGATCTTATGTGCACGGAGGGATTTGTGAAAGGGGAGCACAAAGGACTTATTGTGATTAACTTTAATGCCTGAAAGCTTCCCGCTGAATTGTGAAGTATTATGGCTAGTGAGTCCATATTAACATTTTCCTATATACGTAAATCAGAACGTCATCTGCATATAAAGAGACTACATGATATTTGTCCCTCAGGGGAATAACACAGGTTCCACCCTGGGTTTGAAGTTTTGTCGCCAGGGGCTCAATGGCCAAGTTGAGTCATGCACCGTGAATAATTGCATTTTGTCTGATCAGACATGCATACCTGCATGAAAAGTTTAGCTCATCAGCAACGGGATGGTGTGTGTGTGCTGCTGGGCCACTCCTTTATTTTTTAAGCACATTATAGAGGTATGCAAAAAATATGTTTCCTAAGGCCAGACCTATTGGCTTTGCCAATAGATATATATGTTTTTAAAACAGCAACCCCTTTCCATTAAGGCTAAGAACCTCCTTTTAAAAATGCAAATCATCATTCGGAGATTCGGAGAACATGAAGTGGTACTCAAGATGACAGGCTACTCCGCCCCCCTCCGATGGTCAAAGCCACTACTCCAAAGAGTAAGTGGTCCTACCGAGACTGCTTTCATTTTGCGACCGGATATGACCTGCTTTCATAAGTTCTTATCTGAGTTGCAGTTACAAACACAAACCAATGCTGCATTCCACACTACGTCCCCTTTACTTTTAGAGTCAGTGTGGGTTGCAAAGTGCACCTAACGAGTCAGAAAAACCATCTGCAATTCACGTCATTTTTGTGCATTGCACCACACAGGTGTGACTTTGCAAAGCCTGTGATTTTATGAATTGCTGCCTTCTTGAACGCAAAATAGCTTTGCACAAAGACAGTTACTAATGTAGCTTTCTTTCTCTCTCTTGATCTTGTTTTGATTTTATATAACGTTTTATACCATATTTCTTCCTTTGCAGAATACCCCCAGAGGCATTTTGTTCTCTAATTCAAATTCATGATATTTTTCGTTACAAACATGAGACAGCTAATTAAGCTAGCAGTGTAACTGCAGGTTTAAAGGATCTGCATCATACCATGCCGTCATAAAATCATCAATGAAACACATCTGTGCGTTACAATTATTAAAATTGAGTACAATGAGATTTAACGTGTTAGTGCAAATATTCATTGCAGGACTAATGATGTAAATACCCTCCTGATAAGCACTACGATCTTATACTACATAAAATGTCACAGTTTGGGATGAATTAGAGCTCTTGTACTTGATGATTGGTGGGGGCATTACAGAATAAACTCTCTGTTACGTGTACAATAAATATAAAGCTAATCCAAAATTAAGATGACTTTATTTCCTTAAAGCCGTGTTTGAACCGGATATTTTCAGGCACTATACATTTTGAACAGATTCATAAAGCTCTTTGACCATATCACTACCTGTTGAATCAAGTGATAGCGCCCATTCTCCACGCACTACTTGTACCCTTTTATATTATATCACTTATTCGATAAAAAATAATAGGGGCCGATTCAAAGAACTAATCTGAGATAAAATCCTAAACTTACTACATTTGGTATTCACAGAAGGCATTTAGTAGTAGTAAAGTTAAGGCTCCTAACTTTACTACTACTAAATGCCTTCTGTGAATACCAAAAGTAGTAAGTTTAGGATTTTATCTCAGATTAGTTCTGTGAATCGGCCCCATAGTATTTGCAATAACATACCATCGCAAATCACATAATTTGTGAGAACACAGTGCATGGTAGAGTGGTGAGGTATAGTTAATATAGCGTGGCTAGCAAATTGAATACACTGCGTGCTCGAGTTATAATAATTTGAAGGTGTTGTGTAAATTATATATTAAAGGTAGAAGTGTAAGTTTAGAATTTCTAATTTTGTTCAGTTTAAGTTTGGTTTGTATCTAAAGAATAAATAAAGTTATAGTAATTTAAAGGTGGTGCGTAAAATATAAATTTAAGGTATAACTATAACTTTGGCAATTGTGATGTTTTTGTAGTTTCAGTTTGGCTTGTATAGAAAAAATAAATAATGTTTTCCTAACTATAGCAAAGGTGTTTGTGTCATTGAATTTCAATTGGCTTTGTCCCAATATAAATGTGTTTCAAATTGTAGAGTTTCCTGTCGTTGAGAGTAGTGTCATTAAGTGGAGTGTGGCAGAGTAGAATGGAAGAGATTGTCATAGAGTGTACTGTCGTAGAGTGAACTGTCATAGAGTGGAGTGTTGAAGAGTGGAGTGTGGTACAGTGGAGTGGCATACAGTGGTGTGGCATACAGTGGTATGGCATACAGTGCAGTGGTGTAGAGTGGAGTCGTGCAGTGGGGTGTTGTAGAGTTGAGTGGGCAGAGTTTAGTGGTGTTGAGTGGAGTAGAGTGGAGTGATGTAGCGTATAGTAGACTAAAGCGTCAGAGTGCAGTGGTGTGTTGTGTAGTATAGTGGTGTGGAGTGCACTAGAGTGGACAGTCATAGCGAAGAGTCAATTAAACAGCTCTAAACTGGAGTGGTGTCTTGTACAGTACAGTAGAGTGGTATATCGTTGAGTGTTGGAAAGTGTCGTAGAGTGGAGTAGAGTGCTATACAGTGCAATGTAGGGGCACAGAGTGGAGAAGAGGGTTGTACAGAGTAATTTAGGGGCATAACGTTTGGTGCAGTATGGTATAGTGGCACAGAGTGTAGTAGAGTCTTGTACAGGGGAGTTGCATAGAGTGGAGTAGAGTGTGGTAAAATAGAGTGATGTAGAGTGGCCTAAAGTGGTGTGTAGTCAGGCAGAGTGGAGTGGAGTCCAATGGAGTGCATCAGCGTAGAGTAGAGTAGCATGTTGTTGAGTAGAGTGGCATGGAGTGGAGTAGAGTGGAGTGGATAAAGGGTTGAAGAGTGGAATGGTGTGTGGTACAGTAGAGTGGACTGGCATGTTGTAGAGTATCATAAAGTGTCATAGAGTGCAGTACAGTAGCGTGCCACAGAGTGGATTACAGTGTTGTACAGTGGAGTGGTGCCGAGTATAGTACAGTATGGTCAATTGGAGTGGCGTAGCCTGGAGCAGCGTACAGTGGAATAGCGTACAGTGGAATAACGTTCATTGTAGTGACGTACAGTTGAATGGGGTAGAATGGAGTGGCATACAGTCAAATCGTGTGGAGTGGAGTAGATTGGAGTGGGTTAGAGTAGACTGCAATACCTTATATTGGAGTGGCGTAGAGTGGAATTGCAATGCAAGTACAAAGGAGTTCCCCTGCTAGCAATTAGTTCCTAAGGCACGGATATTGTAAACTGATGCAAAAAAATTTTTTTGCCAACTCTTCATTTACAACATATAAAGTATATCATAACAAAACTGAGAGCACATGATGCAATAACTGGAGAGACATAAACATTCATATCAAAATGGATGTATTTACTATTCGAAAAGTGTTAGTATATTCAATTTATGTTACAAAATGGATAAATAACTTCAAGAAATTACATCAAAACATTATATATCATGATTATTCCAACCTTACACTCTCTCATACCCTCTCATCCATCCACAGCATACATCAAAACAAGAACACACAGAAAGGTTTAAATGACCAAATTCATCTCATAGTCACGATTAATTCTTAAAGTGTATGGTACATCTAAACTTGGCAAAACTAATAGGCCACATTTGCTTTTTACAGCAGGACTGATTATTGATATGGTTCTCAAGAGGTGGCCAATAGTTAATATATTTTTTTCCTCTAAGCGCGTTTCGGCAGAACGCCTTCTTTAGGAAGCCACGCACTATAGTGTTGTATCTTTGTTTAACAGCAGCTACACCAGAAAAGATCCATGCTGGAAGCTATATACAGTAGAATAGCGTAAAGTAGAGTGGGGAAGGGTGGAAAGGCATAGAGTGGAGTGGGGTAGAGTGTAATATCGTACAGCAGAGTAGAGTAGAGTAGAGTAGAGTGGAGTGGTATACAGTGAAATAGCGTAAATTGGAGTGGCATTCAGTGCAGTGGTGTAGAGTGTAGTGGCATAGAGTGCAATATCGTGAAGTGGAGTGGCATAGACTGGAGTTGCATACAGTGGAATAGCATAGAGTGGAGCAGCATAGAGTGGAGTAGCGTACAGTGCAGATATGTAGACTGGAATGGTGCAGAGAAGAGTGGTCAAGAGTGGAGTGGTGTTAAGTATAGTTGGGCAGAGTGGAGTGGTATAGAGTGGAGTGATGCACAGTGGAGAGGTGTAGAGTCGAGTGGTGTAGAGTGGAGTGCGTAGAGAGGAATAGCACAGAGCAGAATAGTGTAGAGTGGAGTGGCGTACAGTGGAGTTCCGTACAGTGGAATAGCATAGAGTGTAATGGCGTAGAGTGTGGTGGCATACAGTGGAATGGCATAGACTGGAGTGGTATAGAGCGGAGTGGCGTGCGGTAGAGTAGCATGCGGTGGAGTTGTGTGGAATGCGGTGGCGCAGAGTGGAATGTGGTAGAGTAGAAGTGCATACAGTGGAATAGTGTACAGTAGAGTGGCATAGATTGGAGTGGTGAAAAGGGGAGTGGCATAGAGTGGAGTGATGTAGAGTAGAACTGCTTATAGTGCAGTGGCATGGAGTGGAGTGGGGTACAGTGGAGTGGCATAGGGTGGAGTGGCGTAGCGTAGAGTGGACTAGCATACAGTGGAGTGATGCAGAGTGGAGTGGCGTACAGTGGAGTGATGAAGAGTGGACTGGTGTAGAGAGGTGTGGCATAGAGTGGAGTGGGGTAGAGTGTAATAGTGTACAGTGGAGTAGCATAGATTGGAGTGGTGTATAGTGAAAAAGCATTGAGTGGAGTGGTGTAAAGTGTAGTGGCATACAGTGGAATAGCGTATGGTCGAGTGACGTACAGTGGAGTGGAGTAAAATGGAGTGGCGGACAGTGGCATGGCCTACAGTGGAGTGAGGTAAAGTGTAGTGGCATACAGTGGAACAGCATAGAGTGGGGTGGCGTAAAGTGGAGTGGCATATAGTGGATTAGCGTATAGTGGAGTGACATACAGTGCAGTGGCGTAGAGTGGAGTGGAGTGCAATATTGTGGAGGGGAGCAGCATGGACTGGAGTTTCATACAGTGGCATAGCGTAGAGTGCAGTAGCGTAGAGTGGAGTAGCATAGAGTGGAGTAGAGTGGAGTGATGTAGACTGAATTGGCATAGAGTGGAGTGGTGTAGAGAATAGTGGTATGGAGTGGAGTAGCATAGAGTGGAAAGCCACACATTGGAGTGGCGTACAGTCGAATATGCATAGAGTGGAGTGGTGTAGAGTGGAATGGCAGCAGTAGAATAGCGTACCATGGAGTGGAGAAAAGTGCCATGGTGTAGAGTGGAGTGTGATAGAGTGGAGTGGCATACAGTGGAATAATGTACAGTTGAGTGGCATAGAGTAGACAGCTGTGCAGTACAGTGATACAGAGTGGAGTGTGGTAGAGTGGAAGAGCGTACAGTAGAGTGGCGTATAGTGGAGTGACATAGAGTGGAATAGCACATAGTGGGATAGTGTAGAGTGGAATGGTGTACAGTGAAGTTAGATACAGTGGAATAGCAGGGAGTGGAGTGGCATACAGTGGAGTAGCAAACAGTGTAGTGGTGTAGAATGGAATAACTTATAGTGGAGTGGCGTAGAGTGGAGTGGGGTAAAGTGTTGTAGCATACAGCAGAGTAGCATAGATTGGAGTGCTGAAGATTGTAGTGGCATACAGTGGAATGGTTTACAGCGGAGTGGCATACAGTGAATAGCGTAGTGGAGTGATGTACAGTGGAGTAGTCTAGAGTGGAGTGGTGTAGTGTGGAATAGCATTGAGTGGAGTGGCATAAAGTGGAATTGTGCACAGTGGACTAGCGTACAGTGGAGTAATGTAAAGTTGAGTAATGTGCGGTGGTGTAGTGTAGACTGGAGTGTCGTAGAGTGGAGTGCCATAGAGTGGAGTGGGATAGAGTATAGTGGCGTAGAGTGGCATAGAAGAGTAGTCTACAGTGGAATAGCATATGGTGTAGTGGCATACCTTTGAGTGGCATAGAGTGGAATAGCGTAGAGTGTAGTGGGGTGCAGTGAAGTTGCATTCAGTGGAATAGCGTAGAGTGGAGTGGCGTAGAGTGGGGTGGCGTACAGTGCAGTGGCGTGGAGTGTGGTAAAGTGTAGTGACGCACAGTTGAATTGTGTACACTGGGGTGGCGTAGTGGGGAGTGGCATAAATTGAAGTGGCGCAGAGTGGGATATTGTACAATGGAGGGGTGTAGAGTGGAGTGGTGTAGATTAGAATAGCATATAGTGGAGTGGCATAGAGTAGAATGAGGCACAGTGGAGTGGTGTAGAGTGGAGTGGCATACACTCAAGGGGGGTAGAGTAGCATGGTGCAGAGACAGAATATCGAATAAAAAAATATCGAGTTGCACAAATATCGAGTCATAAATATCGTGGTTCAGAAATATCGACAGCAAGAACATCGTGGTCAAGAATATCGACTTAAGGTAAGTAATATCAATTTTTCGTTGTGGGTTTATAGGGGTTTAGGGTGGGCAGTAATTTATTTTTCATTGATAAATTAATAATTGGATGTTAATTAATTTTACCTAATTAATTGGTAATTAATTATGGTAATTGTGTAATTAATTTTAGGTGTGTGTTTTGGAGTTTATAGGAGTAAAGGGTGGGAAGTAATTTGTATTTAATTAATTATTATACAGTTGTTAATTAATGTTAATTATTTGATATTTATTTTGAGTAATTGTTTTTTTTTCTGTGTATTGTTTTTACTTTTAAAGGGGTAAAGGGTGGGTATTAAATACATTTTAATTATTTTATTGTTAGTTGTTAATAGTAATAGTTTTTAATTTAAAAATAAGTTTTAATTGTGTTTAATTATTTTAGAGTTTAATTTAGGTGTGTGTTGTGGATATCATAGTGTTAAAGTGTGTGTAGTCAATTAATGTTTATTTTATTTTTTATTAATTATAGTTTTTAAATTGATTATTAATTGTGTTATTTATGGGGGGGAATTAAACATGTTGAAGTGTTTTGTTATTGGTGTGGTGTTATAGGGTAGGAAATAAAATAAATACATATATGTATTAATTAATTTATTTGTTTGTAAATCTCTGAGGAAATTGTATACTTGCTAGGCTCTAGGGAAAGCAAGATGGCGACTGCGTAGATCACCGCAGCGGAGCTCTCATCCCTTCGCCCTCCAAAGCGCCGGTAGTTTAGCACGGCTCACGGCTTACCTGCAGATCACGGATGAGCAGCCTGCCCTGGGGGATATCGGAGCCTCGGCCGGCTCGTCGTACGCGGGCGGAGTTTGCCAGCAGCGTCTTTGCATGGAGGGTGTTGGGGGCGTGCAGCGTGGCGTCCGGTGTGGATCAGAGGAAGAGCGGCCTCGGCGTGAGTGGTGTGTTGGCCGCTAGACTTGTTCGGTCTCTATGGGGTACCTTGAAGACGTGGGCGGGTCTTGCAGCTGTTGTCAGTCGGAAATTCGCCCGGAGGGCGCGGACAGCAGTAATTAACTCTAACTTAGCGGCAGAGACAGGAGGGATGCCTCCTAAAACAATGAGGCAAGTCAAGGAAACTGTGGGGCAAAATCCAGCACAGCCCCATGGAGCAAGACAGGATTCTCCACCGGTGAACGCTGAGGTGTATGCAGGTAAGCCCAACGAGCCCCGCGATTTGAAAAAGCAGCTGGACAGCGTGGGGGCAGGGAAGCGTAGGAACCCAACTGAACGTGCACAATCTGGGGGGAGGGAATTAATAGTTTTAAAGGCAGTGGAAGAAGGGGGCAACCCCTGATGGGGATAATCTAATCACTACCCCTGCGCTACCCCTACCCGCTATCACAGATTTCTTTAAAACTAAGGATGGAACAGGGAGCCAATGCCCTTCTGAATCCCTGTATGAATCAGGCTCTGAGATACCTGACCAGATTTCAAGCAAACACACGGGGATACCATGGGGGCACCACCTTGGCACATCAGGAGGTCCTGGAAGAAAGGGAGCTGCCACACAAAGCTATAGGCAAGAATGGCCCCATGCTCTATGTAACCAGCACACCCCCATCCGACGGGATAATGGATCAGGGGGCACGGCTGGTACAGTTGGCACCTCGAGAGAGATGGCTCAAGAAGGCACCTGGAATGAATCCCGAACGGTATCTGATCCCCAATCTAATGCCCTACCTACTCTACCCGATGGTGCTTCTGGGGGGTCGGCTTGTATCACAGGCCTAGACGGGCTACTAGCTGTCGACATTTTATCCGATGGGACAGATAAGTTTTTTTCTCTCACCGAGGAATCACATTCAGAAGCCTCTGATTCTGGCCGTAGTGAAACCCAAGACAGTGCATCAACCTTAGGCTCTAGTACACTTGAAGCGCCAGAGACTGCCCTTAGGTGTCAAAAAACACCGAAGGAGTTCTAAAGGATCTAAGGGTCACACCGAGTCTTGGAAAAACAAGGGAAGACGCATTGCTGGCTCTGGGCTGAAGTGGGATTACTCACATACAAGGATATCAGGATCTGCGGACCTGGCGCCTATCTAGGTAGAAAGCTCCGTAGGTGGACAGCAAGCTGAGGGGGTAGCTAATATGAATCCTGCTCTGAGCATGATCTTAGAGTCAATTAAAGAGCACCGTGCAGAGACCCGGGCAGACGGAAAGAAAGCAAGACAGGCTACAAAGAAATTGGAGGGTGCAGTACGGAAAGTAGGGAAAGCCTGTGCGGAGATCGGCGAACGGCTGAATACCATGGAAGAGAGAACATCTGTTGTTGAAAATGAACTGACTGCTGTGAGAGAGCAGACAAAGTCTCATGAAGCTCAACTAACAGACTCTATGTGGAAACTGGAAGATCTGGAGAATCGCCAGAGGAGAAACAACCTCCACTTCCTCCGGATTAAGGAAGGCCTGGAAGGGGATGACATTCGTTCTTTCACTCTGGACCTTCTTAAAGAAGCCTTCCCTGAGCTTATGGGGTGGGATTGGGAGCGTGAAATCCAGAGGGTACACCAGTTTCAAATTGCCCGCCACAAAATGTCTAGTAGAGATCTAAATCAGCCGAGGGCCATTCTAGTCTTTTTTCGTAATTTTATGCTTAGACAGGCTATATTCGAGAAAGCCCGCCCTGAGGCTAGAAGTCAGTATAAAGAGTCCTCTTTTTTTGTACGCCCTGATTTCTGCAATATAACGTTGGAATGTAGATGGCGATTACGGCAGCTAATTAAGCCTTATCAAGATGCGTATTTGAGGCATTTTTGTTGGCCCCAGCTAGGCTGAAGACAATTGTTAGAGGGTCCGTAAAGTTCTTTACTTCCGAAATCCAAGCTAGAGAGTATCTGGATCAGGCTCTGGTGGAGAAAAGAACTGCATATGACCCATAAAGCAGTTTAGCAGTTTAGCTAAGGGGGCCTGGGCTAAATTTCATAAGATAGGGGCTTTTCGTATACAGATGGTATATTTTAAAGTGGAACCCATTTTTTTTCGTCATTTGTTTTGCAGTAATGGTTTGATGGGGTGTGTAGGGGGCTAAGGGGCTAAGGGGTGGGGGCTGCGGTGTTTCTTGCTATCTCTATCATTCAGACCCAGCGGGTCAGGCTGCTTTCAAGGGTAGGGGGGGCTAGAGGGAGGGTGGGGTGGAGGGTGTTGGGGGAGATGGTAAAAAGTTGATATGTAAATCGCAGCTAAAGTTTGTTTTTTCTTCCAGATTTTTGGGTAGTATTAAAGGTTAAAGAACAATGTGTAAATAAGATTGGATCAGAGAGTTTTTTTCGGGCAGCATAATGCCTGTGTTAATTGCAATGAGGTAATATGGTTGGACAAGATGATCTATTGGCATAATGGCTAAGTTACGCATCGCCACTATTAATATTTGTGGGTTAAATGACAGTGCCAAAAGGAGAAAGATCCAAGAAGATCTTGAAATTCTACAAGCAGATCTATATTGCCTTCAGGCGACCCACATAGCTCGGAATGACAGCAATCTGCTCAAGTCTTTGGGGCTAAAAGTAGTTACCTATACAACCCAAGATGTCAGGACCAAGAGGGTCGCCATTTTAATGAAAGGTAGCGCCATTACGCCTGGGATAAAGGCTGTGGATAAGAATGGCAGATGGGTAATATTGGAGTGTAGAGGAGGTATGGGCTTATTTACATTATGCTCAGTCTATGCTCCAGTATTAGACGACCCTGACTTATTTAACTTTCTAGCTATCGAATTACCCTCCTGGCCCGCACCGTATGTGGTTTGTGGGGATCTAAAAATTAATGGATCCAGAGGAGCTCCAGGGGGGCTTGGGGCCTCTAGCAAGGGGCGCAAACCACTGTCTTCCAGGGCGATGAAAAATCTCTTAAGGGATATCGGACTGGTGGATTCATGGTCTAGCCTGAACGCCCAAGAGCCTGTTTACACTTACTACTCTGCTCCTCATGGTAAGCTCGCTAGGCTTGATTATTTTCTAACCTCACCATCTTTACTTCAGGAGGCCCGGGTGGAGCTCTTCCCCAGAATAATGTCAGATCATAATCCTGTTGTTCTGGAACTCCCTCTTGTAGGAGTAAGAAAGGAGTATAAGAGGTGGACGTTTGCGAGGGCATTCCTATTCGATCAAAAATATGTCAATTATATAAAGGACTGGATCAGGGAGTTTTTCAATAACAATAAGGATAATGCTCCCCCAGGAATGATCTGGCATCAGTGAGAGGAGAAACGCTGCGATATAGCTTGATCAAACAAAAAAAGGGGCAGTATAGATTATCAAAAACTTGCCCATCTAGAAACAGAATTAATTAGCACAGTGACAAGAGGAGGTGATGTATCTCTAGTACTGAACTCAATTACGGTAACTAAAGCTTGTCTGAATGATTTTAATGCAGAGAGGACGGCAGGGAGGTACCTTGCCAAGAGACAGGAATTCTATGAATATAGTGAAAGTGTTGGCCGACTACTCGCAGTCAGGGCTAGGCAACAGGTAGTGGCAGGGCATATAGAGCAGGTTCAGGAACATGCAGGGAAAAGTAGTCTCAGATCCTGCTGACATTAGGGAGGCCTTTAGGGAGTTCTATGAGGATTTATATACGGCTTCACCTACAGAAGGTCTTCTAACATATGGTGAATTGTCTGATTTTGTTCCGAGTGTGAGGGTCTCCCAGGAGGAGGGTCTTCTACTGGGGTCGGATATATCTCAGGAAGAGTTCCATCGTGCTCTCCAAGCCCTGCCATTGGGCAAAGCAACGGGAACTGACTGTATACCTCTAGAGTTTTATAAAATATTTTTTAGAGATATCAGCCAAGAAATGCTTGGACTATTCAAGGAGGTTAGGGATGGGGTTGCACCACCTGGTTCATGGGGCACTGTCAATATTATTATTTTTCTAAAGAAGGGCAAAGACCCTATTAATTTGGGTTCCTTTAGACTGATCACACATTTAAACAGTGATGCTAAGTTCTATTCAAAGATTTTTGCCACCTGATTGAACAATGTAATGCAGCATCTTGTATCAGTTCAACAGCATGGTTTTATCCAGGGGAGGGGGACGGTAGACCACGTTAGGTGGGTAATCGCACTTTTTGATGCTACAGAGGTTCTCACAAACCCTATGGGGGTTGCTTTCTTGGACGCCGAGAAGGCTTTTGACAGGGTGTCATGGAGCTATTTATGGAAGATCTTGGAAGCCAACGGCCTAGGGGTCTCATTTATTTGGGCAGTACAGGTTTTGTATGCCAACCCTATTGCGCGATTGCGAATAATGGGGGAAGAATCTGATACATTTTCAATCGGCAGGGGAACAAGACAGGGGTGTCAGTCCTCTCCCCTGTTATTTACTTTATATATAGACCCCCTCCTCAGACGGCTGGAGGCCTCCAGTGACATTATTCCTGTCAGTTTGCATGATTGGGATACTAAGCTATTGGCGTATGTCGGCGATGTGGCTATAATTACATCCGATCCTGATAGAGCGCTGCGCGCAGTGGAAATCAGTGCTGAAAATTTTGGGACCCAATCGGGTTTTCACTGAATAAGGCGAAAACACAGATCCTGACAAATAGATTTACCACTGCCTCTGACAGTAGGATTGTGGAGGAAGCAGTCTATTTAGGCATACATATTACGGTGAAGGTGGAGGATAGTGTAGATCTAAACCTGGTCCCTATAATGGGGAAAATTAAGAATGAGCTTCGGCGATGGGACAATTTGAAGCTGTCAATAATGGGGAGGTGCAATCTCATCAAAATGATGATCTTGCCAAAATTACTGTATCTTTTGCGTACGATCCCCCTGGAAATACATAATGACTGGTTTAAGCAAATCGAGAGGGAGGTAGCTAGATTTATCTGGTCTTATGGCAGGACTAGAGCTAATGCATTTCTATCTCTCCCTAGGGATAGAAGGGGATGGGGGCATTCCCATTTCTGGCTATACATCCTAGCCGCAGTTCTGCAATATTATGGGCCTCTCTTTGGTATTAGGGTAGAGAGGGAAATGACCAGCTATGTCCCGTCAATCTGTGAGATTCTGATTGGAGTACGGGCTAATGGCTGCCTTTTGAAATTTTACTAATCAAGCTATTTTAAAAAAACATGGTTCAAGATCTTAATTTCTGCTTTTCGTAACTGGGTAGGCATACGGGGAAAAAAAACTTGGGGTGGGTCAGTTTAGTAGGTATGCCCCTTGATCGGGAACGATCAGCTTCCAAGGATTTTACAAGATGAGTTTTTGGCAAGGTGGGGAAAAGGTGACTTTTACAGGATAGGGGACCTCTTGGCTGGGGATCATATTGCATCTTTTGAAGCAGTTAGGGAAAGATTTAATATCGGCCCCCGGGACTTTTTCAAGTTCTTACAGCTGAGGGACTTTCTTCTCAAAAAAGCTGGTGGAGCTGTGGGCTTTGTGCAGGTACCCCTAATCGAATTGTTAATCAGGGCTTCTGGTTCTTTGATTTTGCAACTTTATAGATGCCTGCTGGAAGGGGTGCCGGACTATCTGGACAAGCATAGGCTGAGATGGCAGGATAGGTTAGCGGTCACGGATTCTTGTTTTTTGAAATCATTTGAAATGGGGGATTCTGTACTGTGCTCTGCCAACATGCTTTCACAACACTTTAAAACCCTCTTTGATCTTTATATAACACCTGAGAAAATTGTTAAATGGGGAGGAGTAGAGGGAACCCAGTGTTTCAGGTGTAAGGTACACGGCGCGGATCTGGTTCATATCTTCTCCACATGCCCTAGCATAGAACTGATTAGCCGAGAAATAACTGTTTTTTTACAGTATGTACTGAAAGAGGATGTCCCTCTGTCACCTCAGCTTATGTTACTAGGTGTAACTGAACAAGATGGGAAAACTGGAGGAGAGCTTATCTTTATAGCAATGTCAGTCCTCAGACTTTGTGTAGCCTCAGCCTGGCTAGATCCTTTACCCCCGACCCTCCAGCAGTGGAAAGGTCGATTTTTGCACATATATAATTTAGAAAGAACACTTTATGAACGGAGAGGCAGAAAGGGTAGGATTAAAGGGAAAAGGATCTGGGGGCCATTAACTGCTTGGGCTACCCCATTCACCAAAGCTGAATGAATGTTATGGTATTATCCAATCTTGATATTGTATTTATGATGAATTTTTTGACACATTCGCCACCCTTTGTATTGTATTTATGCCCAATAGTATGTATGCTGCTGCTGTGTTTCTAGATGTATTGGTTTTCATGATTAATGTAACCTAAATGAATTCAGCTCTCTGTCTATAGTCTGTATAACTTTATAATCTTTTAACCTTTGCAATACCGCTCTTATCGGTTAACGAATTCTAAATGAAATGCGGTTTTTGGATTGTACTTATATGTATTTTGACTTTTTGCTGCAATTGCACTTTTTCCGGAAAAATATAAAAATAAATAAAAAAATAAAAAAGTAAATATTTTCTAGTTTCAAAGAATTATTTTTTATAAATGTATGTATTATTTTATTTGGTACATTATTTGTAGGTTTTTGTTATATGTAATCAATATTATAATATGTTTTCTTTTTATATATTTAATATATTTGATTTTTCATTTCTAAATATTGTTTATTTATTTTTATATATATTTTTTTATTTTTAATGTTTTTTATTTTTGTTTTAACTGTTTGAGTATGAATAGTAACTTTTGTCTCTCCGCTATCCACCACTTATCCTACTGTAGCACTCACTGAAGTGGGTATAGTAATTGTTACCCCTCAACTATCCAACACTTTCCCTACTGTTGCACTTTTTCGAGTGGGAATAGTAATTTTTACCCCTCCGCTATCCAACACTTTCTCTACTGTTGCACTCATTGGAGTGGGAATAGTAACTTTTACCCCTCCGCTATCTAACACTTTCCCTACTGTTGCATTCACTGGAGTGAGAATACATTTTTTTACCCCTCCTCTATCCAACACTTATCCTACTGTTGCATTTAGTGGAGTGGGAATAGTAATTTTTACCCCTCCGCTAGCCAACACTTTCCCTACTGTTGCACTCACTGGAGTGGGAATAGTAATTTTTACCCCTCTGCTATCCACCACTTATCCTACTGTTGCACTCACTGGAGTGGGTATAGTAATTGTTACCCCCTCACTATTCAACACTTTCCCTACTGTTGCACTTTTTGGAGTGAGAATAGTAATTTTAACCCCTCCGCTATCCAACACTTTCCCTACTGTTGCATTCTTTGGAGTGGGAATAGTAATTTTTTCCCCTCCGCTATCCAACACTTTCCCTACTGTTGCTCTCACTGGAGTGGGAATAGTAGTTTTTACCCCACCGCTATCCAACACTTTCCCTACTGGAGTTAGAATTGTAAATGTAATTCCTCCGCTATCCAACACTTTCCCTATTGTTGCACTGACTGTATTGGGAAATTTAAGTTTAAATGTTTTTTAATAGTTTCATGTTTTAATTTATTATGGATTTTTAAATATTTTTAATAATTGAAATATATATATAGTTAAATTTATTTTAAAAGTTTAAAATTATATAAAAATTAAATATATATATATTTCAATTATTTAAAATATAAAAAAATCCATAATAAATTAAAACATTAACATTAAAAGATAAACACACAAACATAATAATATATATATATGGTCTATTCAACTGAAGCTATTTTTGCACACAATATGTTAATTATTGCACTTTTTGAGCACCAGCACTTTTACACTGTATGTTCTTGGTAATTTAAAAGCATGTACATTATAGGAATACCAATATTGGCAATAATGTTGATTTATACAAAGGGATTCATGTCCGAGTTTTATGAGAAATGATAAGCATACCAGGTTATAAAAAAAATTGCAGAAATTGGTATTTTACCAGTATGTATGATTTGTCAATTAATTGTCAGTCTCAAAATAATCATATGATACAAAAATGCAAGTATGATTTGAGAGATTTACGAGATCGACACTCACTAACATGGTATTTCTTTTATGTCTATGCTGATACATACCATGTGATTAGGCATTGTCACTTTAAGAATTGCACTTTCCAATCTTACCCCTGTCATGTGATCAAGGCTCTCCGGAGCTGAAACGCGTAATGGCGACGAGTGAGGAATAAAAACTAACCTGCACTGAATTTGGGTCTGTGTCCGTTTTTGGATCAACATCGTATCCGTTTCAGCGGAGACTTGAAATATATATATATATATTCACTGAAAAAACCATAGGTTTTAGGGACAGTTATAGTTAGTTGGACATTGCACTCGTACAAAACCCGTGAAATTCCCCCGTTATAGTTAGTTCAGCTAACTATAACTCGCGCCCCCGCAATGCACTGCTGATGACGTCACATATTACATCACTCATGACATGGTCAGTGACATCACTGATGACATCTCAAATGACATCACTGATGACATCATCCAGTGACTGTGTGTTTCTGTAAAGTTTAAATATTTTTCAAATATATAGGGAAAGGCGTATTGAAGAATGAGTGGGTGTATAAGTGTCTGTATGGATGATTTAGAAGGGGCGTGACTAACTCTATAAGTGAGTGATTAAACGTATCTTACTGAATGCATGGGTTAGTGACTAAACTGGGTGAATGTCTGTATCCGTCTGTCTGTTGCTGTGTAAGTGGCTGCATGGGTTTGTGAATAGCTACATGAGTGTCTATATGAGTTATTGATTGGTTGTCTGAGTATCTGTATGGGTGCCTGAGTGTTTGTGTGGGTGGGGTGTGTGCGACTCTGTGCATAGATGTGTGAGTGGGTGATTCACTGGGTGGATGGTTTCAAGAGTGCATCTGTGATAGACTGTATGGGTGGGTAAGTGTGTGTAAGAGTGTGTTAGTGAGTGAATGTATGTCCCAGTGGTACATGTGTGAGTAACTACATATGTGAAAGGCAGTATATATGTGTGTTGGAGTATATAAATAGCTATAAGCGAGAGTGTGTGATTGTGAGAGTGACTGTATGGATGAGTGTGTGCTTGTATCAGTGATTGTATGAGAGCGTAAGAATGTGCTAGTATTTGTATGAGTAAGTGAGCTGGTGTGTGTAAACTGTATAGGTGAGTAAATGGCAGTGTGTTTAATTATTTGCATGACTGACTAGGTGTGTGAGTACCTCTATGGATGAGTGGCGGTGTTTTAGTGTCTATATAGGAGTATGAGTGCATATGATAGTCCTGTACTGAGTGACCGTAAGTATGAGTGACTGTACGGGTGAGTGAGTGGATGTGTGTGTAGACCTAAGAATCAGTGAGTGGGTATGTAGTTATTGGTGTTGGAGTGTCTATGGTTTTGCGAATGGCAGTCTGTAATTTAGAGTGGGTGTATCAAAGGTTATATTAGGGTGTGAGGAGGTGCATCAGATTATCACGTGGATGATGTAATCAGTGATGTCATCAGTGATGTCATTTGAGATGTCATCAGTGATGTCATCAGTGATGTCACTGACCATGTCATGAGTGATGTAATATGTGACGTCATCAGCAGTGCATTGCGGGCGCGAGTTATAGTTAGCTGAACTAACTATAACGGGGGAATTTCACGGGTTTTGTACGAGTGCAATGTCCAACTAACTATAACTGTCCCTAAAACCTATGGTTTTTTCAGTGAATTTGTAAGGTTTTTTAAATGCTAATTTCTAACTATAACGTGCCTGAAACCTATGGTTTTTTCAGTGAATTTCAAAGGTTTTTTAAATGCTAATTCCTAACTATAACATGTCTGAAACCTATGGTTTTTTTCAGTGAATTTCAAAGGTTTTGTAAATGACAATTTTTAAATGTATTAATTGTTATATTTATTTTTTTGATACCGATTTACTACATTTTTTTAAACTATTTATTTTTAGATATTTTATTTTTTAAATTACATTGTAATTACATTATACATTACATTACAAAATATACTTTCTCAGAATGAATTACTTTAGTTTAAATACTTTGAAAATAGGCAATAGACTTTTAAGTACAGTAGTTACAGTTGTTGCAAAGGGCAACACAATTTCAAACACAATGCAACATTGAGCTCAATGTGAATTTCTAGTTAAATGCAATTAGTTACTTTATGGATTACTTTTCTAACCACAGGACTGGATCCTAGATTCAGTCCTGGGACATCTCCTTTAAACAGTTGAGTAAAAGCGTTTTGGTTACAGTAGTGATTTTTAAGGAATATTATTGTATTTTAAAAGTTGACACTTAGAAACTTCTTCACATAGAATCACCAATGTTATCCTATGGGAGGAAATTCACTTAGCAGGTAAGTAGTGTTATCGTTACTTTTTCTTACTCAGTGGTGGATCCTGGATCCAGCACTGGTGCATCTCCTGTAAACAGTTGAAAGAATGCGTTTAAGTCATACAGGCGATTTTTAAGGAATATTTGTAGTTTGTGAAAATCGACACTTTGAAACTTTTCTGCTGAAAACCAGACAATGGATTCCTATGGAAGGAAATACAAGTTACTGGTAAGTACGGTTAGAATTACTTTTCAGGGTCAGTGCTGGGCTAAAAGATGCAGCACTGGGTTCTCTCCTCATAACAGGTCAGTAAATCGGAATTCGTAGTTCGGCTGATTTTAGAGGAATATTATAAAGTTCCAAAACTCCACACTTAGAAGAATTTCCAAGTGAAACCAGTCAATGTTAGACCATGGAAGGAAATTCAAGTTACTGGTAAGTACGGTTAGAATTACTTTTCAGGATCAGTACTGGGCTCAAAGATGCAGCACTGAGGTCTCTCCTGATAACAGGTGTGTAAATCGGAATTCGTAGTTCTGCTGATTTTAGAGGAATATTTGTATGTTTCAAAAATCGACACAAACTTTTTCAGCAAAAAGCAGGCAATGATATCCTATGGAAGGAAATTCAAGATACTGGTAAGTACGGTTAAAATTACTTTTCAGGATCAGTACTGGGCTCAAAGATGCAGCACTGAGGTCTCTCCTGATAACAGGTGAGTAAATCGGAATTCGTAGTTCGGCTGATTTTAGAGGAATATTATAAAGTTCCAAAACTCCACACTTAGAAGAATTTCCAAGTGAAACCAGTCAATGATATCCTATGGAAGGAAATACAAGTTACTGGTAAGTACGGTTAGAATTACTTTTCAGGATCTGTACTGGGCTCAAAGATGCAGCACTGGGTTCTCTCCTGATAACAGGTCAGTAAATCGGAATTCGTAGTTCGGCTGATTTTAGAGGAATATTATAAAGTTCCAAAACTCCACACTTAGAAGAATTTCCAAGTGAAACCAGTCAATGTTAGCCTATGGAAGGAAATTCAAGTTACTGGTAAGTACGGTTAGAATTACTTTTCAGGATCTGTACTGGGCTCAAAGATGCAGCACTGAGGTCTCTCCTGATAACAGGTGAGTAAATCGGAATTCGTAGTTCTGCTGATTTTAGAGGAATATTTGTATGTTTCAAAAATCGACACTTAGAAACCTTTTCAGCAAAAAACAGGCAATGATATCCTATGGAAGGAAATTCAAGTTACTGGTAAGTACGGTTAAAATTACTTTTCAGGATCAGTACTGGGCTCAAAGATGCAGCACTGAGGTCTCTCCTGATAACAGGTGAGTAAATCGGAATTCGTAGTTTGGCTGATTTTAGAGGAATATTATAAAGTTCCAAAACTCCACACTTCGAAGAATTTCCAAGTGAAACCAGTCAATGTTAGCCTATGGAAGGAAATTCAAGTTACTGGTAAGTACGGTTAAAATTACTTTTCAGGATCAGTACTGGGCTCAAAGATGCAGCACTGAGGTCTCTCCTGATAACAGGTGAGTAAATCGGAATTCGTAGTTCGGCTGATTTTAGAGGAATATTTGCACAATGGTGAAGGAAGGGGGTGGGGCCTGAGGTGACATGTCTGCAAACACACCCTGTGGCGCGTTTTAAGTTGGAGAATTAATTCCTCATCAATCCCGAGGGTCCCTAGGGGCCAACTAGCCCACCAGATACCTCCAGAATGCGCCAGAGAGCTGCGTTGCAGAGAGGTGTTCAGAGGCCACACCCCTTTTTGCACCTCTCTGCAACGCAGCTCTGTGGCGCTTTCTGGACGTACCTGGTGGGCTAGTTGGCCCCCAGGGACCCTCAGGATTGAAGGGGATTTAATTCCCCATCTTAAAACGCGCCACGGGGCCTGTTTGCACACATGTCACCTGAAGCCCCGCCCCCTCCCTTCACCACTGTGCAAACGCGCCCCGTGGCGCGTTTTAAGTTGGGGTATTAAGTCCCCTTGAATCATGAGGGTCCCTGGGGTCCAACTAGCCCACCCTGTACCTCCAGTATGCGCCAGGGAGCTGCGTTGCAGAGAGGTGCTCAGAGTCCACGCCCCTTTTTACACCTCTCTGCAACACAGCTCTGTGGCGCTTTCTGGACGTACCTGGTGGGCTAGTTGTCCCCCAGGGACCCTCAGGATTGAAGGGGATTTTATTCCCCATCTTAAAACGCGCCACAGGGCCTGTTTGCACACATGTCACCTGAAGCCCCACCCCCTCCGTTCACCACTGTGCAAACGTGCCCCGTGGCGCTTTTTAAGTTGGGGGATTAAGTCCCCTTGAATCCTGAGGGTCCCTGGAGTCCAACTAGCCCACCATGTATGTCCAAAAAGCGCCACAGAGCTGCGTTGCAGAGAGGTGTAAAAAGGGGCGTGGCCTCTGTACACCTCTCTGCAACGCAGCCCCCTGGCGCATACTGGAGGTTCCTGGTGGGCTAGTTGGCCCCCAGGGACCCCCAGTATTCAAGGGGAATTCGTTCCCGCTCTGCAAACGCACCAGGGGGCGCGTTTGCAGAGTGCTGCAAGCAGGGGGGCGTGGCCTCCGGCGCGATGCCAGTCTTTTTTTTTGTTTTGTTTTAAGAAGGGGGGCTGTGTGGCCCCCCTTCTTTTTCTAATCTATTGGCCCTGGGGACCCCATCCCCCAGGGCCTGCCCCCTAATTATTATTATTTTTTTTTTAAATTTTGGAAGGGGGAGCGTGGCCCCCCTCCCGAGACCTTAATCGGCCCCGGGGAACCCATCCCCCGGGGCATGGCCTTATTTTTTTTTTTTAAATAAAACTTATGGAGGGGGGTTGCGTTGCCCCCCTCCTCAAGCCACTTATGGCCCCGGGGACCCCATCCCCCGGGGCCGGCCTTTGTATTTTTAATTTTAATTTTATTTTTTTAATTACATTTTGGGGAGGGGGCTGCGTGTACCCCCTCCCGGGCCACTAATGGCCCCGGGGACCCCATCCCCAGGGGCCTGGCCACTCGTTGGGGATCATGGGGGGTCCCCAATCCCCGCACGGTCCCGCCGGCTCCCCGCGTCCTGCGGGAGCCGGCATTGCTTTTCCATAAGGGGAGCTGCTGACATGCAGCTCCCCTTATGGAAAAGCAATTCTGCTTTGCTTCATTGAAGCGAGAGCAGGTTTCCTGCTCTCGCTTCAATGAAGCAAAGCAGTTTGCATTCACAGGGTGGGAGCCGCGAGGCTCCTGTCCTGTGATTGCAAACAGCAGTGTCCCGGGGGTGGGCACCCCGGGACACTGCAGGAGCCGGCCCTGGGGGGTGGCGGTCCCCAGGGCCACCACAGGCTCCAGGAGGGGGGCCGCGCGGCCCCCCTCCCCACTTCTACATAGCCCCGGGGAGGTGGTGGTCCCCGGGGCTTCGGGGGTCCGAAACGGACCCCCACATGTATTTTCTTAGTGCCCCGGGGAGGTGGCGGTCCCCGGGGCGTGTGGGGGGGCAGGAGCCCCCCCCACACAGGTCATTCTTTTTTAAAAAAAGAAGCCCCGGGAGGTGGCGGTCCCCGGGGCTGCGGGAGGGCGGAGAGCCCTCCCGCACCATTTTTTTTAAAGCCCCAGGGGGTGGCGGTCCCCGGGGCTTGGGGGGCCTTAGACTTGGCCCACCCGGGGGCAAATTAGCATCAAAGCACGGGAGACCGCGCTTCGATTTTTTTTTTATCGGCACCCAGCACGTTTTTTGCCGATTTAAAAAAAAAAAAAAAAATTTTGGGGGCCCTGGGGGTCTTTGTAGGACCCCCTGAGCAGGCCTAGGGGGTCAGGGTGTTTCTACCCTGCCCCCTTTTTGCGTTTTTCGTGATTTTTTTTACTGTTTTGTTGTGACTCGGTTCTACCGAGTCACAAGATGGCTGCCAACACTTCCTGGTTTGGAGTGTTGACAGCCAATTAGCATACAGCTGGTCATCGGGAGGGTGCGCGGATCCTCCGTGGCCATAGATATATATGTGATTTTACTTTTGATTTTCTCAGCAACTACTGAACGGATTTACACCATTTAATAAAAAGGGTTCTTTCTGAACCAAGAACTACCTCTTTGCCAAATTTGGTGTAATTCCGTTCAGCAGTTCGGGCTGTAGCCGTGGCTAAAGTTTCCTATGGGAAAATGAATGGGGAAAACACGTTTTGGGACCCCCCTTTTTTCTCGGCCCCCGCTTGACGAATCCCCCCGAGACTTTCAGGATAGGAGCGGACCAGAGCGGGCCACAAAGTTTGAAAAGTTCGCAAAGATTCGTCAACCGACGCAAGAGTTATTTCAAATAGAATGTTGCTGATTTTCTATTGAAAATAGGTCCTAACTATAATTATCTACTGGCGACCGCCAGTAGATAATATATATATATATATATACATATATATATATATATATCCAACTTCCTCGCTGCTCCTTCCGAACCGCTTGAACCCATGGAAGGTGGCGCAGGTACATCGATGACCTTTTCATTGTCTGGAAGGGCTCAGAAACGGAAGCTGCTGAATTTGTGGCAGATCTCAATAAGAACAACCGCAATATACAACTCTCGAGTAATATCAGCAGCACTAGTGCGGAATACCTGGATGTACGTTTGGAGATCAGGGATAATACCATACACACATCTCTGTTCCGGAAAAGCACAGCAGGTAACAGCATCCTTCATGCCCTCAGTAGTCACCCTGATTCCTTGAAGTGGAGCATTCCATATGGTGAACTACTGAGGGCAAAAAGAAACTGTAACAGTGAGGAAGCTTACATTCTGGAGAGCAACAACATGTTTGAGAGATTCAGGATCAGAGGCTATCCTACATGGGTGTTGAAGAAAGCAATCAATAGAGCTAATGGCGTTAGCAGAACCCACACTCTTGCAGAGAGGGAGTCTACAGACAGGGAATCAGAAGAAAATGCCACTAGGGTCATTTTGACCTATAACACAGATTCTGAAAGCATCAAGCGCATTCTAGCCCAGAATTGGAACACACTTAGATGTGATGGCAGTATAGGGGGTAGTATCCCAGCAAGACCCAATATCACCTATAGACGGGGCAGGAACATCAGGGACATGCTAGTCCATAGTGACATCACTGTACAACAGGAAGTGGGGACACATAACCTTAAAGGGTTTTTTCCGTGCGGGCACTGCAAAGCGTGTATTAACAGCAATTTCCGCGAAGAATTTGCGCTGAATAGGCACACGAAAACTATCACCCAGTTCCTCACCTGCAGCACCACTTTTGTTGTCTATGCCATAGAATGTCCTTGTAAACTGTACTATATTGGCAGTACCACACTTATGGCGAAAAAGAGGATCCTAGAACATAAGCGTGCAATCACCAACAGAGATCCCAAATACCCAGTAGCACGTCATTTTGAAGAAAAACATTTTTCAGATTCCTCCCTCATGAAGTACTTTATCATAGAGCAGATCCGGTTAGGACATAGAGGTGGTGATAGAGTACTCAGACTCAGACAGAGGGAGTCTAGATACATTGTGGATTTCCAAACTAGGACTCCAGGTGGGCTCAATCAGGACGAAGAACTTGCAATCCACCTTAAAAGTCAATAGACTGTGGGTATATACGTCTACTGTAGAATTTGATGTAAAATTTCATTTACTTTGCTGGTTATGGGCTATCTGAGTATTTTCTGACTATAGCTTGGTTGTAATCCTATTCACTGAGTTTGGTATATTTTGTTTTCTGCTGATTCATATGTGACAATCTCTCTCCGTTACAGCTCAGGATCCCCCATGAATCAAAGCATTAGAAATTAACGATTTTAATGTCACTCTGGCACTATGGTGCCTTGGTATGAAATTTTAGTATTCACTTTTCATTGTTTTCTTTGTTTCTTTGTAGGAGGGAAGGAAGGGGCCCGATTTCTACACGGGTCACCTAACCTTCTCTTCGTTATCACTTGGGACAACATGGCACCGACACACCAGCATCAGTTTGCAATACCTGTGAGGACATTTGCCAGCCGGTGGTAAAGTGGACAGATTTGTTTTGTGATGTCATTTTGCAGTATGACTGTTATTCCCATACATACTCGAATCTTTGAGGAACAAGCATTGGATTAAAATATGTAACGGTATACTGCACTCAGTTATGCACTTATTGAGGGTCATTTGTATAAATAAGGCACTTTGCATCTTATTTGTTTTGACCTCATCGGTGCAGATCTTACATGTGAGCCCTGAGAAAATGTCTAGTATCGGGACACGAGGGCGCTTGACAATTGATAACTCACTGACATAATACACCTAGTCATGCACTTTTTGAGGGTCATTTGTACAAATAGGGCACTTTGCAATTTATTCGTTTGACCTCATCGGTGCAGATCTTACATGTGAGCCCTGAGATTATGTCTAGTATCGGGACACGAGGACACTTGGCAATTAATTACTCTCTGACATAATACATTATACTATAGCAGATCCATGCCCTAAGGAAAAGAAAGCACTGTGCTAATCATTGTGGTAGTTTTTCCATGCAATATCATTTATTTGGGCAGACGAGAACCTCATGTTAGGCCCGTAATATTTGCAAGAGCTGCATGGTATCAGTTTGATTCTTGAACGGATCCCGATATATGCAATTAGCATTGTCTATGACGCTTCATTAATATAGTTTACATTATTGTAGGATATGTAATATATATCTGCTTGGAGGCATATTGTGAATTTTTCATTTGTAATTTTCATCAGAACTTTTATTTCACTCCTTTACTTTACCACTGAGTGATGGCCGCCATTTCTGGCTCCCAATTTGGTATGTCCTCTTTCCATTTCTATGATTGCCTTTCTGATGTTATTTAACACTTTTTTATTTGTTGCACTTTATTCACGTGAGCAAGGCTGCGGACGCAGTCTAAACGCGTTGTGATTAAACTTGGTTATCACACCGTGTCGGATTGTGTGGTTGTTTTTCCTGAGAGCGCATTTACTTTGGAATTAATTTGGAATATATATATATATATATATATATATATATATATATATATTCCCAAACAAAAGTCACCTTGCTTTGAGAACGCCAACACAGTTTGAGGTAAACCCTTCTTTATTGCAGGTATGCTAAACAGCGCGTTACTCCTCCATGACAAAAAGCGCCATACGCGTTTCGGGCATCTGCCCTTGATCACTGGCATGCACACAGACCCCCACAGCTGCTCATACTTATACAGTCTCCGCCCTTAGTAGCCAGTGCATTGTGGGTTGTGGAGTTCATTACCATATTGGAATTTTTCTCCGAAGTGGTAGCAGCCGGTGCTGTGTCCATATTAACAATAAATCCCAAGTGGGCTGACATGGAGGAAAACTACAATGTCTCGCAAAATATCCATGCCCACAATAGATGGTCCTCAAACTCCACGAAACCCCAGTGATGGGTCCGCGGCCAGCAGGATATGCGGGGGCATTCTCACGACGAGGAGCGCCGCATTTTAATTCCCAAACAAAAGTCACCTTGCTTTGAGAACGCCAACACAGTTTGAGGTAAACCCTTCTTTATTGCAGGTATGCTAAACAGCGCGTTACTCCTCCATGACAAAAAGCGCCATACGCGTTTCGGGCATCTGCCCTTGATCACTGGCATGCACACAGACCCCCACAGCTGCTCATACTTATACAGTCTCCGCCCTTAGTAGCCAGTGCATTGTGGGTTGTGGAGTTCATTACCATATTGGAATTTTTCTCCGAAGTGGTAGCAGCCGGTGCTGTGTCCATATTAACAATAAATCCCAAGTGGGCTGACATGGAGGAAAACTACAATGTCTCGCAAAATATCCATGCCCACAATAGATGGTCCTCAAACTCCACGAAACCCCAGTGATGGGTCCGCGGCCAGCAGGATATGCGGGGGGCATTCTCACGACGAGGAGCGCCGCATTTTAATTCCCAAACAAAAGTCACCTTGCTTTGAGAACGCCAACACAGTTTGAGGTAAACCCTTCTTTATTGCAGGTATGCTAAACAGCGCGTTACTCCTCCATGACAAAAAGCGCCATACGCGTTTCGGGCATCTGCCCTTGATCACTGGCATGCACACAGACCCCCACAGCTGCTCATACTTATACAGTCTCCGCCCTTAGTAGCCAGTGCATTGTGGGTTGTGGAGTTCATTACCATATTGGAATTTTTCTCCGAAGTGGTAGCAGCCGGTGCTGTGTCCATATTAACAATAAATCCCAAGTGGGCTGACATGGAGGAAAACTACAATGTCTCGCAAAATATCCATGCCCACAATAGATGGTCCTCAAACTCCACGAAACCCCAGTGATGGGTCCGCGGCCAGCAGGATATGCGGGGGGCATTCTCACGACGAGGAGCGCCGCATTTTAATTCCCAAACAAAAGTCACCTTGCTTTGAGAACGCCAACACAGTTTGAGGTAAACCCTTCTTTATTGCAGGTATGCTAAACAGCGCGTTACTCCTCCATGACAAAAAGCGCCATACGCGTTTCGGGCATCTGCCCTTGATCACTGGCATGCACACAGACCCCCACAGCTGCTCATACTTATACAGTCTCCGCCCTTAGTAGCCAGTGCATTGTGGGTTGTGGAGTTCATTACCATATTGGAATTTTTCTCCGAAGTGGTAGCAGCCGGTGCTGTGTCCATATTAACAATAAATCCCAAGTGGGCTGACATGGAGGAAAACTACAATGTCTCGCAAAATATCCATGCCCACAATAGATGGTCCTCAAACTCCACGAAACCCCAGTGATGGGTCCGCGGCCAGCAGGATATGCGGGGGCATTCTCACGACGAGGAGCGCCGCATTTTAATTCCCAAACAAAAGTCACCTTGCTTTGAGAACGCCAACACAGTTTGAGGTAAACCCTTCTTTATTGCAGGTATGCTAAACAGCGCGTTACTCCTCCATGACAAAAAGCGCCATACGCGTTTCGGGCATCTGCCCTTGATCACTGGCATGCACACAGACCCCCACAGCTGCTCATACTTATACAGTCTCCGCCCTTAGTAGCCAGTGCATTGTGGGTTGTGGAGTTCATTACCATATTGGAATTTTTCTCCGAAGTGGTAGCAGCCGGTGCTGTGTCCATATTAACAATAAATCCCAAGTGGGCTGACATGGAGGAAAACTACAATGTCTCGCAAAATATCCATGCCCACAATAGATGGTCCTCAAACTCCACGAAACCCCAGTGATGGGTCCGCGGCCAGCAGGATATGCGGGGGCATTCTCACGACGAGGAGCGCCGCATTTTAATTCCCAAACAAAAGTCACCTTGCTTTGAGAACGCCAACACAGTTTGAGGTAAACCCTTCTTTATTGCAGGTATGCTAAACAGCGCGTTACTCCTCCATGACAAAAAGCGCCATACGCGTTTCGGGCATCTGCCCTTGATCACTGGCATGCACACAGACCCCCACAGCTGCTCATACTTATACAGTCTCCGCCCTTAGTAGCCAGTGCATTGTGGGTTGTGGAGTTCATTACCATATTGGAATTTTTCTCCGAAGTGGTAGCAGCCGGTGCTGTGTCCATATTAACAATAAATCCCAAGTGGGCTGACATGGAGGAAAACTACAATGTCTCGCAAAATATCCATGCCCACAATAGATGGTCCTCAAACTCCACGAAACCCCAGTGATGGGTCCGCGGCCAGCAGGATATGCGGGGGGCATTCTCACGACGAGGAGCGCCGCATTTTAATTCCCAAACAAAAGTCACCTTGCTTTGAGAACGCCAACACAGTTTGAGGTAAACCCTTCTTTATTGCAGGTATGCTAAACAGCGCGTTACTCCTCCATGACAAAAAGCGCCATACGCGTTTCGGGCATCTGCCCTTGATCACTGGCATGCACACAGACCCCCACAGCTGCTCATACTTATACAGTCTCCGCCCTTAGTAGCCAGTGCATTGTGGGTTGTGGAGTTCATTACCATATTGGAATTTTTCTCCGAAGTGGTAGCAGCCGGTGCTGTGTCCATATTAACAATAAATCCCAAGTGGGCTGACATGGAGGAAAACTACAATGTCTCGCAAAATATCCATGCCCACAATAGATGGTCCTCAAACTCCACGAAACCCCAGTGATGGGTCCGCGGCCAGCAGGATATGCGGGGGGCATTCTCACGACGAGGAGCGCCGCATTTTAATTCCCAAACAAAAGTCACCTTGCTTTGAGAACGCCAACACAGTTTGAGGTAAACCCTTCTTTATTGCAGGTATGCTAAACAGCGCGTTACTCCTCCATGACAAAAAGCGCCATACGCGTTTCGGGCATCTGCCCTTGATCACTGGCATGCACACAGACCCCCACAGCTGCTCATACTTATACAGTCTCCGCCCTTAGTAGCCAGTGCATTGTGGGTTGTGGAGTTCATTACCATATTGGAATTTTTCTCCGAAGTGGTAGCAGCCGGTGCTGTGTCCATATTAACAATAAATCCCAAGTGGGCTGACATGGAGGAAAACTACAATGTCTCGCAAAATATCCATGCCCACAATAGATGGTCCTCAAACTCCACGAAACCCCAGTGATGGGTCCGCGGCCAGCAGGATATGCGGGGGCATTCTCACGACGAGGAGCGCCGCATTTTAATTCCCAAACAAAAGTCACCTTGCTTTGAGAACGCCAACACAGTTTGAGGTAAACCCTTCTTTATTGCAGGTATGCTAAACAGCGCGTTACTCCTCCATGACAAAAAGCGCCATACGCGTTTCGGGCATCTGCCCTTGATCACTGGCATGCACACAGACCCCCACAGCTGCTCATACTTATACAGTCTCCGCCCTTAGTAGCCAGTGCATTGTGGGTTGTGGAGTTCATTACCATATTGGAATTTTTCTCCGAAGTGGTAGCAGCCGGTGCTGTGTCCATATTAACAATAAATCCCAAGTGGGCTGACATGGAGGAAAACTACAATGTCTCGCAAAATATCCATGCCCACAATAGATGGTCCTCAAACTCCACGAAACCCCAGTGATGGGTCCGCGGCCAGCAGGATATGCGGGGGCATTCTCACGACGAGGAGCGCCGCATTTTAATTCCCAAACAAAAGTCACCTTGCTTTGAGAACGCCAACACAGTTTGAGGTAAACCCTTCTTTATTGCAGGTATGCTAAACAGCGCGTTACTCCTCCATGACAAAAAGCGCCATACGCGTTTCGGGCATCTGCCCTTGATCACTGGCATGCACACAGACCCCCACAGCTGCTCATACTTATACAGTCTCCGCCCTTAGTAGCCAGTGCATTGTGGGTTGTGGAGTTCATTACCATATTGGAATTTTTCTCCGAAGTGGTAGCAGCCGGTGCTGTGTCCATATTAACAATAAATCCCAAGTGGGCTGACATGGAGGAAAACTACAATGTCTCGCAAAATATCCATGCCCACAATAGATGGTCCTCAAACTCCACGAAACCCCAGTGATGGGTCCGCGGCCAGCAGGATATGCGGGGGCATTCTCACGACGAGGAGCGCCGCATTTTAATTCCCAAACAAAAGTCACCTTGCTTTGAGAACGCCAACACAGTTTGAGGTAAACCCTTCTTTATTGCAGGTATGCTAAACAGCGCGTTACTCCTCCATGACAAAAAGCGCCATACGCGTTTCGGGCATCTGCCCTTGATCACTGGCATGCACACAGACCCCCACAGCTGCTCATACTTATACAGTCTCCGCCCTTAGTAGCCAGTGCATTGTGGGTTGTGGAGTTCATTACCATATTGGAATTTTTCTCCGAAGTGGTAGCAGCCGGTGCTGTGTCCATATTAACAATAAATCCCAAGTGGGCTGACATGGAGGAAAACTACAATGTCTCGCAAAATATCCATGCCCACAATAGATGGTCCTCAAACTCCACGAAACCCCAGTGATGGGTCCGCGGCCAGCAGGATATGCGGGGGCATTCTCACGACGAGGAGCGCCGCATTTTAATTCCCAAACAAAAGTCACCTTGCTTTGAGAACGCCAACACAGTTTGAGGTAAACCCTTCTTTATTGCAGGTATGCTAAACAGCGCGTTACTCCTCCATGACAAAAAGCGCCATACGCGTTTCGGGCATCTGCCCTTGATCACTGGCATGCACACAGACCCCCACAGCTGCTCATACTTATACAGTCTCCGCCCTTAGTAGCCAGTGCATTGTGGGTTGTGGAGTTCATTACCATATTGGAATTTTTCTCCGAAGTGGTAGCAGCCGGTGCTGTGTCCATATTAACAATAAATCCCAAGTGGGCTGACATGGAGGAAAACTACAATGTCTCGCAAAATATCCATGCCCACAATAGATGGTCCTCAAACTCCACGAAACCCCAGTGATGGGTCCGCGGCCAGCAGGATATGCGGGGGGCATTCTCACGACGAGGAGCGCCGCATTTTAATTCCCAAACAAAAGTCACCTTGCTTTGAGAACGCCAACACAGTTTGAGGTAAACCCTTCTTTATTGCAGGTATGCTAAACAGCGCGTTACTCCTCCATGACAAAAAGCGCCATACGCGTTTCGGGCATCTGCCCTTGATCACTGGCATGCACACAGACCCCCACAGCTGCTCATACTTATACAGTCTCCGCCCTTAGTAGCCAGTGCATTGTGGGTTGTGGAGTTCATTACCATATTGGAATTTTTCTCCGAAGTGGTAGCAGCCGGTGCTGTGTCCATATTAACAATAAATCCCAAGTGGGCTGACATGGAGGAAAACTACAATGTCTCGCAAAATATCCATGCCCACAATAGATGGTCCTCAAACTCCACGAAACCCCAGTGATGGGTCCGCGGCCAGCAGGATATGCGGGGGCATTCTCACGACGAGGAGCGCCGCATTTTAATTCCCAAACAAAAGTCACCTTGCTTTGAGAACGCCAACACAGTTTGAGGTAAACCCTTCTTTATTGCAGGTATGCTAAACAGCGCGTTACTCCTCCATGACAAAAAGCGCCATACGCGTTTCGGGCATCTGCCCTTGATCACTGGCATGCACACAGACCCCCACAGCTGCTCATACTTATACAGTCTCCGCCCTTAGTAGCCAGTGCATTGTGGGTTGTGGAGTTCATTACCATATTGGAATTTTTCTCCGAAGTGGTAGCAGCCGGTGCTGTGTCCATATTAACAATAAATCCCAAGTGGGCTGACATGGAGGAAAACTACAATGTCTCGCAAAATATCCATGCCCACAATAGATGGTCCTCAAACTCCACGAAACCCCAGTGATGGGTCCGCGGCCAGCAGGATATGCGGGGGGCATTCTCACGACGAGGAGCGCCGCATTTTAATTCCCAAACAAAAGTCACCTTGCTTTGAGAACGCCAACACAGTTTGAGGTAAACCCTTCTTTATTGCAGGTATGCTAAACAGCGCGTTACTCCTCCATGACAAAAAGCGCCATACGCGTTTCGGGCATCTGCCCTTGATCACTGGCATGCACACAGACCCCCACAGCTGCTCATACTTATACAGTCTCCGCCCTTAGTAGCCAGTGCATTGTGGGTTGTGGAGTTCATTACCATATTGGAATTTTTCTCCGAAGTGGTAGCAGCCGGTGCTGTGTCCATATTAACAATAAATCCCAAGTGGGCTGACATGGAGGAAAACTACAATGTCTCGCAAAATATCCATGCCCACAATAGATGGTCCTCAAACTCCACGAAACCCCAGTGATGGGTCCGCGGCCAGCAGGATATGCGGGGGCATTCTCACGACGAGGAGCGCCGCATTTTAATTCCCAAACAAAAGTCACCTTGCTTTGAGAACGCCAACACAGTTTGAGGTAAACCCTTCTTTATTGCAGGTATGCTAAACAGCGCGTTACTCCTCCATGACAAAAAGCGCCATACGCGTTTCGGGCATCTGCCCTTGATCACTGGCATGCACACAGACCCCCACAGCTGCTCATACTTATACAGTCTCCGCCCTTAGTAGCCAGTGCATTGTGGGTTGTGGAGTTCATTACCATATTGGAATTTTTCTCCGAAGTGGTAGCAGCCGGTGCTGTGTCCATATTAACAATAAATCCCAAGTGGGCTGACATGGAGGAAAACTACAATGTCTCGCAAAATATCCATGCCCACAATAGATGGTCCTCAAACTCCACGAAACCCCAGTGATGGGTCCGCGGCCAGCAGGATATGCGGGGGCATTCTCACGACGAGGAGCGCCGCATTTTAATTCCCAAACAAAAGTCACCTTGCTTTGAGAACGCCAACACAGTTTGAGGTAAACCCTTCTTTATTGCAGGTATGCTAAACAGCGCGTTACTCCTCCATGACAAAAAGCGCCATACGCGTTTCGGGCATCTGCCCTTGATCACTGGCATGCACACAGACCCCCACAGCTGCTCATACTTATACAGTCTCCGCCCTTAGTAGCCAGTGCATTGTGGGTTGTGGAGTTCATTACCATATTGGAATTTTTCTCCGAAGTGGTAGCAGCCGGTGCTGTGTCCATATTAACAATAAATCCCAAGTGGGCTGACATGGAGGAAAACTACAATGTCTCGCAAAATATCCATGCCCACAATAGATGGTCCTCAAACTCCACGAAACCCCAGTGATGGGTCCGCGGCCACTGGCCACTGGCTACTAAGGGCGGAGACTGTATAAGTATGAGCAGCTGTGGGGGTCTGTGTGCATGCCAGTGATCAAGGGCAGATGCCCGAAACGCGTATGGCGCTTTTTGTCATGGAGGAGTAACGCGCTGTTTAGCATACCTGCAATAAAGAAGGGTTTACCTCAAACTGTGTTGGCGTTCTCAAAGCAAGGTGACTTTTGTTTGGGAATTAAAATGCGGCGCTCCTCGTCGTGAGAATGCCCCCGCATATCCTGCTGGCCGCGGACCCATCACTGGGGTTTCGTGGAGTTTGAGGACCATCTATTGTGGGCATGGATATTTTGCGAGACATTGTAGTTTTCCTCCATGTCAGCCCACTTGGGATTTATTGTTAATATGGACACAGCACCGGCTGCTACCACTTCGGAGAAAAATTCCAATATGGTAATGAACTCCACAACCCACAATGCACTGGCTACTAAGGGCGGAGACTGTATAAGTATGAGCAGCTGTGGGGGTCTGTGTGCATGCCAGTGATCAAGGGCAGATGCCCGAAACGCGTATGGCGCTTTTTGTCATGGAGGAGTAACGCGCTGTTTAGCATACCTGCAATAAAGAAGGGTTTACCTCAAACTGTGTTGGCGTTCTCAAAGCAAGGTGACTTTTGTTTGGGAATTAAAATGCGGCGCTCCTCGTCGTGAGAATGCCCCCGCATATCCTGCTGGCCGCGGACCCATCACTGGGGTTTCGTGGAGTTTGAGGACCATCTATTGTGGGCATGGATATTTTGCGAGACATTGTAGTTTTCCTCCATGTCAGCCCACTTGGGATTTATTGTTAATATGGACACAGCACCGGCTGCTACCACTTCGGAGAAAAATTCCAATATGGTAATGAACTCCACAACCCACAATGCACTGGCTACTAAGGGCGGAGACTGTATAAGTATGAGCAGCTGTGGGGGTCTGTGTGCATGCCAGTGATCAAGGGCAGATGCCCGAAACGCGTATGGCGCTTTTTGTCATGGAGGAGTAACGCGCTGTTTAGCATACCTGCAATAAAGAAGGGTTTACCTCAAACTGTGTTGGCGTTCTCAAAGCAAGGTGACTTTTGTTTGGGAATTAAAATGCGGCGCTCCTCGTCGTGAGAATGCCCCCCGCATATCCTGCTGGCCGCGGACCCATCACTGGGGTTTCGTGGAGTTTGAGGACCATCTATTGTGGGCATGGATATTTTGCGAGACATTGTAGTTTTCCTCCATGTCAGCCCACTTGGGATTTATTGTTAATATGGACACAGCACCGGCTGCTACCACTTCGGAGAAAAATTCCAATATGGTAATGAACTCCACAACCCACAATGCACTGGCTACTAAGGGCGGAGACTGTATAAGTATGAGCAGCTGTGGGGGTCTGTGTGCATGCCAGTGATCAAGGGCAGATGCCCGAAACGCGTATGGCGCTTTTTGTCATGGAGGAGTAACGCGCTGTTTAGCATACCTGCAATAAAGAAGGGTTTACCTCAAACTGTGTTGGCGTTCTCAAAGCAAGGTGACTTTTGTTTGGGAATTAAAATGCGGCGCTCCTCGTCGTGAGAATGCCCCCGCATATCCTGCTGGCCGCGGACCCATCACTGGGGTTTCGTGGAGTTTGAGGACCATCTATTGTGGGCATGGATATTTTGCGAGACATTGTAGTTTTCCTCCATGTCAGCCCACTTGGGATTTATTGTTAATATGGACACAGCACCGGCTGCTACCACTTCGGAGAAAAATTCCAATATGGTAATGAACTCCACAACCCACAATGCACTGGCTACTAAGGGCGGAGACTGTATAAGTATGAGCAGCTGTGGGGGTCTGTGTGCATGCCAGTGATCAAGGGCAGATGCCCGAAACGCGTATGGCGCTTTTTGTCATGGAGGAGTAACGCGCTGTTTAGCATACCTGCAATAAAGAAGGGTTTACCTCAAACTGTGTTGGCGTTCTCAAAGCAAGGTGACTTTTGTTTGGGAATTAAAATGCGGCGCTCCTCGTCGTGAGAATGCCCCCGCATATCCTGCTGGCCGCGGACCCATCACTGGGGTTTCGTGGAGTTTGAGGACCATCTATTGTGGGCATGGATATTTTGCGAGACATTGTAGTTTTCCTCCATGTCAGCCCACTTGGGATTTATTGTTAATATGGACACAGCACCGGCTGCTACCACTTCGGAGAAAAATTCCAATATGGTAATGAACTCCACAACCCACAATGCACTGGCTACTAAGGGCGGAGACTGTATAAGTATGAGCAGCTGTGGGGGTCTGTGTGCATGCCAGTGATCAAGGGCAGATGCCCGAAACGCGTATGGCGCTTTTTGTCATGGAGGAGTAACGCGCTGTTTAGCATACCTGCAATAAAGAAGGGTTTACCTCAAACTGTGTTGGCGTTCTCAAAGCAAGGTGACTTTTGTTTGGGAATTAAAATGCGGCGCTCCTCGTCGTGAGAATGCCCCCCGCATATCCTGCTGGCCGCGGACCCATCACTGGGGTTTCGTGGAGTTTGAGGACCATCTATTGTGGGCATGGATATTTTGCGAGACATTGTAGTTTTCCTCCATGTCAGCCCACTTGGGATTTATTGTTAATATGGACACAGCACCGGCTGCTACCACTTCGGAGAAAAATTCCAATATGGTAATGAACTCCACAACCCACAATGCACTGGCTACTAAGGGCGGAGACTGTATAAGTATGAGCAGCTGTGGGGGTCTGTGTGCATGCCAGTGATCAAGGGCAGATGCCCGAAACGCGTATGGCGCTTTTTGTCATGGAGGAGTAACGCGCTGTTTAGCATACCTGCAATAAAGAAGGGTTTACCTCAAACTGTGTTGGCGTTCTCAAAGCAAGGTGACTTTTGTTTGGGAATTAAAATGCGGCGCTCCTCGTCGTGAGAATGCCCCCGCATATCCTGCTGGCCGCGGACCCATCACTGGGGTTTCGTGGAGTTTGAGGACCATCTATTGTGGGCATGGATATTTTGCGAGACATTGTAGTTTTCCTCCATGTCAGCCCACTTGGGATTTATTGTTAATATGGACACAGCACCGGCTGCTACCACTTCGGAGAAAAATTCCAATATGGTAATGAACTCCACAACCCACAATGCACTGGCTACTAAGGGCGGAGACTGTATAAGTATGAGCAGCTGTGGGGGTCTGTGTGCATGCCAGTGATCAAGGGCAGATGCCCGAAACGCGTATGGCGCTTTTTGTCATGGAGGAGTAACGCGCTGTTTAGCATACCTGCAATAAAGAAGGGTTTACCTCAAACTGTGTTGGCGTTCTCAAAGCAAGGTGACTTTTGTTTGGGAATTAAAATGCGGCGCTCCTCGTCGTGAGAATGCCCCCGCATATCCTGCTGGCCGCGGACCCATCACTGGGGTTTCGTGGAGTTTGAGGACCATCTATTGTGGGCATGGATATTTTGCGAGACATTGTAGTTTTCCTCCATGTCAGCCCACTTGGGATTTATTGTTAATATGGACACAGCACCGGCTGCTACCACTTCGGAGAAAAATTCCAATATGGTAATGAACTCCACAACCCACAATGCACTGGCTACTAAGGGCGGAGACTGTATAAGTATGAGCAGCTGTGGGGGTCTGTGTGCATGCCAGTGATCAAGGGCAGATGCCCGAAACGCGTATGGCGCTTTTTGTCATGGAGGAGTAACGCGCTGTTTAGCATACCTGCAATAAAGAAGGGTTTACCTCAAACTGTGTTGGCGTTCTCAAAGCAAGGTGACTTTTGTTTGGGAATTAAAATGCGGCGCTCCTCGTCGTGAGAATGCCCCCGCATATCCTGCTGGCCGCGGACCCATCACTGGGGTTTCGTGGAGTTTGAGGACCATCTATTGTGGGCATGGATATTTTGCGAGACATTGTAGTTTTCCTCCATGTCAGCCCACTTGGGATTTATTGTTAATATGGACACAGCACCGGCTGCTACCACTTCGGAGAAAAATTCCAATATGGTAATGAACTCCACAACCCACAATGCACTGGCTACTAAGGGCGGAGACTGTATAAGTATGAGCAGCTGTGGGGGTCTGTGTGCATGCCAGTGATCAAGGGCAGATGCCCGAAACGCGTATGGCGCTTTTTGTCATGGAGGAGTAACGCGCTGTTTAGCATACCTGCAATAAAGAAGGGTTTACCTCAAACTGTGTTGGCGTTCTCAAAGCAAGGTGACTTTTGTTTGGGAATTAAAATGCGGCGCTCCTCGTCGTGAGAATGCCCCCGCATATCCTGCTGGCCGCGGACCCATCACTGGGGTTTCGTGGAGTTTGAGGACCATCTATTGTGGGCATGGATATTTTGCGAGACATTGTAGTTTTCCTCCATGTCAGCCCACTTGGGATTTATTGTTAATATGGACACAGCACCGGCTGCTACCACTTCGGAGAAAAATTCCAATATGGTAATGAACTCCACAACCCACAATGCACTGGCTACTAAGGGCGGAGACTGTATAAGTATGAGCAGCTGTGGGGGTCTGTGTGCATGCCAGTGATCAAGGGCAGATGCCCGAAACGCGTATGGCGCTTTTTGTCATGGAGGAGTAACGCGCTGTTTAGCATACCTGCAATAAAGAAGGGTTTACCTCAAACTGTGTTGGCGTTCTCAAAGCAAGGTGACTTTTGTTTGGGAATTAAAATGCGGCGCTCCTCGTCGTGAGAATGCCCCCGCATATCCTGCTGGCCGCGGACCCATCACTGGGGTTTCGTGGAGTTTGAGGACCATCTATTGTGGGCATGGATATTTTGCGAGACATTGTAGTTTTCCTCCATGTCAGCCCACTTGGGATTTATTGTTAATATGGACACAGCACCGGCTGCTACCACTTCGGAGAAAAATTCCAATATGGTAATGAACTCCACAACCCACAATGCACTGGCTACTAAGGGCGGAGACTGTATAAGTATGAGCAGCTGTGGGGGTCTGTGTGCATGCCAGTGATCAAGGGCAGATGCCCGAAACGCGTATGGCGCTTTTTGTCATGGAGGAGTAACGCGCTGTTTAGCATACCTGCAATAAAGAAGGGTTTACCTCAAACTGTGTTGGCGTTCTCAAAGCAAGGTGACTTTTGTTTGGGAATTAAAATGCGGCGCTCCTCGTCGTGAGAATGCCCCCGCATATCCTGCTGGCCGCGGACCCATCACTGGGGTTTCGTGGAGTTTGAGGACCATCTATTGTGGGCATGGATATTTTGCGAGACATTGTAGTTTTCCTCCATGTCAGCCCACTTGGGATTTATTGTTAATATGGACACAGCACCGGCTGCTACCACTTCGGAGAAAAATTCCAATATGGTAATGAACTCCACAACCCACAATGCACTGGCTACTAAGGGCGGAGACTGTATAAGTATGAGCAGCTGTGGGGGTCTGTGTGCATGCCAGTGATCAAGGGCAGATGCCCGAAACGCGTATGGCGCTTTTTGTCATGGAGGAGTAACGCGCTGTTTAGCATACCTGCAATAAAGAAGGGTTTACCTCAAACTGTGTTGGCGTTCTCAAAGCAAGGTGACTTTTGTTTGGGAATTAAAATGCGGCGCTCCTCGTCGTGAGAATGCCCCCGCATATCCTGCTGGCCGCGGACCCATCACTGGGGTTTCGTGGAGTTTGAGGACCATCTATTGTGGGCATGGATATTTTGCGAGACATTGTAGTTTTCCTCCATGTCAGCCCACTTGGGATTTATTGTTAATATGGACACAGCACCGGCTGCTACCACTTCGGAGAAAAATTCCAATATGGTAATGAACTCCACAACCCACAATGCACTGGCTACTAAGGGCGGAGACTGTATAAGTATGAGCAGCTGTGGGGGTCTGTGTGCATGCCAGTGATCAAGGGCAGATGCCCGAAACGCGTATGGCGCTTTTTGTCATGGAGGAGTAACGCGCTGTTTAGCATACCTGCAATAAAGAAGGGTTTACCTCAAACTGTGTTGGCGTTCTCAAAGCAAGGTGACTTTTGTTTGGGAATTAAAATGCGGCGCTCCTCGTCGTGAGAATGCCCCCCGCATATCCTGCTGGCCGCGGACCCATCACTGGGGTTTCGTGGAGTTTGAGGACCATCTATTGTGGGCATGGATATTTTGCGAGACATTGTAGTTTTCCTCCATGTCAGCCCACTTGGGATTTATTGTTAATATGGACACAGCACCGGCTGCTACCACTTCGGAGAAAAATTCCAATATGGTAATGAACTCCACAACCCACAATGCACTGGCTACTAAGGGCGGAGACTGTATAAGTATGAGCAGCTGTGGGGGTCTGTGTGCATGCCAGTGATCAAGGGCAGATGCCCGAAACGCGTATGGCGCTTTTTGTCATGGAGGAGTAACGCGCTGTTTAGCATACCTGCAATAAAGAAGGGTTTACCTCAAACTGTGTTGGCGTTCTCAAAGCAAGGTGACTTTTGTTTGGGAATTAAAATGCGGCGCTCCTCGTCGTGAGAATGCCCCCCGCATATCCTGCTGGCCGCGGACCCATCACTGGGGTTTCGTGGAGTTTGAGGACCATCTATTGTGGGCATGGATATTTTGCGAGACATTGTAGTTTTCCTCCATGTCAGCCCACTTGGGATTTATTGTTAATATGGACACAGCACCGGCTGCTACCACTTCGGAGAAAAATTCCAATATGGTAATGAACTCCACAACCCACAATGCACTGGCTACTAAGGGCGGAGACTGTATAAGTATGAGCAGCTGTGGGGGTCTGTGTGCATGCCAGTGATCAAGGGCAGATGCCCGAAATGCGTATGGCGCTTTTTGTCATGGAGGAGTAACGCGCTGTTTAGCATACCTGCAATAAAGAAGGGTTTACCTCAAACTGTGTTGGCGTTCTCAAAGCAAGGTGACTTTTGTTTGGGAATATATATATATATATATATATATATATATATAATTATGTTTGTGTGTTTATCTTTTTTTAACTAGCCCCTTCACTGCTAGGCCTTTCCCCCCCCCCGTGCTAAGCCTTTTTTGGCTATTTGGGGTAGTATGCGCTTAGGCCCCTGTAACATTTTGACCACATAAGGTATCCACGCCAAATTTGCGTCCTTTCCTCCCAACATCATGGGAATTCTAAAGATACCCAAGGTTTGTGGATTCCCCTGAAGGGGACCCAGAAATTGGCCAAAAAACAGCTAATTATTATTTTTTTTTAGATGGAAAAAAAGCGCTGCAAATGAAAGCGTCTGTTTTTTTCCCTGCAAATGGTATCAACAAAGGGTTTGTGTTGCTGAAATCACCATCTTTCCAACTTTCAGGGACTGACAGACTTTTGTCAGAAAACCAACATTTATTACACAGTTTTGGCATTTTATTGGGATATAGCCTATTTTTGCTATTTTTTGTGCTTTCAACCTTCTTCCAGTTAATGGTAGAACTGGGTATGAAAGCAATAATGGATCCTGGAAAGCTATACATTTCAGAAAAGTAGACAAAATTATGAATTCAGCAAGCGGTCATTTGTGTAGATCCTTCATGTTTTTTTTTATAGAAACTAACAGTTGAAAAAAGGAAAAATTGAAAATGAGTTGAAAAAAACAGCCATTTGTGCCAACGTTTTCACCTGTAACTTCTTCTAAGTATGACAGATTTTTTAGAGCAATATGCCGTTACATCCGATGGACCATTCTGGTTGTGGGGATATATAGGACTTGTAGGTTCACCAAGAACCCGACGAACCCAGATCCAATAACTGAACAGCGTCTTGCAATGGTTTTTTAATGTGTACTGGGTTTATAGCCATTCATTTGAGAAAATATATACAGTGAAAAATCGGGATGAAACACACCTATGTATTTCTGAAATTGGAACATAATATAGAGTTTAGAAACAGTAGCTATTTGCACATCTCCTAAATTGTGAGTACCCATACTAGCATGTGAATTATAGGACATTTTTCAAAGTGACTACTTTTTTACACATTGTCTTTCATTTGGAAGGCAGAAATGCATCAAAAGTCAATAGGTAATAACAGTTGCTCTACAATTCTGTATTACCCTAAGTCTCCCGATAAAAATGGTACCTCACTTGTGTGGGTAGGCCTAGTGCCCGCAGCAGGAAATGGCTCAAAAGCCAATGTGGCCACACCACATTTTTACAGTGAAAACTGACTCTTTTTTTTCAAAGTGCCTAGCTGTGGATTTTGAATCCTAGCTCCGCTGGCAAGTAGGAAAACATAGCAAACCTATACATTTTTGAAAACTAGACACACAGGGGAATCCAGGATGGGGTGACTTGTCTGGCTCTCACCAGGATCTGTTACCCAGAATCCCTTGCAAATCTCAAACTTTTTAAAAAAAACACATTTTCCTCACATTTCTGTGATAGAAAGTTCTGGAATCTCAGGGGATCCACAAAATTCCACACACCCCGCATTCCCCAAAGTCTTCCGATACAAATGGTACTTCACATGTGTGGGTAGGTCTAGTGCCCCTGATAGGAAACGGCCCAAAAAGCAACGTGGACACTCCACATTTTTACAGTGAATACTGACCCTTTTTGTGCAAAGTGCCTAGCTGTGGATTTTGAACCCTAGCTCTGCCGGCACCTATGGAAATCTAGCAAACCTATACATTTTTGAAAACTAGACACCCAGGGGAATCCAGGATGGGGTGACTTGTCTGGCTCTCACCAGGTTCTGTTACCCAGAATCCCTTGCAAATCTCACACTTTGTTTAAAAAAAAATACATTTTCCTCACATTTCTGTGATGGGAAGTTCTGGAATCTGCGTGGATCCACAAAGTTCCACCCACCCTGCATTCCCCAAAGTCTCCCGATAAAAATGGTACCTCACTCGTGTGGGTGGGTCAAGGGCCCACGGCAGGGAAGGACCCAAAACGTATTGTGGAGACATCACAATTACCTATCACAAAACAACCTGGTTTTACAAGGGGGTGGGGGGGTCCCATGGGTTTTTGGCCACGGGCTCGGTGGCCATCTAGGGATTTGGTAGTTTCCCAAGATTTTTTTTCAGCTAAATTTGAGGTTTGCAGGGGATTCTGGGTAGGAAAAGTTGGGGGGTCCATGCAAGCTATACCTCGCTGGATTCCCCCGAGTGTCTAGTTTTCAGAAATGTGTGGGTTTGATAGTTTCCCAAGATGGCCGCCGAGCCCGGGGTCAAAAACCCAGGTGATCCCCCTTGCAAAACCAGGCTGTTTTGTGATAGGTAATCTTGATGTCTACTCATTATTTTTGGGCCTTTGCCTGTCGCGGGTACTTGGCCCACCCACACGAGTGAGGTACCATTTTTATCAGGAGACCTGGGGGAACGCTGGGTGGTAGGAAATTTATGTCAGCCCGATGATCCCACAATTTTTTCAGCTAAATTTGAGGTTTGCAAGGGATTTTGGGTAGGAAAACGTTGGGGGGTCCATGCAAGCTATACCTCCCTGGACTCCCCCGGGTGTCTAGTTTTCACAAATGTGTGGGTTTGGTAGGTTTTCCTAGATGCCAGCCGAGCCCGGGGCCAAAAATCCAGATGACCCCCCTTGCAAAACCAGGACATTTTGTGATAGGTAATTTTGATGTCTCCACAGTACGTTTTGGGGTGTTTCCTGTCGTGGGCACTAGGCCTACCCACTCAAGTGAGGTACCATTTTTATCGGGAAACTGGGGGAAATGCTGGGTGGTAGGAAATTTGTGGCGGTCCGGTGATCCTACAACTTTCTCACACAGAAAAGTGAGGATAACATGATTTCTTTTAGCTAAATTTGAGGTTTACAGGGGATGCTGGGTAGGAAAATGTTGGGAGATCCACACAAGCTGCACTGCCGTGGACTCCTCTAGGTGTCTAGATTTCAGAAATGTCTGGGTTTGGTAGGTCTTCCTAGATGGCTGCTGAGCCCGGGACCAAAAACGCAGGTGACACCCATGAAAAACCACGTCATTTTGTGATAGAAATGTGGACACCTGTGTTTTTGGTCCCTGGCTTGCAGACATCTATGGAACCTAAATAACTCAGACATTTCTAAAAACTAGACACCCGTGGGAGTCCAGGGAGGTATGGAATATATGTGTGAGGACGTTATGGGATCACTGCACGGCACAAATTTTATACCATTCATCGTTCCTCTCAGTCTCCAGATAAAAATGATACCTTACTTGTGTGGGTGGGCCAAGTGCCTATGACATGAAAGGGCCAAAAACGTGTAGAGATTGAGGGGGGCCAAGGCAGGTCCAGAAGGGCAATTTGTTTATATGTTTTTAGGCTGATGCTACTTTGGGCACCCACACAAGTGAGGTCTCATTTTACTTGCCAGACCAAGGGGAACGCTGGGTGGTAGGACATTTGTGCCTGCGTGGTGATCCTACATCTTACCTACACAGAAATGGGAGGAAAATGTGACTTTGTAAGTAAATTGGAGGTTTGCAGGGGATACTAGGCAAGAAAACGCTGAGGGATCCATGCAAGCCACACCGCCAGCCAAGAATCAGTACACGCACACCACCATCCATGCACACCAGCAGCCAAGCGCCATCCACGCACACCGCCAGCCAAGCCCCATCAACGCACACTGCCAGCCAAGCACCATCCACGCACTCCACCAGCCAAGTGCCATCCACGCATTCCGCCAGCCAAGCACTATCCATGCACACCGTCAGCCAAGTGCCGGTCCACGTACACTGCCAGTCAAGTGCCACTCCACACACAACAACAGGCAAGCACCAATCTACACACATCATCATCAAGCGCGAGTCCACACACACCATGAGCCAAGTGCAAGCCCACACACACTGCCAGCAAAATGCCAGCCAAAGGTCAGTACATGCAAACCGTCAGCCAAACTCCAGTTCACACACACACAAACTCTCACTGGTTGTGGTTTTCGGGCCCCCGCTTGGGGGTAGATGAGACTAAAAATAAAACTGAAACAACCAAAATGTGTGCCTAAAAAAAGGGGAGTGACCAGTGCCTATGGGGCTTCTCCTTGACATGCCCAGCAACATAGCCCTGGTTCCTAGTGGGCTTTCTGCCCCACCTGGAGGGACAGATAAGGGGCTATTGCCCTGATCTGCCTTTCTGGTGGGGGGACAGAAAGACTTTTTGGGTGTGGGGGCATTAGCATGCCCATTCTGGGCAGCCCCTACCCCTATGTATAAAAATAAACAACATAATCCCTGGTGCCTAATGGGCTTTCTGCCCTCCTGGGGGGCAGATCAGGGGCTATTGCCCTGATCTGCCTCCCGGCGGGGCAAAAAGACTGTGGAATTCTGGGGGGGTGGGTTGGGGCACTGCCATGCCCAGTTGAGGCAGCCCCCACGCCTACAGGCGTAAAAAGAAAAAAATCCCTGGTGCCTAGTGTGCTTTCTGCCCCCGGGGGCAGATTGGGGGCTATTGCCCCATCTGCCTTCCAGGGGAGCAGAAAGACTAGAATTTGGGGTTCTGAGGTTGTGGCATTGGCATGCCCATTTTGGGCAGCCCCCAACCCTACTGGTGTAAAAAGCAAAAAAAATCCCTGGTGCCTAGTGTGCTTTCTGCCCCCCCCCCCCCCGGGGAGTAGATTGGGGGCTATTGCCCCATCTGCCTCCCAGGGGGGTCAGAAAGACTGTGGAATTTGGGGGTGGTGGGGGAATTGGCATGCCCATTTTGGGCAGCCCCCACCCCTACAGGCATAAAAACAAAAAAAAAACTGGTGCCTAGTGTGCTTTCTGCCCCCCGGGGCAGATTGGGGCTATTGCCCCATCTGCCTCCCAGGGAGGGCAGAAAGAATGTGGAATTTGGGGGGGTGGGGGCATTGGCATGCCCATTTTGGGCAGCCCTTACCCCTACAAGCAAAAAAAAAAATCCCTGGGGCCTAGTGTGCTTTCTGCCCCCCATCTGCCTCCCAGGGGTGACAGAAAGACTGGAATTTGGGGATGGGGTGGGGGCATTGGCATGCCCATTTTGGGCAGCCCCCACCCCTACAAGCGTAAAAAAAATATCCTGGATGCCTTGTGTGCTTTCTGCTCCCCGGGGGGGCAGATTGGGCGCTATTGCCCCATCTGCCTCCCAGGGGGGCAGAAAGACTGTGGAATTTGAAGGGGTGGGGGCATTGGCATGCCCATTTTGGACAGCCCCCACCCCTACAGGTGTGAAAAAAATATTCCCTGGGGCCTAGCGTGCTTTCTGCCCCCACGGGGGCAGATTGGGGGCTATTGCCCCCATCTGCTTTCCAGGGGGGCAGAAAGACTGGAATTTGGGGAGGGGGGGCATAGGCATGCCCATTTTGGGCAGCCCCCACCCCTACAAGCGTAAAAAAAATCCTTGTTGCCTAGTGTGCTTTCTGCCCTCCCGGGGAGGCAGATTGGGGGTTATTGCCCCCATCTGCCCCCCAGGGGGGGCAGAAAGACTGTCTGTGCCCAAAGTAATGGGGGAGCAAAAGCCCTTGCCCAAGGGGCCGCTCTCCCCTCTCTGGTGCCTAGTGGGTGCATCCCTGGTTGGGGATCGCCCTCCTGAGGCGATCCCCAAGCAGGGATCTACTAGATACCATTGGAAAGGGGAGATTCTCACCTTTCCAATGATACCTCTCCCGTCTGGCTCGGTGCTCAGGGGACTGAGATAGCCCCTTGAGCACCGAGGCAGTGAAACTAAAACTGAGTTTCAGTTTCTCCGAAATGACCATCAGGGCGACGTGCGCGCTGACGGTCATTTCGGAGAGATAATCAGAACACCGTCAGGAGCTGGGGAAGCTCTTCCCCAGCTCCCGAGGGTGCTTTGACAAAAAGGGAATCCCTCTGGTGCCCGCACCAGAGGGATTTCCTGTGCCATGTGCGTGGACGGCCGGGAGCTGTCTGACGCACATGAGCACTGGTGCTTTGGACGGCTCCCGGCCGTCCAACGCACCGAAAGGGTTAAGTTTATTTGTTATATTTTGTTAAAATGTATATTAACTTTATTTTGTTAAAATTAAGATTAATATTTAATATATTTAATATATATTATTTTACTTTATATATATATTTAAATCAATATTTTTACATCTATATGTTTTACATCGATATTTTTTATTCAATATTTTTGTACTTACCTGTTTAGGTATGGGAGTCGATATTTTTGTAGTCTATATTTTTTATTCAATATTTTTAACATCGAAATTTGTGCAATTTTTGTTCTATCAGAGAACCGAGTAGCATATCGTATAGTGGAGTGTTGCAGAGTGGGTGACGTAGAGTGGCATACAGTGGGGTAGCTTACAGTGGAGTGGCGAAAAGTGCAGTGGATTAGAGTGGATAAGGGTATAGTGTAATTGCATACAGTGGACTAGTGTAGAGTGTAGTAACGTAGAGTTGAGTGGCATACAGTAAAACGGGGTATAGGGCAGTTACATTCAGCAGAGTGGCATAGAGTGGAGTAACGTAGACTGGAGTATCATACACTGGAGTGGGGTAGAGTGGAATAGCATAGAGTGGAGTTGTGCACAATTGAATAGCATAGAGTGGATTGGCATAGAGTGGAGTAGTGTACAGTGGAGGGGCGTAGAGCGGAGTAGCATACAGTGGAGTGGCATAGAGTGAAACAGTGCAAAGTGGATTGGCATTGAGTATATAGGCATAGAGTGGAGTGACATTCAGTGGAATAGTGTAGAGTAGAGTGGCATAAAGTGAAGTGGCGTAGAATGGAAAAGCGTAGAGTGGAGTAGCATTGAGTGTAGTGGTGTACAATGGAGTGGTGTAGATTAAAATAGCATATAATGGAGTGTCATAGAGTGGAATGGGGCACAGTGGAGTGGCATAGAGTACAGTGGCATACAATGGAGTGGTGTACAGTATAATATCTTACAGTGGAGTGTTGTAGAGTGGGGTGGCTTGGACTGGAGTAGGGTAGAGTGCAATAGTGTACAGTGGAGTAGTGTAGAGTGGAGGGGCATAGAGTTGAGTGGAGTACAGTGCAGTGAAATAGCATATAGTGGAGTTACATACAGTAGAGTGGTGTAGATTGGAGTGGCATACAGTGGAGTGGGGTAGAGTGGAATACCATAGAGTTGAGTGGCATAGAGTGGAGTTGCGCACAGTTGATTAGCATAGAGTGGATTGGCATACAGTGGAGTAGTGTACAGAGGAGTGGCATAGAGCGGAGTAGCATATAGTGGAGGGGCATAGAGTAAATAGGCATAGAGCGGAGTCACATTCAGTGGACTAGTGTACAGTGGAGTGGCGTAGAGTGGAGTAACATAGAGTGTAGTAGTGTATAGTGGCTGGAATGCCGTGGCGTACAATGGAGTGCATACAATAGAGTGGCATAGAGTGGAGTGGAGTAGTGTAGAGTGGAATAACGTAGAGTGGAGTAGAGCATAGTGGAGTGGTGTAGAGTGGAGTGGTGTAGAGTACAGTGGCGTAGAGTGGACTAGCGTAGAGTGGAGTAGCATATAGTGGAGTAGCATACAAGGGTAGTAGTGCAGACTGAAGTGGCATAGAGTTGAGTGGTGTAGAGTGAAAAAGCATAGAGTGGAGTGGCATAAAGTGGAGTGGGGTTGAGTAGAGTGGCATAGAGTGGAGTGGCATAGAGTGGAATAGTGTATAGTAGGGTGGTGTATAGTGGAGTGGCTTGAGTAAAATAGCCTAGATTGGAGTGGTGTATAGTGGAGTTGCGTACATTGGAAATTCATGGAGTGGACTGGCATACAGTGTAGTGGCGTACAGTGCAGTAGCGTAGACTCCAGCAGCTTAGAGTAGAGCGGTGTACAGTGGAATAGCGTGCAGTGTAGTGATTTACATTACATTGATGTAGAGTTGCGTGGGATAGAGTGGACTGGCATACAGCGGAATAGCTTACAATGGAATGGCATAGAGTGGAGTGGCATAGAAAAGAGTGGTGTCTGGTGTAAAGTAGACTGGGGTAGAGTGAAGTCAGGTACATTGTAGTGGCATACAGTGGAATAACACACAATGGAGTGGTGTAGAGTGGAGTGAAGTACAGTGGAGTGACATACAGTGGAATAGCATACACTGCAGTGGGTTGGAGTGGCATAGAGTGGAGTGGTGTATAGTGGAGTGGCATAGAGTGGAGTGGCAGAGAATGGAATAATGCAGAGTGGAGTGGTGTAATGTAGAGTTGCATAGAGTGGAGTAGTGTAAAGTGTACTAGTGCAGATTGGTGTGGCATAGAGTGGAATGACAGAATGAGTGATGCACTTAAAACAGACACAGCATGAAAGTGGGTAAATTGATGTAGCAGTAATGTGGCAGGAATGTAGATTATGAGTTGTAGATGTACATTTTTGGTAGTATGTGTAAATAGTGTAAGTTATGTTAAAGTTATAAGAGTTAAAATACTTAGTTATATATTGTGCCGTGGTATACCACAATAACTTGGCAGTATACCAAGCTACATGCCTGATGAAAAGGCAGTGTCTGATTGGCTAATGGCTGTCATTAGAAAACGTAAAAGGAAGCCATTTCATTTTCAGCATACTTTCTCTGCACTTTATGTTGTGCGTTTCACTACGTTCTGTGTTAGGGCCTTAGATATAGGCGAGTAGTATGTTTTATTGCTATTCCTTACAGATTTCACCAGCCGTCTATGGAGAGTTGCACTTTGTAAAACATATTGTAAGTAGCGCAGTTGAGGTATTATCGCTGTACTCTGTAGAGTATTTTTGGAAAGAATTACATATGTTAAAAATTGAAAATACACTATTGTAGTGTAGTACAGTGTATTTTTAAGTTTTTTTTTACAATTTATTTTAATTTTTTTCAAGTACTGTGGAAGGTATAACTTTAACTTTAGAATTTCTAAAGTTTATGTAGTTTAAGTTTGGTTTGTATAGGGAAAAAAAGATTTCCTAACTATAACTAAGCTTTAACCATTGGTTTTGTCATTAAATTACATTGTTTTTATTTAAATTTTAATGAAAAGCATTTGAAATCGTATGATTCAGCATCGTCGGGTGGAGTTTTGTTATGTGGAGTGTCATACAGTTCAGTGGAGGAAAGAGTTGTAACGTCTATTGTCATACAGTGGAGTAATGTAGAGTGGAATAGAGTAGAGATTAGTAGAGTGGAGTGCAGTAGCATACAGAGTAGCAAAGTCTTATATAGTGTGGTAGCATGGGGTCTCATATAATCAAATATCTTAGAGTGGAGCAGCGGGTTGCAAAGTGGACTGGAGTGTTGTACAGTAGAGTAGGATGTCGTAGACTGTCATAGAGTGGAGTACAGTGTTTTAAAGTGGAGTAGGGTGAAGCAGAATGTCATAGGCAGAGTATCATTGAGTGGAGAGTCATAGAGTAAAGTGGAGGTGAGTGTTGGAGAGTAGGTGCTGCATCATATAGTGGAGTTGCGTATCGTAGAGAGGAGTGGAGTGTCATCAAGTTTTATAAAGTGTAGTACAATGGCATAGAGTGGATGGGCATAGAGTGTAGTGGAGTGCTGTAGAGTGGAGTTGCATACAGTGGAGTAGTGTATCGGACAGTGGAGCAGCGTGGTTTAGAGGGGGATAAAATGAGGCAGAATGGAGTATGGTGGAGTGGAGTACACCGGAGTGGTTTAACGTAGAGTGGAGAGGCGTGTCGTAGACTATAGCGTGTGGAGTGCAGTAGAGTGGAGTAGCATATCATACAGTTGAGTAAAGTGTCATAAATTGGAGTACAGTGTTACACAGTAGAGTGTAGTAGCATGTTGTGCAGTATTGGAAAGTGGTGTGGACTACAGTAGAGTAAAGTGGCATGCAGTCTAGTAGAGTTTGTAGAGTAGAACAGTGTACAGTACAGTACAGAGTTATAGAGTGTGTTAGAGTGAAGTGCAGTCACGTAACAAAGGCACCTGCATCCCCCACAGTGCTTGAGGCCTCCGAGGTCCAGGGGGCCCCCTCAGTGCAGTACACTGGCCTGAGAGCTTCCGAGAAAGTCCAGAAGGGGGCCCCTCCCTGCACTTTGCAGGGGGGGGCCCTCAAGTTTCGTTATGCTACTAGTGGAATGGCATAAAGGGTACTAGAGTACAATGGCATAGAGTGGAGTGGCGTACAGTGGAGTAGTGAAGTAGAGTGGAGTACTGTGTAATAGCGTAAAGTGGTGTGCAGTGGCATAGAAAGAGTTGCGTACAGTGTTTTATAGAGTATCGTACAGCGGGATAGAGTGTAATAAAGTGTTATACAGTGGAATACATTATAGTACAGTGTTGTACAGTGGAGTGGAGTGGTATAGACTGGAATAAAGTGTTGGAGAGTGGCATACAGTGTAGTAGATTGTTGTACAGTGGAGTTGCATAGAGTACAGTAGTGTGTCAAACAGTGGAACTGCGTAGAGTGGAATGTTGTATAGTAGCGTAGAGTGAGGTAAAGTCTCATACAGAGGAGTAGAGTTGAGTGGAATGGCATAATGTAGCATGGATTAACGTATATTAGAGGTTATTGGCATGTCATAGAGTAAAGTGGCATTGGGTGGAGTTTGGTGGCGAAGCGTAAGTAGTAAACTGTTTTAAATTGGAGTGGGGTCTCGTACAGTAGTGTTGTCGAATATATAAAAATGTTTTATAGTGAAATAGAGTGTACGTCCATAGAATGTAGTATAGAGTTGGACAGTGGAGTGTACGGGAATATAGTGGTGGAGTAGTTCTTCGTAGAATCCCATATGTGTAGTAGATATTTATAGAGTGGAGTCTATAGAATGGAGGAGAGTGTAATACAGTGAGCAGCGTATAGAGGGGTGGTATTCACTGTAATGGTGTAGAGTGAATTACTGTACAGTAGAGTAGCATACAGTGGAATAGCGTAAGTGGAATACCGTACAGTGGAGTGTAGAAGAGTGGAGTGGAGTGGCATAGAGTGGAATAGCAAAGAGTGAAGTGGTGTACACAAGAGTGCTGTAGAGTGGGGTAGGGTATAGTGGATTATTGTAGAGTGGAGTGGCGTACATTGTAGTGGAGTAGTGTAGAGTTGAGTAAACTGTTATAAATTAGAGTGGCATCTCATACAGTAGAGTGGAGTACTATGCTGTACAGTGTTGGAAACTGTCCTAGAGTGGAGCAGAGTGTTGCACAATAGATTGTAAGGGCATGGAGCTGAGTACAAGTTTGGACAGTGGAGTGTCTGGGGATAGTGTGAAGTAGAGTCCAGTAGAGTGGCATAGAGCGCAGTAGAGTTTTGAACAGTGGAGTTATATAGAGTGGAGAAGAGTACACTGGAGTGACATAGAGTGGAGTAGCATACAGAGGGGTGGCATACAGTGGAATAGCATACATTAGAGTGTGGTAGAGAGGAGACACATACAGTAGAATAGCCTAGAGTATTTAGTGGAATAGCGTACAGTGGAGTGGCATACAGTGAAGTAGAATAGACTGGAGTGGCGTACAGTGGCATTGCATAGAGTGGAGTTTTGTACAGTGGAGTAGAGTAGAGTGTAGTAGCGTAGAGTGTAGTGGCATAGAGAAGAGTGGCGTACAGTGGAGTGGAGTAGAGTGTAATAGCATACAGTGGAGTGGAGTACAGTGGTGTGGCGTCCAACGGAAAAGCATATATTGGACTGGGGTACAATGGAGTGGCATACACTGGAGTGGCGTAGAGTGGAGTACTGTACAGTGTAGTGGGACACCATGAAATAGCATACAGTGGAGTGTTCTAGATTGGATTGGCATACAGTGGAATGGCATACAGTGGAATAGCATACAGTGGAGTGGCGTACAGATGATTGGTGTAGTCTAGAATAGCGTATAGTGTAACAGCATACAGTGGAGTGGCGTACTCTGAAGTGGCACAGAGTGGAGTTGTGTGCACTGTAATAGCGTAGAGTGGAGTTGGATAGAGTGGAGTGTTGTACACTGCAGTGGCGTAGCGTGTAATAGCATATAGTGGAGTAGCGTACAGTGAAGTGGCGTACAGCAGAGTGGTGTAGACTAGATAGTGGACAGTGGAATGGGGTAGAGTGTAATAGGATACCGTAGGGTTGCATACATTGGAGTGGCATCCAATGAAATAGTGTAGAATGAAGTGGCATAGAGTGGAGTGCCATACACTGGAGTGACTGTAGAGTGGAGTAGCGTACTGTGTAGTGGTGTACAGTGGAGTGGCATATAGTGGAGTGGCATGAGTGGAATGGTGTATAGTTGAATGTCATAGAGTTGAATAGTGTATAGTGGAGTAGTGTCCAGTGGAGTGGAGTACAGTGGAGTGGCACAGACTGGAGTGGCATAAGGGGAGGTGTATACAGTGTAAGAGCCTAGAGTGTAGTGGAATACAGTGGATAGAGTAGAGTGCAGTGGCATAGAGTAGAGATTCGTACAGTGGAAAGGTGTAGGGGGTGTGGTGTAGAGTGGAATAGTGTATAGTGGAGTGGCATACAGTGGAGTGCTGTTGAGTGGAGTGTCCTAGAGTGGAGTGGTGTACACTAAAGTGGCGTATACTTGAATACTGTAGGGTGGAGTAAGGAATAGTGTAGTGGCGTACAGTGGAGTGGCCTACAGATGTATGTGAAATTTAGCAGCAATGTAGATTATGGTGTGCATAGTAATGCAAAACAGAGAAATGCTCTGCCTAGCTCCAGATTTACCAATCAATCAGGGCCACGCATGGTGGCCATGCGTTACTTGTAAATCTGGCTTAAATATTGCATTAATAAAAAAAAAAAAGTGCACCGCAGATACTATATCTTAAATATTGCATTGCCTTTGAGACACCATGCATGAAGCAAAGGTATCGCAATACAATACTACAGGTCTTAGTTACATTTTGGGCCATGGTATACCATGGTAACTTTGCGGTATACCGAGGGAGTGGACATGGTGATGACAAGTCAGTATATAATTGGGTAATGGCTGTTTTTTCAAAATGAAAAGGTAGCCGTATTGTTTTTACAACACTTTGGCTGTGCTCTGTGTTACAGCTTTAGATATTGATAAGTAGTAGGTTTATTACGATTACCTACCTATTACCAGTTTATTAAAGTGGTAATTGGTAGGGAAATGTATTTGTATTTTGTTTACATATTTTCAAACTTGTTTACTGAGTACTACGCTAGTACCAAGTAATTACCATATACTTTAGGAAATGTTTCTTTTTTTAATGTTTATTAAAATTTGCGTGGTATTTGCGCAGTATTTTTAGGTATTTTTCTGGTATTCCGTACACTTTTAATTTTTTTACAGAATGCAATATGTTAACAATTTTAAATACACTGTACTACACTATATTTATGAACAAAATAATAGTATATTACAGAGTTTAAAAAAAATTAAGATATTTATTTTTTTAATGTTTTTTAAGTCCTGCAGGACTTCCTAGGTAGTACAGTGGTACTCTGTAACACTTTTTAAAATATATAGAAGCGTACAATTTTATATAATCATGTGCCAAAACAATTCAATGATTTAATTGGAAGACTAAATTCAAATTTGCACATAGACATAAATTGTTAGATTGTTTTAAAAGCTTTTTCAAGAATTTACATAATTTTTTGAATTTTGAAATCATTAAGTTTGAGTTGTCATTGATATGTATTCAATTCAGGAAAACCAATTAATTTTTATCAGTAAAATTGTGCAAACAGAAAAGAACATTCAGAAAAAGAAATTCACAACAAATGCCGAATAATTGGGGTACAGCCCACTGGGGCACAATTTTGAGCAATGACAAATTTAGCCAATTAGACAATTGAAGGGTCAAATCAATTCAATGATTTAATTAAAGGACAAAAATTAATTTTACAAATGGACATGAATTGTTAGATCGTTTGAAAAGCTTTTTAAAGATTTCTTACTTTGTTTTTAATTTCCTGACTTTGAAATCATTAAGGTTCATTTGTCATTCAAATGTAATACATTTATGCAAATTAATGAATTTTATCAGGAAAATTGTGCAAATAGAAAAGAACATTCAGAAAAAGAACTTTAAAACAAATTGTGAACACTTGAGAAATGTGAGAAAACGTATGAGTTATGTAGTATGCTTTCCTTTCAATTGTGACACGTAATCACATGATGTTGACAGACTTTATATGCATTTTAGAAATGGCGGCTCTCGCTATGTGACCAAGGCTTTTTGTAAGCCGAAACGCATTATGACGACAAAATAAAAACTTGATCTGCAGCAAGAACCTGTGCGTGGTGTCTAACTGGAAACACAGTTTAAACATACTTAGTGGATGTTTGGCAGGCGGCCAACCCACGTTTCCACGCCACCCTCAGACAGGAGCACAGCTTGGAAGATGGCGTGTTGGAGGAAGTTTTCTGCAAACAGGAAAGTGGCTGAGCCCCCCGCAGCAATGCAGATCCTACTGGCTTGGTGAAGGCGCTTGGCGTGTCGGAGGACGCATGATCACCGGAACACCCTGCCAGGTAAGACAAGTGGATGAAGGAGAAGGGTACTCGGAGAGTAACACCGAGTGGTTAATCTGCGTGCAGTGACTGTGATAGATAGAGAATACAAGAATATCAATGTCGTCCATGGCAATGCAAGACAGGGAAGAGAGAGCGAGAAAGACATTTGAAGATGACAGCAGTATTCCAGCACAAGCACCAATATACGTGGTGGAATGCAGGGCACGGATATAGGAGCAAAACTAAAGAAGTTGAAGAAACTGGCCCGGGTCGAGCTAACTAAGTGGCAGCAGAGCAAGTCTCTCCAACAATATCTGGAAGTTGGAAAAATACCTAGGGGTTTATGCATCATGGTAGCCCCAAGTTCCAAAGATACGCACAATGAGATGTTGAGAGAGTGGGCGCAAAGTAATACAGAGGTGTCAACACGTCTAGTACAAATTCTAGTCAAGTAAGTGGAAATTGACAGGCAAACCACTTTGTAAGAAATAGAAACACTCAATGTGGAATTATCCACATTACTGGAACAGGAGAAAATTAACACTTTCAAAGAAGAAATGAAAGTGCGCATTGACAAAAGAGAGCATTAAATTGAATCGCAAGGTGCAGAAATTCTAGCGCGACAAGAATGACTATGAGAGTGGGCAGATCTTCACGTTTGCTCATAGGTTCGACACCATTAGGGGACAGAGACTGTCGGAGAGTAATCGACAAAGTCAGGAACAAAAGCAAAGTGATTCAGCATCAGCAGCAAGCTGTGTCGTTAGTTCAGAAGTTGAAACTGACCAAGGTGAACCAGTGGTGAGACAGGACGTGCCTTCTGTAGTCGACAAACTAAATTTTTTTATGTGCAGACAGACTCAAAATTTTAAGGCCGAGATTGAAAATCCAGAAAGAAAAACAGGAACAGAAAAAGGCACCGTAACAAGCGCATTGCAGCAACAAAAAGAAAAATGCAAAGTCAACCGCAAGTAACAAGTCAAGGCCCGTCAATAGTAAATCCCTCCAACATCAGTCTGAATGAGCAAGAAATTCAAATACTTAATTTAGGTTTGTCATATTGTCCAGAAATTGATTTTAATTATGTTACAATCAGGGTTGATTTATACAAATTCGCAAGGAAACTCAAGTTACAAAAATATTGTGCCACACAAGTAAGATGGAAATCACCGACAGCAACAACAACTACGGCTGAAACCAATTTAACAATATCAGACATGCAAATTTTGTTGGATTTGAGACGATTGGAATCCGAGACAGAAGGAACAAGTGTCAACTTTTCAGAGAAAGAGTTGATTTCTAACATGGGCCTACAAGTGGATGAAGAGGCAGCAAGCCCATTTAAACCTCCTTCAAAATCTATACACAATTTACCTAGAGACAATCTGGACATATTTTCTGATTTGATCACAATAGAATTAGAAAAACTACAAAGAGCCACACATAACAAAGGCAACAATCATAACTCAAAACGACAAGCTTCTGATAAATTGGTGAAAAAGTTACAACAAGACTCCAATGTAGTGGTTCGAAGTGCAGTTAAAGAAGGCAAGTAGTTTTATTGTCCACACAACAGTACATTGAAAAAGCAATGCTGAAATTAAATGACATCAATTGCTACATCAAAGTGAATGCTTTAGAGGTAAAACGTGCACAAGATTTCTTTTTGAATAAACTCAAAGAGTGGCATGGCATGAGACTGCTATCACAAGATGAATATAATATTTTGATAAATGATCATCTGAGAACACCGGCCATGTATTTAATCCCGAAAATACACAAAAATCCCACTCAACCACCTGGTTGTCCGATAATTTCTGCCGGAGGGAGTCTAATGGAATGCAACTCGAAATATGTGGACTATTTTTTACATGAACATGTAAAAAATGTACCATCCTACATCCAGGACACAGGTCATTTTTTAAAATTGATTTTCGATATATCTTGGGAACAAGACTATCTATTAATATCTACAGATGTAATATCAGTTTACACCAGCATTGGCCACAAGGATGGCCTAAGGGCACTAGAACACTTTCTCGGAGTGAGACCACTGGCTTTTCTGAACCACACCAATATGTTATTAGAAATAGTCAAGATGTGTCTTGAGAATAACTATTTCTTGTTTGAAAAACAGATGTACAGACAGATGAGGGGTACAGCCATGGGCACCTTCTTCGCCCCTAGTTATGCTAATCTGCATATGGGCTGGTGGGAGGAGCAGGTGCTTAGACAAGAATTTCATGAAAACTGGAATGACAACGTCGTTTTGTGGTCTAGGTTTATTGATGATTTCTTTATAATCTGGAAAGGCTCTGGGAAGACCGCTCTAAAATGTGTTCAAGACATCAATGATAATCAATTAAACCTACAATTCAAAAGCACAATCAGCAGAATAAGAAGTAGTTTTCCTGGACTTATTAGTCTTTGAAAAGGGAGGCAAACTACATTCTAAAGTATGCAGAAATCCCATAGCCAGCAACATGGTGCTATGTGCTGATAGTTTTCACCCAAACAGTTTAAAGGCCAGCATACCTTATGGTGAAGCATTGAGTCTGCGTTGAAATTGAAGTGATGATGCAGAGTTCAAAACAGCTATAGAAGAAATGTCTGGGAGGTTTAAAGAATGTGGGTATTCTGAAGAAGTAGTAGATAGAGCAATACACAAGACAAGCAGCCGCAAGCAAGACACAAGACAGAAACCAGAAGAGCTCCAAGATGAGATTCGTTACACACTTTAGTGCACAACATGGCACTATTCGCAAGGTGCTCAATAAATTCTGGCATTTAGTATTTAGCGATCCAGACATTAGAAAACAGGTACCAAGAAGATGAGGCATAGTCTATAAAAGAGTGAGGTCAATGAAAGACGACCTAGTAAGAAACACTCTAACAGAACCAGATTCAGGTAATTGACTGAGGGCCAGTCAAGGCTTCCATAAATGCAGCAAGTGCAAGGCATGTGAATATGACACCAACAAGACACAGTATACAACACCTTTAGAGCCTTGGCCACACAAAATGAAGGAAGCCTTACATTGCAAAAACTGACCATGCTATTTATGTTTGGAATGTACGTATGGACTGCGGTATATAGGGAGCACCAAACTCCTAGTGCACAAATGTATATTGCAACACATAAGAGCCATAAAAAATCAGGACAGCACTTACTCAGTAGCTCGACATTTTTCAACCCCACACAATAATGACAGGCTTATGAGTTATTTTGTGATTGACAGGGTACCTAGTTCTATCAGAGGAGGAGATCGTGAAAGGACTCTGCGAAAACTGGAATCCAGCTACATTTTGAGATTTAACAGCAAGGCTCCAGCAGGTTTAAACATGGATGAAGAATTGCACTCTCATATTTGAAAACATTTCTATCAAGAATGTCCACTAACCTGTCACTTAAGGTTTTCAATTTTCTTTTCTTAATTTGAGGAAGATGAATCTCTCTTCCTAACTTGTTTTTGCCTTTTTTCGGGTCAGCTGCTACATCATATTGAATTATCATGTCACAATGTTATGAATAGAAATGGGCTCATAGTAATCCTTTCTAGTGTTTGTTATAATCTTAAATGAATTATAAATCTGATATACATTTTCACACAATGTTTAGCCCATTGGGGCACAATTTTGAGATATGACATATGCAGTCAATGGGACAAATCATGTGCTAAAACAATTCAATGATTTAATTGAAGGACAAAAATCAAATTTGCACATAGATATAAATTGTTAGATAGTTTTAAAATCTTATTCAAGAATTTATATACTTGTTTGAATTTTGAAATTATTGTTTGATTTGTCAATTCAGGAAAATCAATAAATTTTATCAGCAAAATTGTGTGAAAAGAACATTTGGAGAAAGAAATTCACAACAAATGCCAAATCCTTGGGGTACAGCCCACTGGGGAACAATTGTGAGCAATGACAAATTTAGCCAATTAGACAATTCAAGTGCTAAATCAACTCAATGATTTAATTGAAGGACAGAAATGAATTTTACAAATGGACATGAATTGTTAGATCGTTTGAAAGCTTTTTGAAGATTTCTTACATTTTTTTAACTTTAAAATCATTAAGTTTGATTTGTCATTGAAATGAATTTAATTCATGCAAATTAATTAATTTTATCAGCAAAATTGTGGAAATAGAAAATAACATTCGGAAAAAGACATTTAAAATGAATTGTGAACACTTGGGAAATGTGAGAAAACGTATGAGTTGTGTAGTATGTTTTCACTTTCAATTGTGTACGTCCAAACTGTGTTTCCAGGTTTTCGTGTTCAAAACTCCTACGGGAATTAGCATGGGAAATCATATTTTTTTCGACCCCCCCTTTTTCTAGCCCCCTGCTTGGCAGATCACCCCGAAAACTTTCTATGCACAACAAGACTCACTGTGACACTTTTTTGGTTAACTTTCTTAAAGATTTGTCAAATGGTGCAAGTCAAAAAAATGTTTTTTTCTATAGAAACATGGTCCTAACTATAACCACCTGCTGGCGACCACCAGTAGGTTATATGATTATAGTTAGGACCATGTTTCAATAGAAAAAGCTTTTTTTGACTTGTGCCATTTGACGAATCTTCTTGAAAGTTTTCAAAAAAAGTGTCATAGTGAGTCTTGTTGTGCATAAAAGGTTCAGGGTGATCCACCAAGCAGGGGCCAAGAAAGAAGGGGGTAAAAAAAATATGATTTCCCATGCTAATTCCCGTAGGAGCTTAGAACACAAGTACAGTTCGAACCACTGGACGGAATGAAAACCAAATTTGGCAGGAAGGTAGATTTTGGTTCGCAGATCACGTTTTCAGTTATCTGGTGTAAATCTGTTCAGTAGTTGTTGAGAATTTTCAAGGAAAGTAAATAAGGATATCTGGGCAGAGCCTAAGCACAGATTTCATGGTGGAAGTCCCACAAATGTAATTTGAGATGTCATCAGTGATAACATTAGTGATGTCACTGGCCATCCCGTGAGTTATGTAATATATGAGGTCATAAGCAGTGCATTGCATAGGTGTAAGTTATAGTAAGCTCAGGTAACTACAACTGCTGAATTTCACTAGTTTTGTACAAGTGAAATCAGAGCCTAACTATAACATCCCTGGAACCTTTGCTTTTTTCTGTGAATTTCTAAGTTCTTTTCATTCTACTTTGTAACTTTAACGTTCCTGTACCTTTGGTTTTATTCAGTGGAAAAAAAAAAAAATATATATATATATAAACCTAAAACTTACCTATAGCTAAGGTACTATGGACACTGGCAAAGTGGCCTTAAAACAACATGGCTGCCTTAAACTTTTGTAAAGTCAGTCATTATCCAATCAGATAATGACGTGTCATTGCCATGTACCACTGCAGTTTTGCTAAAGTACCACGGTCACAAATATCACTAAGTTTAAATGCCTTATAACTTAAAAAATACTCCCCCTACTTACCTGCAGTCCGCAAAAAGGATCATCTGTGCACCATAATGTATAATCCTGCCAGATTTAATGTAAATCCATTCAGGCATTTTTGTGCTACGATATGCGCAAATACAATAGTCTATAGAAAATGCATTGGTGGAAAAATGCATTTGGGGCCCACCTTTTATCTTTGCTCCCCCCAATGATTCACCACAAAAATGTACATCATCACAAGATGTAGAAAATGCAATAGGTCTGGCAAATTGGAGATCATGTTGTGGCGATTCGTCAAATGGGTAAAAAGTTATTAGGGAGCATAAATCCAAGGAATTCCTATCTTTGGGAATCATAACTTTAACTACAGAGTGGCAATCTAATATAATGGGACTTCTTTCATTTTATCTATTGCATTTGTTATGTTTTTGTTTATTGGTTCACATAATCATGTAACCATAACTATGGCTTTTAGTTGTTCAATGTGTAATTCTGAAACTTTACATATGCAGTCTAGCTTATTTTTGGGACTTCCTTGTTACTTTTAGTAGTATTGTGCTTCATATGAAGCCCGAAGGGAATGAAAGCCAACTGCTGTTGATATAAAAATTGAGATTATAATTTTTTTTCCTAGTGGCAAATTATCATGTCCTTCGTATAGTAGTTTGTGTAGCTCACTGCTAGGTCAATTTTCCAATTGGTTGTCCAGGAGTGCATAAGCAAGATGTTTTTGGTTTGGTTTGTTGGTCACAGTTTTATTTTAACAGCTGGGGATCATGCAGAGAAAACTTATGTAGATTAAGATGTATTCTATTTGTTATGTATTTGTTTACTAGTTTCCATTAGCATGTGTCCATAAATGGGTCCATCAATTGTTCATGTAGTAAATCAGAAACGTTACATGTGCATCTAGTTTATTTTTTGTTTTGGGCTTCCTTGCTAGTTTTAGTAGTATTGTGCTACATATGAGACAACAGATATCATCAAGTTTTTGGCACTGATAACTTCATAACATCACTTGCAATAGCAAAAAAGGATCAGCTACATAGTCTAATGTACATTGCTGTGAAATGTCATTACAATCCTTTCAGCCATTTAGCTGCTGCATCATATACAAAAAGTTTAAATAAAATGGACTGGAGTCGAAATCTGTTTTAGGACTCCCCCTTTTTCTTTGCATCCCCTTGACCAAGCACTGTGAAACTTTTCATCATTCACCAGGGTAGAATGAAGAAGAGGTCTTGAAGGTTTGGTGGAGATTCATCAAATGGGCTCCTGCGAAACATTGGTTTTATCATCACAATGACAGCTGCAAACCACTCTGCAGACCTTTACTGTTGTCAGGGCTATTAAGATTATGTGATATACTCTGCAGCTACAGAATCCCATAATTTCACTGACCCTCACCACTGCCCATTGTTTTAACAAAAAGATATTCATGAATAGTAATAACAGCTCATTCTAATTCCATTCAGGATCCATTGTAAGCAGCACTTTGAAGAAAACGGCTTTTCCAAGCCAACTAGCACACATTAACTGGTAACATTGGTGACATTTACAAACTAGTTCTGCCTTGTTATATATATCTAAACTGTACAGTGGCAGTCACCACTATGTAGACATAGCTAGGTCAAAGTTTCCATAGGAAAGGCATTTTTTTGTTTTTTTCATAGCTTTCGCTCAATTTGATGAATATGTACAAAGCTTTCCCAAACAAGTTCACCTACTTTGGCTCTTTCATGAAAAAGTTTGTGGTGATCCATTGAACTGGTCCAAGAAAAAGAGGATTTCCAAAAGTGTGATTTCCCATGTTAATTGCCATTAGAAACTTTACTCTCCTATACAGGAAAAACTGCTGAACATAATCACATCAAATGTGCCAAAAAGTGAGAACTTTACTCAGAAAGAGTGCTTTTTGTCATTTGGTGTAGATCCATCCTGACATTTTTGAGAAATTAAAATTTAAAAAGGGGCTTGGGTTGGACATGAAGGGGTTAACCCTCAGAAAACGTTAAAGATATCTGGGTGATTGTTCCCACAGCACTTCAGCGCTAAGGTACCATGGGACTATAGCAGGATCAAAATAAAATCTCAGACTGGTTTGGTTGCGGGAGCTTTCCCTCCCGCTGGCCATTTCCGCACCAATCTACTAGTCTGACTGTACCAAAAGAATGTGTCTGGCTGGCTGAAACATTGGAGAAAATATAGGTGCCACCAATACAGAACTCGGGGACTGGCCCCTGAGTCCTGGAAAAGATTTGAAAAGGGGCAGCATGAGCACACCCTGAGCCCCAGATCCATGTGGGGGGCATAAACAAGTTTTTCTCACTGACACTGCAGTACTACAACGAGGCCCCACATGAACTCCTCAGTGTAGTACTGTGACAGTCCCACAGTATTGCGGTACATCAGTAGTACCATTGTACTGAAATAATTTAAAGAATACATTGTAGAGCAGGGGTTGGCCACTCCTGGGGCTAAGGGGGAGGGCCTGGCCATATCAGTGATGACATCTCAAACTATATCACTGCTGATATCACTGTTGACATCATACAATCATTGGGAACATGTTGTTGAGGCTTTCTGGGTTCCAAATATTTCAACAAACTACACTGGTGTCAAATATGGTATCACAAATCAAGTGGCAATGAACATAATCTTTGCCCACATGCTGGACACACAGCATGCCTGGCAACTGCCACATTTGGTTGATGTTACTCTGTTTATAGTGCTTTTCACCCATTACTAAACAAAATAAGTTGTCTAATTAAAGTGTATTGGAGCACTTTTTAAGCCTTCATGGGACACGCAAACTCCACCTTCCAAGGCTGATTTTAAAAGGTCTTATTGGGCTTGGGTTAATGCCCAGGAACTTAGTAGTCAAAGGGTAGGAAGACTCACAGAAGAATTTTATCTCCATAAGCAATATATTTCTTTGGAACCATATTTAGATTTTATTCAGTCACCACGGGATAGAGCACTTTTTATACAGTTCAGGGTAGGTTCGCTCCCGGTTCGGGAGCTAACTGCAAAATGGGGTGCACCATATCAGACGCCAGCAGGGTGTCCCTGTTGTAGAGCACCAACCGAGAGCTTAGCTCATTTTATGTTTGCCTGCCCTGCTTATAAGAATGCCAGAACGAGATGGCTTAAACCTATCTGCAGACAATTGGGTACACAAGAGCATCGCACTGCATTACGCATCCTAAAATCAGATGCACGCACCCTCTTTGCCTGTGGCGTTGCAAAATATCTCAGTTGTGCCTGGATTATAAGGTTCAAATTTTTGCGTTTAGCACCCCAATGAATTATCCTGTTTTTACGATGCTTTTTAGCCTTGCTTTGCACAGATGTATATTGTATTGTAATTTATAACATAGCTATTTTTCTTGTTAGACAAAAACTAACATCGTATCCATCTAATGAAAATGCGTTAGAATGAATTTATTTTTATGATGAATTGCACTAGAATGAAATTATTTTTATGATGTTTTAAACTCTTTTTATACTCTGCTCCTAATTTTTTATTAGATATTGTGATGTATAAAATGATTTTATTGGGTTTTGTTACTAATTGATGTCTTTTTGGTAATTTCTAACGTCCTCGTCGAATAATGTAAGATAGTTAATGCTTTTAAGATACATGTTTATCAAAATAAAGCTATTTGACTGACTGACACTGTTGACATCATACAATCATTGGGAACATGTTGTTGAGGCTTTCTGGGTTCCAAATATTTCAACAAACTACACTGGTGTCAAATATGGTATCACGAATCAAGTGCAATGAACATAATCTTTGCCCACATGCTGGACACACAGCATGCCTGGCAACTGCCACATTTGGTTGATGTTACTCTGTTTATAGTGCTTTTCACCCATTACTAAACAAAATAAGTTGTCTAATTAAAGTGTATTGGAGCACTTTTTAAGCCTTCAGCATGTACAAAAAAGTTCGATTTAGTTAAAAGAGTTTGTTCTCTATTACTTTAATTGACTCATCCTCTTAAAGACTTCACATGATCTGTAATTTAAAATCAAGAGTCTGACAGATATGCATTAGCCACCAATAAACACAAGGAGGTGATGGACGGAGGGCTGAAACTTTTCAGACACTCACCCCCAGTCACAGATCTGGGTTGAATCCATCATCTTTCTTTAGCTCACTTCGCCTCCCCAGTTCAGACCCAGCTATATGCAAATCAGTCTTGAACCTGTGCCTCATGGGAGTAGTCCAGCCTGAACTGCCAAGCCAGGTCTTTCCTGGACCGGAAACAAGCACCCTGGGACCGGTTTCGGAGTAACCCCCCTCATCAGCCAGGCTAGCTTCAATCCAGTGGCAACGTGAGCAAGGGACCCACGTCTGGGCATACCCTGCCAACTTAGGGTGAACAAAGCAAACACAAGGAGATGATGGACGGAGCACTGAAATGTTTTTTAGATTAATGCTTTTCACTCACCAATCCTCAATGCAGGGAAACTTGGACTTATGCTTCCTGATTTTCTGTATCCTACTGCTTGAACTAATAGTTTTGTTCATGCTGCACCGTCTAAATTGGATGAGTAGATTAGGCTTCATTCTAATTCCTTTGTATTTCTATACCCTCATGTTCAAGTGTCTCTATGTCCAGTTATTTTTGACTTTGTAATAAACTAACTAACCTTGAGTAGTTGTCTATGCATTATTATGTATCCAGAAGAGTTATTGACTGATTGACTGTTAACGACTTTTCTCCCCTCTACACTTTCATGCTGCGAAAAAGAACCATAGGAGTGTGAATCTAGAACAGGTCAAGAACTTAAAGGTGTGGCCCTTTCAGTATAACACAGCTGACCTACAGCAAATTGTATATTCTGGACTGTGTCTGCAGCTCAATAACCAATGTCAAACGCTACCACCCTCAGCATTTTTCTTGGACTGACCACACTTTCAACAATATGATATACCCAACCCCCGCCCATAAAGGACCCGACAATATAATGAAAACTCTAAGCAGATCCTTCATGAACTTAACTGTTAGATGCTAACTGCAAACACGTACCAGGCATAAGTGCCTCACCTGACACCAGAACTGACATCAAAACCCTGCTATAAGACTCAAGTAATACTCTCCAAATGGCAACAGACACCCACACCCCACTCAAACCCTACTCCACAAAATCTAAGCAATCTGCGGCATGGCACACCCAAGAATATCAAATCATAAAGTATAAAACAACAATTAACACTGTCACTAATAAAAGCAGGATGTTCAAAACAATAAAGGACTGTGGGGAGAACAAAACAGCACCATTTATTGCTCATTCTGTTAACAACTTCTTCAAGTATAAGACTGACATAATTCATCAGCTGCTCAACGCCGTGTTCATCACATTTCATTACATTTTCATGACAATCCCACCAAATATTAAACCCAAATGGACAAAATTCTCAGAATACCTGTTCACACCATTTCACTCACTGGGATGATCAATATCTTACAAATACATCATCGCCCCTCACACATCACAGACACTGACAAATAACACTTCTGAAGTGTACCTTCCTCAGCAGCATCAACATTGATTGATTTAAGTCTGCTTAACAGACTGGACCCAGATGACCTGACAAACCCTTTTATGTTTATTTATTTTGCTGGTTTGTTTGAGAGAGCACAGTCACTGGGAGGGTATCATGTTACTAACAGGCCACTGAAAAAGGAAGAGTGAAGAAAAGAAGACAATGCTCTAAGAGAGCTTCTGAAAAGTAATGCTTTGAGGTCCTTGCTGCAGAAAAGATGGTAGGACTACTTACAGTGGTCAAAAGGGAAATAGTACTACATTATTAATCCAAGATAATGTACAGAGTGGCCATCTATGCGTGGCAGCTTAAACACAGGAACCTGGGAGCTAGAAACAGGATGCAAATTACCAATTATGCCATTCATGGAAAAGATCATGGAGATCACCGCACCAACAATCTTCATCGCAAAATCATATTTAATGCCCTCTTGCAGGACTTGGGCTTTAGGCCTCTCTGCAGCATGCGACAACGACCATCCAAGTAGTAAACACATTTTAGTGATATTAGTTATGTGGAATATGTAATTAATTGGATTTTTGTTTTATCATGAATAAATGGTCTTATAACTTTTATGAATTTTTTACTGCATTGTTTTTCTGGTGTAAATGTTTTCAAGACTAAGGTCTAAATTAATAATGAATTACTGACAAGTAGTAAACTATATCCTCCAGATCAAAACCTACAAGGACCCCTGATGTGGTGTCCTGGGTAACTTCTATGAGACCTTGAACACAGCTGATCACCAAGCCTAGTCAAACACCCTGGCTCACATAGTGGATGTGACAGGAACCTCGCCACATCAATTTGAATTCTTACCAGAAGCACAGAGCCCATGTCCAAATTAGCACCTCTAATTCGAAGGTAGTATGAATAACTTGTAGTATACTGAAGGCTCCTTCCTCTCATAACTGATCTTCATGCTATATATGAAATCAATGGGAGTCCTGTTGCCTGAGAAAGAAATCTGAATCCACAGAAATGAAGATGATATCTGAAGATAATACAAAGCAAAGACATTAGCCACCCAATGACTGCATTACCATTATCTGAGCCTGTAAACACAATGAAAACTGAATTTATATTAATCAGAAGAATCTGCTAGTCTAGAAGTGGCTTAATGAAATGATCGCAGATGGCTTCAAACTATAACTTGATGGAAAAGCCACCAAGACCCTAGACTTCCATAAGAACTCTAAGCTTCGCTTCAAACCCCATACTGCACACATCACACACAATCCAAAGACTGCTAGGTATCAGCTGTGTCTGCTCCACAGAACGAAGCCACTCCTCTCAGACTATATCTTTATAACTGCTTTCCAGGCATTGTTGTTGCTGCACCTAAATGCAAGCAATATCCTGCTTGCCTGCACCACCAATTTCTATTTCATGCCCTGAATAGTTTCCCTGTGCAGTGGCACCACTCATTAAAGGTCAGTGGAAATTTGACCTAATCAATCCAGTACTCAGAGACCGCAATCTGATCACCTGTATTACCTTTAAAACCTGCTGCTTTGTCCACAATGCAGCATCTACAGCATGACACTCTGTGTGGCAATAAAGATCAAACCATTTAGTCGGCGACACAAAATCTCCAGTAGCACCATTGCCAAACTAGAGACCAGAAAATGCATGAAAAACAAAATGACACACCAGACAATGTCCTACAACACGCCAAGGATTTGAAATCTGTCAGACACACTCCTTCCTCCAACCCACAAAAACATTAAAGATCTTACTCTTCATAAAACACCTCAAGACCAAGTATCCATAAAGCCTTCCTCCAACCATGTCCGTGCCCCATCACACATAGGCACTCACTCAGCCCCTCCCTTCCTCACTCTCATCGCACATTCACTCTCTATTGACAATGCCCCACTTTTGCTGCTCTAGCCCCCATGATCTATTACTTGATGATCCCTCTTGTCCGGTAACACCTCAACTCTCCATAGCTCCCTTGCTTTGGAGCTAGACTTGTGTTGTACAAACCCCTAAACATACAGACAAATATATTTTTTTAAATGGAATTCTCAAAAATTGCCGTGGATCTGGCTTTTGTGGGAGAGCGATGGGCAGCATTGTAATCAGAGCCACAATTGCATCTCAATTTTGTTATTGCAGCACAGTCTACAGAGGACCTCCAAAAACGTTTAACATGCCTCTAACAAGTAGAAAATCAGCCAATTAACAATGAATTTAGACTGTCCTAACATATGAAGCATGCCTGGAGGGCGTCCATTTGTTTTAAATATCCTTTTGAATATTCTCTAAGTCTTTAAGCATTATACCTGAGCTTTTTGCAGCAAAGCTCCTAAGAGTCTATGGGGGATATGTACAAGGAAGTGGCGGAGCGTGGCGTTAGCCTCCTTGGCTTAATGCCGCGCTCCACCACTTCTGAAACGCAAGTCTGCACCATATTTACAAGAATGTGGTGCAGCCTTGCGTTTCCCCCTGCGATGGCACTAAGTTTAGCAGCTTAGCACCAAAGCAGGCACCCTTGCACCATAGTGCAAGGGTGTCTGCGTGCAGGGGAGGATAGTTTATGTGTAGGAAGGTGTCCCTTCCTGCACATAAACAATCCTAAAATGCCATTCTGTCACTTTCATGTGTGCTGCTTCATACAGCACACATGAAAGTGACAAAATTGCATTTTTTAAAGATTGTTTATGTACAGGAAGGGACACCTTCCTGTACATAAACAAACCTTGGCATTTTGCTTTTGCAGCACACATGGAAAAAGCAAAAATAAGGAGAAATAATGCATTTCTCCTCGTTTCGCCAACTTAAGACCAGGATTTACCTGGTCTTAATTTTGGCGCTGCCTCCTATGTACGCCACCCTTGTACATAGTGGGCAGCGTCAAAATGAATGGGGGTTGCGGGGGAACACCCACCGCAACACTCACTGCCCACCCCTTTCACGCTAACCATAGCGTGAAAGGGGGCCTTATTTACTAGGCAGCGTTAAGCCACTTAAAATGGCTTAACTCTGCCTTGTACATAAGGCGCAGCCCCTATCGCCACCACAACGTCGGTAAAATTGACGTTGTGGTAGCGATAGGGGCTTATACATATGCCCCTATATCTGCGGCTCTGTTTCAGAGTTCTCGTCTTGAACATGCTCAAGAAAACCTTGAGCATATTATTGGATTTTTACCAGAGCATAACCAACATGAAAGCTGAACTTACTTAAAGTGTCAGGAGCTCTACTCTATGCAGCCTTTCTCCCGTTTCTGCAGATAGAATAGCTCAGTGAGCTAAACCCTTTTGTTGAGGTCTGAGTGGCACTGCAAGCTGTCTCAGTCGAAAGCATGGCAGGGACTACAACATTTTTGTTTACAGACTGATGAACTGAGAACCCCTGTTTGGGCAAAATTTAGTTACCTGTTATTTGCACCATGACAAAACTTGGTATCAAGCGAAGTAAAAGAAAAGGAACTTATTATCTATCCTTTATCTTAAAAATGGATGTTTCTGTGAATTGTTACCGAACGATTGATTTGTAAAATGTATTCAAATAAAATGTGACCATTACATCCAAATATTAAACTATGAAACAATTTTTAAATACTGTAGGCAATTCAAAGAATGATAATTACATTTTGAAAGCTTCAGGTTATCAAGTTGTAGCTACAGCCTGTGTTTTTTTAATATACATTCTCCAGATACCTACCTACCTACATGCATTATGTCACTTCTGAATGAACTTGAGATGAAATGTAATACTATCTACCAATGCCTTACCACAAACGAAACTGAACATTGCGAGCAATATTTTACATAGGTCGCACTGTCCCTGTTTACTTCGGGGTGCATATCTAACTAGGTGTGCTGGGTACAAACGGGGACGGTGCTTCCTACTACAGATAAAGCACCAACCCCAGGGCAGCTGTAAACGCACACCTACCCTGGGGCCAGCATATTAGTGAAAAGGAAACCAGCCGTCTGAAGCAGGCGATCCGTCTTTCACAGTGCAGGCTGCATTCAGCCATTTTCGGAAAGCGGGCAGAGATCCACACACAAGCGCCAGCAGCCCCTGATGTAATACCAAAGTGCACCAGGTGCGCAGGTGCATAAAATGGGCACACAAGCCCTTTGAGTCCCTTGGGCACTTTGCATAAAACAGCCCCAGGATACTATCAGTGTCTATCAGTGTATTTGGACCACATCTATTTTGAATGAAGAATTAACATTTATCGAACTGGCGATAAAACAGAAATCATCATGGTGATAGGTGTCAAGTTTAAAACTTCCCCATTCATGGCCTCATTTATGAGTTTTTGACGCAGGGCAGTGCAGCAAGTAACTTTGCTGTGCTGCCTTGCATCAAAAAGAAGGGACAGAAATGCGCCGTATTTATGAAGTAAGCCGCATTTCTGTCTTTTCCCACTGTGCTGGTGCTGTTTTGGGTGCCTTGCAAGGACGTCTGTGTTGTTGGCAGGATTGTTTTTGTGGGACACCTTTCTGCACAAAACAATTCATGGAGGCGTTTTCCTCTTTCTAAATGTGCTGGGGGATGCAGCACACATAGAGGAAAAAACTATAAGAAATAAAAAAATATTTCTCCTCATTACACCTGCACTGGGGAGGCGTACAGTTTTTATGCATTTCCAGGTTTACAGATCCTTGTAAATCTGGGAATACGTCAAAACCCATAGGTGTTGTGTGGGAACACCCACCGCAACGCCCAAGGAATGCCCCCCTGACGCATTGTAAGCCAACAGTGACTTGCGCTGCATTGTCTTACACCATATCTACGAGGCCAGGAAAAGCCACACAAAGTGGCTTTGCATGGCCTCGTAGATATGGGTCTGCACTCCGCGCAGCCGGAGCATCAAAGAAATGACGCACCGGCAGGGCTAGGTCCTTATAAATAAGCCCCTCTGTTTGCAAGATAGCTCAGTCCCAATTTAGAAGGCAAAGTCCTAGATTGTAGTTTGTTTTTGTTGAGACATTTCGTTTTTATCAAAAAATATTAAAGGGACTGAATTTTAACAATGTGTGAAGTGAAAGATCCTGCCATTGCTACAGACTATCTAGTGGAAGTAACGAGAGACCGTAATATGTCATGCCTAGACTACAGCAACACAGGGGCCTATTACGATGTCGGGAATAAACGGGACCGACTGACCTCTGGTCGGTGGTCCCAACTGCCTCATTATGATGCGACCGCACATGGTGGGGTCGCATTCCGACATTTCCCTATGGGAGCATGTTTTACGGCCGTAAACCAGCCGTAGTACATTATCCCATAGGGAAATCTGAGGTGGTGTTAATCGCTGCACCCTGTGGCAGACACCACAAGGTATATAAAAAATCAGAGGAGGACTAGGAGCACAACAAAGTCCAGTACCCATGCTCCTAAAGGGGGTAGTGAGTCTAATAACATAAATGGGGTACTTGTTCCTATCGAGAAGAGAGGAAGACAGGAATGCTAGTAAGAAGATGGTGGAATGGTGGATAGTGTGGAGGGGATCTTCCTAATTAGGAAGTGATGCCCTCACACACCCATGTGGGTATTATGCTTCATCAACGGGCTTTTTGTTCCTCGTGGAGCCGGCACTGCAATGCCCCATGGGCCCCGCGAGAGGTCTCTTTGGCGGAGATCTTTTCAAAGCAAAAGCCGTGATGGTGCTTGCGGGAATGTGGAGCCAAGGAGTGTAAGTGTGAGTTTAAAATTACCTGAAGGGTATCCTATAGTGAGTTTATTGAAGGATCCCTTGGGTAAATTAAAAGAAGGACGCTAAAAACTTAGCAGTCAGTGCCAGGTTAGTAAGCTCAACTTTCTCGTGAGTAGAGCATAAATGCAATGTGGTTGATGCTAGGTCGTGTCGACATGTTTCATGCCCTGGTGGTCCAAGTGGACCTGAGGCGTTTCTTCAGGACCAGTGAGTGTAGTGAGGACCCTAGTATGAGTCCTAAATAAGCAGTGTAGGGACATTGCTTATTCTAGTGGAACAGCATCAGGGCAGTGTTAGACCTGGCATCATTGCTTGAGTTTCCCCTGCATCTTTGCCTTTGCCTCCTGTGTTTTTGCTTTGCGTTGGACTTCGTTTTGCTGGTCTAGATGCTTTGGGCACTTTGCCACTGCTGTTCAGTGCCAAAGTGCAGGTGCTCCCTTTGTAAATTGTTGTTATGGATTGGTGTTTCCATAATTGGCTTATTTGATTTACTAGTCAGTCCCTAGTACAGTGCACTGTGTGTGCCCAGGGCCTGTAAATCAAATTCTGCTAGTGGGCCTGCAGCACTGGTTGTGCCACCCACATAAGCAGCTTGTAAATGTAATGCAGGCCTGCCATTGCAGTGCCTGTGTGCAGTCTAATACTGCCATGTTGACTTGGCAAGTGCACCCAATTGCCAGGCCCTAACCTTCTCTTTTCTTCCATGTTAGTCACCCCTAGGGTAGGCCCAAGGTACCCCTGTGGGCAGGGTGCAGTGTATGTGAAAGGTAGGACATGCCCTGGTGTGTGTGGCATGTCTTGATAGTGAAATACTGCCAATTTAGTTTTTCACTATTGCAAGGCTATCTGTTCCCATAGGATAGAATGGGGAGTTTGCTTATAACATCTTATAAGCCTAACTACCCCTGGGAACAAGGTAGGAAAATAAAGAGTTCTAAACAGCGGCTCCTGTTTATTTATTATTCTAGGTACACCGCAGTGCATGCGGTTCTCTGCCTAGGCCTAAGGCACACATAGACTATACTGTGGGGGTAAGAAATGAGGGCTACTCTACCCGTATAATTATCTTGATTGAGATGTGTGACATTTTATAAATACAATTACTTACATGTGTTGTGCTGTCCAGTCCGAAATGCCAGTACTGGGTGATGTATGTTTTATGTTATATGTTGTTTGTGAAAATATGCTAATCCTAGCATGTTGATGTTCACAGTTGCAAGATCCCTGCACATCACAAACCACATATAGTACTCATTTATGAAAGTACACCTTGCACGTAACAAAGTTATGGAAGGGTGATTACTCATAACGAGCACCCTCATCAGAAATTTGTTTTTCATTTGCACAATTACTCTCCCTTTCCTCATTTTCTTTCTCCTTTTCTCCAAGTTGGATTATGCTATATTTCAGGGGAAGCATTTTTGAGGTACTTTCTGACCTGATGCTTTTCCAATAGGATAAGCAACATCCCTACAACGCTTATTTAGGACGCATACTAGGATCCTCACTACACTCACTGGTCCTGAAGAAACGCCTCGGATCCACTTGGACCACCAGGACGTGAAACATGTCGACCTGACCTAGCATCAACCACATTACGTTTATGCTCCCCTCACGAGACAGTCGTGCTTCCTAACCCGGCACCGACTGCTAAGTTTTTATTGTCCTTCTTTTAATTTACCCAAGGGATCCTCCTATATACTCACTTTAGGATACCCTCCAGGTAATTTTAAACTTACACTTACACTCTTTGGCTCTACATACCCGCAGGCACCATCATGGCTTTTGCTTTAAAAAGATCTCCGCCAAAGAGACTTCTTGCGGGGCCCGTGGGGCATTACAGCACCGGCCCCACAAGAAGCAAAAAGCCAGATCTTGAAGCATGACACCCACATGGGTGCGTGAGGCCATCACTTCCTAATTAGGAAGATCCCCTCCACATTATCCCCCATCCAACCATCTTCTTACTAGCATTCCTGTTTTCCTCTCTTCTCAATAGGAACAAGTACCCCAACTATGTTATTAGAGGTGCCTGCCAAGGGGTGCAGGGATTAACAGGGAGGCACCATAGGTGCCCCCTCGGCCACCAACCGGAGGCCGCAAAGGAAAGGGGTCCCTGCTAGGGGCCCCCAAACACGCTTTCCGACAGGGTTTCAATGTCGGAAAGGTCGGCATGGAAACCCTACCGGAAATCGTGCATCATAATCCGGATGGCGTAAACCACCATCCATTTGGTTAGAGGCCTTATGACCGCAATCGTAATAGGTCCCACAGTCTGTACTGCCGCCCACAAAAAAATAGGTAAACAGCAACAATTACATGAAACTTTGCCCAGTGCATCGGCAGCATACTTGATGCTCTACTCTGCTTCTCAATGTAGTTAACATATACATAGACATTTCTGGTGTTATCAGAAATGGAATGTGTGGCGAGTCACACTAAACTTCATTTACACATTGCTTTACTTTGTAATGTGGGCTTCAAATCTCACCAAGCTGTCATGGTAGATTAGCCATTTCATGCACCTGATACAAAGATCTGTGCCAAAGTTAAAAGGTCCTAGATCCACACCAAAACAAGTCCCCTCACTCTTTAGTATTTCCGATATTGATAATGAAAGTGTCGTGGACTTGTGGTAATACTACAACCAATAGGTGTAGCTTTTTCATGCTGCAAGTCTGACAGTTAAAAGTAAAGCCCCTTTGAATATAATTTTACCTGCAAATTTGGAACCTCTGCAGTATTCTTATAATTTCAGGCATCCCTTTTTAAGGTTTTTCCCTGACTTCCTCAATTCAATCAGTGTCCCCAGACTCAAAATCTTACAAATACCCCTAGGTGGCCCCCTTTCTTTCTTCTCAGAATTGAAAACGTAGATCAGGTTGATTCCACTACCACCTCACCCCTTGCAGACTTCTATTTTTTGTAGTAATTTGCTTCCAATATTTCAGGCATTCACTAAATTGACTTTCAAGTGAAATGATTTCCCAAACTATGAACATAGAAATGTTGGACTTCATCTCAAAATAAATTGTTGAAGCTCTGATTGTGTGTTATTATTAAACACTGAGGTAACCTCAACTCTAGCTCTGTACAGTACAAATTACTTGGCATGAAAATGGTACAGCTCAGCTCTTGTTTTTTTGGTCTCAGCAGCATGTCTGCTTTTGAAGTGGGAAAGACATCCTGCTCTTCCCCCCAGATACAGAGCGGTCAAACAGAGCATGGGAGAGAATTGGCTGGCAGAGCCGAACCCTGCAGTCGGTACCAAGGGACCAAATAAGTTTAGTAAATTTCCTGGCTCATGAGTACAACGGTAATTAAGCTTCATCTAAGATGAGAATGCCAAGAGTCACTGATAGCTCCCATGGGTAATCACATATATTTTTGTTTGAAATATATTGCTGTCTGGGGTAATCTTCCAAAGCCGTTCAGCAGAACACACGACCATAAAAATTTCCAAAAAGCTCTGAAATGCCATAATTTTGGCTTTCCATGTGAATCAGGTCACACCTAAGTTTAGTATGCTTAATCGAAAGGAGCACTATATTTTTAGGTCTCGCCTACGCAGCGCGCATGCGCTGCCTAGGCAAAAAGACCTTTTGGAATCGCTTCGGCTTTTCAGCCAAAAACGTGCACGCGTTCCATTGCCTTCAATGGCAACGCGTGCACGTTTGGCGATTTACTTGCGGGAGCGAGCGGCGCCATATGGTAGCAATTATCTCTCCTGGTGCCGCTCGCTCCTGCAAGGGAAATGCTTTCCTTTTGCCGACAGTTTTTTTTTTTTACTTGAGGCGCGCACGCTTGTTTTAAGCCGTTATCCTGTGTTTCACACGGCATTTATTGCACTTTTTACATGCCGAATATGTTGATGGCTTGGCTGGGCTCGGCTCGTGTTCAGGCTCTTAGAGCCAAGCTAGAACACTGGGCAGGGTCTGGCTCGGCTCTCCCTCTCTGTTTACTCTACTCGAAGCACGATTTATAAATCACTTGCGTGCGCGCCCACTGCCCTCGCATTACAAGTCTGAGTTTTAATCGGGGGAAGGGGGAGTGCCTTGGGGGCAACAGACCGGGCACTGGAGGGGGGGCTGCTGGGGTACCCGACACCTGAGCAGAGTAGAATGGATGCCCAAGCTCTGTACGTCCTGCGTGCCTCTCGGCGCTTTAATAGTACCAAGTTACACAGCGCGGCCAGCCACACTTCTGCCACTGTCCACATTGGCATTGACGGCCCAGCCTGCGCTTCAGCCCAACCCACTTGCCCGATAGAGGGGTAAGAGGTGTTGTACAATCCTCGGAGGGTTCAAAGAAAGGACGGTCCGCATCTGTGCCTCTGGGACTGGGTTCCTCCATTGTCTGCCCCCCCCCCACACACATACATCCGTGTCCCTCAACCATTCCATATGCCCCAGAATCGCATTACTACACAACCCAGGGCATTCTGTGCAAAAGTGATTAACACAAAATAATGACCCCCCCTGCGAAAAATTGCGTATGTTGTAATGCCCCCACCATAAGCACAGCCAGCGCCCATTTTTTCCCTGCCAGAAAGGAGCTCTGGCCTCCCCCCTCTGTCCCTGAGTCACAGAGGGGCTTAGGTCTCCTCTCGGTGACTGAGGGTCCTCGTTCGGGGGGGGCGGGGGAAGGAGTCTCAGTATCCACGCTGCTTCTAGAGTCTGGGTTCCCTCAGAGGGGCTCTGGTCTCTCCCTCCGCTGCCTGAAGGTCTTCTTTCTGAGTCGAGGTGGCCAGCCACTTAGCTCGAGCCAGGCTCAAGCCTGGACCCTGGCTGTGATTCAGCTCGATCCCATAACTGTCTGCCTCCCTCCCCCACCCAGGATGTGGCGTTCCGGACAACGCTGCCGACCAGGTTCGAATCTGGGCGTCAGCTCAACACCCTGTGTTGATGGGCTGAAATCACTTAACCCTCTGCCTATAGAAAATGAAAGTGTAATGTAACTAACGCTTACGTACAGCTGGGGTTCCCGCCATATAAAAATGTATAACCATGAACAAGGAAGTAAAATTAAAGTAAAGCCTTAACCTACGGAAAGACAAATGGAAAGGAAACCCACTTCCGGGTTGATTTGTACAAAGTGAAACCAGAAACTTGGATGAATCGCGACTTCCCTGACTAAATTATATGATCTAAGGCAAATATTTAATTTCACCCCAAAAATTGTCTTCGATATTACATATGAAAGCCCTTTTAACTATGTGAGTTCGGAATACCAGTTGTACAAAAACCTCCTGTGCTTTATTTAATAGACTGCAATGTTGCTCTATAATAATAATCTGGGTCGCCTATAGTGTGTGCATCACAATTGGCTTGCCAATTAATCCACAAACGGTTCATATTTAAAAACTATTAGTTAATAAGTACGTCTCAGTGCAATGTTGTAATGAGATGTAAGATCCGAGCCAGACCCTTGGCTCGGCTCTCACTGTAATTCTGTTGGCTCGTCCACCTCCGATTCTGAGTGACAGAGGGACTCTAGCCTGCTGCCAGTTTATCGACTGAGGGGGCTCAAGAATCGCAGCTGCTTGAGGTGTGAGCCCTGCTCTCGCCTCCATGCCGTGACCCGAGCCACCCCCTACCGCAGAGACAGTGGGGGAGAGCGGCACTGCTCTGGCCACTTGGTACTCCAGGGCTTCCGCAGCGATGCGTCGCGCTGCCAGTGAGGGGCGCACATAGCGGCCAGCGCAAGTCATGTGCGTGAAAGCCCCTCGGGAAGAAAAGCGCGAGGCACTGGTATGTGCCGAGCAAACGCCTCAAGGGGCCACACACCCGATCTCCATCACCCTGTACACAAAAACACATTGTCCTGGTGCACAAATGTCAGCGCTGTGGTTACATCGGTCACAACACTCATCTGAAACCAACACAGTGCACGTGTCCGTCTGTCTGTCTCTTTCCCGCTGGACTCTTCCTCGCCTCCCTCCCTCATTACAAAGCCTAGCAGGCAGTGATAAATTATTAATCAATAACCACTTCGGTCTCTGGCCACTGGGGTCACCAAGAAACACGGATAGCATGCAATGATAATGACCGAACAGAGCAAAATGAGCCATGACCAAACCAGCGCATGCCACGTGAAGTGCCCGGCACCCCAGCAGGGTTTGAATCACTGGGGCAGAAAGAAGGGCAGGACTCGCCGCCCTGTGCACCATATCACCACCCAGGAGCACCTTGCACTGTTACTGCGCCATGAAGACAAGCACGTGTGTGGAGGCGCATGGAACCTGCACGGCCCTTCCTCTGCCCAGTCAAAGTGTCAGGAAGGCAGATGACTTCATCTTTTAGATAAAGCGCCTCTCTGGCTTCAAGGAGGAGCTGGGCGCTTTAAAGAGACCACATCTATTGTTATGTTATGTTCAGTGGTCGAAGTGGGCGGGATCGGCAGGGCACGGCGTGTCCCTACTTCTTTAATTTCATAGAGTCCGTTCCCCTTCTTTCTTATTTTAAACAGGCCTCCCGGACGGCAGAAATTGCCAAGGCCGATAGTTAAGGCTCGGCTTTTGGGGACGGGCGGAACGGGCAGAGAAGAAAAAGGACTCTACCTTTTCCTTCGTGCCAAAGAAGACAAGGACAGTGTCCAGTTCTCCTGCGGCTGGCAACTGCCCCCCCCCCTCTCTTTGTTCCCCCTCTTCCCTCTCTTTCTGTCTCGCTCCTCCTCATTTAGTGAAAAGCGAGACTTCAAGAAATAGGTATTGCCTTCTCTTTCCTCCTTTCGTTTATTTGCTCCCCTGTGAAATGGATCCAAAAAAGAACAAGCATTTGCAATGCAACAGGTCTCGCATTTACGCGAGTTTTTGCTATTGGCATTGTAAATGGCAATGCTTTTTATTTATGTTTTGGTTTTTAAAACATAAATAAAAGGCATTGTCATTTACAAAGCCAATAGCTTAAACTCAGTGTAAATGTGAGACCTATTACATTGCAAATGCTGTTAATTTTGTTCATGTACAACTCTTAGAAAAGAGATGACCAATGCACCTTCAAGGAAGGCTGGATCCACATCAGATGTTCAAGTTAAGCCTTTTTATCTGATTGACTTTCATTTAGATTGTATTCAAATGTATATTTTTTCATGAAATTGCTTATTTATTGTTTGCCATATTCAATCACACAACTGAAATTAATTTCTTATGTTTTTATTCTTTTATTAGAGGCAAAAGTAATCCACTAAAATGACGACTGTGATAGAAATTGCAAATGTTATTTATCTCTGGAAAAGTACACTAGGGCATATTTATGAGAGAACTTACGTCGTCGCTCTTGCACCACGCAAAGTGATGCAAAGACGATGCAAGTCCAAAATGCGATTTATTAAGCCATGCAAGGCCACCTTGCGTGGCCCTGAGTGGCTTCATAAGTGTGAAGTAACACAGCGTTGTGTTACTCTGCCCCAGTGCTTAATTTGAGCCGGTGCTTTCCGGTGCTGAGCACCGGCACTTAATTGGTTTCCGGTGCTCGGCACCGGCACCTAATTGTCAACACCACACTTAGGGCAGTCTGCCACAAGGTGGCGCTGCTCATGTAATTTAGAGATGAGCAGTATAACAGTTGTTTAGGAAAATAATATACATTAAAAAATTGCTAATACCTGCCTCCCCAGCCATTCCTTTAGCTTTGGGGACCTGGAATAATCTGAACTGTCGCATTTACATGCGAGAGAGATGGTTAGTAGTGGTTTTGGCAGCGATGACAGGGGCGATGGGTGGTGCAAGCTGCAGTGGCCTCCTGGTCAGAGCCCTGGCACTCAATATTTTACAAATTAAGCACTGCTCTACCCTGGGAAATCGTTCCATGGCTGTGGCATGGGTGTTCTCATGCATCTCCCGTGGTTTTTTACGCATTCCCAGATTTTCCAAAAGTGGTAGACCTGGGAATGTGCCAAAAAGATATGCCTTCTCAGGGAGGGATAATGAGGAGAAATATCTTTATTTCTCCTTCTTACTTCCTCTTTCTATGTGTGCTGCATTCTGTAGCAGACATAGAAAGAGGACGATGCCTTTCAGGATTGATTTTGGGCAGGAAGGTGCCCTTCCTGCACAAAAACAATTCTGCATGCAACACAGGCACCCTTGCACCATGGTGCAAGGGTGCCTGCGTTGACTCTAGGCAGCCTAAACAGTGCCAGCGCAGGGACAAAGGCAGGAATGTGCTGTATTTTCTTAAATACAGTGCATTCCTGCCCTTTCCCTGTCACGCAGCCCAGCAAGTTGACTTGCTGAGCTGCATGACATTCTCATAAGTATGCCCCTATGTGTTTTTTTAAGACTTTCTGCACTTTATCTGGTGAGGGTTCCCAGCACCTCACTATTTCATCCTTACTGAACTGAAGACTAAGAAAATGAATTACGTTTGTATTTAAGCAAAACAGACAATGTTCCAAAAGCATTTGAAGCAGTTTAGACTAAGGCGCCAAAAACCACGTTCACACAATTTTTCATAAGTATGAAAAGGCGCGCTCCAAAGTATCTAGCGACATGATAAAGTAGTTTCCATGTGAATGTTTTGGCTTACTAATGCCATTATTTTGAGTATTTTTTTTAATCCAGGGTGAAAATATCCACAGCTTTTGTCTACAGTCCTTCCTTGGAGAGAACAGAACATGCTTCTGGCGCCTTTTGTCCCAAGGCATTACTAATAATAAAATTAACACGGAGATCATGTGACCTGCTTCCCTGACATGGGTGCAGGTTGGGCATCAGGCCTGTGTAACTTTCATGTATTATTTTGGGTGAAAGTAACTAATATCAGAGGAGGCCCTCATGCTCTTCCTTCCCTGCTTCTAAGCAGCAGGTACATTTAAAAGAAAGAAGCCACCTCCTACATGTGTTCTGCTACCAGCAACGATAGCATAAATAATAAACAGGAATTTTTTTTATGTGCGCCGGCGAGTCCAAGGAAAAAGCAGATTTTGCTCATGTGGGGATGGTACACTTAGACAAGCATTGGCAAAGGCATTAGGTCTCGTCTATACTAGAGCTATTGGCTTTGGCAATGTGTTTTTGCCATGTTGTACTCAAGCCTGGCTCCAGGAATTTGTTTTGGATGGGCCAAGGGTGCATTCAAGTGGGCCACTGTAAGCCTAAATTGCCACTTTTGGAGGCAGCCTACAAGCTCTAGATTACATCATATCTACTTCAAAACATGTTTGCACCCCAATACACAGCATACATTCTGTGTGTATGCATTGAATGTAGAGTTACTTGAAAGGAAGAGCCAAAGTTTGTACTTAACCACCAATCTTCAAATTCCAGCAGGCCAGGCTTCAACACAAGCACTTGGATACCAAGCATACTGTAATAGTAGTTCAAGCTTAAGGAGGGCTGCATTACCACATGCAAGCCTTCACATTGTTGCACTAGAAAGTATGGCTATTTACTCACTGCAATTTATCTAACACTTATTTCTCTGCACAATATAAACTTTATATTTGTTTATCTTCTTGTCATTCTTTTGCGATTTACTTTCATAGATAATATGTATCTTTTAATAGTGACACATTTGGAAAAAAACTGTATTTTTGAAAAGTGACAGCAGTTTTCATGCCTAACAATTGCAAAACTAGTAATTCCAATCTAAGACGTAACCTTCTGTTGTTATTTGAAAACTCCCTTACAAACTAATCTGTACATAGGGTTGCCGTGAGCTCCTTCTCATGTGCTAGAATAGTCAAATTCTGTTTCTGCTCATGAATCATTGTGTGGCGGAAAGGTGTGATGACACGGTATAGGTTTGAAAAGGAGCTCTCACAGGCTGTGGTTGAAATCCCTATAACCAGTGCAGATACATACATTTCTTGAAGTGCTGGGAATGCTTCAGCATATTCTTGCACCACCAGTTCACAAAGGGTGGCAACATCTGAGCCATCTGTGACTTTTTTTGTAACAATGGTAGAAAGTACCACTAAATCTGCAAATCGGCAGTTGAGGGTCCTCCTCCTTTTTGACCATGGTTAACAAGCATTGGTTCATCTCTCACATCCACAAAAGAGCAGTACTTGGTAGAAAACATTGGATCTGCATGCATTGCTTTCAGGGCACTTAGGGTGGACTGCACAACTTCCACTGCAAAAAACAAATTTGGTACTAGGTCTGAAACACAGCATTAACAGGCTTTAAAGCTAAAAGTAAATTTTGTAATAATTTCCCAATTGCATGAACATTTTCTCTTTGAATATGAGAATTTTCACCAAGACTCTCCTTTCAACACAGATGTAACATTATCATAATGATATATGGCTGATATAAGATCAGAAGTCATGTTAATTTTTTTATCCACACGTGTAACCTCATAATGGCTAGGTCATCAAATTTCAAGAAGACATTTGTGAGTTGGTCCATTATATTGTTGACTCACATAATGACAATGAAAGAAATTGTACAGCTTATTGCAAAGATCAAAGAATCGCTTTGCCCTTGGTTCTCTTTGGATGGCATGTATGACAACAGGATGAAGTTGATGATTGTAACAGTGTATGTAAGGAATATATTTATTTAATCTTCTCTGTATCACAGACTGAACATCTCTATTGAATCCACTCATCACTGATGCTCCATCATAGCACTGACTTAAAATGTCTTCAGGTTTAAAATTACAGGCAACCAAGTGGCTTAAAATCTGATTAGCTGTGTATTCTGCATCTAATTGTTCTATCTGTAAAAGACCAACTAAATACTCCTCAGGTTTGGCTTTGCTCACAAAATACAATATGAGGGACAGTTTTTCAATATTATATTTATCACGAGTGCCATCAATTTTAATACAAAAATTCTTTGAATCACACCTTTTGTACTTCTTTTTGATTTGTGAGAGAACCATACCAGTTAAAGTATCTATTACTTTGTTTTGGATGCATTTTGATGTATATTTTGCATTCAGGGGAATAGAGTTTATAATTTCTGCTAGCTTTTTATCTTTTTTCAAAGTGTATTAGAAAAAAAAAGAATCCACTTGTTGAATTAAAAATATCCCCTGTGTCGCCACGCAGGGGTGTTCATTTACAACAGGAAATTGAATTATTTCTCCAATACTTTCAAAGGATTATCAACTATTTTCTATTACTTTTGTATCTAATAAAAAAGCAATTGTATCTCCTTTTTCCACTATCCTCGATATCTCTGCTAGAACTAGTACAGCATATGTGTGTGTTCGACTGGCCACATGTTTAGCAAACCAGATACCAGGGCATTTATCCAGTTACTGAAACCAGTTAGAGTAAAAACTGTATCCTTATCATTTTTCCCATTAGTAATCACACGACATGGGAAACAAAAGACTGCTTCCAGACTAACAGGGTACTGCACCCTGGTCTGGTTTTGTAGCAGTCTGATCTGAATACCCTCCCACGGTCACCAAACCTACTGCATGGATAAGATGTAAGAAATGATTGGGATGGATAATCCATATTCAGATCAGTAGCATTGCTGCTGAAACAACCTTGGTGCTTTTATTCACAGCTGTACCATGCAGTACCATGATTTAGATGAGCAGACATGTTTCTTTCTTTTTCTCTTGGCATGGGAAATGCTGATACAGGACTTGGATTATAACACAAGGGATTGTGAGTGACATCTAAAGAACCTCTCTGAATGACAAATGTGTCAATGATGCCCGAGCTAGGTTTAGCAGCAAATGAAAAAAACTATTTAAAAATAAAAAAATAAAAACCTTGGTTAGTTAAAAATGTTCCTCAATTATCAGGTCAAAATACCACAGGTCAAACACATTAATAAAGGTTACTAAAAATTCATAATAGTGCCCGCAGAGTGATCAAAATTTTTTTTTTTAAATCCTGAAGTGTGCAAATGGTATTAAACGCTAGCATATTCCTGAAAAAGCAGTATAAAATTGCTGTATTGTATAGCTTCTGTATCATGAAATTATCTGGATACACAGATCTGACCTCACTCTTTCTGGTGAGGCAAGCCCTTTATGAATGGCACATTACTTTTACTATAAGAGCCTTCAATTATGAATTCCCAATAAAGGTGCAATGCTGCTTAGGCAATTAACTGAATATGCGATACATCTGACCCATTTCAACTCTCTTTCTCAATCCAAGGCCTTCTGATTTAGCAATCTGTAGGCTTATTGAGCTGTATGTTCCACTGCATGGTTCATGGGGACTGAAACTGTCCTAGGTATGTTTGTTCAATACCTTCTCTGCTGGATTTTTTTCTAACAAAGAATCAATTAATCTAGAGTCTTTTCCAGTCACAGTACAATATCCTGCATTTTATCTGCATATGGTTTCCAAAATTAATCCTGTTTGAGGGGGCCCTTATTTGGAAGAGTGGGGCATTGCAGTGTGGCCTTTGTTTTAGTATTATGCATGAGTGATCAGAGTGAGCTCTTATTTATTATTAGATCACAGCAAGCAATAGCAGAAAGAGGAGTGGGAGATGGAATGCGTGCAATAAACAAATTTACATTAATTGATTGTTGTGAATTATTGAGTAAGTCGCATTAGGATCCACGTAGCTACAATTGATGAGTGCTCTGCCACATGCTTCATATCAACATTCTTGGTTTAGCTCTATATAATCCCCCAGATTGACAGGTGAGCACCCAACAGGCATATACTATATACAGCTAGCCATGGCAAATAGAATGCAGCCAGCCGTGATGACAAGTGACCCAACGAGCGCACCAGTTACAGGCAACCAGAGCAGACCTGCCTAGGCTCCACCCAAGAGCAAGAGGAAAGCATAGCATGAACATGGGCATATAGGTAGGTAGATAGATGGTCCATCTAGCAGCCACAGAGGAGCATTCCAATGCATTAGAGGGTTCAAGGAGTTATAGGCTGCCAGCATATAAGCACTATGCATCCGCCCAAGAGAGACAGAGTGGAAGTTTAATGTTTGCACCAGATATAGATTGCCATTGCAAATTTAAGGCATTGGTACAAAGGACAAGGTCGTTGAAAAATACACTACCTCTAGGCAGTGGTGTTGTAAGCACTGCTCAAGTGAGGATGCTGATGACACATAATTATGAGCGTGTTTTGTCTGCAACTCTGCAGACGTCCGTGGTGTTAGAGAATCATCCTCCACAGTGTTTAGGGATCACTTAGTCCTGTTGGGTTTTCAAGCTTGAATATTAAAAGGTTTAAACTCAGTTTGTGTTACCCTTGAATCCATCTCTGTTTTCTTATGGCACAACCTGTAAATATTGCGGCCAACTTCCGACCGGCAGTCTATGCACATTTAGCATAGCATGGAGTCCCTAATGCGGGAGCTCCCGTAATCTTTGTAGTAGAAGCAGATCCTGCATAAAGCTTTGAAGTTTTTTATTCTTTGGTCACATTTCCAGCTGTGGATGCAACACTAACACTTTCATGAATACACTGTCCCACAGGCACCTACTGCATACAGACCTCATGCATTTGTTGAAATTCCTCTCACAATGGACCAGACATGGATTAATGGCACCCTTCCCCATGTGCCTGGGCCAGTTCGAATGGGCCCTCTCAGTGATGAGGGGGCTACTTGACCGGCATTAGCTGGATATACATCGATTCCTGATTTAGGCAATTTAAATCTTGTGCAGACATGAGCTTTGTACAATGATCTCGGAGTCTAATATAGGAGCCTAACTCAATTTATTTCACGTACATTGTTAACTGGTCCCAATAGGATTGGCCTGAAAGTGCAAACCCAGTTGCCTGCAGCATCTGTAATCAGTCCTATAATTGTTCATTCACTTATGGGCAAAAGATCAACTAATCATGAGGAAATTCCATTTTGGATTGCCCAAAAAATCGATCAGCTTGAAACTGTGTTTCCCTATACGGGACCACAGACAAGCACATAATTTTTAACGATGTGCTTACCCACTGGGATGGTTCCCACTATTGGAGCCTGTAAAACCTGGGGGACAATTTTTGCCACAGTCTACACTATCAGTCATGGCACTCCCTCGATGTCCGCTTCACCAAACGTTCTTAAACAGATACAGAATGAACATGGGGTCGGTCCTGCTCAAGATTTGGGGATGAAGCTAATGGGAAATGTTCCTGTAGTCTCCGAAATGATTCATTCTAATGTTAAAGGTGAAGCAGCATCTCTGGCTATATGCCAGTGACTTCCTGCGGTGGCAGTAGCCAATCGCGAAAGTGAGTTGCCTACATATTATTGCTAATGTATAAACATCTTTGGGACAGAGTAATTTGGGAGCCAGATCTTCAGTATCACCACTTGACAAGCCTAGTACTGACAAGGATGCCAGCCCAGCCCATGAGTTAGTTAAAAAACCATGGGATGAATCTATACAACCACAAAAAGGAAAACCTTGCGGAGGTTCTCCACCCCCGGAGTCCTCTGAGAGGTGGTACGATTTTCGTGATCGCAATAAAATCAAGACTCCAGACAGGTATCAGGTTCCTGATACAAGTTCTCCTCGTTCCTTTCAGGACTCGTCTGATCAGCGGTACAACAGAGGAGAGCAATCTGAACGCAGATAGGAAGAGTACGTGAAACTGAAAAAGGAGGCACAACGCTTGTCTGACGTGAAGATAAATAAGGATAAAACTCCTCAATATAGAGCCCCATTTCAGAAAAAGAAAGTTGTGGCTGTGACTGCTAAATATGCCACAGACAGTGAGAACCCTCCTCCTGAACAAGAGCTGGGTGGCGACTCTCCTCGACAGTGCGTAGATGATATTTACTTGATGGATGATGAATTAAATCCCCCCCAGACAGAGTAGATCCCCTTCTATTGGGATTGGCTGAGCTTCGTTACAAGCAGGGGTGGGAAAGAAAAAGGGTTTTTTCTTTTCATAAAACCCTCACCCACCCGGGTTTCCCCTTGGTGGCATGCTTCATCATTGGGTCCCAATGATGAAGCATGCCACCAAGGGGAAACCCTTTTTCTTTCCAGTTGAGTTTCTGCAAGTGAATATAAATACCTCTCCTTTTTCTCCCTTCCTATAGAGGGGACCTCTCTTGATTATTTACATAGTACCGTGGAGGACAGGTCCCTATTTTGCCTACCTCTACTCTCCCCCCTCTGTGTTTTTGATGTCGACTTTGCTTCAACCCCTCTTTTCAGACACAAGAATTTCTACAGTATGAGCATGGTTAAACACAACCGGTGCAGAACTTCGTTCATGAATAACTCGGGGATCCTACACTGGAAATCACAGCCATATCTAAATCACCTGTCCATAGGATTACTGACCATTTATCTGTGGATAACATTCACTCCCTTCTACTATCTTACAACACCTCCCGTAATGGCTCATCACCCGCTTCATTCAAGATCCAAACTATTCCCTCCAAACCGCTTAGAGAACCCAGTGTCAATCTCAGAACAATGAACAAGGATAATTTATCACCTGTCTCCACATCACAGCTAGAAACCGTAGTAACTAAATCTCACATGAAATCGATGCTTTTTAACTGTAGGTCATTGGTAAGGCATGCAGTCGATATTGCCGACCTCATACTTACGCAAAAACTGGACCTACTGATCCTAACTGAAACCTGGCTAAATGACTTCTTCTCACCAATTCTGGACATTTTTGTTCCCCCCCAAATATGTCATCATCAGACTGGATAGACCGGTTAAAGTTGGAGGGGGCTTAGCATGCATCTTTCGCGCCATACTCATGCTGCTCCGATGTCTACCTGTGAACACATGGATATCGAAATCTGAAAAAATGACAAGATAGTCTATACACTCCACATGATCTATCCCCCCACGTGATAATCTTCTTTTTATCGAACAAATAATGAAGACCATTTCCCCTAACTCTGAGCAACACCACAACCATATCTTCCTTGGGGATTTCAACTTACACTGGAATGACGCAAATTATCCTTTAAGGTGCACCTTCAAGGCTTTTCTTTCTGACCTAAACTTCAACCAGTCCTGCAATGGACCTACCCAAAACAAGGGTTCCACTCTTGATTTAATCATTGCTTAAGATAACGTTATACAACTGGATGGCATATCACCTTGTGACTGGTCAAACCGCTACCTAATCTCTTTTCTCATCTTGGAAAGGGTGCTGTTTAAACAAGGACAACCTCGTAAGACCAAACAATGGGCAAGAGATCTGAGGAACATCGGCGTTAATGATCTAACCTACATTAGCAATAACTTACTTCCTCCACCCCCTAATATGACAAATCTGGATGATCTACATCTACTCCATGACGGAATTGCTCGACGAAATTGCTCCAAAACTGCTCAAAAGGATTCCCAGCAAACATTCTAATCCCTGGTTTAATTGCTCCCTTAATGAGGAAAGATGCAAACTAAGGTTGGTGGAAAGATCATGGAGAAACTCTCCTTTCATAACCAACCTCAAGCAGATGCAGATGACAAGAAGTGAGTATAACAAACACATCAGTTGCGCCAAAGCTAATGACTTTACAGCTATTCAACGCCAAAAACAGACTGACAAAACTCTTCGAAATCATCAAACAACAAGCAAATCACTCAACCAACCAACACTCTACACTTAAGGACTCACCCCCAGCGGTGAGAAGTTATCTACAGACTTCAGTGAAAAGACAAGAAATATTGAACTAGAATTACAACTCACCTCACCAAATACGCATTTTCAGACCCAGCCCACTCCCTCTACATGGTTACCCTTGGCGGGTTCCCCTCTGTCTGGCTATATTGAGTATACTGCAAAAAATAATGCGTTGTGGAATACCCTTTCACTACCAGATGATGCCGAACTACTCAAAATTATAACTTCATTAAAACCTTCAAATCATTTCAATGATCCTCTGCCCGCCAAGTGCTCCAAAGAGCTTAGATCTTCCATGCCCCCACTCTGGTCTAAGATTGTCCATGAATCACTCATGCAGGGCTTGATTCCTGACTGCCTCTAGATAGGACAAGTCACCCCATCCTAAAGAAGCCTAATGCACTCTTACCTGATCCTGACAACTAACACCTAATTTCTAATATAATGACTTTAGCCAAATTACTTGAGAAATGTATTCACACACAACTCTGTAATCACATTGAACAGTTTCAACTCCTGGACCAATACCAATCAGGTTTTAGATCAGGGCCTAGTACTGAAACTGCCCTAACACACATTGTCGATGACACCCTGAGATTACTTGACCAGAACGAACTTTGCCTACTTATACTTCTTGACCTCTCCTCGGCATTTGACATGGTCAAACATGACAACTTAATTTATCTCCTCGAAAAAAGGATGGGGTTATCTGGTCCAGTTTTAACTTGGTTTGCCTCGTTCCCACATAACAGAACGCAAAGAATCAAAGTCAACCATTCCCTTTCTAACAGTATGCCAGTCTCAATTGGAGTGCCTCAAGGATCCACACTCTCTCCCACGCTTTTCAACTTATTCATGGAACCACTTCCTGAAATCCTGAACTGCTCATACATACAATATCACATGTAAGCCAATGATACTCAATTATACGTGAAAATTTCTTCACCTGATGACATCAAAACTATTAACTCTGCTCTTCTGAAAACTCAACACTGGCTAACTCACAATCACTTTATGCTAAATACACTCAAGACGGAATTCTTCCTGATTGCTCCCCAAAATCACTCTGCCCCCATTCAAGACTGGCTCAAACAACTGACGGCACTCAACTGCGCTCCATGTGTTGTTGACTCCACTAAATCATTTGGCATAACTCTAAACAAACACCTGAATATTCAAGACAACATCAGTGCCACAACTAGAGGAGCCAATCACCAACTGCAGCACATTAAGGAAAATCAAACCGTTTCTGTTGGCTGATTGCATGCAGCTAGCAGTCCAACCCCTAGTTATTTTCGGCTTAGATTACAGAATTGTGACCTTGGCTGGGCTGCATAAAGCTCGACTGGCCCCTCTAAGGGCTTCGCTGAACTCTGTGACCAGACTCATCACTGGATCAAGAAAATGTGATTACATCACACCAGATCTAACTCAACTCAATTGGCTCTCACTCGAAGCAAGGATCCAGTTCAAGATATCCTCCTTGACGCACAAAGCGCTTCATTATAACACTCCAGTTTACCTGGCAAAAACATTTGAACTATCTGGTTTTGAATTGGACCCTAAGAAGCTCTAACACTCTACTATTGAAACCACAATAATTCAAGAGGAAGAAAACTTACAACTGAGCCTTCTTCAGTCTTGCTCCAAGAATATGGAATGCTCTTCCTTCTGAAATCAGAGCTAACCCGTCGACCGCCTCATTAATAAAAGAAGTCAAAGGGTTGTTCCTGAGTAGCTACCTGCAACAATAGACTTGAAATCACCAAACTAACATTTATTTCATGTTTACAGCACGGATCTATCTTTCAACTATGCAATGCTTTGATTATTTATACCAAATATGATCACCTTATGTTTGTTTAACTTCTTTTATGGTTAATATTTTACACCATCACCTAACTATTTTATCTGCCTATATGTATAGCGCTCTGATACCTTGTCAGGTCATGTTCGCGCTTTATAAAACTTTTTAAATAAATAAATAATGTTTATCACATGCCCTCTTCTGTTATGCCTTTTGATCAGTATAAATATATTATTTACACTCTATGGTTCAGTTCAACCATCTATAGGTTATAAGCAGCATTACTCAGTGGCATGCACTATTGGTGTCATGTTGGACGGTGATTTCCAACCTCAAACACGCAATCTTTAGGTGACTGCACTGCACAACTGCCTGACCTGAAAGCTTTGCTTCTTGCATTTGAACATACGGATCCTGAATTCCCCACACTTATAGTGTGTAATTCGTATTACTGTGTGCAGTCTTTTAATGATAATTTGCATTATTGGCAACAAAATGGATTAAAACATTCTAAGGGTAACACAATCAATCATAAGACGCTTTGGGTCAAAGTGGCAGACCTCAAAGACAGGTTGCCACAAACTCATGTAATACATAAACTGAGTCTTCAGCGTGTGGGAGCACACGCTGTAGGGAATTCTCTGGCTGATAAAGCAGCTAAATCTGCAGTAGCCACAACTACAACAGCAGCAATTACATAATCTAAAACTTGTATAGATACCGATACCTTGGCTGCAGTGAATGCAAGTAAAAACGGCACCCCTTTAACACAGGGCTTTCCTTCTAAATACTCTTATCATTTGAATGACCAAAATGTTCCTTTTGTAACAATTCCTGAGATTGGCAATCGTTTGATTTCCAACCAAGACAGCAGACTTGCTCTGATTGTTGCTTCAGCACATGCTGGGGTGGCAATCACAATTTCACTGCAGCAGCAATTTTATTGGTAGCAGGGGTTATACCTGCAGGCCAAAAAATATGTCCTGTGATGTGACATTTGTCAACAATTTAAATGCTCCACGTGGCTCATCCACCACAAACAAACCTATTGATTTCCAACAAGATTTTTTGCTGTATCTATTTGGATCACGGTGGTCCACTGATTTTGGACACTGCGTTAAAATGTATTTTGTTTGCAGTTGATTCTTGCTCTAGATTCCTCTGAGTTTAGCCACAGCTCTCGGCTGACGCTCAAACTGTTATTAAAGGCCTGCAAGTCTTTATTGGGACACACGCATGCCATGCATTCCATTTGGACCAGGGCCTGGTTTTTGCATCCAAAGTGTACCGGGATTCAATGATGTCCCTGGATGTACATGTGCATTACTCTTATTCATATGGGCCTGAGGGCAATTCTGTTGTTGGACGAATGAACCATGACTTAAAGCAGTCCTTAACAGGTAGACTATTAGGTACTGGGCGTAGTTGGTTCAATCACCTCTGCTGGGTTCAACAAGCTCTCAATAACCTCCCTAAAAAATCCATGGGTGGGCGGACCCCGTACAAAGTACTTTTTGGCATCAAGATGTATGTTTCAGACCTTGACGGTCCAGACATAGTGGTGGCTGCCGCGACCTTTGACGTAGATAACCATTGTACTGTTTTACAGGACCTACAAAAGTTCAGTGATGCTCAATCAAGCAAACACTTGCACACGTCTCTCTCTTGTGCAGACGTAAAGCCTAAAGTTTCCGGATGGATTAAAAAAATTGGAGATCTTCTTCGAGAGAAGGTGGCGATTAAAAAGGAGTTCAGCCCATCCTACTGTGCTCCGGTGCCTGTCCTTGGACTTCAAGGTACAAGAACTGTAATCTTGCCACCGCTGCCTGGTTCTAAAGACAAACCCTTTGTCTCCATCGAACATGTCAAATAACACCATGAGGTCGATACTTAATAGTAAGCCATGGGGTGTCCATGCTAATCTGCAGGACATCCCTCTGCAGCCCATGAGCAAAACTGATGCTTTTACTCCCCAGCTGGGGGGGGGGGATGAGTCCTCAGCTGACAACATGACCGAAGTGAGTGCAGTCTCTAATACTGCGGGCCATATTATCAAGAACGGCGATAACATTATCGCCGCTTTAGCAGCAGGAAACTGCCACTAAATCGGCGATAAGGGGCTTGATGATATGCCCTATAGAATTCCAATAGAAGCCCAGGTTTGATGTCCTTCACAACAGAACCTGGGCTTCTATTGGAATTCTATAGGGCATATTATCAAGCCCCTTATAGCCGCTTTAGCGGCAGTTTCCTGCCGCTAAAGCGGCGATAGGGTTATCGCCGTTCTTGATAATATGGCCCCGCATCTTCTACAGCTGAAGTCATTGAGACTGATCCACCATTGGTGAATCCACCTCTGTTGGACTTTTTGAGTTCTGTTTTTGAACCTGAGCCTCCAGTTTTTCAACTAAGTGCCTCTAGGTATTATATGGATCAAGATGATTTTTCTTCAGACAGTTCTTTTGTTTTACACCCTCCTCCAGCACAGATTTGTGTTTTCATTTCATGGTTAAAACGTACTTAATAGTTCAGCCTTGGATATTTGTTTGGATCATTCTTTCCTGGTTTTCTTGTTCATGTGGATTGGATTTGTGACTGTCTTTTTCTTGTTGATCAATGGTCACTACATCCCAGAATGTTCTGCTATGGAACTGGTCGACGGGGTGTTGGCCCCATCAACATTTCAGCCATTCCAGTGACTGACGGAATTGTGTGGGATAAAGTTACTTTCAATAAATTTGGCCCTACGGAGATCCTGCAGATACCATATGTGTTTAAAGTTTCTATGGGTGATGTAATAGTACCTGGGTTACAGTCAGATGATTGGGATGTCGAAACCGTAAATTCTATGCTCTCAGAGCTGGAATATAATACTGTTTTTGAAACACAAATGATCTCCTTGAATGACACCGTCCAGCAGACTACATGTCTGGGATTGCCAAAAATTAAAGAAATGAATGCCTCAAATAGTCCCTCCATTACTTGCTTTGATAATTGGCAAAGTTAAAATAAATATACTGAAGAACATCTCAATAGTATGGTGCAGAATGGTACATTTAATTCCACACTTTCAGGTCCTAATGGGTGGCTATTGTGGCCAGTAGACACTAATGGTTGTCATGCTCATTTTCTGTATTCCACACCTGTGTTCAAATCAAGCAGACCCGATCCCCGATATTCTCAATCACAACATTCTGGTATTGTTACCACCTATTCAGTTTGAAAATTGTGTCAACAATGGTTGGAACATCCCACACTGTCTGCAGTGAAAAATATCTTTCTCTCCTGTCCGAAGACATGGATTTATCAGATTTTTTATTGGGCCCCAAATCTCCTCGTTCTAAAAGATTTATTTATGCTACCTGTAATGAAATGTTGATTTTATTCCAAATGGAAGCTGCTGCACGTTTGAGACAAATTGAACAAGATAATGTGGATAAAGTGCTTGCTATTGTTAATAATAGTATTAATACGCTGTATTTTCACATTTATAACTTAAATAGCATTGTGTTGTCTGTTATTGATATTATGCAAAGTGACATGTCAACACTGTATCATGGGCAAAGTCAGCTTAGATCAATTATGCAGTTTAGATGGACACTTCAAATCCTTACAAATGGGCGCATACCATGGCACTATTTGAATTGTAGTAATTTATTCTTGCCCTTTAATTTAACATGCAAACAACAATTGCTGGCAATGAAAGACACAATCTACACAATGCTGCCTTTAGAGAAGTTAGAACAACTTCCCTTTACTATAGCCGAAACACCTTCATGTGTGTGGCTGTGCGGTGTTATTTCTTTACCTATTTCGACATTTCAGTTCGCAGCTTACATGAAACATTTCCCTGTTGCTAGACATGAACCCCTCAGAGGCAGCTTCATTCATGAGCTATGGTTACTTCCTTTCTTCTATCGTTGTGAACAGCCCAATAAGGACGTTTTTCTTACTGGAGAGGAATGCGACTCTTCTGTAGAACATTCATTCATTTCTTAACATGTTAAGATCCACGGCACATGTAATGCTTCAGCACCGAATTTGATCTGTTATTTAAAAGGAATACCGGCTCCCGCAATTCTTCCACTTATTACGGTCCTTTCAAATGGGAGTTATTTAATGCTTAGCGATCAAGACTGTTGTGGAATGCGAGCTGGAGTTCCCTAAGTTTTGTCTCATCACTTGTTGCAACAACATCCTGTTCCCCCTTACACTGGGGATTATAGATAGCTTGTTGTGGCCTTCCATTTGAACTTTGAAGGCAGATTTTAACAACATAACAGACTCAAAGCATTATTCTTTCAAAAAGAAGTAACTCTCACCTCTGCTCGCGATACCTTCAATATGCAGGTGGCTAGAACTTCTAGTGAAATACAGTCATTGCTAAACACAAACCTCCCTCTGCATTTCAGTGAATTATTGCATCAAATTTATTATGCATCTAACACGCCCAGTATTGCACATTTTTTTAAGATTGTCTGTTCCGGCCTAGTCAGTTCAATCCAAACTGTCTTTGGAAAAATACCGGATTTTATTCATTCAATTTTTTCCAGTGTGTTCGGAGGATTACCGCTGCTGTTATTCCTCATATGTGGCATCCTACTTCTGCTTCTCCGCAATGGATGTTCCATTTGACCCCTGGAACTTCAACCGCTCCAACACTTTTGTGAGAGCATGCTTCAGTACTTTGGAATATTTCTACTACAAGAACTGGATCTCGATTGATCGTTAACATTCCGACCTGCCTGGTTTACTTGCGTGCAACTAGTGTTCCACTTCCTCTGGTGCCCCTGCGAATGGGCACTAGATATTTGGTTGGCTTTGTAGACGCCCGCTGCAATGGACATTGAACTGTTAATGAGTCCCTTAGCAACCCCTTTTCTGGACTGTCCCTGGGGTTTGCAGCTTCTTCTCAATGCAAGGTTTGAGCCCTTCACTTTTGAGGAAATGTGTGCATTGGCACATGGATTACAGAATACAGGCTCTACTAACACGGATGCAGGTTGCCCGATAGCTATCTCAGCATCGACTGAGACAGAGGATCATGTTTGTTCTTTGGAAGTTCTGACTTGGGCTGTCAATCAATCATCTTCTGTCTAGTAGGACTCCTTCTTGGAGTACCTGGCCTTTGATTTCGTGTGTGACATCATGGTTTCCTCCGAAGTACCATGATTTGACCATTTTTCTAAACTGACATTTCAATTTCTACATAATTTCATTTCCAATATAATTTCATAAATAAACTTTGAGTTTGTTTATCTTCCGATTACATTCGTATTTTCAATTGTTTTATCATGCTATTATCCTGACCAAACGGAGGGTGTTGTGTGTTTCTTACATGGCCCATTGTCGTTTTCCCTATGTTAGCCTAATTATGCACATTGTAGGTCGCTTTGGTTTTGCACACATTACTAAATATCACGCTTGCTTTGTGCCACGTTGTATTTTCACATAGAACCAGCACATGTTTTTGCATTTTATACTTTTACTGGGATTTAGTCTGAACAGCCTAAGCAAGGTCAAACAACATTGCCACTTGTTATATATATATTCTCTGGTCAGACCCTAGCACCTAGACATAATAGGAGAATGCAGCTGCTGTTTTGAACACACATATCTTGTCATATAACTAGGGACAGGGGTTCTGGAAAAACACAGACTCACAGAGCGAAGGTCCTGAGACAAGAACACTGCGTCAGCCAAGATGTAGAATATCTACTTATGTATGCTAAGGTTTGGGATCCGCCTCTGAACCTAGAGATCTACAGTCTATAACCGCTTAGCTTTAGTGGTGGAGGAGGGTTTAGGCACACCTGTCAGATAACATGACAGGACTCTTTATTATATATGGTTTATTAACCATGCTGATGACATTATTGACATGCTTCTGTTTAATTGTGGTGCAATGATTGCATTTTAGAGCACAATAGTTCAAATAAACATTGTAAACTTCCTTTGTGTCTCTTTTAATCCTATTGTGGACAAATACAAATGAGAGAGTGAAAGGGTGTGTCCTGGTACCACGATCCCTGAGAAGGTCAAGAGTGTGGTGTTCTGGGGTGCCAAATTACTTGTCTCTCTGGAAAGGTTAGGAGGGCAAGGGAGGCACTATACCCAGTCGGACTCTGGCTCAAAGATACTGAGGGGGTATGGTGACTCATCCCCCTACATACTGATGTTCTATGGTCCCAAGCATAGTTCTGTTCCTGAGCAACAATGCCTGGCTCAGCTCAAGGTCCTCTTGGACCCTCGAGCCTAAAACAAGTAAAGCTTTCATTTGGCTTCTGCCAGCTGCCCAAGGTGTAACGTCATATGCCAAGAATGAAAGACAAAGCATTAATCTTTGATGCAAAACAGTAGAATGAGACACCCATCTAGTGGCTGAATAGCACAATGTGAAACTAGAAACCCTGAGATCAATCCCGGCTTCCCTGCTTGACCAAATTTTGTAAGCCTAGGCGAATATTTATTTCCCTGAGCTTCCTTTTTTCATGATCACATCAGATGGGTGGGGTGTTTTGGATTGGGGTGGGGTGGACTGCAGTGGGGTGGATTGGAGTGGGGTAGGGTGGATTGAATTGGATTGGAGTGGGGTGAGTTGGATTGAACTGGAGTGGGGTGGAAGGGAGTGAGGTGGAATGGAGTGGGGTGTAATGCAGTGGGGTGGATTGTAGTGCAGTGAAGTGGATGGGAGTGGAGTAGATTGGATTGCAGTGAGGTAAATTGGTTTGGAGTGAGAAGGATTGGATTGAGTCGGGTGGATTGAATTGGGGTAGATTGGAATGAGGTGGATTGGACTGGGGTGGGGTGGGGTAGATTAGATTAGGGTGGGGTTAACTGGATTGGGTGGGGTGAATTGATTTGAGATGGATTGGGTAGGGTGGATTGGAGTGGGGTGTGGTGGGGTGGGATTGGATGGATTGTAGTGGTGTGGCGTGGATTGGATTGGAGTGGGGGAGATTGGATTGGAGTGGGGTGGATTGGATTGGGGGAGGTGGATTGGATTGGAGTGGCGTGGATTGGAGTGGGACGTATTGTTTTGGATTGGAGTTGGGTAGACTAGAGTGGGGCAGACTGAATTGGATTGGAGTGGGGCAGATTTGAGTGCAGCAGATTGTTTTGGATTGGAGTTGGGCAGATTGTTTTGGTTTGGATTTGGGAAGGTTTACCTGAGATTATTGTATTGGACAATGGTCCTCAGTTCATTAGCAAGAACACTGAATAATTCTTTTACTCAATGTGGCATAGTCCATAAGAGAATTTCAGTGTTTTATCCACACGCCACTGACCAGATGGAAACATCAAATACAGTGATAAAAGAATCTATCTAGTTAGCACTGGAAGGAGGAATTTCTTGGAGGAAAGCATTGCAAGCCACCTTACTTACTTACAAGACAGGTCCTAATCATGTTACTGGATTGTCTCCATTTGAGTATAGGACTGGGTAAAAATTGGTTCCTTGGTGGCTGGAGGATAAATGTGGTAATGATGTTGACATAGATACCTGAAGATCAGGAGTGCAGTTGACATGTACAAATGAAGAATGAAAATGTATATGATAACAAGCAATGGAAGAAAAATGTGAATTGTGTAAAGGTGACTGGGTAAAATTGAAACAGAGTTCTAATTCTGGTAAAGGCATTGCACGCTGGTCAGATCCCATTCATGTTATTCAAGTTTTCAAAAATGCTGTTAAAGTGAGGGGTGGAGTGGTATGGATTTTCAATAGAGTTTCATTTTGTCGCAGTTGTGTTCTGAGGGACAGCGGTGAGTCCTGCAACCGGATTGACCACAGTTTGTCATATTTCCATAGTATTGACGATTGTGGATCGAGGATGATGGAAATATATTTTTAGATGCCCCTACGACAAGTGAAGTAAGAGGAATAGGAGAATCTGAACAGGGTTTATTGGCTGCTAGTCTAATTAAGGTAGGTAGGGAGACAAGAGATATTACAACATCTGTAAGTAATGACCTGAGCACTTTTATTGGTTTTCAAGAAAATAGGATCAGTGTGAGATCTTGCAAACTTTCATCTAAAATGAAAGATAATAAAATGTAACTTTTCTATGTTGGTTGTAGGTTTAGGTGTAGTACATATAAAGTATTCTATGTACTGATTTTGTGGTACTTTCTCTTTGTAAAATGTTTTATTGTTGTATGTATCCTATTTCTGTTATTTTATTTAATGATTTATTATATTTCTTTTTATAAGGGGGAAGGCATGCTCTAATAAGCATTTCTTAGACGTACACATAATTCCTAGAATGTTGATCTTGGAATGTGAGGTGGTTAAAGCCAGTCTACGCTGAGCTCCTGACAGTGGTGGGTGTCCCCATTGTACCCATGACTTCTCTGTAATAAAGTTTATCATCTACAATCAGCGGTTCTCCAAGGCGTCATCTTCTTCTTCATTTATCACATCTATAATCTGTAGAAATCATAGCAGGCAAGTTAATTATTGCAGACAATTGTTCTAACTAAATTGCCACTCTACATATACTAATAGGTAATAGTGCCTGCAAGGGATTTCATTCATTAATCTTACTCAGATTTAAATTGTAACTGGTGATTTAAGTGTTGAACTCAGATTGGTAGCTCAACTTAGAATTAAATCTGATCATCAATAAAGTTATTCAAATATTCAGCTAAAAACTTTAAAGAACACAGGTATATCTTTTTTCAAAACAAATACAAATTTAATTAAATAGGGTACATTCAAAAGCAATAAAACACCATGATGGAGGAAAACTGTGGTCGTTACTGACACGAACAGACAGTCATAGGTACAAACAGTGTATCCAGGCGCACGATGTTGTAAGGTTAGTTGTCTGCAATTTTTCTAAATGTACTTTAAAAGAGCGTGTTCAGACAACATTGGGGACAGGTTGCATAGACTCAATACTCCAAGCCAGCCTGTAGAAAAAACAGTCAAGCGACGTCGCCCACTTCCGTATCGCAGCCTGTCAGCACCAGGAAGAGGCAGGGCAGGGCCCATCCCCTTTGGCCCTTTGTCCAGACCCAGCGCCTTGTGGTCTTGAAACGTCCTGTGCATATGACCCTCCAGCCAAGGTTTGTCTCCCTGTATTGACTTTGTTGTTCTCACCACCCGTTGTTAATCTGCGCCCCATGACTATCACTGAAGCTGACTCTAGCTGGCATGACACAGGGGCCTGAAGCCCAGCTGCGTGACAGTTGGTGATTGCTTACTGTCTATTTATCGTTTTTTTTATAGCAGCCTATCCACTGCATTTAACAGTTTCTGTTCATTTAACATTAATTGTGGGGCTACTTTCGAATATAGTGGGAATGGTCAGAAGGAAGCACCCGGGGTGGGCCAACAAAATCACCAAAGGCGACCCTGCCGTCTTCTTCAATCTTGAATTACATTACGGGCGCAATGGGGGCATTGGAAAAACAGATTACAAGTGTCGAAGAAACTTAACCTACTGCGCCAATAACATTTCTGGTAGTAACTTCGGCAGCATAGATAGCTTAGGCATGTCTTCAACTGTCCCTGTTGCCTCCGTCGTAACTCTTACTGATGCCTCTGGTAGCCCATTAGCAAGTGCCCCTGATAAGTGCTTACTAAAATCTCTGCCCATTGTAATTGCAGACACCCAACTGCTGAGAAAACGTTTTAAAACTCCCTCCACCACCAATCCTCAGTCTTCTTCCTTTTCACTTGGGGGTGCGGGAGGGGGGGCAAACGTTAAAAAAAACCATCATCTGCAAAGGAAACATTGGCTATTAAACCCCCTAAACTACCAGTTAACCAACAGCACCCAGAATATGCTGCTCTAACTGCTCTAGTACAGACTTTGTCTCTCACACTTACAACGGCACTTAGCTCTTTAACAGAGCAACTAAAAGGTTTCGAGAGAAATCTCCTATCCCGTCTAGATAAGCTGGGTATGACTCTGCCAACATCAGCCTGTTCCTTAACTTGTAGGGAACCTCCAGCTCCGATTCCACATCCCCCTTCGTTGGAATCTGCACAAACCTCTCATGGTACTTACTCTCCTCCCCCTACAGTTTTATCAAGGGCTGGTGATACGAATAACGCCTCTGTGTCCATCCCAAAAGGTTGTGATCACCCTCTGCCGATTGTTACGGAAAGGGCAGGCGCTAGAAATAAACCTTTTGCGACCAGTCTTAATTCTGTTGCACAGTGTATGCCGCCCCAACCAGGTTCCAGAAATTCTTCTTTTATACCACCCACTGACTTGCAATGCTCCATCTATCCAAATCATGCTACTTCAGAGCCACCACACGTTTTCCCCACATCCAAAATGGATCACCTGGAGCTCCCGCCAGCAGCACTCCCTACGTGGTAATTTTAGCCAACGTGCCTATAGTCTCTAGCTTAGTACCTGAATCTTGGGAGCCCCTACGGAATAAATCCTTGAACTGGCTAAACGCAAGGGTAGGCTTTGGTAACGCACTATTTGCCGACTTAAAAATGATCAGGAGAGTCAAGTGGGTGGGCTCAGGTTGCAAAACTCTGGAGGGAGACTGTGTGGTGCTCTTATTTACATCCCCTAACTTGGTAAAGTTAATATTAGAGAGAGCTAGTATACCATCTCTCACGACCAAGCAGATGGTTGTTTTACCTCTTGGTTTTTTCTATCAGCCACCAGTCTCGTCCTCTTCAGAAGTCCTGCCACAACATCAGACGCACTTTCCTGCATTACAATTTCCCTTGAGAAAAATTTCTAATAGGTTCGACCCCCTCTCCACCCTATGTGGTGTAGATTGACTGAGGGATTCTAACCAGCCCAGCGGTGACAAACTGTGTAGACCTGTCACTCCTCTAGAATGTGCTGAGGCCCCTAGCTTGGACTCTGAGCAGACTCAAAAGCTCTACAAGCCCTGTCCTCCTCGGGCACAACATTTTGATACTGTTGTTTACCCCACTCTATTGACACCACCTTACACTGTCACTGAGACTCCCATGGAAGCCAACACGGTTTTATATTGGAATGTTGCTGGTCTAAGCAATAAAAGTGTCATGAGCGAGTGGCTCGATTTTATTACCAAATTTCATATTTTATGTTTTCAGGAAACTTGGTCAGTGGACCCGATACACTTAAATTGTTTTAAAACATATCACTGCCCGGCGATTCAATCCAATAGCGGACGTCCTAAAGGCGGTTTGTGTATTTATGTATCAAATTTACTGTCTCCCTTGAATACAACTGTAATTGCTACCAGTGCATTTTATCATATTGTTATTTTACAAATGTCTGCACACTCTTTTATTGCTATTGTGAATTTCTATAACAATGCCTGCAGCCAGGAAATTATTGCTGTTCTTAACTGTTTGGATCATGACTAAGAGATAGCCTTCCCAGCCAACTGTAAGAACTCCCTAATCGTCTGGGGCGGCGATTTTAATATACGGCCATGCCCGCATTCGCTTAGCAAGATTTGTGGCATGACATCCCCAGATAACAGTGACATTACCCTTTTTTCCCACACAGCTTACGGGGATTATTTAAATGACATGCTTTATAAACATAACCTGTCTTTCTGCAACGAGCTTATTAGTCCACCGGTTCTAGTGTGTTGTACCTATAACGGCAGAGGTGAGAACAGTGTGATAGATTTTTTACTCTTCTCCCACCGCCACTCTAATTTAGTACAAGGATTTACATTACATGACACTGCTATCAGCGACCACTTTCCCCAAAGTGGCCCAGAGGGGGGATACACAAAGAGCCATTACTTTGAAGAATATCGTTATTTCGCACCATAATGGGTATGCTCTAAGATGGCCTCTGGTGGATTCGTCTAATTTCCTAGTGACATTAATTCAAGAAAACAGGGAGGCTTTTGAACAATGCCTTGACGAAAACACGGAGGCAGATGAGTTTATCCAAGCATTTAACCTTATAAAAAAGGGTATCGGCAAAGGGCTCTTTGTCACGCAGAGTAATACTAGGACACCCCATCCTGGCTGGTTTGATGCGACATGCTCCAAAACACACAAAATGCTAAAACTTCCCTCAGCTAGAAAACCGCGCCAGGTCCTGGAGGTACAGGAATGCAGAAAGGCATACAACACGGCCATTAAGCAAAGGAAAAAATCCTTAAAGGAGGATACCTGGAACAGTTTGCTCGAAGCCAACCTGTCTAATAACAACACTATGTTCTGGTGCATCATCAACTCCCCTTCCTATGACCACGTGGATCGCCCACGAGCTGAGATAGCCATTACCGAGGCTACTTGGTTAGCGCACTTTTCAGATCTATACTCTCCCACGAATGTCACTGAGAACTCCCAGATCTCCCTATCCTCCGCTGGTACGTCCCCCTTAATCTCACCTCCTATTCAATGGAATTACCCGGTCTTCACTCTGGACGAAGTAGCCGTAGCATTGAAGCTTAGTAAAGGTGGCAAAGCCCCGGGCCTGGATGGGATCCCCATTGACTTGTTCAAGTCCAACATTGATTTGTGGGCCCCCATTATTACTTTGCTCTTCGGAGCTTGCCGGGAGAAGGGTTTTTTGAACACCTGGCCCGAGTCTGTTATTGTCCCCATATATAAACAGGGTGACCGTAACAGTCCAACACAATATAGACCAATTTCCCTTTTAGATTCCTTAGTGAAGGTGGCTGGGCGTATTCTTCTGGATCGTCTGCAGGATTGGGGAGAATCAAATAACATCCTCTCAAACCTGCAGTATGGTTTTAGACCTGGGCTGGGTACTACCGAACAGGCCATTAACTTGGATTTTTTAATCGGCAAATACACGCATATTAAGGAGGGGAATCTGTTTTTAGTTTTCGTGGACTTGTCTTCTGCTTTTGACTTCGTGGTCCACAAGAAATTGTGGTCCATTATGTCTAGTCTGGGAGTGGATTGCGCCATTGTAAACTTCCTCAGAGACCTGTACGCATTGGGCAGTGGCAGAGTACGCTACGGTATTGATGGTAATTGCACCAAGTCTTTCAATATAAGAAGAGGGGTAAGTCAAGATTGTGTCCTTGCCCCCTTCCTGTTCAATCTTTACCTTAACAATGTAGGGGACACTTTGGCAAGCAAGTGCACTGACCTACCCCAAATAGGTCACCGTCCTATTCCGGCACTTTTTTATGCCGATGATGCCGTCTTAATGGCTTGTACCCCCCTTGCCCTTCAGCGCTTAGTGGATGAATTTGCCATTTTTATGCGGGACCATGGAATGAAAATTAACATTGGTAAAACTTTTGCTATGAACATTGGAAGCACGGCCTCTCGATGTCGAGACATCTTCACTGAGGGCGAAAAAATTGCATACACAACAACTTTCTCCTACCTGGGGATAGTATTTAGTCATACTGGGAAGTGGCAATGGGCTATAAAATCTAGATTATCTCAACTTGTTAAGACTACGAGGGCCCTGCTGCAGTTTGCTAGTACCCAAGGTATCAAACACCCGAGGGAAATGTTGACTATTTACAAGGCTAAATGTAGACCTACTGCTATGTATGGGGCCGAACTATGGGGATATGGGCAGACTGATAGTCTCTAACTTGAAGAAAATGCTTTTTTGAGAAACCTTCTAGCAGTTCCAAAAAGCAGTGCAACTTATGTCTGTCACGCAGAACTAGGAGTCCCCTATTTTGTTGACCTGATCAGGATACAGCCAGTGTTATTATGGCACAACATTTGGTCATCTGAATACTCTACATTAAACCAATCGATTATCATCGATTGCCTCAGATCCACGTCAGCCATTAAAATTCCCTGGCTTAAATTCGTACACAACTTTTTGGCAGACATTGGTCACCCTGAGTATTTTAATCACCCCGAGAGCCTGGCTCTCGTTCCAAGAAAAATACTCAAAATGAAATGTTTGACTGTATTAGAGGAAACGAGACTAGCATCTGAAATACTGAAACCGTCTGTCCAGAGGAACCAGATGATTTTGACCAGTTTTAATATTCAGGTTTACTTAGCCAATGTTTTTAATGCACGTCACAGGTTCGTTCTGACTCGATTCCGTTTGGATATCTTCCATCATTTAATCAGCTTCCCCATTAATAATAACTGGTCGACTGACGTGGGGAAATGTACCTGTGACGAAATCTCTCTACAGAGCACTAAGCATACTGTTTTGTTTTGTAAACACTTCTCTGAGGCTAGAAGAAAATATGTTAAACCCTTGTTAAGACAACTGGGCTTTGTGCAATGCCAACCAGCTTTTTTGCACTTGCAAATGTTACCTACCATTTATATATGTACTGTCATGGCACGATTCTTATGGGACGTTGTTAATTTTAGGCAGAGGCTATAGTGAAACCTGGACATGCACTGAGTGTGCTTTTGATGACCACACTTGCACTTGTATTTAAGTACTGTAGTTTTTCGGGTTTTTTTTTTCAACTTGTTTAAATTTTATACTGTTTTTAACCATTTTATGAATGCTTTTATGTAGCTTTTATGATTCACATGTGAATTCGAATAAAGCATATTTGACTGACTGGAGTGATTTATTGTATGATGAAATAACTTTTTAATTGATCTGCTACTGTTTTTAATGTATGGTATCTTTTATGGCTGTGTTCACTGCTGAATAAAGATTGTTTATTATTATTATTATTATTATTATTATTATTATTCATATATGGTTGTTGCTTAACTGCGACTTTAAAAGCCAACAAGTGATAGCATAATAATCAATAGTCTGAAAAACAGTAACAAAATAGCTTATCTTCTATTTTTGTAAACAGTCATGAAAAGTAGTAGGTATAAAAATCTAGTTACCTACATAATCTAAAGAATGATAAAACAAGTAATAAATACTTATATATGATTTATCTCTGACTTGCAGAATCTATAAGATATGCTTAGACTCCTATCAAAAAAGTCATAAAAATCACTTGGTTAATAGGCTAGTTTTACATGCCAGAAAATCTGACTCATAAAAAATAAAGGTGAAGAAAAGCTATTAAAGACAGCAAGATATCTACCGCACAGAAGTGAGAAGGACAGAAAGTGAAAGAGGCTCAGAATATGACCGATTAAACAAGCTACTGAGTCAGAAACCCAAAAAGTAAGTAGAATTAACTTAACAAAATATAGACAAGCAGGGTGAAAAAGGGATCCTATTGCATCAAATGTGTCATCATCTTCAAAGGACTACAAGTACCACAATGCAAATACTATGCCAGAGCAGGAGAAACTAATCACACCTGACGTGGGACCGTTTGAGTGACCCATAAAGGACTACTGGTTGGAGGCAAAAAAGGGAAGGTATATTGTCTTACGTCATTATGCCAGTCGCTTGAGTGAAAAACACAAGCTGCTACTTCAAACTACTGCTTTTGTAGGATAAATGTGTATGTTGTGAGCTTGTGTGTTTCCCATCATCCTCACCACATCTCACTACAAACTAATTCAAAAGAGACAAATGCTAAAATTGGGGGATCCCTGAATGACTGAGCACCCCTTGATCCATCCCATGTCCCCTGTAGCATGTTCAATTAGTTCTGGCTTTTAGCCAACACTTTTCTTGATTTCATCTCTGCCCCCCCCCCTCTCTGACTTGCAATGCTAAAAGCAAAGATAAAGGAGTGACAGGTTTCTTGCTTCACGCATGCCGCGGGCCTCCTTGGTAACTGTGGGCCATACCTTGGTCATTAAGGTGCTCAATGAAACCCTCACTTTGTAAGTCTATTGGCGTGGTTTGCCTCTCTCTCACTTCATCTTCTGCTGCTCCTCCACCCCCACCCAAAATCGACTCACCACTTGGTCTAACAACTGAAGCACATCAGTTTGTTTTAGGTATTAGAATTAGGCTGGGACGTAATGCAGACCCTTGCAGTGTGGCTTCCCTCCCTCACCCCCCTCAAACCCTTCAAGGTGCTCCAATTCAGTCCAAGGCCAATTAATATCTGTGTGATATTTAGAGCCTTAAGTGGGCATGGTGCTGTTGGTGTACAGCACTGGCAGTTCTAAAAAACAGGTGCTGAGACAGGTCCCTATCATGCTCCCCATTTTTGCCCTCACCTTCAGAGTGAAAAGAAAATCTTAACTCAGCAGCAGTATGATCCTTCGCTGACTTGCCTTTGATGTAGGGGTGAGCAATCAATCCCGCTCCAGGGCAGAGTGCTTGGAAGTTTGCAGACTCTGTACTATGCTAGTTATGGCAAAACTCCACATACCGCTGAGTGGTGGAGTTTTTTCTCGTGCGTGGCTGGATGTTGGCGAGTGAGAATTAGTGTCGCCTAGCACAATTTTCGGGCTCTATGATGGCACTGGCCATATTTATTCAAAGTAGGTGGTCGCAAACGGTCGCAACCGTTCACAGTGAGAAATCTGCTGCTCGAGTAGAAAATCTACTCGAGCAACAGCAAAGAAGCAGCAGGCTCTGGCGCACCACATGGTGCCATTCACACTGATTTTGCAGTGGGGAACAAACTCACGGCGCAAAACATCAGCGCAACATGCTGGTTCTGCCCACTCGCTGAACTTTGCGAAATCTCACAGAGATTTCAAGTAACTCCACGGAATTCCATGGAGTGAAACTCCATGAGTTTTGCCCACCCCTGCTTTGATGTTACTTCAAAGATGCTCATTTTAGTTATTTCAAGTTTCATCATTTCAGAATTGAAGGGTTTCCAATATTTTATACAACAAAATCCTTGCTGTTACTTATTTATCCTATGCAACAACTATCATTCATTGACAAAGCCAATAATCCTGGCTTTCTTTAGGTGTAATGTCAGTTTTTGTGTTACAGAAAAAATAAACTGAAAGTCTGAATTTCTAACTATCTGCCCATACCTGCACATATGGAACTTTCGACAATTAAATTTTATATCTCTGTATTATTTTCCTTATACATGTATACTCTTTCTATGTATTTATGTATCTATATATTTATTACTATCATCAAAACAACACTTTCTAGATTCTTCCCGCCTGTATCCTTCCTCTGGCGCATCACAAACCTAATTTTTTCTCCCTAATAACGCTTTCTAGACTCTTCCCTCCTCTATCCCTCCTTTGACTCATCCATAACCTCATCTGACTAATATAAGTTCCCAAATTACACTATCTAGACTCTTCCCTCTTCTATACCTCTATAATCCTCAATGAAACTAACAGACTCCCATGTCCACCACTCAAATTACCAACTTATATTTCCCTATACTAATCCACCACTAATCCTTTGGGTTCCAGAGTAGCATGCTACTCGCCGAAAAGCACTTCAATACCTCGCCAGTGGTAGTAAGCGCTATGTAAATACAATTAGAATTACAATTACAATCTCTCTGTGCTCCAAATATTACGTTTATTAAATGATGTTCATTGATTTATGATGTAAAGATAACACTATGGGCCTTATTTCGATGTCGGGTGGACCGTTACGGATACGGGTCCGACCGACCTCTGGTCGGCGGTCCCGACCGCTGAATTTTGATGCGACCACACCATGTGCGGTCGCAAGCTCCCATACATAAAAGGGAGTTTGTGTTCATCCCTGCACCAAGAGGGGGGCACGATAGGTGCCCCCTTGGCCCACAACCGGAGGCGGCTGACTGAAGTGGGCCCTGCTAGGGGGCCCCAAAGCCGCTTTCCGGCAGGCTTTCCATGTCGGAAAGCACGGCATGGCAACCCTGCTGGAAACCGACATCATAATCTGGACGGCATAAAATGCCATCCATAGGGATTACGTGCTGGTTCAGACTGGCAGGCGGGCTACTTGAGCCTGTCAGAAGCCAGCCGGAATGTCCGGCCAGTTTCAAAACCGACAACCTCCATTGTAATGACTGGCGTCCGTATAGCACCAGCGGTATCACAAGAGGGTGTTCCCTCCTTTGCATCGGGGTGTGGCCCCATGCAAATGAGGGAATACCTTTGCCTCTGTGCCCGCGCTGCATTCAAGATACAGGGCAGAGGCAAAGAAGCTGTTAGGAGGTGCACTGGCAGCGCGCCACCTAAAAGATGTCAGTGCGCCCCCTGATAGCAGGCCGCAGTAGGAGGGAAAGGGGGTCCTATGAACCCTCCAGACATTCCCTTGCAGGCAGGTGCAGTCACTCACTGCACCCACTTGCAATGGGATCTCTAATTCCCATTAAAAGTGCAGGTGGGTGGCGGCCTGCACAGTGAAACACAGAACAGCCGCTTCAAATCTCCTCTGTCTTTCATTTGAATTTGCTGCTCCCAGGGCAGCAGGACTTCGCGGCTGCCCTGGGAGCAGCGCATTTAATATAATACGGCACACTCTCCTTGTTTGCGCAGGGGGCAAACAAAGATAGCGCAGTATTCTGTAATATAGCCATTATAGAAATGGGGTTTCCCAAAGACGGTCATAGACCTGGGTTCAATGCGATACAAAAAACAATGGTCCCTGACCCTTTTTAAGAGAATGATACGTATCACACAGCTCTAGTGTATAGGAATTAAGAAGGGAAATTCCAGACAGTATAATAAGAAATTAAAGATCATTCCAAAAGGCGACTGATAATTGATTCACAGTCAATAGTAACCTGGCCACATTTAAAACGTTTTCGACGTTTCGGAGCAGGAAAATCGGAGCAGGTCTGGAGACAGAATCAAGCCTTATTGCTTGGATTGCGTTACCCTTTACTTACGGATGGGGACGCCTACCATGACTCACTAGACGGGAGTGAATCCCCGCACCCCGCCAGATAATCCTGCGGGTTTGCTACTAGGAAGACACACCTAACTCTGGTTGCTCCACCCCTGTCCTGAAGAAGACCCGCAGGCTGAGGTTTTAAATTACCCTCTGTGCCCCCAGTCGGGTCGAAACGTCGACGCCCACTCATTTAATCAACCTGGATCACAAGCCCTAAACCCAACGTGCTATATAAGGATACATTTACATGTCTGCAATTTGAATATAAAAAGAATTCTGATTGTTTTAAATGTGGCCAGGTTACTATTGACTGTGAATCAATTATCCGTCGCCTTTTGGAATGATCTTTAATTTCTTATTATACTGTCTGGAATTTCCCTTCTTAATTCCTATACACTAGAGCACCTCCTTTCTCGCACGTTCCACTGGAGCTACACATCCCTCTCCTTTTCCTTTTCATATTGTTTTTAGTATACGTTTGATTTGACAATGATGTGAATAAAACCTTGTGGTATACGCCTTGGTTGTTGCACTTTTGTATAAACCATTGTATTGATTACTTTGAGCTAATTGGTCATATGCTCTAAAATAATTCCAAACAATAACTGTGCTGTGTGATACGTATCATTCTCTTAAAAAGGGTCAGGGACCATTGTTTTTTGTATCGTATTCTGTAATATGGCCCCTGGAATGATACTGAACTCCCTTGAAATTATTGCAGTCAAGACTACTACATGACTCAAACTGCTATAGATGTGGTAAGAAAGGCTGCGGCACGTTCCACATCCTCTTTCAGTGCCCAGATCTCTGCCCCTACTGCTCTCAGATTGGTGCCACCTTACCTTTGACGAAACAGATGGTTCTGTTGCATGACCTGACAAACTCCCTCAAGCTCACAAACCATGAATGCCGCTTATATGCCATGCCATGAAGGCTGACTAGCTCTGCATCTTGCGACATTGGCAGGCCCTGAGACTTCCCACCCATGATGAATGGCTCACTGAGATGTATAAGACGGCATCGTACAAAAGACTTATTTACAGGCTCCACAAAACAAAGTCACACTATCTCCAAAGTACATTCTTTGTCTACTAATAAATGCTCGATCACTCTCTAAGAACAAAAATCACATCCACGACCTTCTCACTGGCGCTAAACCAGACATACTATTCATAACTGAATCATGGTTGAGAGATGATATGGCTCCAGTCCTGCATGAAGCCGTTCCTCTAGGCTATCAAACGATCATCCAAAACCGTATTGGCAAAAAAGGAGGGGGCCTAGCTGTTGTGTTCAGACAAACATTACATATCACCGAAGTTGACGACATCTCCATAAAAGGTTGTGAGGCCCTTTTCATCAGAAGCAATCCTACACCTTCTTCCTCCTGTAACTTTCTGTTCCTTTACAGACCACCACTTAGCAAGGCAACATTCCCAGATGCACTTCTAGATACGGTTTCAAACCTGAAAACACTGCACTCCAACCTATGCGTTCTGGGTGACCTCAACATTTGGTCTGACAAACCAAATATGCCCCATCCGAAAACAATCATTGCTAGCCTAGAAGCACTGAACCTGCATCAGATCGTCCACAAACCCACACACATCGCTGGACACATCCTAGATGTCATTTTTTGCTAATACAGAACTAGTTACCTTTCAAACGATGACTCTGATCACATGGTCAGAACATCATTTGTTTGCCTTCCAACATAAAACAACACTAAGCGACGCACCTAAAACCACCTTACATGCATCCACCTATCAGCCGTGGAACCAACTCAATTTGGAACACTTAGAAACACAACTAACATCCAGTAGAGATCTAGAAACAAATTATGTTAAAAAACTATATGAGTGGCTGCAGGAAGCTTTTTATATCCTGATACTACTAAACACCACACAACAGAACAAAAGAAAACAAGCACCTTGGAGAAATACAGAGATCAGAGATAAAACAACAAATTAGAAAGATGCAACGTGCCTGGCTCAAAACAAACGCCAACCAAGACAAACTTCGCCTACAGAAAATTAACAGGTTATACAAGTCAGCTATCAAAAAAGCGAAGAAAAAATACTATTCAGAGAGAATTCAAAATGCTAAATGTGCAAATAAAGAATTCTATAAAATTCTCAATGAATTTCCTAAACCAATTTGCCTAGAAGCAGCTCATCCCAATACTCAAGAATTCACAGACAAACTGGCAAATCATTACTTGGACAAAGCAGACACGTTGGATTCATACTTAAAACAAAGACAAAGCATCAGCACTTTTACAAATCTACAATCCAAGAATACTCTAACCCAGCCTCTCCGTTCCTTCCAACACATTTCACAATGAATTTATGGACCTGGTCAAAGCAAGCAGGCCTGCCGGCAGCCCTTCTGACCCGTGTCCACCATAAACCTTCTAGACAATTCTTCTAACAACCTCTGCTGCCACTCCAGTAAGGAGAATCATGAACGACTCCTTAACTACCAGAATATTTCCAGAAATACTCAAAAAGTCATACATACACCCATTGCTGAAGAAAACAAGCTTGGACCCGCTGAACCCTGACAACTGCAGACCGATTTCGAATGGACCTTTCCTGGGCAAACTGATAGAAAGAGCAGCTTTCGCCCAGATGTCACAATTCATTGAAGAGAATGCCCTACTTTCAGACTTCTAAACAGGTTTTAGTCTAGGAAGAGGCACAGAATCTGCCCTCCTTGCCATCTGGGATGACCTGAAGAAGACAGTTGAGTGCAACGAGTTGCTGCGCTACTTCTCTTGGACCTTTTGGCTGCCTCTGACAGGGTTGATCATGACACTCTGATACAACGACTCTACGAAGCTGGCATAGAGGGGACTGCTTCAGACTGGATCGCGTCCTACCTTCGCAACAGAACTAATGTCATTCATACCCCACCTTTCTCGTCTAAACCGTACTTCACAAAAGCAGGGGTCCCTCAAGGCTCTATTATCTCGCCCATGCTTTTCAACATCTACATAAAGTCATTACGGCACTGTCCAATCAATTTCACCTCACGTGCTATAACTATGCAGATGACACGCAAATACTCCTTCAACTGCAATGCCCCAAAACCATTGGAAACCTGCCAATTTTCAGTTGTCTCAGAGCCGTGGATCAATGGATGACGCGGAGCCATCTCAAATTGAATGCTTCCAAAATGGAAATACTCATGTGTGGCGATTGGAAACATTATGACCCACTCCCCAAGTGGCCTGATGATCTGGGAACACCGCCTAAAATATCGAAGAAAGTAAGAAACCTCGGAATGACCATGGACTCCAAGCTATTGATGATTGCCCAAGAGGTCAAACTAGCAAGATCACGCTTTGTTACTATAAAAACTCTGTGACTAATCTTCCCCCATTTGGGATTTCCACACAAGGTCCAGGCTACCATCTCCCTTGTTTTGTCCAAACTCGATTACGCCAATAGCCTCTACCATGGATCACCTTTAACAACCATGAAAAGACTACAACGGATTCAGAACTCGGCTGCCTGATTACTCTTACATATGAAGCCACAAGACCACATCTCTCCTGCCTTGAAAGCCCTGCATTGGTTACCGGTTGCCAGAAGATCCACGTTCAAGCTGCTTTGTATCACCCACAAAGCGATACATGGAACGGGACTCATATTCATCAGGAATAAAATCACCAAACACATTCAACAAAGGAACCTCCGCTCTAGAGTGGCATCTTGCCTCAAAATCCCAAGATACAAGAAAAAACAATGGGTGGCATATCATTCTCTGTTCAAGCAGCCGAGCTATGGAACTCTTTACCCTCAACATAAGATTCACGGATAACCACCTTATGTTCAAAAAACCACTCAAGAATTGGCTCTTTCCCACATAACCACCATATGCAAACAGATAGAAATATACAGCACATCTCTCTGTATATAAGCATTTATTTGTATTATAGATATGTACCTATATATGTGTTTTGCTTTGTAAACATTTAGAATAATTGTTTAAAAATATATATATTATATATAGATATTCATTAGCTCTGCTTAAGAAATGTACATATTACTGATAGTTACATTATTCTATGTTTTTAGCATGTATATAAGTGACTGCATAATTTAGTAAATCTTTTTATCATAACTATTTTTCTACAATTGCTTCACTATTGATCAACATATATATATATATATGATCCACCAATACGCTCTTGAGCTTCGAGAGGGCACACGACGACATCCCTGCTATCCAGCTTGTTGGCCCCTTACAGCTCTCCTGCCCGTTCTCCAACTTTAGCAGCCATGCCCGACGCGTTTCGAGGCCACTCTGCCTCTTCATCATGGGGTCTTTACACAGAAGCATCCACAACTCACCCCTGAATTCATCATCATTTTATTGAATTTCACCGCCCTAAGTGGGCGTGGCCCACCATGCTCACCAAATAGCATGATGGTTCACGTAGTCCGTAAAGGTAAGTTCAGAATTATAGTCCTTAAGTAGGTTACATGCTTCTGTGTATGATTAAGAGTCTATTTACACTCCTTTAGTAGGACGGGAATCAGGGCTGAAGAGCTGTTACATATCACCTTGGAACATCGTGCCGCACGGCGGAGATCGTTCTTCGCCACAGCCTTTCCACATTGCAGCGGTTCTTTCCACAACGCAGAAATGGTGCTCCTCCCCACGGCCAAGGCCAGCCGTGTAATTATGTGATCCACCAATACGCTCTTGAGCTTCGAGAGGGCACACGACGACATCCCTGCTATCCAGCTTGTTGGCCCCTTACAGCTCTCCTGCCCGTTCTCCAACTTTAGCTGCTTGCCCGACTCTCGAAGCTCAAGAGCGTATTGGTGGATCATATATATATATATATATATATATATACATGTATGTATGTATATATATATATTCACTGAAAAAACCTTAGGTTTTAGGGACAGTTATAGTTAGTTGGACATTGCACTCGTACAAAACCCGTGAAATTCCCCCGTTATAGTTAGTTCAGCTAACTATAACTCGCGCCCCCGCAATGCACTGCTGATGACGTCACATATTACATCACTCATGACAGGGTCAGTGACATCACTGATGACATCACTGATGACATCTCAAATGACATCACTGATGACATCATGCAGTGACTGTGTGATTCTATGAAGTTTAAATATGTTTAATATATATGCCAAGGTGTATTGAATAATGAGTGGGTGTATAAGTGTCTGGATGGATGATTTAGTAGGTGCGTGACTGACTCTATAAGTGAGTGATTAAACGTATCTTACTAAATGCATGGGTTAGTGACTAAACTGTGTGAATGTCTTTATCCGTCTGTCTGTTGGTGTGTAAGTGGCTGCATGGGTTTGTAAATAGCTACATGAGTGTCTATATGAGTTATTGATTGGTTGTCTGAGTATCTGTATGGGTGCCTGAGTGTTTGTGTGGATGGGGTGTGTGTGACTGCACATAGATGTATCAGTGGGTGATTCACTGGGTGCATGGTTTCAAGAGTGCATCTGTTATGGACTGTATGGGTTGGTGAGTGTGTGTATGGGTGTGTTAGTGAGTGAATGTATATCTCAGTGGTACATGTGTGAGTAACTACATATGTGAAAGGCAGTATATATGTGTGTTGGAGTATATAAATGGGTATAAGTGAGAGTGTGTGATTGTGAGAGTGGCTGTATGGATGAGTGTGTACTTGTATTAGTGATTGTTTAAGAGCGTAAGAATGTGCTAGTATTTGTATGAGTAACTGAGCTGGTGTGTGTATAACTGTATAGGTGAGTAAATGGCAGTGTGATTAATTATTTGTATGACTGACTAGGTGTGTGAGTACCTCTATGGATGAGTGGCGGTGTGTGAGTGTCTATGTAGGTGTATGAGTGCATATGATAGTCCTGTACTGAGTGACCGTAAGTATGAGTGACTGTACAGGTGAGTGAGTGGATGTGTGTGTAGACCTAAGAATCAGTGAGTGGGTATGTAGTTATTGGTGTTGGAGTGTCTATGGTTTTGAGAATGGCAGTCTGTAATTTAGAGTGGGTGTATCAAAAGTTATATTAGGGTGTGAGAAGATGCATGAAATTATCACATGGATGATGTCATGGATGATGTCATCAGTGATGTCATTTGAGATGTCATCAGTGATGTCACTGACCATGTCATGAGTGATGTAATATGTGACGTCATCAGCAGTGCATTGCGGGGGCGCGAGTTATAGTTAGCTGAACTAACTATCACAGGGGAATTTCACGGGTTTTGTACGAGTGCAATGTCCAACTAACTATAACTGTCCCTAAAACCTATGGTTTTTTCAGTGAATTTCTAAGGTTTTTAAATGCTAATTTCTAACTATAACGTGCCTGAAACCTATGGTTTTTTCAGTGAATTTCAAAGGTTTTTTAAATGCTAATTCCTAACTATAACATGTCAGAAACCTATGGTTTTTTTCAGTGAATTTCAAAGGTTTTGTAAATGACAATTTTTAAATGTATTAATTGTTATATTTATTTTTTTGATACTGATTTACTACATTTTTTTAGACTATTTATTTTTAGATATTTTATTTTTTAAATTACATTGTAATTACATTATACATTACATTACAAAATATACTTTCTCAGAATGAATGACTTTAGTTTAAATACTTTGCAAATAGGCAATAGACTTTTAAGTACAGTAGTTACAGTTGTTGCAATGGGCAACACAATTTCAAACACAATGCAACATTGAGCTCAATGTGAATTTCTAGTTAAATGCAATTAGTTACTTTATGGATTACTTTTCTAACCACAGGACTGGATCCTGGTTTCAGTCCTGGGACATCTCCTGTAAACAGTTGAGTAAAAGCGTTTTGGTTACAGTAGTGATTTTTAAGGAATATTATTGTATTTTAAAAGTTGACAAACTTTTTCACATAGAATCACCAATGTTATCCTATGGGAGGAAATTCACTTAGCAGGTAAGTAGTGTTATCGTTACTTTTTCTTACTCAGTGGTGGATCCTGGATCCAGCACTGGTGCATCTCCTGTAAACAGTTGAAAGAATGCGTTTAAGTCATACAGGCGATTTTTAAGGAATATTTGTAGTTTGTGAAAATCAACACTTTGAAACTTTTCTGCTGAAAACCAGACAATGGATTCCTATGGAAGGAAATACAAGTTACTGGTAAGTACGTTTAGAATTACTTTTCACGGTCAGTGCTGGGCTAAAAGATGCAGCACTGGGTTCTCTCCTGATAACAGGTGAGTAAATTGGAATTCGTAGTTCGGCTGATTTTAGAGGAATATTATAAAGTTCCAAAACTCCACACTTAGAAGAATTTCCAAGTGAAACCAGTCAATGTTACCCTATGGAAGGAAATTCAAGTTACTGGTAAGTACGGTTAAAATTACTTTTCAGGATCAGTACTGGGCTCGAAGATGCAGCACTGAGGTCTCTCCTGATAACAGGTGAGTAAATCGGAATTCGTAGTTCTGCTGATTTTAGAGGAATATTTGTATGTTTCAAAAATCGACACTTAGAAACTTTTTCAGCAAAAAGCAGGCAATGATATCCTATGGAAGGAAATTCAAGTTACTGATAAGTACGGTTAAAATAACTTTTCAGGATCAGTACTGGGCTCGAAGATGCAGCACTGAGGTCTCTCCTGATAACAGGTGAGTAAATCGGAATTCGTATTTCGGCTGATTTTAGAGGAATATTATAAAGTTCCAAAACTCCACACTTAGAAGAATTTCCAAGTGAAACCAGTGAATGTTAGCCTATGGAAGGAAATTCAAGTTACTGGTAAGTACGGTTAAAATTACTTTTCAGGATCAGTACTGGGCTCAAAGATGCAGCACTGAGGTCTCTCCTGATAACAGGTGAGTAAATCGGAATTCGTATTTCGGCTGATTTTAGAGGAATATTATAAAGTTCCAAAACTCCACACTTAGAAGAATTTCCAAGTGAAACCAGTGAATGTTAGCCTATGGAAGGAAATTCAAGTTACTGGTAAGTACGGTTAAAATTACTTTTCAGGATCAGTACTGGGCTCAAAGATGCAGCACTGAGGTCTCTCCTGATAACAGGTGAGTAAATAGGAATTCGTAGTTCGGCTGATTTTAGAGGAATATTTGCACAATGGTGAAGGAAGGGGTGGGGCCTGAGGTGACATGTCTGCAAACACGCCCTGTGGCGCGTTTTAAGTTGGAGAATTAATTCCTCCTCAATCCCGAGGGTCCCTAGGGGCCAACTAGCCCACCAGATACCTCCAGTATGCGCCAGAGAGCTGCTTTGCAGAGAGGTGTTCAGAGGCCACGCCCCTTTTACAACACTCTGCAACGCAGCTCCGTGGCGCTCACTGGAGGTACCTGGTGGGCTAGTTGGCCCTCAGGACCCTCAGGATTGAAGGGGATTTAATTCCCCATCTTAAAACGCGCCACGGGGCCTGTTTGCACACATGTCACCTGAAGCCCCGCCCCCTCCCTTCACCACTGTGCAAACGCGCCCCGTGGCGCGTTTTAAGTTGGGGGATTAAGTCCCCTTGAATCCTGAGGGTCCCTGGAGGCCAACTAGCACACCATGTAGCTCCAAAAAGCGCCACAGAGCTGCGTTGCACAGAGGTGTAAAAAGGGGTGTGGCCTCTGTACACCTCTCTGCAACGCAGCCCCTGGCGCATACTGGAGATTCCCGGTGGGCTAGTTAGCCCCCAGGGACCCCCAGTATTCAAGGGGAATTACTTCCCCTTCTTACAACTCGCCAGGGGGCGCGTTTACATAGTGCTGCAGGGAGGGGGCAGGGCCTCCGGCACAATGCCGTTTTTTTGTTTTGTTTTTTTTTTGTTTTTTTTTATGGGAGGGGGGCTGCGTGGCCCCCCTTTCCTCGTCCACTTTTGTCCCCGGGGACCCCATCCCCCGGGGCCTGAGGCTGTTCTTTTATTTTTTTTATTTATTTTTTAAAAACGGGAAGGGGGTTGCGTGGCCCCCCTTCCCTGGGCCTGTATTTTCCCCGGGGACCCCATCCCCCGGGGCATGCCCTCTTTTTTTTTTTAAATAAATATTTGGAGGGGGGCTGCGTGGCCCCCCTCCTCAGGCCATTAAAAGCCCCGGGGACCCCATCCCCCGGGGCCGGCCTTTGCATCCTTTTAAAAAAAATTTAAAATTCCTTTTTTGGGGAGGGGGGCTGCATGGGCCCCCACCCGGGCCACTAATGGCCCCGGGGACCCCATCCCCCGGGGCCTGGCCACTTGTTGGGGACCAAGGGGGGTCCCCAATCCCCGCACGGTCCCGCCGGCTCCCCGCGTCCTGCGGGAGCCGGCATTGCTTTCCATAAGGGGAGCTGCTGACATGCAGCTCCCCAAGTGGAAAGCAATCTGCTTGCTTCATTGAAGCGAGAGCAGGTTTCCTGCTCTCGCTTCAATGAAGCAGCAGTTTGCAGTGACAGGACGGGAGCCGCGAGGCTCCCGTCCTGTCACTGCAAACTACAGTGTCCCGGGGGTAGGCACCCCGGGACACTGCAGGAGCCGGCCCTGGGGGTGGTGGTCCCCAGGGCCATCAAGGGCTCCAGGAGGGGGCCGCGCGGCCCCCTCCCCACTTCTGCAAAGCCCCGGGGAGGTGGTGGTCCCCGGGCTTCGGGTCCGAAACGGACCCCCATTTTAGCATTTTAGTGCCCCGGGGACGTGGCGGTCCCCGGGGCGTGTGGGGGCTGGAGCCCCCACACAGGTATTTCAAATGCACCATTTTTATTAGAAAGCCCCGGGGGGTGGCGGTCCCCCCCATTAACTATAAACCAACCCCCCCGCATGCTCCCGGGACTTGGCCCACCCGGGGGCAAAATAGCTTCGAAGCGCGGGAGACGCGCTTCAATTTTTTTTTTTACGGCGGGATCCGCGCACCCTAAGCGCATCCCGCCGATTTTTTTTTTTTTTTTAAATGCTTTTTTCTGCCCAGGGGTCCTTGTGGGACCCCTGAGCAGACCTAGGGGGTCAGGGTGTTTCTACCCTGCCCCCTTTGTGCGTTATGCGTCTTGTGATTTTTTTTTTATCGGCGGGATCCGCGCACCCTAAGCGCATCGCGCCGATTTAAAAAAAATGCTTTTTCTACCCAGGGGTCCTTGTGGGACCCTCTGAGCAGACCTAGGGGTCAGGGTGTTTCTACCCTGCCCCCTTTGTGCGTTTTGCGCACTTGTTTCTCTGCCTCGTTCTACCGAGGGACAAAATGGCTGCCAACACTTCCTGATTTGGAGTGTTGACAGCCAATTAGCATGCAGCTCGTGATAGGGAGGGTGCGCGAATCCGACGCGGCCATAGATATATATGTGATTTTCCTTTTGATTTTCTCAGCAACTACTGAACGGATTTACACCATTTAACAAAAAGGGTTCTTTCTGAACCAAGAACTACCTCTTTGCCAAATTTGGTGTAATTCCGTTCAGCAGTTCGGGCTGTAGCAGTGGCTAAAGTTTCCTATGGGAAAATGAATGGGGAAAACACGTTTTGGGACCCCCCTTTTTTCTCGGCCCCCGCTTGACGAATCACCCCGAACCTTTCAGGGTAGGAGCGGACCGGAGCGGGCCATAAAGTTTGAAAATTTCGCGAAGATTCGTCAACTGACGCAAGAGTTATTTCAAATAGAATGTTGCGGATTTCCTATGGAAAATAGGTCCTAACTATAACTATCTACTGGCGACCGCCAGTAGATAATATAAAACTAATTTAAAGTACAACAACACTTGAAAGCCACAGTTTTTTTTAATGCATCTTAAATCTACCTATACTACCTTCCTTTCTGCATCTATATACCTTCCATGTACTTATGGATCTATATCTTTATTACTTTTGGATCTATATATTTATTACTTTTACTCATTTATTAAATTTCTTCTAATTCAGCATATCCAATGCGCAACCCTATTCTTCACCCTAAACCGCTCTCAAGATATCCTCTACCTCAACTCTCTCACTCATCTCAAACCTTTTTCTACTACCCTTTCCAATGCACTACCCTATTTCTCACCCTATATCTCTATCAATATATCCATCACCTCCACTCTCTCATTCATCTCAAACCCCATACCACTAGTATGATCCCCAAAATAACCCTCTTGAGACTCTTCCCTACTCCTCCCCTCCTTGCATTAAATCTCATGCCTCTTGTTACTATTCCGATCACGCAAAACAAGCCTTTCTAAACCCTCCCTCTGACTCTTCCCCCTCTACCTCCCTTTTACTCATCCTCCTCCACCTGCCTTTCACTCATCCCAAGCCTCCTCCTACTGCTATGAGCTCCAAAACAAACAAACAAACAAAAAAACTAATTCTAAATCCTTCCCTTCTATCCCTCCACTATCCTTTTCAATCCAAATAACAGACTAACATATTCACCACTCAAATTAATTTCATATTTCACTATACTAATTCACCACTAATGCTTTATGGGTTCCGGAGTAGCGTGCTACTCGCCAAAAAAGCACTTCAACACCTCATCAGGGGTAGCATGCTCTATATAAATGCAAACCTTTTTACCTCCTGTAGCCCTTCGTTATCCTTCTCAATCCAAATAACTGACTAACATATTCACCACTCAAATTACTTTCATATTTTATTATATTAATTCACCACTAACACTGTATGGGTTCCAGAGCAGTGTGCTACTCACTGAAAAACCAGTTTAACACTCCATCAGGGGTAGCAAGCCTATATAAATGCAAACCTTGTTCCCTTCTCTATCCTTCCACTATCCTTCTCAATCAAAATAACTGACTAACATACCCACCACTCAAATTACTTTCATATTTACCACTAATCCTTTATGGGCTCCAGGGTAGCGTGCTACTCACCAAAAAGCGCTTAGGCGCCTCGTCAGGGGTAGTAAACGCTATATAAATGCAATTACAATACAATACAATACACTTAAAAAAACAGGAACGTGAAGGCTTGCGACAGTAGTGGTGAAAGTGCATTAATTACAGTTCAAGCCCTGTGACCACTGATTTCCACAGCGAGGAAGTGAACTAGCAGACCTGGACGCAAAAGAACATCTCTGCACAGATGCTGATAACAGCTTAGTGGCACTGGTTGCGATGCGTAACCAGTCAGCAGATATTGGTAAGCTAGATCTTGACCAATTGCATGTTACTGGAAAAGGCTTGAATTAGAAGTGATTTAAAGGGAAACATTAATTGGTCCTTGTCATTTTTGAGAAAACGCATAACAAGAGCGTGTATGGAAATGTTGAAAACAGCCTGATCATCACAGACGGTCACAAACCCTGGAGAACACCACTGTCATCACAACAATTTAATAAATATTTGCACTATTACACCAACTGCTATCCAGTAGGCAGTTACATCGAAAATATATACAGAAATAAGTGCTCATTATTTGGTTATAAAATAGTGGAAGAGTGACAAATAGTTGGTGCAGTATCACATTAAATTGAATTGTGTCAGGTTTGCAAAATACATAGGCTAGAGTATCAGAAGACAAACATGCTTCTTTATTGAAAGCTACAAGATCGTGATGGATGTACATGCAATTAAAATACTGGGACTTCTTCTAGACTGTACACTATGGGTCTTAACTACAAGCCCCTTGCGCCGCCAGTGTGTCACTTTTTATAATGCTCCGGTGGTGCAGAGTGCATACTCTGTTTACAAGGCCACGCAAAGCCACTTTGCATGGCTTTTCATGGCCTCGTAGATATGGTGTAAGGCAGCACAGAGCAAGTCGCTGCATTGCCTTACACTGCGCCAGTGATGCGTTCCATGGGAGTTGTGGTGAGTGCTCCCACGCAGCACCCATGGGTTTTGAACGTATTTCCAGATTTACAAGGATCTGTAAACTGGAAAAGCATCAAAACTGTACGCCTCTCCAGTGCAGGCGTAACAAGGAGAAATATGTTTACTTCTCCCCTTTTTTTTCTCTTTCTATGTGTGCTGTATTCTGCAGCACACATAGATAGAGGAAAACGCCTCCATGGATTGCTTTTGTGCAAACAATCCTGCCAACAGTGCAGACACAATGTACCATGGTGCAAGGGGGCATGCGTTGGCGCTAGGCACCATGTTGTGCACCGATGCTGGCTGAAAAGACAGGAAAGCACAGTAGCTCATAAATACGGTGCATTCCTGCCCTTTTGATTTGGCACAGGGCAGCGCAGCAAAAAGACTTGCGGCGCTGCCATACACCAAATCATTGTAAATGAGGCCCTTCGGGGCATATTTATGAGTGGCTTGCACCGCTAGAGCGTTACTTTTTTTGGTGTTCCCGTGGTGCAAGCCTCTCAATCATATTTATGCAGTGACGCGAAGCCACTTTGTGTGGCTTTGCATGGCCTCATAGATATGAAGTAAGAAAAAGCAGTGAAAGTCACTGTCTTGCCTTATTCTGCCTCAAGGAGGCGGTTTATGGGCTCCATTGTTTTCCCAAGCAACACCCATGGATTTTGACGATGCCCAGATTTACTTAATCACGTAAACCTGGGGCAGCACCAAAACTTTATGCCTCCCAGAGCAGATGTAACAAGAAATATTTTTATTTCGCCTTGTTTTTTCCTCTTTCCATGCATGCGGAATTCTGCAGCACACACAGAAAGAAGAAAACACATCTCAGGATGATTTTCGTGCAGGAAGGTACCCCTTCCTGCACAACAACAATCCTGCCTGCAATGGAGACACCCTCGTGCAAGGGTGCCTACATTGGTGCTAGGTAGCAAATTGTGTTCGCCAGCGCAGGGAGAAAGGACAGGAATGCACTGTGTTTCATAAATCCAGTGCATTCTTGCCCTTTCACATTGGCGTAGGGCAGCGCAGCAAGAAGACTTGCGGGGCTGACCTACACCAATTGCTCATAAATGAGGCCCTACATAAGGAGCAGCAGAATAACACAATTTGTGCTATTATTACTCATTACATGTTCTCCTTAGCATCTGTAGGATGAACGTGGACATTTTCTACTCACAGGTGGTGTAATTAAACAAATATTAATAATGAGAGAAAGATGGTTGGTCTCTAAACATACAGAATTGAGAGTGTAGTCATTAAAAGTGCTGCATTTACAATTTTCATAGACAGTAACTGTGGGGAGTACAATGAGTTTAATTTACATTGAAATCTGATTTTAGGAAGATAAAAACAAAGCTGCAACTATTTTACAAGGTAAGACAACATACATTGAAAGTGATATAGTGGAAATCGAAGTTTATTTGTAGGGGTGCATTATAATCACATGTGTAGGACACACCTGCATGTAATCCTTTGTTGTATTAATGTGTAGTGTTAGAATTTCGAAATGTAATAACATGAAACGTGATGTGTTTAGGCCATTGGAAAGTAACATGGAGAACTAACTTAAAAAGTGAATGTAACTAGCAGAAACATTAACGAAAAAGAATACTGTGTTCTGTAATTGACAATCATTCCTTTGTTAAATGTGTTTATTAATTTTGTCGTTTATATGTAGGTAGAAATATTAACTGAATGTGCCTTATTTTCCTATGCATTTTCATAAAGCTCACATGCCATTTTCTCATGTTAGCTGAACCTTGTGGGCCTGAAATGTATTTTTCACTGGAAGCTCTCGCTTTAGAATTAACAAGCTGAATTTCATGTGTGCATGGAATTGTTCCTTCTCACGTTTTGTGTTGCAGGTGAAAGAAGCGTTCTTATTAGCTAGAATAATGTCTTTGTTTTACTAGTCAGGCAAGGAGAGAAAACGTTACATCGCATGGGTTGAATTGATAAAGGAAGGCCATTGTCCTTCGCACAGGAGAAGGCTTGGGAACCCAGGGCAAATATATCTAGAAGAAGAATACCATTGTCCCATGGAAAACTAGCTTTAGGACAGTAGCCAGAGCGGATGGCGTGACCAGCAAAGGATCTTGGGAAAGTTCCTTTCAATATTGTGTTGTTGGGAGTATGGAAAGCGCCCGCTTCTCTTCCTGCCTTCAGAGAGAGAGCACCTTAGAACAAGCTCTGTCTCAATAGCTTTATGCTATCTCACCTATCAATGGTGGAGAGACTTCTTAGGAAGACTCCACATGCTGACACCTTTTATTTCTTTTCCTGAGGATGCTTAAGTAGGGGTGTCATCATAGCGTTAGAGTAAGGATAGATTAATGCTTTATACTTATCAACCCTCGATGCAGAGAAATTTGGACTCATTCTTTCTGATCCTCTGCATCTTATTTCTTGAATTTATTGTTTTACTTATGCTACATCGTCTCAACTGGATACGCAGATTTGGCTTTATGCTGATTCCAATGTATTTCTATACTCTCATTTTGAGGTGTTTTTATGTCCAGTTATGTTTGGCTTTGTAATAAACTAACTAACTTTACGTTACGTAGTGGTCTGGGATTACTATGTGTCCAGAGAAATTCCTGTTGAATCGATTAGCAACAATGACGAACTTTCTCCCTCAATATTTACATGCTGCTAAAAAGAACCATCAGTTTGTGATTCTAGAGTAGGTACAGAACTTATGGACCCAGCCCTTTCAAAAGTATTATATATATCACTATCTGAAACCCATAAAAATGGATGATTAGTGTTAGTCCTACAGCAACGTGTTCGTACCATTGAACATTACTAATCATAACAGGAGCCCAGTACTTTTAAGGAAATACAAATCACTGCATAGTAGCATCAAAATCAAATCGATTTATGATTGCAACACTATAGGTCTTTGGAGAAAACAAAGGACCTTTAGGTAAGAATATTGCAAAATATTGTTAAATATATCTTACCAATGGTGCAAGTATTCAAAGGTATTCAACATTATATATGGATATATATGTTTTTGAAAAGAAGATGTATGGCAGCTTGTTGGATCTATACAGATCAACAATGTTTTACTGAATTGCCCAGAGGACCTTGACAATCACACGGTTACTTCAATATCTTGAAAAGTGAAGTCTATTTTGCTTTAGAGAAATTTAAATTAGTGTTCCTTGGTGCACCAGTTTTGGTCCATGGGCCCATACCTTTAGATGTAATATGCATTCAAAGTCAGAGATCTCTTGACTAAAGCTTGCTTGCAAAGGGATATGCCTAAGGGATGTATCAAAGCACGGCAAGGGGAGAATAGCAGGAGGATACCAATAGGCAATAGTACATTGGATTATTTAGAGAAAGCGTTATGTGAATTGGACCAATTATTTTAGTATGTCAATATTTCCATTTAATACTGAGTGCACTGGAAAATACTGAAATTGCCCAAGAAGTAATGCTTATCAAGTAAGCAAAGCGAGTAAGCAAAATAAGATGGATGCACATGTGGAAAATAAATACAGTGGATCTCTCTTCCGTTGTGTTAATGTTGCAGATGGGTGGCATGACTAAGGGTGTGGTAGGGTCTGACTCCAGAACAATACCCATCCACAGAGAGATGTTCTGGAATCTGTGCCTGAAGGAGAATTTGCAAAGCAGCGAGAGCAAAGACATGGCTACTGCTCATTTAATACTTGAACGGTGGAGAACAGGTTCATATTCCCACCTCTAATTTAATAGTGAAACTGTAAATCTTTGCATTGTCATGCAAGGATTCTTTAATGCTTTTAAATGTCAATACATCTCATATGGGTGACTTGGGTATAATGGACAGATGCTGCTGAGATCAGCAGGGTCCCTTCACAATGTCCATGTGGCTCGCAGGATCCACTACATAGCAAGCCAGTCCAAATCATCAAATGGGAAATTCCAGTTTGAAAGTATGGAGCACCCAGGGATCCAAAGGGATGGTCTCCCAACTGATGGGAAAGTGGGAGACCATCTCCACTTCTGGAAGATGTGCGTGGGCAGGAGGATTAAAATTGGATTTGAAACAGCAGATTCAGAGGAAATACACCAAATTTGTTATGAAGGTGTAACTTTACTCAAGGATTTTGATTTTGCTGCTTTGTTGTAAATCCCTTTAGGAGTTTTTGGGAAATTAGTATTTTAAATAAATGGGGTTTGGTGGGTCATAAAGAGATTAAAAAGATATCAGGACTGTTAATTGATAGATGATCCCTCATACCAGTACTGCAGTTCTCCTCGGGCCCAAAATTTAAGAAGCACTGACAAAGCTAGTAGGTCTCACTACCCAAGAGCTATTGGCTTTGCCAATGTGTTTTAGCCATGTTTTAACCACAGCGTGGTTGCTGTTTAGCATGTCTAAATGTTACTGGCATAGAGCAGAGTAGTGTGGAGTGGAGTGTTGTAGACTGGAGTAGCACAGAGTGGAGTGTCGTGGAGTGGCGGGGAGTGTTGTGGAGTGCAGAAGAGTGACTTGGAGTAGTGTGTTGTGTCATAGAGTGTGGTGGAGTAACGTAGAGAGTCATGGAATGGCATAGAGTAGAGTGGCATAAAGTGTTGGGGAGCATCATGAAGTGTCCTGGAGTGAGTAAGAGGAGTAGAGTGTTGTAGAGTGGAAGGGTGTGGAGTGGTTTGATTGGAGTAGAAAGTCATATTGTAGAGTGGAGTGGAGTAGAGTGGAGGGGCATTGAGTGGCATAGAGGGAGTTGCATACAGTGGAGTAGAGTGGCTTAGAGATTAATAGATTGTCTTGGAGTGGCATAGAGAGGAGTAGTGAAGTAGAGTGGAGTAGTGTGTCGTAGGGTAGAGTGGAGTAAAGTGGCATAAAGGGAGGCACATACAGTGGAGTAGTGGGGAGGAGAGTGACTTAGAGTGGCATAGACTGGAGTAGAGTGCCGTAGAGTGGATGGTTGTGGAGTGAAATAGAGTGGAAGGGGCGTACAGTGGGGTCGGACAGTGGAGGGGCATAGAGTGGAGAGACAAGGAGTGGTGTAAAGGGTTTTAGAGTGGCATAGAGTGGATTAAAGTGACATGGAGTGGAGTGGTGTAGCATAGAGTGGACCAAAGTGTCATAGAGCGGAGCGGCTTAGATTGGATTAAAGTGTCGGAGAGCGGAGTGTCGTAGAGTTGAGAGTTGTAGAGTGTTATGCCATAGAGTGTCATGACTTGTTGTAGAGTAGAGTGGAGGGGAATGGAATGGAGTGGAGTGGCGTAGAGTGGAGTGCTTAGAGTGGCATGGAGTGGAGTAGAGTTGTGTAGAGTGAAGTGGTGTAGAGTGGAGTGGGGTAGAGTGGAGTATGCATGGTGTGGTAGAACACTACCATTACAGACAACACATTTTCAATTGAAATGACCGTTACATTTACACAAACTTACAGTTTTACAGATAGAATAGAATAGAATAGAAGGATATTTGTATAGCGCATGGCTACCCGGAAGCATCCCAGCGCTGTGTGATCACTAGAGTAGAACCTAACCTCTAAGGAAATAGCCAGGTTTTGAGTTGTTTACGAAAAACTAAGTGGTTAGGTTGTTTGCGAAGATGCAGAGGCATGCTGTTCCACAGCTTAGAGGCGTTGTAAGAGAACTGTCGGCCTCCACTTCTGGCCTTCCTGACCCTTGGTACCGCTGCAAGGTACATCTCATCAGAGCGAAGGCTTCTATTGGCTTTGTAAGGATGAATCAGAGATTTAAGGATGGGAGGCCCATTTCCGCCTAGGGACTTATGGGCAACGCATAGGGCCTTGAAGTTGATTCTTTCCTGCACCGGTAGCCAATGAAGCGTGCGTAGGGCCGGTTTTGCAGAACCACGTTTCTCGGTTCCCGTAAGCAGTCTTGCAGCAGCGTTCTGCACGGTCTGTAATTTTGCGATAACATAGTTGGGGGCGGCAAGATAGAGGGCATTACCATAATCTATTCTAGATAAAATGAGCGCTCGGACCAAGATTTTTTGGGCTTGATCGGGTAGTAACGGCAGAACTTTGCGAATCATTCTTAGCAGGCCAAAACAGAGCGCAGTGGTTTTCCTGGCCTGAACTTTGAATGAGAGATCTTGGTCCAACCAGACGCCCAGACTCTTTATCTCAGTTTTCGGGGTGGGTGCTGAGCCCATGCAGGCTGGCCACATGGTATTGACTTTAAAGTTTAACTGGTTGCCCAGTATCATGAGCTCGGTTTTGTCATTGTTAAGTTTTAAGTGGGAAAGGCTCATCCACTTTGTTATTTCCTCCAGGCAGTGGTAGAGATCCGTGGATGTATGGTTGGTCTGGGTCAAGGCCACCACCAGCTGGGTGTCATCGGCATACGTGACTATCTGGATTCCGAAGGGGGCAACCGTCTCCGCCAGCGGCTGCATGTAAACGTTAAAAAGGGTTGGGCTTAAAGATGAGCCCTGTGGGACTCCGCACTTGAGTGGGGCAGGTTTGGACATGGCATCACCAGAGAACACCTGGAAGCACCTATCCTCCAGGAAGGATTGAAGCCATGATAGGACCTTGCCGGACACTCCTAAGTTCCTGAGACGGAGGGCCAGAGTCTGATGGTTCACGGTGTCGAAGTCCGCGCTTTTGTCGAGGAGAATTATGGCGGCTGTGCCTCCGACATCGAGAATCTTCCTTGCCTCCTCGACAACCGCCAGTAAGGCGGTCTCGGTGCCTTGGCGTGGGCGGAAACCCGTTTGTGAAGGGTGAAGCAGGTGGTTGGATTCCAGGAATGTGGAGAGAGTGTGGTTGACAATTTTCTCTGCAATTTTACCCATTGCCGGGAGGAGCGAAATAGGACGATAGTTGCCCAAGTCTGCCGAGTCCAGGTTAGGCTTTTTGAGCAGAGCCTTTACCATCGCTTTTTTCACTCGAGGGGGACAATCCCTAATGAGAGTGATGAGTTGATCAGACTGATCATAGTGGGAGCCACCGTAGACGCTGCCAACTTTAAAATGTTAAGAGGTGCCGGGTCCAATGGCGACCCTGATTTAACCTTGGTTAAGGTGGCTAGGAATGACTCCAGGGTCAATGGTGTAAAGGTCTCCAGATTGTGTATATTTCCAGGATGGCCCGTGGAGCTTGACTCAGGGGCGACGTTATCTTTTTGTGGGAGGTACTTGAGGATATTGTGAACCTTAGTGGCAAAGAATTCTGCCAGTTCATTGCAGCGGTCTCCTGAGGGGTCAGGTGCCGCCGGAGGGTCTGGGGCTTTAAGAAGTTTTTTTGCAATCAAAAAGGATTCTCTGGAGGAATTAGCTGCTTCGGCAATCTGTTCTGCATAATAGGCGGCTTGGGCCCGTTTTATTTCCGCCTTATAATTCCCGATGGCTATCCTGTAATCCTGTTTTTTCGCTGCGGAGAAATCTTTCCTCCATATCCTCTCTAGACGTTTGCATTTTTGTTTTAGCGACCGCAGTTCAGGGGAGAACCAGGTGGTCTTGTTGACGCCTGCCTTCTTCTGTATTAGTTTCTTTGGAAGCACTGAATTCAGTGATTCCTCGATCCAGATTGTGAACTGCTGGTAGTCTGGAATAGGATTAAGTTCCAGTTTAGGTTCGGTATTTTCTAAGACCTGGATCCACTCTTCCGGCTGGAGTTTAGACCAAGGTCGGACCAGTGTTCGAGTTGGGCGTGGGTGTAGTACAAGACTTGAAGGAGCCCAAACTGTGGAAATAAGAGAGTGATCCGACCATGGAATGGGGTTGGGGGCTTTAGCTTTAAGGTCCGTCAAGTTGGAAAAAATAGGATCCAGAAGGTGACCCTTGATGTGAGTTGCTTGGGAGACCTTCTGGTAAAGTTGACATGCCGCCAGGTCATGCGTAAGTTCGGTCGCTGATGATGCGGAGGGATCATCGAAGTGCAAATTAAAATCACCCAGGAGGGTAAAGTTAGCCGCGGCACTAGCCAGGGTCAAAGCAGTCTCCAGCAAGGATTTACCAAATTGGCCCATTGATCCAGGCGGGCGGTAGATAAGAATACCCGAAAATGATAGCGAGGGGGTAAATTCGATAGCAAAATGAATATTCTCACAGTCTAGCAGTGGACTCTCTAGTAGTCTACAGATCAGATGGTCTTTGTATATTATGGCAACCCCACCGCCCATTCCGGACATTCTGTCTTTCCTCTGGATTAAATATCCAGGGGGGAGTGCTTGGACAATGTCTGGTTCTGAGCTGGGGTTAAGCCATGTCTCCGTGAGAAACAGAACCTCTGGCCCAAGATCTTCTAGCAACGTGAAGATCTCGGCAGAGTGCTTGGGCAGGGATCTACAATTAAGCATAAGAAGCTGATAGGTGGGTCCTATTGGGATCGCGGGCGGGACCGATGGGACGAGTCTGAAGTTACAGTATCGGCACCTGTTATGACGCTCCTCCAAGGAGATGGTGTGTATACAGCTGGATACTGAGTTTTTATTTAGCTGTTTTAGCACAGAGCTGGAATAGGAGAGCCTTTCTCGGGTCCCAGAAGCAGGGGTTCTGGCCCCTGGTCCCGGTCGGGCGCGGACGGGCACAGACGGGCTTGCCTTAGGCGCGCCTTTGGCGCGCCAGCGGCGCAGTCGTGCCTTCTGGTGTTTTATCGCGTTAGCTGTGCGTCGGGTTCAGCAACTGAAACGCTGACCCGGCGCCAACCCGGTGTATTACAGTCCCTGAACTTCCCTCACTTCCCCCGGAGCATTGAACGCAGCTCCACAGTCAATCAAGAACAGGTACGACTTAAAACAAATTCAGGTTTAAAAAGTGCAAATAGCAATTACAGTACGAATGAAGAGAGAGGCAGCCACCTCTTAAGACAATTATAAAAGGTTTTTAAAAGGTGCAAATAACAAATTACAGTGTGAATGAGGAGGGAGGCAGCAGCCTCTTAGCACGATTCAGAGTCAGATCACTCTAGTGATAATGATAAACGATAATGTGTGGCAATTCATCACCTATTGTATAGATTGTTTAAATCGCTTTAACATATTTGCTTCCACTTTAGAGTTACAAAGAATGTACTGCATTGGTGGTTTCCTAATTCTGATGTATTCAGAAAAATCTGCAGTTCATAAACTGACATATAAATTTTGTTGTGATAGGAAAATGCCTTCCTTTCACAATTCCAGCAACATTGTCACATAAATTCTCTCACTTTGAAGTCAGAGAAAGAAAATACCAAACTCTTACGGAATAGGGAGCCTAACATTTGACCTCTGTCTTCCAATGCACAGCAAATGTGACAAGATAAGAACAAAATTTAAAGGCCTGTTTACAGAAAGCGAGCACTCATGGAAGAATATGAGGAGCCAGACAAACAGGCTATGCTCCACGCGAGGGCATAACTCAAGCTGTACAGCCTAAAACAAATAAAGCCGCAAATAGAAAGCAAGCAACTGTGAGTTACAAAACACAAAGCCAATTGTAAGCAATCGGCCAAATGCATTCCCAGGGAAGTTTTCAGAATGTTCACAATACGTTTTTAGCAAACCACACAACTGCACTGTCTGGTAGGCTTCGACCTAAAAACTTCTTAGATCTGATTGACCAACGGAGCATTTGTTCGGATCAGCCAGTTCGGTACCACATGTTACATCACCAGTTAGGTAAGAGTACAAAGACATGGTACAAGAAGAACATGGAGACCAGGACAATGCAGAATACAGAGTTACACCTCTAGACCTACAACTCCCAGACTCACTCATGCAGCCCCTGCCACAGTAGAGACACCTCTCATGAGTCCACTTCTGGGTTGTCAGTGGCAGACAGAATATTTAAAACCACACATTTGCAAGGGCAAGCTGTCTAACAAAATTAGTTGTTGTGACTGTTTCAACACTCGTCATAGTTTATATATGGCTTTTTCGCTCCCTCATCTTTATTTTTATCCCTATTTAGTTCCCTCATTCCCCTTGATTTTCCTGATTTGAAGCTTACCTCTTACTTGCATTTCACAATCGTGTGACAGTTGTCTTCCATCTACCAGGCTTATTCTTTCCGGGTGCTGCAGCCGCAATCCATCAATGTTCAGTTCCTGAGCTGGAATCCTGGTATGCCCAGGGAGTAGTTAAAGCTCATCTACTTCTCACACCAGGTAAGTCCATATGCACATCCTCTGTGTTTATGTTATGCTTTCCCTCTTTGCTTGCCCCTTCACTGGTGTGAGCCCTCTCGCCTATAGGTGGAGACTTGGTCCGCTCTTGCTTGTGATAAAAGGCCTGGTGCTGTGTGTAATCCAGTCTGGATTTTCGAATAACCAGCCTACAGGAGCGTGTCTCTCCTAACTACTTTTTCCCTAAGCCTGGTCCTCTTTACAACCTTTGACATTTTACCAGAGGGGTAATATTTTACTATACATCCACATATCAAAGCTCTGAAGTCGTGACATCATGGATCTAAATAAGGATCTGCAGTACACAGAAATCCAATTGGTTAATCACAACACTGGGAGAAAATGTTGTGGCTGACATTACAAGATATATGGACTCCGTCCTTACATCCTGAAAGCAAAACAAAAGGGGCAAATAGGAGGACAGGGTGAGCACATCCTGACACTACATGCCCATGTGAGGGAAGTCTTTAGGACCCCGGCTGTGCACAAATATAAAAACCAAAGTTAATATTTTTCACAAGATTTGTGGCTCTTCAATGGCTTCTAGAACCCCTCTCACCACTATCATAGATCTGCATTGGTTCTGAAAGCTTCCCATACCTGATACCACAACACCAGGGTAACTTCACGGACTGTTGGTAGCCTATTGTGGGTCCGTAAACCAGGTCCCTCATACTATCCCCACCTTGATGATAGTCCAATTTAACTACCATTACCCATTCCCTACGTTGACCACACTACCGGTGACGTAACTACCTAGACTAGCAAGTGCTGCATGCGATCTCCTGCTCAGTTTTGGGATTTTTCAAAAGTAGATCAGAGCACTTTACGCTCCTATGATTATCCTTTCATATCTGATAGGCTTCGAGATAGAGCTGTAATCTCGTTTCTCTTTCTCATTCATAACGGTTTCCATTTAATATCGCCAGTCTAGGGGCATTTTAAGATTTAGCGGTACCCTTGCACACTGCTATTTTTCACTCCTTTACTCACTTAGGAAAATAGCAGCATTTGTGCTGAATCCATTTGATGGTTAATTCCAGTGCTTCCACTGATGCCCACTCCGCTCCAACATGGCGCTCATTTGTTGACCCACTAGGAGTTAGTAAGCGGTCTAGAGTCGCGACGACTGCTTTCCTTACTGTTTCTGCAGCCTCGTCCTCACTCGAGCAGTAGCCGAGCCCGGGGTACGTTGCACGTGAGTATACGGTTAACCTGATTTAATTCCTCATCCTGATTTAACTCCTCATCCTCGGTTTGCCGGGCAATCACCATCTAGGCACTCGGTTTTTAACGTCTCTGCTCATTTATGTCTTTCTTTCCCATGCGGAATGACGCTTTTGAAGCCCGACTCCCCTACTGTCTGTGGAGCTACAGCCCACTTTCTCAGCGGTAAGAGTGCATGATTATTGAGAATATCCATGATACCTACCTATATTGTATCCCAGAACTGCTCATGAGGGAGCCTATAGACTTTATGATACACTCTGGGCTTTACCTCGTGGTTAGATGTGGTAATTTATGTGAGATTATGCTTGCATTACCCGCAAGATGATATGCTTTCCACTACTGTTTTTCATTATATCCACGAGGTACTATCCTCTGTATGTGGCTAGACATACGCACTGCATGCGTGTACATATTCACCAACTAAAAGATGTCGCTTGATGCTATCTTTGTTTTTCTCCCTTTTTGGCCCCTCCAGGTCAGTTCATATATCAATTGTCTTGAGGTATACTATATACTGCTAATGAGCTGGGGTAAGGTATGGCTTTAGGAAATATATGTACTGCTGACCAACATACCCTTGAGTAGTTGAGTTTGCACCTTTCACGATCCTGACGAATTGCAGCGATCATCTTTGTGACACATAAAAGGCAAGAAACATGTTGACCTTCACCTGTGTTTAGAGCCAACTTGGACCGTAGTATCCAGCGTTGGCCTATACCTGCTTTTAGTATAAGTGAGGGATCCATACATTAAATTACCTCTCTGTGATTTCCTCTAGTTATTTTTAGATTCACAACACCCCATTCTACTCACTCACAGCACTTCCACACAGCACCTCACACTTCACGTTGGAAGCTTAAAAAGAACTCTGCAAAGAGCCCCCCTGCGGGGCCCGTTGGGCATTGCAGCGCCGGCCCAAAGAGGAGCTACCCGATGATGAAGCATGACACCCCTGGGGGTGTGTGAGGGCTCTTTCACCTTATGGATCAGATCCCCTGACTTGATTCATCAGGCACTTCCGACCTTGCGTCCCCTTTACCTTCTCTTTCCATAGGAACTGCACACCCCTGTGTATACCTGTATCTCTGGGGGCTTGTGTGCTAGACCTTTATCTGCCCTATGTCCCTCTTTTTGTAGGTTGATTAAAAAACAACAATAACCATGCCTAAATCATTCCTTCCACAAAGCTCAGTCATCGCAACTGGTTGCTCAAAATTTGAAATGCTTTCTACCAAAGATAGAAGTTGATGCCATTTCATTCTACAGATGCCAATCCATGTGGTTGCCACATTAGACAACCCCATATCCTTGTCAATGCTACAAGATCTTGCATATTGACAAGCCAAGTGGACAAAGAATGAACAACTAATCACCAACCATGAACCATGGTGGATTCCCATTGAACCATAGGAAGGCGCTGCAGAAAGAGAAGACCTCACTAAGAAGCAGTGATTTGAATAGAAAGAAGGGGATTGTATTAAGGTAATTCAATTTTGATTGGCTATGGTCTGTGAAGTAGAACAAAATATTAGCCAACACATAAAGGTACAGTGAAATGTAATCAATAGGTTGGGGTTGTGCCTTGCAGAAAAAAACAGCTTCACCTTCACAGCTTTGCTAGTGGACACCATGCACTGCAAACCATGGTCTTTGCAGTAATTGGCTAAAACTGAGAAGGTGATACCAAGGACTACCAATGATTTTAAAGTCATATCTCCTGAATAAGCAGGCCATGCATGATGACCGTTTGACCTGTCTAGAAACTGGGAACCTGTTCTGATCTGTTAACATTAGAAACTGGTGCACAGATAATGATAATAAATTCATGGCAAGTTCAACCAGTGCCTTTGTTTGCAACAAAAAAGTCAAAAAACTTACCTCGAATACAGTATTGCAGTCTAATTCTGGAGATTCATGTGAGTGTAGCATACTATAATAAAGATGAGATGAACTCACAGACTAGATGATAGGATATGTGTGGTTTAATGTGTTTATCAAAGGGTTTATTGGAAAATGTCCAAGATTTTCTGGAAAGTGCTAAAAAATGTGTAGTTTGAAAAATAGGTTTGTTTTATGTAAGCGATTGATTGTCTTACATTACTGTCAGGGATATATGATGTATTTTCAAGGTTAAAGATCTTTAAGTGACAAATTAATAGGATGTTGGATGATGAAAACTAATTAAAGGGTGTTTTCATAGTAAAAACTATAATTTTGACTACTGCAAATTTAAATTGCTCTTTATTGTATTTTCTGTTTTGGAAAATGTGGAACTACAGAAAACTTTAACAAAAACATGTTGTCCATTGTCTTATCAATTATCTATATATTCTTGTTGGCATCTATTTATATCTGCTTGTTTAGTATATGTAACTGGTACATCCCTAAGCTCTAATGTGATACATGGCCTGCCCCAGTACTCACTGAGATGTTTTTTTTTTGTTTATTACCCAATTGAAGCCCTATTTATCTAAACGCACAATCCATTTCTTACTCCTATTGCTTTTTCTGTCTGCAGGCCATTCTACCTTTTCACTGTACGTTTATATACTGTGCCTCATACGTGTGGTTTCTTTAATGAGTTTGCTCATCGGTTTTCGTTTCCACTGCCAGCATCAATGTATCCGAAGCATTGTGAGGTGAGCCTTGTCCCTGACGTTAATGTAGGTTCATAAAAGTAATCATCTCTGAATGTGCTCACTTATTTAAATCTTCTGACCAACTTTATATAGGTGGTATGGCCCTCGCCTTCCAGTTCATTGCCATTTTGGGCTTAGCTAGGATAGGTGCTAAATCAATAATTTTCCTTCCTTAGCGCAGATTATTTGTCCTAGGACGCATACTATTGGTGCATTTTCTAACTGTTTGCTTGTCATTTCTGGTTAAACCAGTAAATGTACTCGACAAGCAATGTTTCATTTTCTCACACTTACATACTGCATGTCAAAAATCATCCTGTGGCTTATCACACCGTGGACAAGTGCTCATAGCGCCATCTTACCTATTAATTTCGTCTGTAGATTGGCTTGGTGTCAATAATTAAATTTTCAAAATTTAAACCTATGGGTTTCTGGAGACATCCTATGTATACACAAGGAGATGATGGAAGGAGCACTGAAACGTTTCAGACACACCCCAGTCACAGATCTGATTAATCCATCATCGTTCTTTAGCTCACTTCGCCACCTCAGTTCAGACCCCGCTATATGCAAATCAGTCTTGACCCTGTGCCTCATAAGAACAGTCCAGCCCGAGCTGCCAAGCAGGTCTTCCCTGAACCGGAAACAAGCATCCTAGGACCGGTTTCGGGGTAACACCCCTTATCAGCCAGGTTAGCTTAAATATAGTGGCAAAGTGAGCAAGGGACCCACGTCTGGGCATACCCTACCAACTTAGGGCGAACAAAGCAAACACAAGGAGATGATGGACGGAGCGCTGAAACTTTTCAGACACTCACCCCCAGTCACAGATCTGGGTTGAACCCATCATCATTCTTTAGCTCACTTCACCACCTCAGTTCAGACCCAGCTATATGTAAATCAGTCTTGACCCTGTGCCTCATAGGAACAGTCCAGCCCGAGCTGCCAAGACAGGTCTTCTCTGAACCGGAAACAAGCATCCTGGGACCGGTTTCGTGGAAACACCCTTCATCAGCCAGGCTAGCTTGAATCCAGTGGCTGGGTCGGAACTGAGGTGGCGAAGTGAGCTAAAGAACGATGATGGATTCAACCCAGATCTGTGACTGGGGGTGAGTGTCTGAAAAGTTTCAGCGCTCCGTCCATCATCTCCTTGTGTTTGACATCCTATGTATGCTATTCAGAATCTATGAATTGTCTTTTCATTTCTCCTCCCATTTTAGCCTTAAAGTAATTAAATCTGTTGCTGAATGTAGGTAAAAACGTGTACTGTAATAGCATTATTGCGTGTCTGCCATTCTGGGGCATCAATATGAGCAGTAAAGTTTTCGATTTAGATGGTTTGTTTGCCTCTTCAGCCCATGTCAGTATTGCAACCTTCAAAACTATTCAGTCCCTTTGTGATATGCATCCCTCACTGCCTCAAAGGCGCTGAGAGCTCTATCCCCTGACAGCCCACTACCATGAATCCTACCACATGCCATTGTGGTAAAGCCCTCTTGGGCATACTTTGGTTCTCCTTTTAGTTTTACAATCTACACATTTTTGCAGGCTTCCTCTTAGCCCTGTTACCTTTTACATATTTTATTTCTGCAATATGGTCCTAAGTAATGCTGCACATGTTGCTTGATTTCAGATAGCCTTTCATGCGGCACAATCAGTACACTTTGTTCAAGGCTAGGAACATAGAATGAGATATTCTAGTACATACGTTGTCCGCTCGGTGACAGCTTCTAACATCTAGACACATTATTGCATCAGAGTTTTACCTCTAACACAGTGGTTTTATTATATAAACAGGGCACTATCCTTTAGTGGGTTAGAGGGGACACTCCAGCCACAACTGTCCTAGGACGACTGTCGTGGTTGACACATAGCCCTGCTAATGCTGATCTTCCATGCTGATCCTGCAGAGAGGGATTGCCAATCCAACTCCAGACCAAGTCATCCAAGGTATGGGGTCTCATGCTATCCTCAGAGATCGGGCAGAAGGGTGCACCCAGTATGCTCTCAGAGTAGGGGTAGTGTGAGGTAGGGATACATAGATATTTAGAAATCGGACTGCCATGGTTGTATTGTGCATTCCCTTCACCATGTTCATAATGGTGGTTATTCTGCTTTGTTTCATCTGCCTAATAATCGCAGCTCATTCCTTCTATGCAAGAAAGACTATGATTGTTTCAATAAATATATTGAAAACTCTATTCATATCTTTCTGGTGCTTTATCAAGGGCATGCCTTGGGGATCAGAGTGTCATGTTTGTGTTTATCAAATCATTTGTTACCCTGGTCAGTTTAGAAGTTCGGGTGAGGCACTGTGAGCTAGCTAGGGATTAGGGCAGCAGTTCTGATGCTGTAGATGGACTCAGTCCCTGTGTTCTGGCATCCTGTTGTCCTAATACGCAATCCTACATTTTCTAGTGGGAACTGTATATCACCACAGGCATCTAACTTGTCTATGAGCTACCTCTTCAAATCTGGAGAGCACCACAATGGGCTATCTAGAACATACAGTAATTCTTTCCCCAACTTCTTATAATATTTAAGCCACCAATGCCTAGCAATATCTAGAAGTCTCAGCAGCGGCGGTTTCTGAATGAGGGCATCGGGGCTCTTTAACCCCCCAGAGTCAGCCATTGCAAACGTAAATACAAAGTATTATTTATCTGGTTAAAAAAAAGAAATACTCCCACCTCTTGGTTGGGGCCTGTTGTTATGGTGACTGTGATGAGTCACGTGACACACTGGCAGTGATGCCTCGACATCAGGCTGATGCATTGCATTCCCTATGTACTTGCCCTGAGCCAATAGTATTTGCTGGGCTGACAAGCTCACAGCCCTGAGGTCTGTGAGGTCATCAGCCCAGCAAAGACATAGCCTCGAAGACCAGTCTTCACCCCCTAATGACGTGAGAGTAAAGTTAGCCCCGGGCGCTTCAGGCTGAAGCCCTGTAGTGCTAGGGGCTTCACGTCAGTCAGGGAGTGGAAAGGATGGTCACCCCACCCTTTCCCAACTCGTCACAGGGGGTGGGTCTATCCCTGTGACGAGTTGGGAAAGGGTGGGGTGAGGCTGAAGGCAGGCAGGAAGCTGAAAAATTGATTCTGCGCAGTTTGTCTTCAAGACTATTGAAGGCTCACTGCACAGACTCAAGGTGTGCTTCCCGCGCTGCTAGTTGCAGGCCCGTGTCCTGTGTAGATGCTATGATTTGCAGCTCCAGTGTCTGCCAGGAGCTGAGGACGAAGAAGACAAGTGGATGCGCACCCTCAGGTGCGTGTTGGCATCAACAGCATCCCTGATCGGACTGTTCATCACCAAGATAACAAAGAGAACAGTGACAGAAAGAGACAGCACAGTCAAGTTAATGGAAGACAGTTTAGCGACTCAACAGGCAAGAAAAAGGTTGCATATCTTCTTTTGCCTCTAATTATTTTGTACTGTGTATGCACGCCCTTGCTAGTGCATCCTCACTGCTGCCCACGCAAGAAATAGGGGCTCAGAGTATGGCTATTGTGGGCTCTTTGCCTCTCTTCTTCCCCACCTAAAAATCTGGTGCACTGCGATGCGATCAGCAAGCGCATTCACCTCTTTGTGTTCTAAACCAGGGAGCTTAAAAGTAGGACTGGGCCCCTTGTTTCAAGTCACTGTAGAAAGTTAAAGACTTGAAGGACCAGTCATCAGGTGTTATTAGAGAACAGAAATATGCAGGCTACACCAAAAACACACAAGTGATAATAACTAAATGTGTGAAAATAATGCATTAGAGGACTGAAAAATAGAACACATTCGATTCTTGCTGCACCTTTTAAAATTATTTAAAACACTTCAGGACAACTTGTATGATGCCAATGTGGGCATATTTCAGTGTCTGCAGACTTGATTTTCGGAGAGCCTGCTGCTTATTGTCATTACAAACATTTGCATGTCTTTGGGGTCAGGGTACACCGGGGTGCTTCATAACTTGCAGATTGAACGCTAAAAAAATGGGATACATTTAAGTTCAAATTAAGACTAATAATATCATCTGTACTTGCAGACATTTTATGACAAAGATAGATACGTGGCTGATTTGATCAAGCAAGGTATAGAATGTCTGGAGAGATGTATTGTTCACATACTTAGTTTTCTTTCTATGTAGTTTGTAGCCTGACATCTGGCATCTAACATCTAGCCAAATTATGCTGCCTGTTCCATTGGAAATAGAGCATTGGCCATAACTCCATGTGCACCACACTTCTAGAGCTGTATACTTGTGTTTATCCTGTAGTAATTTCCATATCTGTGCTTCTGGATGGCTTCCGCACACCCACGGGGTGCTGCCAGAGTTGTGTATCCCCGGCCTCCTAGAGCTCCTGACAGGCCTACATACTCCTGTGTACCTTCTCCATTCTAAGATTTGTTCAACTTGGAACCATTTCCAGAGTTGTGCTCCACAGTTCCCTGGAGCCATTTCAATACATGTGCTTCTGTGCACTCGCAGGACTACTGCTAGGCTGCACATTTCACCGTTCTTTGAGACCATTTCCACTGTTCTCCCACTGAAGTGCTGCAGAGCTGCATATTGCTTTGTACATTGGAACCATTTTAAGGACTGCATTAACAGATCAATTGGATGGAAAGGAGAAGATCTGTTTATGCTCCTGTACAGCTGCTGAGGCAGCTCCAGGGCTGTGTGATTTTGTAGACTCCAAAGTCGCATTTAGAGTGGTCTGCAGAATTGTTGCTGCACAAAGTACATCTCGTTTAATTTTGTTTTTGCCTTTTAAATGCTCTTAAAGCAGTTTGTTCCTTTATTGCTCCCACACCAAACCCATTCTCTTACAGTGCTATATGTACTCAGAGGGACAGGAAAGTCTGTAGAAGCATCGATTCCTACACAATTGCCTCTCATGACTCAATTGTTTTGTTTTCGTTACTTTATTTTTCTATCTTTTACATTTATAACCAAAGAAGAATGTATGGATTGTAAATATTATGTTACTTAATTTTTCACTCTGCGTTAACATTGCAAGGTGGGCCTGGCAGTGTAGCACTTGTAAAGGGCATCTTTTCAATGCCACTCTAAAAAGCCTATTATTTTGCACAGGTGCAAAAGGGATTTCAAAGGAAACCTCTAAACGGTTACGCTTTCCTCACCTATTGTCTCCTTCCTCCAGGATCATCCTCCAAACAAGGGTTCACTGTTTGGCACTCTTATCAATAATCCTTCCTCTTCCCATTACACTAAGGGTCTGTATGGCAGGAGCAGTCCTGCTACTCTTTCAGAATGAGTCAGATCTGCAAATCACGTGTGTTGACATCCAAGATTGGGTCTGATAGTGAGTCATTCCAGTATTGGCTTGAGAGAACCCGTGGTCTCCGAGAGATACCACCATAACATTGCATTAGAAAAACTAGCCTCCAACTGGATATGTGTCCAGTAAATAGAAGCTCCTGTGACCTCTCAGGATGGGCCTACTTGGGCAGTCAATTTTAGATAACAATGTGCCACACAGTATTGGTGTGTGGTGCCTTTACCCCATGACCTCCCGGGAAGAATCTCTCACTTGGTGGTCTACACTTCATGGTGCCTCAGTATGGTACTCATAGAAAACTTGTTTGGAAATATTCTGCAGAATGTGGTGCCCAAGGTGGAGACGCTTGCTCCATTGAGTCACCAGGTGACCCCTTCACTCCTGTGTTCCCAAAGGTGAAGCTTCTCCTAGAATCGGAGTTGAGGTGGATACTGCAATTTGTGGTGCCCATGTGTGTTTTGAAGGGTGAACACCTTGTTAATGGAACCTTCTAGAAGATGTATTGGGTTGTACACTACCTTCCATTTTATCTGAGAGTTTTCTTTAAAAATAACGTCAGGCTTGATTCCTCTCTCTACCTCCCCTTTTAGAATATGTGGTACTGTAGAGTGTACACTTTTTTTCGCGATGCTCCAATGTGAACTGCTCCCTCCATGGTTCTCCAGGTTTGTTATGTTCCATATAGGTACCCTAATATAGGCCCGGGTAACATCATACCCCTTCACCTACATTACCTCCCCTACACTACACTGTAACAAGCCTTTTAGGATTGAACCTTTACCTAGTTCTAGTCCTGGATGCAGAAGGAGGGTTTCTCCTAAACAATAGAGTACTATAACTCCATCAATAAACTCACGCAGTATGAATGAATATCCATAAGGGTTCTTAGAAACCAGGATGGGGCTACACCACCTTCCTCCCCATATCTACATACACGGTTCATCCCATACGTCATCCTCAAATCCAACAATGGCTAATACAAGCAACAAGGGACAAATACAGCACCTCTTGCTAGTGTTAGTTAGAGGGAACCGAGACTTCCCGGCCGACACACTGACCAGAGACGCTGAGGCTCCTGCATGCAGACGCTCCAGCTGACAGTGGTCTGAACATCCCTCGCGGGGTGTCCAACTCGTGACCAAGAAGGGCTCCTACATTCTCACACTTCAGGTAATGGGGTTCGACTAAATCCTAGAGGGATTCTTGGCTTCACACCTACTCACATGCTAGGTACACTTAGGTACATCTAGATAGGCATCGTAGGAGTACGCACTTTCTTTTATCATGAATTTTATATTCATGTATTTATTCATGCGTATTGCAAGATGGTAGAACTGTACTATCCATTTATATTCACTGTACTACTAATCATATATCTCTGCTACTGTCTAATGGTTGTTGCAGCTCATATATTCTACACAAGAATAATGACTGTTCAATAAACCCTTATGGAAACGCCCAGGCTGTTTATTCTGTGTATCTCTGAGACAAGATAAGTAAGCACGAGTGACTGAGCGAAAAGTAGTACATTGTTTCCACGATCCTGAGGGATCAGGGTTGTCATGTTCTGAGGTTGCCAGAAACTATTCTCTCCCCGATAAGAGGAGGCACTAGTGACACTGTGAGCTAGCTTACGCAAACAGGCTAACATTTCTCGGTGGGGGTGCTCAGAGTCAGTCTGCCACCAAACCCACAGTTTATGTTATCCGAACGCGCAGGTCCTGTATGGGTAATATAGGAACTACACGACAAGGAGGCCTCACAGAATAGGTATCTTGAGTGACATTGCACTCTGAAGCATCCTCTTAGGCCAGGTTTTGGGATAGACACTGAGCTCGGTTAGTTTCCGGGATGAACACTGTGCTCTGTGGGACTGTAGGGTAATTCTCTTAATGTTGTAATTGCATTGTCACAGGTTTGACCCTGTACTCCATAGTGCCATGTGATGGAACTCCTGGAGTAGGTGTTGTGGTAGAAATTGCTGTCAGTAGTGTTCCTGATTGAGTGCCTAGCTGTGTGGTGCCCAAGGGTGGGACAGCACAGTGCTCTATGGAGTCTCTGCAAGTGTTTGCAGAATTGGTGGCTTGACGAGCACTATTTCAAGAGGGTTCCAAGGTGGCTAATGGGATGCCAATCCTACCAGGAGCATCTTACTGGTGTCAGCACAGAAACTGGTTTCCTTGTGATATCATGGTGCCTTCCTAGAATGGGTGATAGTCTGGACCATGCAATTCTTGCAGTCGCAGAGCAGGCTTACTAAAATAAGTTTCTGGGTGAACACTCAGCTTCACTGTGTTCCAGGGTGACCACAGAGAACATGTCCCAATAAATACCATCTTCCTTGTGGCAACATGAGTTGACTTTGACAGGTGAAAGTATTGGACACACCACAGCCTCACTCATTGTCGGCCCCCTTTCTGCAGAGACAGTTTACAATTGCTTTAATAACTTTCTTGCTTTCTCAAATTTGCTTGAAAATTAACCATTTGCCCACATGTATTTCAAAAGTTTCACTGGAGGAGAACCCCCAGGACCACTTTATGGATGTGTGGCGTGCTTGCTCGCCAGAGGGTACTCATCCCAAACTTTTTCTCCCCACCACTTTCAAATGTCACCAGCCGCCACTGAGTTTCAGGTACGTGTAGATCTGTTTTCACCTATAATGGCCTCATGCAACCTGATGTCCCTCAGCTCCACTCTCTCTGGGTCATCACAGTCTCAGAACCATTGCATTGGTCATTGAAGTTGGGCAGCAAAGTAACAGGCCACAAAATTGGGACCACCCAGTCCTCCGTTATCTATGGGTCTTTTTATTTACCCCACTGTCAATGTTTTGCTTTGTGGACCCATACCAAAAAAAAAATAGGGTGTTCAGTTCTGTAAAATAATTCTTCTTTATTTTGATTGACAGGGCCGAAAACACTGTTGACCATTGTTAAACTGTAGTAGTAAGAAATATAGCAGCTGGTGCATTCACCATACAACTACATATTTTATAACACATGTCAGGAAATATTCAGCATGTGTAAGTTTCAGGTGATTTCAAGGTATTATGATGTAGTCGAGTTACAAACAGATGTGTCAGCACACCACCAAACATCCAGATACTCAGGGACCAGAAGATACACATCATCACTTACTCTTCAGTAAAGTGGAGGCAAGAGCACTATAACATTGTGTAAGTCACACCCAGGAATATGTGTCAGCACATTGTCATGCACCAAGACACCCGGGGACACAATTAGAGACCTGAAAAGGCACACAGTCACTGACTAAGTGTCAGTCCAATGGAGGCAAAGCCATTATGATGTAGTCAGAATAACAACAAGCACATGTGTCAGCACACAACCCCTCCACCTTACTCGTTGGGGCACACTCAGAGACCTGAACATGCTCATCGTTACCAACTCCTGTGGCCCACCGCTGCGCGCATTGCCAACACCTGTGGGAATCTGCAGCAGGTGGGTCGCAGTGCCTGCACAGAGGCATAACTGAAGGGTGAGAGTAATTGGGGTCAGGTGCCTCCAACAGGTGGAACACAGAGCCTGACCAGGGTCTTGTTCCCACTTTGCACTGCCAAAAGTCATGCAGGGCAAGGGCTGGGTGCCTGCGATTGGTGGAATGTAGAGTCTGGTTAGAGCTGAACCTCTCAGCCCACTCCTGCTGCATTCATGCGAATGCCATGCCCAGTGGTGGTCTCCTGTCTACAAGGGTTTCTGGAAGAACATCACCAGGTGCACACAGCCAAAGGCCATACATATCAAGGATAGTTATCTGTGGTGGATTGGATTCAGAACGTGTATGCAACCCAGGCCAGGCAGGCACCGACCCACAGATGCACAATTTTACTCTTCTCATGCATGTCACTTGCACTAACTCTCAGACGAACTCACTGACATACAAGACAAACAGCATACATTTTTACCTATTTTTAAACAATAAAAATTAGTAAAAAAAGAATCCATTTATATTTTTAAAGTGTTTGTGTTTTTTTCGGGGGATAAAAAGAAAAACACAACTGGAATAGTGGAATAAATACTTGGAATATAACAAAACAAACTTGATTCCTTCATGTTCGCACACTCTGTTCAACGGAGATCACCGTTCTACAGATAAGGCAGTGTGAGCCAAAAGTGGTGTAGCATGTATCACTCATCCCTATTCTATAGCTGGACATCATGCGGCAGTCTATCACCGCAATGCAGTGTTGATGCTGCCACTTTAGAGTCCCTCTTCATTTTGACTACATTAAATCGCCTTTGATAATAAGCGTTAAGATGCTTGTGCATCAATAACTTTCCAAATTAATATGACTCCGCCTTCCATGGCTGAATTTCTTGTAACATAGTGTGCATGTAATGTAGTCCGCCATCAGCTTTTTCTCTCCATCACGGATGGAAAAGAATTAACAAACAATAGACTTGTTGAAATGAAAATGTTTTCGTTACTTTGCCTGTGCATTGTTCTATGTAAGTTAGCATTCGCGGCACCTTTTTATGTTCAGCCGCCATTTTGAACCATGCTCGAAACTGCTTCTTGCCTCTTCAAGAAAATGGGTTGTGGAAAGTTTAATTTCTCCAAAGTTGGGCCTTGCTTTGCTAATGAATGCACTGTTCTTATTAGCGCATACCTTTCTCACTAGATAGAGGCCTTCTCCCACTAGTCTAGTGGCGGGCACAGACAGAACGACCTTGGGTAGGAGATGATGTATGCCCGGCCTCAGAATCTAAACCTATCCTTCTGTACTCCTTTGGTTAGCTGCATCTGCTTGGAAAATTCCATTCTTGGCGTGCCTTCATTGGTTCTGAAATGTACATAATGTATTGTTATGATTGCTGATGGCAGTCCCTCTCTGCAGCACTCCTAGAGACTGGGCAGACCGGGCTCCACTCGAGTGTATCTGAATAAACATATATTGGTTTGTATTCTCTACTGTCTGACCAACTCTTCATTGTATGGAAGGCTGAGTAGTGGTCGTAAGTGACCCGGGTGACCCTAATCGGGTCACTTCCTTCAGTTGGCGCCCGAACAGGCACCCCTTCGGGTGAGTGGCCCTTCCCCTTCCGCGGACGGGGGGGGAGGTCGAGGCGATTGTCGGGTCGGTAGGACGGACGGATCAGGGATCCCTGCATGAGAGAGTTCCTGTAACTCGCAGCTGCCCCATCTGTCCCGCCGGACGGTGCCTTGCCCAGTGGTCATCCCGACTGGGGTCCTGAATGGCAAAACCCTTGGAACTGACCGTTTGGTCTGAAAAGTCAGCAGTGGAGAATAACTTTGTTTTGACCTGCATACATCAGGTGAGTTTGTTTTGCTTCTTTGTGGATATGGTACCATTTTGGTTTGGATTTGGTACGGTCTAAGGGCCGTCATTTGGATAAAACATTTGCAAATGTTTTGCCAGGCATAGAATAGTGAATTTGTTTTCTTTGAAAATGCCTGTAATAAGTAAATTGGTTTCTTTGTGCTGTCACTGTTGCTCTGCAGATGCTAGATTGGAAGAAGCTCAGTCGGTGCCTCCGGAAGGCACTCCTAATTTTGATATGTATGTGAAACATGGTCTTGGCCCTATTATGTTTAGTACATTATGGCACAAATATACGAGGGACAATGCCGAATTGCAGTGGCCGTTGACGGGCACATTTGATGAACAAAAAATTGGGTTTTTACAGGAAAAACTGTTTGCGAAGCAAAGTAGGCAGTCTATGTTTGATTCTCTTCGAACGTGGCAAAAGGAGGCTAAACTGAGACGAAAAAAGATGGAAAAGGAGGTGCGAAAAGGGAGAATGCAAACATTGACTCAGAAAGCTTTAGCACATGATAGGGAGAAGCAAGAGATAGGAATTGAACGTGAAAATAGGAGGTTTCGATTACACATTGATAAATCTTATGTAGCCCAAGAAGAAAATTATACTTTTGTGGAGGAATTATTAGATAGTTTACCCCCACCTCCGTACGCCCTACAAAAGATATATCCCACTGTTCCCTTGCCCTCACAGCCGCCTGTTACTGTTGCTTCTACTGTTTCTGTTCCTGTATCTACTGCTGCTTTTTCGACAGCCGTGGCATCGGCTCCTTCTCCTTTTTCTCTTCCTCCTGCTTCCTTACCATCCGCAGCAACTGTGACTGTTAGCACCCCTCTCACACCCATTGTTTCAGCATTCTTCTTGCCAGGTTTTTCCCCTGTGACGCAGCCCTCAGCATCACTGATACCTGTCACTCCAGCTGTCTCTCCTTCTCTGGTTTTTCATCCCCCGGTTTCCTTGAGCGATGGGATGCCAGTGCGTGGGTTTGGAGACGGAGATTGGACGAAGTTTAAAGAGCGCATGGGTTCGTATGTGCGATCTGAAGTGGGAGATGCAGAGAAAAAGGTGGTGGCTAACAAGGCTGCGCAGTGGGCCCGAAACCCCATTTACAGTGTGGAAGATGTGTGGAATGTGATGAAAGATTATGAGCCTTTTGTACAACAGCATGCCCTTAAGCATATGTCTGCTACTCTGATTGGTCTTTGGGAGCAGTGTTTCAAAGATGCGGCACCACAGATTTTATATGATATTAAAGATCGTATTTATGTCAGTAATATGGGGCCTGATCAAGTTTTTGGTAGTATTACAACATTGATTGCTTACCGGGGTAGGCTACTTGAGAAGAGCACCACTCCGGTATCTCAGTTCCCGATGCGGGAGGTTCATCCTATATATCATCGCAAAATACCAGAGCTAACGGATCAGCACGGTATTATCACTAGACCAGGTGTGGCGGCCCGTTTCCAAGAACAATGGGTTTATACTCCCTGGAAAAGGAGTGAAGTTTTGTCTCTTAAGACTCAGTTACCTGATCCTAGGAAAAATCCTACTGCATATTATAAAGAATTGATTGAAGCTGCCTCTTAAACAGTAATGACGCTTGCAGTTATTGAAATGTTCTTTGGTCTACTGGTTCCGATTGATATTTGGAGGCAGGTGCACACAGAAGATCATGTAGTGGAACTGGGAGGTACATGGGATCAAAATAAATTATGGGATCCGGAGAGGAAGCCCGGCGATAAGCCTAAGGCAGAGATACTTGCCTTGCCAAGCCGCATTATCATGTATATGCATTCTCTTATTCCGCTGAGAAAGGTTGATTGGTACAAGTTAACGGCTTGTCGTCAGAAGAAAGATGAGAGTGTGTCTGATTTTTTCACTCGGTTTGAAGATGTGTTCTTGGATTATAGTGGGCAGGATTTGTCTATTGAGGGAGGTGTCCGGTTGTTTGTTAATAGATTTGTTTCTAATTTGCTTCCTGAGATTGCGACTCGATTGCAGACTTCTGAAAGTACTTCGTTCACCTCTTCCCCTTCTGTTATTTTGAATATGGCACAGTATTATGAGCATAGGGAAAATGAGGATAAGTAGAGAACAGAGAAGAAGCACAAGGATTTGAAGACAAAGGTGTTGTTGCAGCAGGCTTCTAGAGGGAATGGCAGAGGACGTGGTGGTTTGGCCCGACAGCTTCCACGCACTAGTAGGTAGCCGACTACTACGCCTTTAGGGCCGAATCAGTGTGCGTATTGTAAGGGGGAGGGACAATGGCATAGCGAGTGTCCTGTGTTGTTGCAGAAGGTGGCAGTCCCTGGAGGACGAGGTTCTCATGGATGGGGTCGGGGCGCTGGTGGGGCAGACAGGGCTTCAAATGATGCGGCCTCACAGGGTCGTTCTGATACTAATTACTTTGATGACCCTCGAGGTGGACAGTATTATCATGATGATTATGATACAGATGAGGTGACAGGAATGTCTTACAGCTAGGACAGCCAGGGACAGAGTGAGGGACCAGTTTCTATACCTGTAGACCAATGCAGTCCTTATGTCACTGCGGATTTGAATGGCTCGGCTAAGGATTTTTTGGTGGATACAGGTGCAACAAACAGTTCTATTTCTCGTTCTTTGGTCCCTGGGGCGGCTCTGTCTGGCCATAATAATGTTTTGGTAGGTTTCTCTAGTGTACCGGTTGTGAGCCCCATTTCAAGACCTCTTGCATTGACTATTGGTCCTTTCACCATGAATTCGCCATTCTTATTGACATCCAATTGTGGAGAGAACTCCATGGGTTTGGATTTGTTGAAGAAATTGCATGCTACGATCTATTGCTCCCCGGCAGGTGTTTACATGACAATCTGTTAGGATGTGGCACGCGTTAAACAGTGTCTGTCCAAAGATGCGCCCCTTCCAGCTGAGTTTAAAGATGTGCCGCCCACTTTGTGGGCCACAGGCGACACAGATGTAGGACTGTTACAGATACCGCCGGTTTTGATCACAGTTAAAGACAATGCTATTTTGCCTCGTATCCCTCAGTATAAAATATCGCAGGAAGGTGAGCGAGCTTTATTGCAAATTGTACAGGATTTGATTGAGAAAGGAGTGGTTGAGGAGACGACTGCTAATATTTGTAATTGCCCTATTCTCCCCATTCTAAAACGGACACCTTCGGGTTCCTCTGATGATCATGCAGATGTTTATAGTTTTGTAATTGATTTGCGCGAAGTTAATAAAATAGTAGTTACCCAGTTTCCTGTGGTCCCCGACATTACTACTCTTTTAACAATGATTCCTTCTACTACCAAATTCTTCTCTGTCATCTATTTGAAAAATGCATTCTTCAGTGTTCCTATCCATCCAGATAGCAGGTATTTGTTCGGTTTTACACTAGCTGGCAGAAGTTTTAGATTCTGTCAAGCTCCTCAGGGCTATACTGAGAGTCCAGGTATCTATAGTCAAGCTTTAAAGAGCCAATTGGATTCCCTTTCGCTTCCTACAGGTAATGTATTGGTTCAGTATGTTGACGATCTCCTCATCGCTTCTGACACAGAACAAGGTTGTAGGAATAGTACAGTTAAATTGTTGTTGCATTTGGCACAGCACTGACATAAAGTGTCCCTTTCCAAATTTCAGTATTGTCAACAGGAGGTCACCTATTTAGGTCACCTACTGTCGAAGGAGGGTAGGAGATTGACTCCTGAGCGCATCAGTACCATTGTTAAAATGCCCATCCCATGGACTCAGAAAGATGTGCGTGCTTTTATAGGTATCACTTCCTATTGTCGGCAGTGGATACCTGGCTACTTGTTACTAATAAAACCCCTGCTCGCCCTAACACTAAAAGATGTGCATGAGCCTCTGCCTTGGACGCCTGACTGTCAGCAGTCTTTTGAGCAACTGAAAACTGAGTTTTGTTTGGCTCCAGTACTTGGCACTCCAGATTATACTAAACCATTTGTGTTGTATGTTCATGAGATGGCTGGCTGCGCGCTTTCTGTTTTAACACAAAAATTTGGAGATAAGCAATGGCTGTGTGCTTATTTCTCTGCTGTTCTTGACCCTGTTGCAAGAGCCCTCCCGAGCTGTCTAAGAGCGGTCGCGGCTGTCTCTATAAGACAATCGGCTGGACTCGTACTTGATACTGACCTCACAGTCATGGTACCCCATGCTGTGGATACACTTTTGAATAAGACAAAGACACAGCACCTTACCAGTGCATGTCTAACTGGCTATGAATTGACCTTGTTCGCCAAACACAATACGATTAAAAGATGTGCCACTCTGAACCCAGCGACGTTACTACCCCGCCCCTCTGTAAATGAGAAACATGATTGTATGTTCCGGACGGAAGAAGACACGAAAGGACGGGTAGACTTGACTGATGTTCCCTTATCTGACCCACAAGGGGAACTATATGTTGATGGCTCTTTTTCAAATTACCAGATGGCACTAAAACTGCTGCTTATGCTATCACTACTTTGCGTACAGTCATAGAGACATCACGAGTCCCTTATCAGTCAGCCCAAGCAGCTGAGTTAGCCGCCCTTATTCGAGCTTGTGAATTGAGCGAGGGACTGGTTGTCAATATTTATACTGACAGCCAGTATGCCTTCGGGGTCGTGCACAATTTCGGGGGACTCTGGACTGAGGAGAGGGTTCCTTACTTCCCATGGTACAAAGATCCAACATGGTCATCTTATATTGAGGCTTTTGTCTGTGTTGACGCTCCCTAAGAAGTTGGCAATAGTGAAGTGTAGCACAAATAGGAAAATCACTGATGATGTAGGGAGGGGGAATGCTTTTGCTGATAAGACAGCTAAGGAAACGGCATGAACTAAAATGAAGAGAATGTTTGTGGCAGGACCTGCTAGGTGGGTACCTGAAGTTACAATGTTTGAGGATACGCTTGAGAATGTGAAAGAAGTACAGAGCGAGGCCACAATAGAAGAATTAGCAATGTGGCAAGAAAGTAGAGCACAATTGAACGATGAGGGATGTTGGATTGATAAGTCAGGAAAGCAAAGATGGATGTTGCCAGATGCATATGTTCTCCCTGTAGTCACCATGGCCCACTGCCCAGCCCATATCAGCGCTAAAGGTATTTGCAAGTTGTTAGACCCTGTATGGCAGAATGACAACATTTCAAAAACAGCTGCACATTTAGTGAAATACTGTATGGTGTGCATGATGCACAATCCTGGAAAGGGTACCCCTACCCCACCTGGTAATTTTGCACCACCTACTTTCCCCTTTGAGGTCCTCCAGATGGACTACATAGAGCTAGACAGGTGTAATAATTTGAAGTATGTGTTGGTGGTTGTCTGTGCATTTAGTAAATGGGTTGAGGCTTATCCTACTAAAGACAATAGAGCTGTTAAGACTGCAAAGGTACTCCTGAAGGAGTTCTTTCTTCGTTTCGGCTTGCTCCGTTTGATTTGGAGTGATAACGGAAGTCATTTTAATGCCAAGGTCATTCAGTTAATTTGCGATGGTTTGCACATAAAACAGACGTTTCATGCTGCAAATCACCCACAGTCAGCAGGATTGGTTGAGAAGTACAATGGTACTCTCAAACTGAAATTGGCAAAGATTCAGGAGACAACAGGATTACAATGGCCAGATGCTCTGCCATTAGCTCTTTTGTCGACAAGAACAACAGCACATTCTAGAACAGGATTATCACCGTACGAGGTCGTGTTTGGACACCCAGCAAATGACTGGGGCGTCCTGCGACCTCGTCGGTTCTCTGATATTGAGCACCCCTTGTTAATTGACTACCTGTACCAGCTAACTGAAAATTTGCGTTCTATTCACCAACAGGTCCGTGAGTCCCTGCCCACTACACCAGAGGGACCAGGATACAACATTCGGCCTGGAGATTTTATACTCATCAGAAACCTCCAGCGGAATAAGAGTTTGGAGCCTTGCTGGAAGGTACCCGAACAAGTCCTCCTGGTCACTCGAACTGCTGTGAAGGTCACTGACCGAAAGAACTGGATACACGCTACCCACTGCCGCAGGATACCCTTGCCCTATGATCAATGGGTGAGGGATGGAATAGGGGACTCTGAGTGCGAGGAGGGGCCTCAGTTCGTCCCCTTCAGTGATGCAAAGCTAACTTGGACCCAAACGGATTTGGAAAATGATGAAGTGCTAAATGCAGCGGTCCTCCCAGAAATACGAGCTATTAAGGAGCCGCTGTTTGTTGATCCAATGGTGCCTGGGGCTGCCAGGTACAATTTGCATCCTCGGTTGAGGAACAGTGCACAAGAGGGGAAGTCAGATTAGATAGGGATGGACTGTGTAAGTCAGGTGTACTTTGTCATAGTACCAACGGAGTTAGTTTAGGGTGATGTGAGACTTATGCACTGTTTGTCTTCGAACATTGGACAGGATAGCTCAAACGGTATCCCTTTGGGGGTACATTATCCTGATCGACGTGGGATACATCCAGAGCTTAGGACAGAGCAAGCTCCACCGGCGGTGCTCAAGAGCGCCAACGTATTGATGAACAATAGGAGCCTGTACCAGTGAGACTCTGACGGACACTGGGAACACTTACCTTTACTATCATTTTTGTTGTACCATCATTTTTGTGGCACTTCTCTCCTTGTTTAATTATGCATCCCTTTGGCCAGCCTATTGATGAGGAGCCATTTGCACCGCCGCGCTCAATGAGGGGTTGGTTGACAAAGAGTAAAATAATTGGCATATTAATAGTTGTGATTGCACTAGCAACAATATTTGGAATATCCTGGTTTTTAGAGGAGAAATTTCCTGTTCATTCCTTGGCTGGTACAACTCCCGCTCCCCCTGAACACATTTTTGTTACTCTAGCCCCTCACAAAGAAGCGCATAGAAAGTCCTACACAGGCAATGTATTTATACAAATGCTGCATCAGGCTCATAATGTGTCCAATACCACTAATTGTTGGGTTTGTGGGTTGCTTCCTTCGGTCACTCATAAGAGCGACAATTTGTTGTCGATTCCACTGTCGTATACTGGCAGCTGCAATGGTTGGTACAAATTGTTTCGACAGGTGTACTTCCAATTTCATCTTTCTACTTTGGGTATGACATCTTCTGATTCTCACAATGCATCTGAATATTTACACTTCTACCAAGGGTTTACCCCCATAGGACCGGCAGGACAAGGGACTCTAGGCACATTGTCCTCAAAGTCATGTTTGAATATGTATCGTAAAGTAAAGGATAATGCCTGGTTTCGAATGAAAATGGCTGATTTCCAACGGTTTAACACATCTGAGTATTTTCAATCCTTCCAAGCTCGCAATATTACCAAAGATAAGCCGATACCTGTGTCAGTGGTGAATACGACAGCTAGTTTTTGTGTACAGGGGACTGAGGAGATAAAGGTGAGGGACAGTAAATGTAATTTTACCTACAGATTGAATACGACTAATAGTCCGCCTTTGACTCTACCCCATAATGTCTATTTTGTCTGTGGATCATAAGCTAACGTCTGGCTCCCGAGGGGATGGTCTGGTACATGTTATCTCTCTTTTCTTCTTCCCCCTGTATATGTTGCCCCGTCTAGCTAACACAAAACTCACCGACTGCAACGTAGAAGTCTATTTCTGTCCCGAGTCAAGAGAGTTATTGATACGAAAGATATAGATCAGACTGACACCACCGCACAGCAATTAGGGGACGCTGTGAAAGGCCTACTACCTTATTGGGGCCCCATGGCTAATATTTATTTATTTTATTTTATTTGTAAAGCGCAACATTCATCCGGATGGATATCACGGCGCTGAAGGAGAGCCCTTTCGAGTGAGAAACCCAGTGTGGTGGGGAGTTCCGTAGCTACTCAAGCTTTGGGGAACAAATGCGTTTTCAGCTTTTTTCTAAATAGTAGGTGGCAATCAGTAAGTCGAAGTTCGGATGGAAGTTCGTTCCAAAGTTTTGCCTCCAGATGTGAGAAGGAACGACCCCCTATTCTGGACTTTTTAATGTGTTTGGTGGTTGCCCTGGCCTGGTGGCACGATCGCAGATTCCGGTTGGGAAGATAGAACTTGACTCTGCCTTGGAGAATTTTAGGTCCTGCATGATGCAGGACTTTATGTGCATGACACAGTAGTTTAAACATGGCTCTGTCTCATTGGGAGCCAATGTAGAGTCTTCATGCATTCCGAGGCTGAGCTATACTTCTTCTCATTGCATACTGCTTTAGCAGCCGCATTCTGGACTAACTGAAGTCGAGAGAAGAGGTAGTCCGCCATGCCAACAAAAAGAGCGTGCCCGTAATCCAGCATGCTAATAAGCAGTGCTTGGACCAGAGTCTTTCTGCACTCTAGCGGAATCCACTGGAATGTTCTCTTTAGCATTTTTAGGATAGCGAAACTTTTCCCGCAGAGTGCATGAACATGATTCTGCATGGTGAGTGTATTATCCACGAGAATTCCCAGGTTTTTTGCCACCTGTTTGGGGGCCGGGGGTTTACCCAGGGTAGAGGTCCATCAAGTTGTGTTCCAGACTTGATGAGCACCCCCAAACAATAAGATTTCAGACTTGTCTGCATTCAGTTTTAGATAGTGGTCAGACATCCATGCTGCCATTTCTGTAAGACAGCTAGTAAGTCTGGTCCTAGTGTCGTCTTGTCCGTCTAGAGTAACCATCAGTTGGGTATCATCTGCGTAGGAGCATATATTGATGCCCCATTTTCCACATATTTTTGCCAAAGAGGACACATAAATATTGAAAAGAGTGGGGCTCAATGATGCACCCTGTGGAACGCCATGTTTGATGGAAGATGGTATAGTTGTATAGTTTGCGTTCGATTGGTCAGAAATGAATGGAGCCATTGCAGGGCTTTGGAATGTATGCCCTTCAAATTCGTCAGCTGACAAGAGTTGTTGAGGGGGTTATCAATACGACTGCTGGGATAATGACAAATATCACTGCTGAGCTCCAGGCTACGAGATTAGTCACTTTGCAGAACTGGATGGTGCTAGACGTTAAACTTGCAGATAGGGAAGGAGCCTGTCGCGTCATTGGCAGCAGCTGTTGTGTTTAAATACCTGATAACGCTCCCAATGTTTATTCAGCCATGCAAAAATTACATAGAATATCCGCTAAAATACACCAAGAAGTAGGTACTTGGACACTGTCGGGGTGGTTTTGGAACACGCTAACTTCCTGGGGTTGGAAGATCCTCACCTTCTTGGCCGTAGTTGCCGGTATTCTCTTCACATGTTGCCTCTGCATGCAATGTCTCCCAGCTTGTTGTTCCTATTGTATTAATATCCTCACTCCCAAACAGAAATTGTCAATTCATGATAAAATGCTGTAATTATGTTACAAAAGGATATTGATAATTTGACGCAGATTGATGAAGGTATTTTTGAGACTACATCTTTCCTTGCAGCCTCCATCTCTGATACTGAATCTATGCCCAACACCCAATACTGATGTTCTTTTGTCCTCGAACATGTTATATTTTCTTTGATAATTTCCTAAAATAGTAAGCTCATGCTAAAAGGAGGGCCTGTTGAAATGAAAATGTTTTTGTTACTTTGCCTGTGCATTGTTCTTTGTAAGTTAGCATTTGCTGCACCATTTTATGTTCAGCCGCCATTTTGAGCCATGCTCAAAACTGCTTCTTGCCTCTTCAAGAAAATGGGTTGTGGAAAGTTTTGTTTCTCAAAGGTTGGGCCTTGCTTTGCTAATGAATACACTGTTCTTATTAACGCATACCTTTCTCACTAGATAGAGGCCTTCTCCCACTAGTCTAGTGGCGGGCACGGATAGAACGACCTTGGATAGGAGATAATGTATGCCCGGCCTCAGAATCGAAACCTATCCTTCTTGTACTCCTTTGTTTAGCTGCATCTGCTTGGAAAATTCCTTTCTGAGCGTGCCTTCATTGGTTCTGAAATGTACACGTATGCTTGCTGATGGCAGTCCCTCTCTGCAGCACTCCATGAGAGACTGGGCAGACCGGGCTCCGCTTGAGCGTATCTGAATAAACATATATTGGTTTGTATTCTTCTCTACTGTCTGGCCGACTCTTCATTGTATGGAAGGCTGAGTGGTGGTCGTAGGTGACCCGGGTAACCCTAATCGGGTCACTTCCTTCAGACTTGGATGAAGACCTGGCGTCTTCGGTCTGATCTTCACTGCTATCCTGAGTAGCTTGCTCCGGTTTTGCCCTTTGCTGGTCTTCATGCCCGGATACCATAGATCAATTCAGGAAACGTTTTTTTTAAATCCAAAAAGGGAGAACACCAAAAATAAACAGCAAAACTAATTTGCCGTGGATCCCCTACAGCAAGCAGTGAATTGATATGTATATTGAGGACAAGAACTAATTGAATCTGGAATAATACAGTCAGGAGCCAATGGAATCTTTCCAGTGGTATCCATGGATTTGCAAATTCTCTGAGGCCCCAAGAGAATGTCCTGCAGTTGTGTTACTGATTCCCATGAGTGTGGCACAGGTTTTGTTCTGGAAGGGTATCCACTATACTAATATTACAACGTTTCCCACATTGTATGTGTGCTTTATAGTTCAGCCCACACGCAAAGTTTGGAAAGTTTGAAGAAATAAAAACATTTCTCCTACTTTACGTCTGGCTTGAGGAGGCATAATTTTTTAGGCTTATAGCCTTGTCTACCACTGTTGTGTCGACAACCACAGGTGGTACCATTGGAATACCCATTTACCACCCATGGAACACCCCTTTGACGCAAAGCAGCCCAAAACCTAATATGCATTCCTTTTAGTCAACTTTCCAGCGCAAAACAATTTCTGCAATGGAAAATAAATAACAAATCAACACTTGCACCAGTTTATATCGCTTTTGGTGACTTTCCACTGGTGCAAAGTATTGATAAATCCCGCCTTTTGAGTCTATCATACCAATTTTGCTATGTGATTACTATTTGTTTTGAAGGGTAACAAGCACATTTTTGTCTTGGGAAAGGTTTTACGCAGCTGAAATATGACCACAGCTACGGAATAAAATAATGGAGGTGCATTAACTTTTTGGAGTACTTCGGTTCTTTAGTAAAAACTGTACATTTTTAAAAGGCGGGGTCTTGCACCAATGAAAACCACCAGTACCATGAGATGGACATGACCACTTATGCAAATAACTTTAGGAAGCAATTGAAGCTGGCATTCTGTGCCTTTGCTATGGAAGCATCGACAGTGAGACAGGGTATCTCAATGAGCTGGTGGAGCATCAGAAACATCAGAATGTTCGGCTCAATTTGTTCCTCAAACTCCCACCGTTTTATTGCCAGGTTTCTATCTGTTGCTTCAAATGTTCAGAATGGCAGGAATCCTGTGAATAACTAGTGACTGAATTACGTGCATCAGGAAGCAACTGCAACCTTCCCAGCGATGAAAACCCAGTTATTAGGACTGAAATTAAATGGTGCCTGACATTCAAATAAAGAAGAGAAGCGACTCAAGCATTGTTTTATGAATCACTGATGATGAGTGGCTGAGAACAGCGAGTATAATGGAGGATCATTTGAATCCCTCTTTGAGACATAAATTAGATTCATGGGAGAAGTTGGCTAAGAAATAAGTAAATACATGGTAACAAAGGAGTATGCTACATATTTGCCTTGGATTTGAAATGGCTCCTCGCAGTCTCCGAAAATTTATTGTTCCAAATTACAAAAACCAAAACCGCAAGTTACTTGAGGAATGCTCAACATTTAGGGCTAAAACCTGTAATAGAAGCCTGGCAATGCTAGGGAAATATGCAAAAATAGACTTGGAAACCTTTGTAGGGCAATTGAAGAAATTGATGATGGACTTGGAAATCCAAGAAGATTAGAAGAATGTGAAAACATTTTGAGAAGCAATGGAGAAAAGTCTTTCTAAATATGAGGAGGATATTAAACTACAAAAGAAGCATGAATTCCTCAGAGATAAAAAAGGGCTACGCAGAAGGAAAGATGATAACCTTTGCCAAAAGATTTGATTCAATTAGAAATTATTTGAAGAAAACTGCAGCTCAAAAACAACACAAACTCCTCACCAGAGGATCAAGTTCAGATTTAAGTTCAGATTTGAATGAGCAATCAGGAAAATCAGCAATAACAACTCACCAGGGCAAAAAACAAGCAACTTTTTTGATGATTTCCACCTACTGAGTCAGATGTGAAACCCAAATTGTACAACAAGAGGACATCCAAGAGGAAAATAAGATAACAAAGAAAAGACCAATGAGACTTGGAGACAGGAATGGCCAAATTTGAGATCTTTGAAATTTATGTTTGGGGTCAGCTTCCTTTTGAAGTGTCCACTCCTCTACCCTCCCTTCCTCCAGAAAGTAGTCTGTCACAGCAGGAGCGACTCCAAAGCTGATGGCCCCACAACATCCGCCATGGGAGTGACTAGGAGTTCACATATGGATGTCAGCCACGGTGATATGTGTATAAAAGGGTTACCCCAGGGCCTCGCCCTACTTTTTAGGTCTCGCCTGAGCCAGCGCATGCGCTGGTCTGGCGAGACATTTAGTGAGTGGGTTTCAGAAATGCGACCACAAGCTTTTGCTTGTGGGCTAAAGCTTGCGGTTACGCGCGCGTGAACGTGCATGCAAAGCTGCCATCTGGCTTTTGTAATGGCTCATTAAGCCTTACAATGCTCCTCCACCCCCCTCTCTCTCTCTCTCTGTGCTCTCACTACCCCCTCCCTCCTTGTAAGCTTTATGGCAGCGCGTGAATCCTGGCTAATTAACCCTTCCTGCGCGTGAATTATGCTCCTCAACCCCCTTGTTGTCTGCTCTTCGTACCCCCTCCCTTCTCCCATGGCAGCGCGTGAATCCTGCTTCTCCAGCTCCTTCCTCTCTGCTATCACTACCCCCTCCCTTCTCCCCTTTCTTTCTTGTTAAATTTCTTAGGAACAGCACCCGAAATGTGTATATTCATGAGCAAAAACAGCTCCTAGAGCGAGAGAGGGTGAATTGTTTAACAGGAGACATGTTAGTGTGCTTGCCTCCATTTGCGTAACCCATCGATAGATGTATGCTAGTACGCTAGAGAGAGCAATCTTTATTCTATTTATTATGTTGCACGTTTTTCACATTTAGCTTTACTTGGTGTCCACGCTTTTATTCCGTTCCTTGAGAGTCGCCAGCAGAGGAGTATGCCGTAGATGAATGTGCGTCGGGATAATTACAGTAAAAGGAGAACCGACATTATCGGCTCTAGGGGGCATCCGAGATTTCCACAATCACAGGGCTGCTCAAGTGTTCTTCTGGGAGTGAGCAGCGATATTATTAACATGAGGTGGTGGGGTTCTAGCGTCGGCCTGGCTGCCACTGGTGATGTCTTATCGTCACACAGGGCTACGAGGTAAATGGATGCAGGGCGGTCTCGGAGCATGTCACCATAGGCTGCCGCAGAGGTGTCACAGTCAGGGACGGAGACAATTCCCCTACACTTTTAGGTCCTGCTTATTTACTACTCCCTAAAGGCCTGGTGAGGTTTGCATGAACTGGAACATGCCGTTCTTCAGTAGAAGGTAATAGAATATGTCCAACTCTAGAGAGTGCTTTTTAATTAAAAAACATACTGAACATATTTTGCTCTTGCACATCTAGCTTCTGAAGGAATAAAACACACAAGACTGGCTATTCAGAGAGCCTGGTAAGTAAAATGTGGGTAATTAAAGAAGTAAGGAGTACGTTGTACTTATTGATAGAGGAAGATGAGGAAGAATAGAACGTAATCATATTTATTTATTTGAGAGTTTTATATAGCGCGAACATTGCCTTTTGGAGGTGATTGTAGCTATTTGCCTTTGGATATTTTCAGAGAGTAAACAAGGTTTGGTGCAGCCCGTCTGATAATAGGTTAGGAAGAATGTGCGGTTGATATACGCATAGTGCAGGTATAAAAAAAACAAAAGAAAAACAAACAGCACTCTCTCAAAGACTCTCACAGACACTCTCTCACAGACACTCTCTCACAGACACTCTCACAGACACTCTCTCACAGACACTCTCTCACAGACACTCTCTCACAGACACTCTCACAGACCTCACTCACAGACACTCACTCACAGACACGCACAGACACTCTCTCACAGACACTCTCTCACAGACTCTCTCACAGACACTCTCACAGACACTCTCACACAGACACTCTCTCACAGACTCTCTCACAGACTCTCTCTCACAGACTCTCTCTCACAGACACTCTCTCACAGACACTCTCTCAGACTCTCACAGACACTCTCTCACAGACACTCTCTCACAGACACTCTCTCACAGACACTCTCTCACAGACACTCTCTCACAAACTCTCACAGACACTCTCTCGCAGACTCTCACAGACACTCTCTCACAGACACTCTCTCACAGACACTCTCACAGACTCTCACAGACTCTCACAGACTCTCTCACAGACACTCTCACACACTCTCTCACAGACTCTCACAGACTCTCACAGACACTCACAGACACTCACAGACACTCACAGACTCTCACAGACACTCACAGACTCTCTCACAGACACTCTCTCACAGACACTCTCTCACCGACACTCTCACAGACTCTCAAATACACTCTCACAGACAATCTCTCACAGACATTCTCTCACAGACACTCTCTCACAGACTCTCACAGACACTCTCTCACAGACACTCTCTCACAGACACTCTCTCACAGACACTCTCCCACAGACTCTCACAGATACTCTCCCACACTCTCACAGACACTCTCTCACAGACACTCTCTCACAGACTCTCACCGACAGACTCTCACAGACACTCTCTCACAGACTCTCACAGACACTCTTTCACAGACTCTCACAGACACTCTCTCACAGACTCTCACAGACACTCTTTCACAGACTCTCACAGACACTCTCTCACAGACACTCTCTCACAGACACTCTCTCACAGACACTCTCTCAGACTCACAGACACTCTCTCAGACTCTCACAGACACTCTCTCACAGACTCTCACAGACACTCTCTCACAGACTCTCACAGACACTCTCTCACAGGCACTCTCTCACAGACTCTCACAGACACTCTCACAGACTCTCACAGACACTCTCACAGACTCTCACAGACACTCTCACAGACACTCTCTCACAGACTCTCACAGACACTCTCTCACAGACTCTCACAGACACTCTCACAGACACTCACAGACACTCTCACAGACTCTCACAGACACTCTCACAGACACTCTCACAGACTCTCACAGACACTCTCTCACAGACTCTCACAGACACTCTCACACACTCTCTCACAGACTCTCACAGACTCTCACAGACACTCACAGACACTCACAGACACTCACAGACTCTCACAGACACTCACAGACTCTCTCACAGACACTCTCTCACAGACACTCTCTCACCGACACTCTCACAGACTCTCAAATACACTCTCACAGACAATCTCTCACAGACATTCTCTCACAGACACTCTCTCACAGACTCTCACAGACACTCTCTCACAGACACTCTCTCACAGACACTCTCTCACAGACACTCTCCCACAGACTCTCACAGATACTCTCCCACACTCTCACAGACACTCTCTCACAGACACTCTCTCACAGACTCTCACCGACAGACTCTCACAGACACTCTCTCACAGACACTCTCTCACAGACTCTCACAGACACTCTTTCACAGACTCTCACAGACACTCTCTCACAGACACTCTTTCACAGACTCTCACAGACACTCTCTCACAGACACTCTCTCACAGACACTCTCTCACAGACACTCTCTCAGACTCACAGACACTCTCTCAGACTCTCACAGACACTCTCTCACAGACTCTCACAGACACTCTCTCACAGACTCTCACAGACACTCTCTCACAGACTCTCTCTCACAGACTCTCACAGACACTCTCACAGACTCTCACAGACACTCTCACAGACTCACAGACACTCTCACAGACACTCTCTCACAGACTCTCACAGACACTCTCTCACAGACTCTCACAGACACTCTCACAGACACTCACAGACACTCTCACAGACTCTCACAGACACTCTCACAGACTCTCACAGACACTCTCACAGACTCTCACAGACACTCTCTCACAGACTCTCACAGACACTCTCTCACACTCTCACAGACACTCTCTCACAGACACTCTCTCACAATAACTCTCTCACAGACTCTCGCAGACACTCTCTCACTCTCACATACACTCTCTCACTCTCACAGACACTCTCTGACAGACACTCTCTGACAGACACTCTCACAGACACTCTCTCACAGACACTCTCACAGACACTCTCACAGACACTCTCTCACAGACACTCTCTCACAGACACTCTCTCACAGACTCTCTCTCTCACAGACTCTCACTCACAGACTCTCTCTCACAGACACTCTCTCACAGACACTCTATCAGACTCTCACAGACACTCTCTCACAGACACTCTCTCACAGACACTCTCTCACAGACACTCTCTCACAAACTCTCACAGACACTCTCTCACAGACTCTCACAGACACTCTCTCACAGACACTCTCACAGACTCTCTCACAGACTCTCACAGACTCTCTCACAGACACTCTCACACACTCTCTCACAGACTCTCACAGACTCTCACAGACACTCACAGACACTCACAGACACTCACAGACTCTCACAGACACTCACAGACTCTCTCTCACAGACACTCTCTCACAGACACTCTCTCACCGACACACTCACAGACTCTCAAATACACTCTCACAGACACTCTCTCACAGACATTCTCTCACAGACACTCTCTCACAGACTCTCACAGACACTCTCTCACAGACACTCTCTCACAGACACTCTCTCACAGACACTCTCCCACAGACTCTCACAGATACTCTCCCACACTCTCACAGACACTCTCTCACAGACACTCTCTCACAGACACTCTCTCACAGACTCTCACAGACAGACTCTCACAGACACTCTCTCACAGACTCTCACAGACACTCTTTCACAGACTCTCACAGACACTCTCTCACAGACTCTCACAGACACTCTTTCACAGACTCTCACAGACACTCTCTCACAGACACTCTCTCACAGACACTCTCTCACAGACACTCTCTCAGACTCTCACAGACACTCTCTCACAGACTCTCACAGACACTCTCTCACAGACTCTCACAGGCACTCTCTCACAGACTCTCACAGACTCTCACAGACACTCTCACAGACTCTCACAGACACTCTCACAGACTCTCACAGATACTCTCTCACAGACTCTCTCTCACAGACTCTCACAGACACTCTCACAGACACTCTCACAGACACTCTCACAGACTCTCACAGACACTCTCACAGACACTCTCTCACAGACTCTCACAGACTCTCACAGACACTCTCTCACAGACTCTCACAGACACTCTCACAGACACTCACAGACACTCTCACAGACTCTCACAGACACTCTCACAGACTCTCACAGACACTCTCACAGACTCTCACAGACACTCTCTCACAGACACTCTCTCACACTCTCACAGACACTCTCTCACAGACACTCTCTCACAGACACTCTCTCACAGAAACTCTCTCACAGACTATCGCAGACACTCTCTCACTCTCACAGACACTCTCTCACTCTCACAGACACTCTCTCACAGACACTCTCTCACAGACACTCTCACAGACACTCTCTTACAGACTCTCTCACAGACACTCTCACAGACACTCTCACAGACACTCTCTCACAGACACTCTCTCACAGACTCTCTCTCACAGACACTCTCTCACAGACTCTCTCTCAGACTCTCTCACAGACTCTCTCTCTCTCACAGACTCACAGACTCTCACAGACACTCTGTCACAGACTCTCACAGACACTCTGTCACAGACTCTCACAGACACTCTCACAGACACTCTCTCACAGACACTCTCTCACAGACACTCTCTCACCGACACTCTCACAGACTCTCAAAGACACTCTCACAGACACTCTCTCACAGACACTCTCACAGACACTCTCTCACAGACTCTCACAGACACTCTCTCACAGACTCTCACAGACACTCTCCCACAGACACTCTCTCACAAACACTCTCTCACAGACTCTCACAGACACTCTCTCACAGACACTCTCTTACAGACACTCTCTCACAGACACTCTCTCACAGACACTCTCTCACAGACTCTCACAGACACTCTCTCACAGACTCTCACAGACAATCTCTCACAGACTCTCACAGACACTCTCTCACAGACACTCTCTCACAGACTCTCACAGACACTCTCCCACAGACTCTCACAGACACTCTCTCACAGACACTCTCTCACAGACACTCTCACAGACACTCTCTCACAGACACTCTCTCACAGACACTCTCACAGACTCTCTCACAGATACTCTCTCACAGACTCTCTCTCACAGACACTCTCACAGACACTCTCACAGACACTCTCACAGACACTCTCTCACAGACTCTCACAGACACTCTCTCACAGACTCTCACAGACACTCTCCCACAGACTCTCACAGACACTCTCTCACAGACACTCTCTCACAGACACTCTCTCAGACACTCTCTCACAGACTCTCACAGACTCTCACAGACACTCTCTCACAGACACTCTCCCACAGACTCTCACAGACACTCTCTCACAGACTCTCACAGACTCTCACAGACTCTCACAGACTCTCACAGACACTCACAGACTCTCACAGACACTCACAGACTCTCACAGACACTCTCTCACAGACACTCTCACCGACACTCTCACAGACTCTCACAGACACTCTCTCACAGACATTCTCTCACAGTCATTCTCTCACAGACACTCTCTCACAGACTCTCACAGACACTCTCTCACAGACACTCTCACAGACACTCTCTCACACTCTCACAGACACTCTCCCACATTCTCTCACAGACACTCTCCCACAGACTCTCACAGACACTCTCTCACAGACACTCTCTCACAGACACTCTCTCAGACTCTCACAGACAGACTCACACAGACTCTCACAGACACTCTCACAGACTCTCACAGACACTCTCTCACAGACTCTCACAGACACTCTCTCACAGACTCTCACAGACACTCTCTCACAGACTCTCTCACAGACTCTCTCTCACCGACACTCTCACAGACTCTCAAAGACACTCTCTCACAGACTCTTTCACAGACACTCTCTCACAGACTCCCACAGACACTCTCTCACAGACACTCTCTCACAGACACTCTCTCACAAACTCTCACAGACACTCTCTCACAGACACTCTCACAGACACTCTCTCACAGACACTCTCTCACAGACTCTCACAGACACTCTCTCACAGACTCTTACCAACACTCTCCCACAGACTCTCACACACTCTCACAGACTCTCACAGACACTCTCTCACAGACTCTCTCACAGACACTATCACAGACTCTCTCACAGACACTCTCTCACAGACTCTCACAGACACTCTCTCACAGACTCTCACAGACACTCTCTCACAGACTCTCACAGACACCCTCTCACACCCTCACAGACTCTCACAGACACTCTCACAGACTCTCACAGACACTCTCACAGACTCTCACAGACTCACACACTCTCACAGACTCTCACAGACACTCTCACAGACACTCTCACAGACTCTCACAGACACTCTCTCACAGACTCTCACAGACACACTCTCACAGACACTCTCTCACAGACTCTCACAGACACTCTCTCACACTCTCACAGACACGCTCTCACAGACACGCTCTCACAGACACTCACAGACAGTCTCTCACAGACACTCTCTCACAGACACTCTCTCACAGACACTCTCTCACAGACACTCACTCACAGACACTCTCACAGACACTCTCACAGACACTCTCACAGATACTCTCACAGACTCTCTCAGACACTCTCACCCAGACACTCTCACACAGACACTCTCTCACAGACACTCTCACAGACTCTCTCACAGACTCTCTCTCACAGACTCTCTCTCACAGACACTCTCTCACAGACACTCTCTCACAGACTCTCACAGACACTCTCCCACAGACTCTCTCACAGACACTCTCTCACAGACTCTCTCACAGACTCTCTCAGACTCTCTCACAGAGTCTCACAGACACTCTCTCACAGACACTCTCTCACAGACTCTCACAGACACTCTCTCACAGACTCTCACAGACACTCTCTCACAGACACTCTCCCACAGACTCTCACAGACACTCTCTCACAGACACTCTCTCACAGACACTCTCTCAGACACTCTCTCACAGACTCTCACAGACACTCTCTCACAGACACTCTCCCACAGACTCTCACAGACACTCTCTCACAGACACTCTCTCACAGACACTCTCTCACAGACTCTCTCACAGACTCTCTCACAGACTCTCACAGACTCTCACAGACTCTCACAGACACTCACAGACACTCACAAACTCTCACAGACACTCTGTCACAGACTCTCACAGACACTCTCTCACAGACACTCTCACCGACACTCTCACAGACTCTCACAGACACTCTCTCCCAGACATTCTCTCACAGACATTCTCTCACGGACACTCTCACAGACTCTCACAGACACTCTCTCACAGACACTCTCTCACACTCTCACAGACACTCTCCCACAAACTCTCACAGACACTCTCCCACAGACTCTCACAGACACTCTCTCACAGACACTCTCTCACAGACACTCTCTCACAGACACTCTCTCAGACTCTCACAGACAGACTCTCACAGACTCTCACAGACTCTCACAGACACTCTCACAGACTCTCACAGACACTCTCTCACAGACTCTCACAGACACTCTCTCACAGACTCTCACAGACACTCTCTCACAGAGTCTCACAGACACTCTCTCACAGACTCTCACAGCCTCTCACAGCCTCTCTCACAGACTCTCTCACAGACACTCTCACAGACACTCTCACAGACACTCTCACAGACTCTCACAGACACTCTCACAGACACTCTCACAGACTCTCACAGACTCTCACAGACACTCTCTCACAGACACTCTCTCACAAACTCTCACAGACACTCTCTCACAGACACTCTCACAGACACTCTCTCACAGACTCTCACAGACACTCTCTCACAGACACTCTCTCACAGACACTCTCTCACAAACTCTCACAGACACTCTCTCACAGACACTCTCACAGACACTCTCTCACAGACACTCTCTCACAGACTCTCACAGACACTCTCTCACAGACTCTCACAGACACTCTCTCACAGACTCTTACCAACACTCTCCCACAGACTCTCACACACTCTCACAGACTCTCACAGACACTCTCTCACAGACTCTCTCACAGACACTCTATCACAGACTCTCTCACAGACACTCTCTCACAGACTGTCACAGACACTCTCTCACAGACTCTCACAGACACTCTCTCACAGACTCTCACAGACACCCTCTCACACCCTCACAGACTCTCACAGACACTCTCACAGACTCTCACAGACACTCTCACAGACTCTCACAGACTCACACACTCTCACAGACTCTCACAGACACTCTCACAGACTCTCACAGACACTCTCTCACAGACTCTCACAGACACACTCTAACAGACACTCTCTCACAGACTCTCACAGACACTCTCTCACATTCTCACAGACACGCTCTCACAGACACGCTCTCACAGACACTCACAGACAGTCTCTCACAGACACTCTCTCACAGACACTCTCTCACAGACACTCTCTCACAGACACTCTCTCACAGACACTCTCACAGACACTCTCACAGATACTCTCACAGACTCTCTCAGACACTCTCACTAAGACACTCTCACACAGACACTCTCTCACAGACTCTCTCACAGACACTCTCACAGACACTCTCACACAGACACTCTCTCACAGACTCTCTCACAGACTCTCTCTCACAGACTCTCTCTCACAGACACTCTCTCACAGACACTCTCTCAGACTCTCACAGACACTCTCTCACAGACACTCTCTCACAGACACTCTCTCACAGACACTCTCTCACAGACACTCTCTCACAAACTCTCACAGACACTCTCTCGCAGACTCTCACAGACACTCTCTCACAGACACTCTCTCACAGACACTCTCACAGACTCTCACAGACTCTCACAGACTCTCTCACAGACACTCTCACACACTCTCTCACAGACTCTCACAGACTCTCACAGACACTCACAGACACTCACAGACACTCACAGACTCTCACAGACACTCACAGACTCTCTCACAGACACTCTCTCACAGACACTCTCTCACCGACACTCTCACAGACTCTCAAATACACTCTCACAGACAATCTCTCACAGACATTCTCTCACAGACACTCTCTCACAGACTCTCACAGACACTCTCTCACAGACACTCTCTCACAGACACTCTCTCACAGACACTCTCCCACAGACTCTCACAGATACTCTCCCACACTCTCACAGACACTCTCTCACAGACACTCTCTCACAGACTCTCACCGACAGACTCTCACAGACACTCTCTCACAGACTCTCACAGACACTCTTTCACAGACTCTCACAGACACTCTCTCACAGACTCTCACAGACACTCTTTCACAGACTCTCACAGACACTCTCTCACAGACACTCTCTCACAGACACTCTCTCAGACTCACAGACACTCTCTCAGACTCTCACAGACACTCTCTCACAGACTCTCACAGACACTCTCTCACAGACTCTCACAGACACTCTCTCACAGACTCTCTCTCACAGACTCTCACAGACACTCTCACAGACTCTCACAGACACTCTCACAGACTCTCACAGACACTCTCACAGACACTCTCTCACAGACTCTCACAGACACTCTCTCACAGACTCTCACAGACACTCTCACAGACACTCACAGACACTCTCACAGACTCTCACAGACACTCTCACAGACACTCTCACAGACTCTCACAGACACTCTCTCACAGACTCTCACAGACACTCTCACACACTCTCTCACAGACTCTCACAGACTCTCACAGACACTCACAGACACTCACAGACACTCACAGACTCTCACAGACACTCACAGACTCTCTCACAGACACTCTCTCACAGACACTCTCTCACAGACTCTCACAGACACTCTCTCACAGACACTCTCTCACAGACACTCTCTCACAGACACTCTCCCACAGACTCTCACAGATACTCTCCCACACTCTCACAGACACTCTCTCACAGACACTCTCTCACAGACTCTCACCGACAGACTCTCACAGACACTCTCTCACAGACTCTCAAAGACACTCTTTCACAGACTCTCACAGACACTCTCTCACAGACTCTCACAGACACTCTTTCACAGACTCTCACAGACACTCTCTCACAGACACTCTCTCACAGACACTCTCTCAGACTCACAGACACTCTCTCAGACTCTCACAGACACTCTCTCACAGACTCTCACAGACACTCTCTCACAGACTCTCACAGACACTCTCTCACAGACTCTCTCTCACAGACACTCTCACAGACTCTCACAGACACTCTCACAGACTCTCACAGACACTCTCACAGACACTCTCTCACAGACTCTCACAGACACTCTCTCACAGACTCTCACAGACACTCTCACAGACTCTCACAGACACTCTCACAGACTCTCACAGACACTCTCACAGACACTCTCACAGACTCTCACAGACACTCTCTCACAGACTCTCACAGACACTCTCACACACTCTCTCACAGACTCTCACAGACTCTCACAGACACTCACAGACACTCACAGACACTCACAGACTCTCACAGACACTCACAGACTCTCTCACAGACACTCTCTCACAGACACTCTCTCACCGACACTCTCACAGACTCTCAAATACACTCTCACAGACAATCTCTCACAGACATTCTCTCACAGACACTCTCTCACAGACTCTCACAGACACTCTCTCACAGACACTCTCTCACAGACACTCTCTCACAGACACTCTCCCACAGACTCTCACAGATACTCTCCCACACTCTCACAGACACTCTCTCACAGACACTCTCTCACAGACTCTCACCGACAGACTCTCACAGACACTCTCTCACAGACTCTCACAGACACTCTTTCACAGACTCTCACAGACACTCTCTCACAGACTCTCACAGACACTCTTTCACAGACTCTCACAGACACTCTCTCACAGACACTCTCTCACAGACACTCTCTCACAGACACTCTCTCAGACTCACAGACACTCTCTCAGACTCTCACAGACACTCTCTCACAGACTCTCACAGACACTCTCTCACAGACTCTCACAGACACTCTCTCACAGACTCTCTCTCACAGACTCTCACAGACACTCTCACAGACTCTCACAGACACTCTCACAGACTCTCACAGACACTCTCACAGACACTCTCTCACAGACTCTCACAGACACTCTCTCACAGACTCTCACAGACACTCTCACAGACACTCACAGACACTCTCACAGACTCTCACAGACACTCTCACAGACTCTCACAGACACTCTCACAGACTCTCACAGACACTCTCTCACAGACTCTCACAGACACTCTCTCACACTCTCACAGACACTCTCTCACAGACACTCTCTCACAGAAACTCTCTCACAGACTCTCGCAGACACTCTCTCACTCTCACATACACTCTCTCACTCTCACAGACACTCTCTGACAGACACTCTCTGACAGACACTCTCACAGACACTCTCTCACAGACTCTCTCACAGACACTCTCTCACAGACACTCTCTCACAGACACTCTCTCACAGACACTCTCTCACAAACTCTCACAGACACTCTCTCACAGACTCTCACAGACACTCTCTCACAGACACTCTCACAGACTCTCTCACAGACTCTCACAGACTCTCTCACAGACACTCTCACACACTCTCTCACAGACTCACACACACTCTCACAGACTCTCACAGACACTCACAGACACTCACAGACTCTCACAGACACTCACAGACTCTCTCTCACAGACACTCTCTCACAGACACTCTCTCACCGACACACTCACAGACTCTCAAATACACTCTCACAGACACTCTCTCACAGACATTCTCTCACAGACACTCTCTCACAGACTCTCACAGACACTCTCTCACAGACACTCTCTCACAGACACTCTCTCACAGACACTCTCCCACAGACTCTCACAGATACTCTCCCACACTCTCACAGACACTCTCTCACAGACACTCTCTCACAGACTCTCACAGACAGACTCTCACAGACACTCTCTCACAGACTCTCACAGACACTCTTTCACAGACTCTCACAGACACTCTCTCACAGACTCTCACAGACACTCTTTCACAGACTCTCACAGACACTCTCTCACAGACACTCTCTCACAGACACTCTCTCACAGACACTCTCTCAGACTCTCACAGACACTCTCTCACAGACTCTCACAGACACTCTCTCACAGACTCTCACAGACACTCTCTCACAGACTCTCACAGACTCTCACAGACACTCACAGACTCTCACAGACACTCTCACAGACTCTCACAGACACTCTCTCACAGACTCTCTCTCACAGACTCTCACAGACACTCTCACAGACACTCTCACAGACACTCTCACAGACTCTCACAGACACTCTCACAGACACTCTCTCACAGACTCTCACAGACTCTCACAGACACTCTCTCACAGACTCTCACAGACACTCTCACAGACACTCACAGACACTCTCACAGACTCTCACAGACACTCTCACAGACTCTCACAGACACTCTCACAGACTCTCACAGACACTCTCTCACAGACACTCTCTCACACTCTCACAGACACTCTCTCACAGACACTCTCTCACAGACACTCTCTCACAGAAACTCTCTCACAGACTATCGCAGACACTCTCTCACTCTCACAGACACTCTCTCACTCTCACAGACACTCTCTCACAGACACTCTCTCACAGACACTCTCACAGACACTCTCTTACAGACTCTCTCACAGACACTCTCACAGACACTCTCACAGACACTCTCTCACAGACACTCTCTCACAGACTCTCTCTCACAGACACTCTCTCACAGACTCTCTCTCAGACTCTCTCACAGACTCTCTCTCACAGACTCACAGACTCTCACAGACACTCTGTCACAGACTCTCACAGACACTCTGTCACAGACTCTCACAGACACTCTCACAGACACTCTCTCACAGACACTCTCTCACAGACACTCTCTCACCGACACTCTCACAGACTCTCAAAGACACTCTCACAGACACTCTCTCACAGACACTCTCACAGACACTCTCTCACAGACTCTCACAGACACTCTCTCACAGACTCTCACAGACACTCTCCCACAGACACTCTCTCACAAACACTCTCTCACAGACTCTCACAGACACTCTCTCACAGACACTCTCTTACAGACACTCTCTCACAAACACTCTCTCACAGACTCTCACAGACACTCTCTCACAGACTCTCACAGACAATCTCTCACAGACTCTCACAGACACTCTCTCACAGACACTCTCTCACAGACTCTCACAGACACTCTCCCACAGACTCTCACAGACACTCTCTCACAGACACTCTCTCACAGACACTCTCACAGACACTCTCTCACAGACACTCTCTCACAGACACTCTCACAGACTCTCTCACAGATACTCTCTCACAGACTCTCTCTCACAGACACTCTCACAGACACTCTCACAGACACTCTCACAGACACTCTCTCACAGACTCTCACAGACACTCTCTCACAGACTCTCACAGACACTCTCCCACAGACTCTCACAGACACTCTCTCACAGACACTCTCTCACAGACACTCTCTCAGACACTCTCTCACAGACTCTCACAGACTCTCACAGACACTCTCTCACAGACACTCTCCCACAGACTCTCACAGACACTCTCTCACAGACTCTCACAGACTCTCACAGACTCTCACAGACTCTCACAGACTCTCACAGACACTCACAGACTCTCACAGACACTCACAGACTCTCACAGACACTCTCTCACAGACACTCTCACCGACACTCTCACAGACTCTCACAGACACTCTCTCACAGACATTCTCTCACAGTCATTCTCTCACAGACACTCTCTCACAGACTCTCACAGACACTCTCTCACAGACACTCTCACAGACACTCTCTCACACTCTCACAGACACTCTCCCACATTCTCTCACAGACACTCTCCCACAGACTCTCACAGACACTCTCTCACAGACACTCTCTCACAGACACTCTCTCAGACTCTCACAGACAGACTCACACAGACTCTCACAGACACTCTCACAGACTCTCACAGACACTCTCTCACAGACTCTCACAGACACTCTCTCACAGACTCTCACAGACACTCTCTCACAGACTCTCTCATAGACTCTCTCTCACCGACACTCTCACAGACTCTCAAAGACACTCTCTCACAGACTCTTTCACAGACACTCTCTCACAGACTCTCACAGACACTCTCTCACAGACACTCTCTCACAGACACTCTCTCACAAACTCTCACAGACACTCTCTCACAGACACTCTCACAGACACTCTCTCACAGACACTCTCTCACAGACTCTCACAGACACTCTCTCACAGACTCTCACAGACACTCTCTCACAGACTCTTACCAACACTCTCCCACAGACTCTCACACACTCTCACAGACTCTCACAGACACTCTCTCACAGACTCTCTCACAGACACTATCACAGACTCTCTCACAGACACTCTCTCACAGACTCTCACAGACACTCTCTCACAGACTCTCACAGACACTCTCTCACAGACTCTCACAGACACCCTCTCACACCCTCACAGACTCTCACAGACACTCTCACAGACTCTCACAGACACTCTCACAGACTCTCACAGACTCACACACTCTCACAGACTCTCACAGACACTCTCACAGACACTCTCACAGACTCTCACAGACACTCTCTCACAGACTCTCACAGACACACTCTCACAGACACTCTCTCACAGACTCTCACAGACACTCTCTCACACTCTCACAGACACGCTCTCACAGACACGCTCTCACAGACACTCACAGACAGTCTCTCACAGACACTCTCTCACAGACACTCTCTCACAGACACTCTCTCACAGACACTCACTCACAGACACTCTCACAGACACTCTCACAGACACTCTCACAGATACTCTCACAGACTCTCTCAGACACTCTCACCCAGACACTCTCACACAGACACTCTCTCACAGACACTCTCACAGACTCTCTCACAGACTCTCTCTCACAGACTCTCTCTCACAGACACTCTCTCACAGACACTCTCTCACAGACTCTCACAGACACTCTCCCACAGACTCTCTCACAGACACTCTCTCACAGACTCTCTCACAGACTCTCTCAGACTCTCTCACAGAGTCTCACAGACACTCTCTCACAGACACTCTCTCACAGACTCTCACAGACACTCTCTCACAGACTCTCACAGACACTCTCTCACAGACACTCTCCCACAGACTCTCACAGACACTCTCTCACAGACACTCTCTCACAGACACTCTCTCAGACACTCTCTCACAGACTCTCACAGACACTCTCTCACAGACACTCTCCCACAGACTCTCACAGACACTCTCTCACAGACACTCTCTCACAGACACTCTCTCACAGACTCTCTCACAGACTCTCTCACAGACTCTCACAGACTCTCACAGACTCTCACAGACACTCACAGACACTCACAAACTCTCACAGACACTCTGTCACAGACTCTCACAGACACTCTCTCACAGACACTCTCACCGACACTCTCACAGACTCTCACAGACACTCTCTCCCAGACATTCTCTCACAGACATTCTCTCACGGACACTCTCACAGACTCTCACAGACACTCTCTCACAGACACTCTCTCACACTCTCACAGACACTCTCCCACAAACTCTCACAGACACTCTCCCACAGACTCTCACAGACACTCTCTCACAGACACTCTCTCACAGACACTCTCTCACAGACACTCTCTCAGACTCTCACAGACAGACTCTCACAGACTCTCACAGACTCTCACAGACACTCTCACAGACTCTCACAGACACTCTCTCACAGACTCTCACAGACACTCTCTCACAGACTCTCACAGACACTCTCTCACAGAGTCTCACAGACACTCTCTCACAGACTCTCACAGCCACTCACAGCCTCTCTCACAGACTCTCTCACAGACACTCTCACAGACACTCTCACAGACACTCTCACAGACTCTCACAGACACTCTCACAGACACTCTCACAGACTCTCACAGACTCTCACAGACACTCTCTCACAGACACTCTCTCACAAACTCTCACAGACACTCTCACAGACACTCTCTCACAGACTCTCACAGACACTCTCTCACAGACACTCTCTCACAGACACTCTCTCACAAACTCTCACAGACACTCTCTCACAGACACTCTCACAGACACTCTCTCACAGACACTCTCTCACAGACTCTCACAGACACTCTCTCACAGACTCTCACAGACACTCTCTCACAGACTCTTACCAACACTCTCCCACAGACTCTCACACACTCTCACAGACTCTCACAGACACTCTCTCACAGACTCTCTCACAGACACTCTATCACAGACTCTCTCACAGACACTCTCTCACAGACTGTCACAGACACTCTCTCACAGACTCTCACAGACACTCTCTCACAGACTCTCACAGACACCCTCTCACACCCTCACAGACTCTCACAGACACTCTCACAGACTCTCACAGACACTCTCACAGACTCACACACTCTCACAGACTCTCACAGACACTCTCACAGACTCTCACAGACACTCTCACAGACTCTCACAGACACTCTCTCACAGACTCTCACAGACACACTCTAACAGACACTCTCTCACAGACTCTCACAGACACTCTCTCACATTCTCACAGACACGCTCTCACAGACACGCTCTCACAGACACTCACAGACAGTCTCTCACAGACACTCTCTCACAGACACTCTCTCACAGACACTCTCTCACAGACACTCACTCACAGACACTCTCACAGACACTCTCACAGATACTCTCACAGACACTCTCAGACACTCTCACCCAGACACTCTCACACAGACACTCTCTCACAGACACTCTCACAGACTCTCTCACAGACTCTCTCTCACAGACACTCTCTCACAGGCTCTCACAGACACTCTCTCACAGACTCTCACAGACACTCTCTCACAGAGTCTCACAGACACTCTCTCACAGACTCTCACAGCCTCTCACAGCCTCTCTCACAGACTCTCTCATAGACACTCTCACAGACACTCTCACAGACACTCTCACAGACACTCTCACAGACTCTCACAGACACTCTCACAGACACTCTCACAGACTCTCACAGACTCTCACAGACTCTCACAGACACTCTCACAGACTCTCACAGACACTCTCTCACAGACTCTCACAGACACTCTCGCACAGACTCTCACAGACACTCTCTCACAGACACTCACAGACACTCTCTCACAGACACTCTCACAGACACTCTCTCACAGACTCTCACAGACTCTCACAGACACTCTCTCAGACTCTCACAGACACTCTCACAGACACTCTCTCACAGACTCTCTCACAGACACTCTCTCACAGACTCTCTCACAGACTCTCTCTCACAGACTCTCTCTCACAGACTCTCTCTCACAGACTCTCACACTCTCTCACAGACTCTCACAGACACTCTCTCACAGACTCTCACAGACACTCTCTCACAGACACTCTCTCACAGACTCTCTCTCACAGACTCTCACAGACACTCTCACAGACTCTCACAGACACTCTCACAGACACTCTCACAGACACTCTCACAGACACTCTCTCACAGACTCTCTCACAGACACTCTCTCACAGACTCTCACAGGCACTCTCTCACACTCTCTCACAGACACTCTCTCACAGACACTCTCACCGACACTCTCACAGACTCTCACAGACACTCTCTCACAGACATTCTCTCACAGACATTCTCTCACGGACACTCTCACAGACTCTCACAGACACTCTCTCACAGACACTCTCTCACACTCTCACAGACACTCTCCCACAAACTCTCACAGACACTCTCCCACAGACTCTCACAGACACTCTCTCACAGACACTCTCTCATAGACACTCTCTCACAGACACTCTCTCAGACTCTCACAGACAGACTCTCACAGACTCTCACAGACTCTCACAGACACTCTCACAGACTCTCACAGACACTCTCTCACAGACTCTCACAGACACTCTCTCACAGAGTCTCACAGACACTCTCTCACAGACTCTCACAGCATCTCACAGCCTCTCTCACAGACTCTCTCACAGACACTCTCACAGACACTCTCACAGACACTCTCACAGACTCTCACAGACACTCTCACAGACACTCTCACAGACTCTCACAGACTCTCACAGACTCTCACAGACACTCTCACAGACTCTCACAGACACTCTCTCACAGACTCTCACAGACACTCTCTCACAGACTCTCACAGACACTCTCTCACAGACACTCACAGACACTCTCTCACAGACACTCTCACAGACACTCTCTCACAGACTCTCACAGACTCTCACAGACACTCTCTCAGACTCTCACAGACACTCTCACAGACACTCTCTCACAGACACTCTCTCACAGACTCTCTCACAGACTCTCTCACAGACTCTCTCTCACAGACTCTCTCTCACAGACTCTCTCTCACAGACTCTCACACTCTCTCACAGACTCTCACACTCTCTCACAGACTCTCACAGACACTCTCTCACAGACTCTCACAGACACTCTCTCACAGACACTCTCTCACAGACACTCTCTCACAGACTCTCTCTCACAGACTCTCACAGACACTCTCACAGACTCTCACAGACACTCTCACAGACACTCTCACAGACACTCTCACAGACACTCTCTCACAGACTCTCTCACAGACACTCTCTCACAGATTCTCTCACAGACTCTCTCACAGACTCTCTCACAGACTGTCTCTCACAGACTCTCTCTCACAGACTCTCACAGACACTCTCTCACAGACTCTCACAGGCACTCTCACAGACACTCCCACAGACACTCTCACACAGACACTCTCACACAGACACTCTCTCACAGACTCTCTCACAGACTCTCTCTCACAGACTCTCTCTCACAGACACTCTCTCACAGACACTCTCTCACAGTCACTCTCTCACAGACACTCTCTCACAGACACTCTCTCACAGACTCTCTCACAGACTCTCTCACAGACTCTCACAGACTCTCACAGACACTCTCTCACCGACTCTCACAGACTCTCACAGACTCTCACAGACACTCTCTCACAGACTCTCACGACACTCTCTCACAGACACTCTCCCACAGACTCTCACAGACACTCTCTCACAGACACTCTCCCACAGACTCTCACAGACACTCTCTTACAGACACTCTCTCACAGACACTCTCTCACAGACTCTCACAGACACTCACAGACACTCACAGACACTCACAGACTCTCACAGACACTCTGTCACAGACTCTCACAGACACTCTCTCACAGACACTTTCACCGACACTCTCACAGACACTCTCTCACAGACATTCTCTCACAGACATTCTCTCACAGACACTCTCTCACAGACTCTCACAGACACTCTCTCACAGACACTCTCTCACACTCTCACAGACACTCTCCCACAAACTCTCACAGACACTCTCCCACAGACTCTCACAGACACTCTCTCACAGACACTCTCTCAGACTCTCACAGACAGACTCTCACAGACTCTCACAGACACTCTCACAGACTCTCACAGACACTCTCTCACAGACTCTCACAGACACTCTCCCACAGACTCTCACAGACACTCTCTCACAGACTCTCTCACAGACTCTCTCTCACTGACACTCTCACAGACTCTCAAAGACACTCTCTCACAGACACTCTCACAGACACTCTCTCACAGACACTCTCTCACAGACTCTCATAGACACTCTCTCACAGACACTCTCACAGACTCTCACAGACACTCTCTCACAGACTCTCACAAACACTCTCCCACAGACTCTCACAGACACTCTCCCACAGACTCCCACAGACTCTCACAGACACTCTCTCACAGACACTCTCTCACAGACACTCTCTCACACTCTCTCACAGACTCTCACAGACAGACTCTCACAGACTCTCACAGACACTCTCTCACAGACACTCTCTCACAGACACTCTCACAGACACTCTCACAGACTCTCTCACAGACACTCTCACAGACTCTCACAGACACTCTCACAGACACTCTCACAGACACTCTCACAGACACTCACAGACACACTCACAGACACTCACAGACACTCACAGACACTCTCACAGACACTCTCACAGACTCTCACAGACACTCTCACAGACTCTCACAAACACTCTCTCACAGACTCTCACAGACACTCTCTCACAGACTCTCACAGACACGCTCTCACAGACACTCTCACAGACACTCACAGACAGTCTCTCACAGACTCTCACAGACACTCTCACAGACACTCACAGGCACTCTCTCAGACACTCTCTCACACTCTCTCACAGACTCTCACAGACACTCTCTCACTCCCCTCTTCCACCCCTCTACCCCTTTTCTACCCCTCTTCTACCCCTCTTCTACCCCTCTACTACCCTTCTACCCCTCTACTACCCTTCTACCCCTCTACCCCTCTTCTACCCCTCTACTACCCTTCTACCCCTCTACCCCTCTTCTACCCCCTTCTAGCCCTCTTCTACCCCTCTACCCCTCTTCTACCCCTCTATCCCTCTTCTACCCCACGTCTACCCTTCTACCCCTCTACCCCTCTTCCCCTCTACTACCCCTCTACTACCCCTCTACCACCCCTCTACCCCTCTACTCGTCTACCCCTCTACCCCTCTTCTACCCCTCTTCTACCTCTCTACTACCCTTCTAGCCCTCTACCCCTCTTCTACCCCCCTTCTACCCCCTTCTACCCCTCTCCTACCCTTCTACTACCCCTCTATCCCTCTTCTACCCCTTCTACCCCTTCTACCTCCTTCTAACCACTTCTACCTCCTTCTACCCCTCTACCCCCCTCTACCCCTCTACCCCCCTTCTACCCCTCTACCCCTCTTCTACCCCTCTACCCCTCTTCTACCCCTCTACCCCTCTTCTACCCACTGTAACTAGCAAGGACACTGTGTCACGGGAGCATCACTCAGCACCACCACAGCATCACCACAGCATCACACAGCACCACCACAGCATCACTCAGCGCAACAGCAGCATCACTCAGCGCCACCACAGCATCACTCAGCGCCACCACAGCATCACTCAGCCACTCAGCGCCACCACAGCATCACTCAGCGCCACAACAGCATCACTCAGCGTCACCACAGCATCACTCAGCACCACCACAGCATCACTCTGCACCACCACAGCATCACTCTGCACCACCACAGCAACACTCAGCGCCCAGGGACATCTTAAGGATTTTGGGGGCCCTGGGCCAAACTTATTTTGGGGGCCCTTGTTCCGAACAGCTTTGAATTTTTGATCCAATTCCAGCTCTTTCATGCCCTCTTTGGCCAGGTCACTGACAGTGCACAGACACAATTTCTAAATGTGTTTACATCTAATATTTAGGGCTAGTGATGTGTTTTCAATATTGTAACACAGCAGGAGCTCACTAATATAACTGCAAATAATCTCTGTGACACCCTCCCATTTTTCATATGTGAGGTCCTATTTTGATCTAAAAGAAACTTTTTATGGATGTTGCATGAAACATAAACACACATTTCTCTGCAAAATGTCTGTAATAGACTCACAAATCACCCACATTAAAAAATAAATGAAAGGAAAAGGGTATTTAAAACAATCGATTTAAGAATTATTAAACGTCATTAGGGCAAGACGTTCTGCAGAACAGAGCTGGCTCTATCAGGGGGCCCCCCTGAAAGGCTGGGGCCCTGGGCCAGAGCCCACTTTGCCCATGCCTTAAAACGTCTCTGTCAGCGCCACCGCAGCAACACTCAGCGCCACCACAGCATCACTCAGCGACACCACAGCATCACTCAGGGCCAACAAAGCATCACTCACCACCACAGCATCACTCAGCACCACAGCATCACTCAGCACCACCACAGCATCACTCAGCACCACCACAGCATCACTCAGGGCCACAACAATATCACTCAGCGCCACCACAGCTTCAGTCAGCACCACCACAGCATCACTCGGCACCACCACAGCATCACTCAAGGCCACAAGAGCATCACTCAGCACCACCACAGCATCACTCAGCACCACCACAGCATCACTCAGCGCCACCACAGCATCACTCAGCGCCACCACAGCATCACTCAGGGCCAGCACAGCATCACTCAGGGCCAGCACAGCATCACTCAGCGCCACCACAGCATCACTCAGCGCCACCACAGCATCACTCAGCATCACCACAGCATCACTCAGCGCCACCACAGCATCACTCAGGGCCACCACAGCATCACTCAGCACCACCACAGCATCACTCAGCGCCACCACAGCATCACTCAGCGCCACCACAGCATCACTCAGCGCCACCACAGCATCACTCAGCACCACCACAGCATCACTCAGCACCACCACAGCATCACTCAGCACCATCACAGCATCACTCAGCACCACTACAGCATCACTCAGGGCCAGCACAGCATCACTCAGGGCCAGCACAGCATCACTCAGCACCACCACAGCATCACTCAGGGCCAGCACAGCATCACTCAGGGCCAGCACAGCATCACTCAGGGCCAGCACAGCATCACTCAACGCCAGCACAGCATCACTCAGCGCCAGCACAGCATCACTCAGCGCCAGCACAGCATCACTCAGCGCCAGCACAGCATCACTCAGTGCCACCACAGCATCACTCAGCGCCACCACAGCATCACTCAGCGCCACCACAGCATCACTCAGCGCCACCACAGCATCACTCAGCGCCACCACAGCATCACTCAGGGCCACCACAGCATCACTCAGGGCCACCACAGCATCACTCAGGGCCACCACAGCATCACTCAGCACCACCACAGCATCACTCAACACCACATCAGTATCACTCAGCATCGCCTTTGCAATAGTACACCACCACATCATCATCACTCAGCAAGACCTAAGTATCATTCAGCATCACCTCAGCATCGTCTCAGCACCAGTCACCACCACCACCACTACCACCTCAACATCACTCAACACCACCTCGGCCTGCTCTCGGAATCTGCCATCTGTTGATTCTCCCCTAGCGTCTGGCCGCTGCTAGTGTTATAATACAGGTACTAGTTCACAACCTTCAACCTCCAATTGTTTATGCCCCCTCAAAAAAAAACTTTAACAAGCATTGCAAGAACAAAAAATAAATGAGGAAATGTTTTATTGTACATACATTTTTTAATATGGTCGTTCTGTTGGACATAATGCCTTCTTGGTCATATATAAGGTAACAAAAAATGCTTCTGGCACTTTTTTATTACAACTTTTCAACATGCTGCAAAGCAGCCACACTTCTCTACAGCACAGCTTAAACACATTGGCAAAGTCAATAGCTCTGCCTAAACACTTATAAGGCCCCAAAGGCGAGACCTATTGGCTTTGCCAATGCTTGTTATGATTCTCTTACCCGCCCCATCTCCTTCCTGAGATGTGCCCAGACCCCTTCCTTGTGACCGTTCTCAGAATCAGAGAGCACCCTAGTGCACTAGAGGAGCCCAACGCTCCCTCTCTCCATTATGCCCCACCCAGCTTAAAGGAATGGTGCAAACCACAAATCTTTCTGGGGGGATTTCACTGTACCATCTCCTCTTGTTTAAGAATGTAGCCCTGGGTCTCCAACAATGGAACCCAGAGTCAGCCATGTATTGTACCACTCGATTTCACGCATACACCCAGCGTATGCATATAACGTACACGCCCTGCTCAGCACTACGTTATCCCTGTATTGTGCCATTTGCAGGAACAGATACACTCAGCCCATGTACATCAAGCATGCACTGCACAGCACTACACACCAAACCAATGTAGGCCAAGGATGAGTTAAGCAAGCTGCAGCTAAATTTTAAATGAGTGAGCCTGTAGATAGGTCTCACTCCAATGACACAGGTAAAAGTGTCTGTTCACTCCCTCTGATCAGTACATGGTATGCAGCCACCACTGTGCTCATGCTGCGTGTCTCCTGGTAAAGGCAGTAGCCTTTCACCACTTTGAGGCAAGGTCTTTGGGTGCCCCTCCCAGTCCAACAAGACTGCAATCCGTGAGACAGGTTTATGTCATGGTGCACATGTATGATCTGTGTTTGCCTATGACAATAAAAAATCAGCATTAGGGATCCAGAAATCAGTACAGCTGGGGCACTTAGGGCTGGGGTGCTCTTCTATTACCAAGTAGAGGACTTTTTCGTCCCAACACAGACTCATACTCCACCTCCCAGACCGAACTCACATCACCCCACACCTCAGGGAACTCTCCTGGCTTCCGAAACACAAAAGCTCTCAATTCAAATACCTCGCACACATTCAAGGCATGCCACAACTCTGGCCTCACCTACCAGAACAGTCGCATCTCCTTCCACCTACCACTAGACACCTCTGCTCAGCAGGACTTCTTCTTGCAAACATCCATGCATACACAGAACCAGGACATCACTCCTAAAGCATGGAATGTCTTCCCACTCCTCATCAGAGCCTCCTCCTCTCTTCATGAATTGCGCAAGAATGTGAAGATTTGGCTTTTCAATTAACTAACCTACCATAGCCAGGGCACCACGAAGAGCACTGCCCCACTTTGCACCACAGCCCTGGTCTCACCGACACTGCTGGACTACCGTCACTGAGCTGCTGCCTGCACCGTGACCTGAGGGCACCGCACGCTGCACCACTGCACTTCGCACTGCAACCCCGACGCTCGCCGATGCTGGCGCTCCGAACTTCAACCGCACGGTGTTCGATCTGCAGCGCGTGTGACTTCACGGCCCGACGACTCCTGCCCCAACTTCCGGAACCGACGCCTGCCAATGCTGGCTCTTTGGAGCTTACAGCGAGGTCTCCGACACCCTGCATTTCTAAAGATACTGTTTTGCGGGTCTTCCTGACACCGTAGCTGGCCCTGGATGCCGCGATCAGCCAGAACTATTTGGATTTGAAGTTCACGACGCCGTGATAGCCCCGATGGAGCTATCGACTTCAAGGAACTGTATTATAAGTCTATTTTTGCTTATTGATACATCTAAAAACTGTATGGTGGATTTTTATTGTTTTTGGTCTTGTTTGCATAGATACAATATTGGATATTTTTCTAAAACTGGTTTGGTGTCCTTTTGTAGTGTTTTCACTGTATTACTCTATGTTATGTGCAAATGCTTTACACACTGCCTCTGAGATAAGCCTGACTGCTTGTGCCAAGCTACCAAAAGTGTGAGCAGGGGCTATTTTAGAAGTGTATCCCCCTTATCCTGACTAGGAAGAAGGGTCCCTACTTGGACAGGATAACGACCTGCCAACTAGAGTCCCCCATTTCTAACAGAAAGGCTTTGTTGTAATTGTAAATCTGAAACACATTGCCAGCCACTAAAAAAGTTATGGTGGTGCCTTACCTTTCTGTAGTGCTCCAATTCATTGATGAAATGTGTACAAGTTTGTAAGGGGGGAGGCTCTTGCACCCACTGAAATTATTGGAGTTGTGAGATGGAAGTGACGGCTTAAGAAAGAAACTGTCTGGAAAGCATATGAATATATATAGATACATAGAAATATTCCCTTAGCCCTGTAACCATGGCCATGTACCTTTACTCCTGCACCCTGTTCTATTAACCCTGTACACTTTATGCAGTAACCTCTATATTTATTACTGTATCTTGAACCCTTAAACCTTTATTCTTAACCTTGCTTTCATATCCCTGAACTCTGTATTCTTAGCCTTTAAAACGTGATCCTCAATCCTGAACTCTGTATCCCCTTTACCATGTATTATTGAACTCTGTATCACATCTACCCTGTATCATTAACCCTGTATCCTAAACCCTGTTCCCTTAACACTGAGGGGTATATTCACAAGAACGTGTGATAACTACCGCAAGAGTAGCGTAACGCAACTTTCAATAACGCAGCCTATCACGGGAAAATAACCCCGTGTCAACGTGGAATTCACAAGGCGGTACCATGCGATAGTCACCAGATAACGCGTCAAATGCCAGCGAGAAAATCAACACCACGCCTAAAAAATGCGAAAGGCAAGAAATCATGCGATGAGGCCAATCGCGGTACAGAAAGTAGCGAAAAGCAGCCTCAGCCCTGCAAATCCCACGCGTCTGGCGGGAAATTGTACCATAAAAACCACAGACACAACACACCAGAAACAAGCCAAAGCACGTAGCAACATGGATGCACCCTGACCCAGCGCAGAGGTCAACGCGAACCCCACAACCTCCACAGACCACCAGCAAGGAACAACTGGGTCGGGGAAGGCCAAGGAGAAAATGGAGAGGAAGACGGGGTGCAGACCGCAGGAAAACAAGACCAAGGCCACGGAGGCGTCAAAACACTACCAGCAACTGACCCACAAGCAGACCACCTGGAATGCAGTCGGAGTGCCCAGGAGGCCAATCCAGGAGGCCAATCCAGGAGCCGGCAGGACGTGACAACCTAAACCAGGTACAAACCCGCTGCCAACAGGAAGGCAGCAACGGCAACAGGAGGTGGCAGTCCAGCGCCACAGGAGGAGCAGGAGGAAACCCAGGCCACAGTCATCAGTGTGGAGAGGGTGCAAGGAGTAGGGAGTACGGACACAGCCCGACAGGACCTGACACAACAACAACAGGGTGAGGATCCAACAGGGACTGGGGGGACGAGGAGTGATGGGCACAATGCCACACATGCACAATGAGGTGTAACACACTGCACAACCACAATTACACAGGGACCCCATCCCCGTGGCACACTGCAGCACACACACATAGCAATCACAGCACATACCATGACAATGTGGCACAAAGTGCAACACTCACACTGCAGAACAGGGGACACAACTGGGTCCAACCAGGCACAGTAACAGAACAATCACATAGGACAGAGAAGGGAACTGTGAGATGCACATCTACCCCTACAACCCCACATCAGCCATGTAGGTCAAATGTACACTGTCCCAACTCAAATAGCCACCACCGCCCAAACAGTCACAATGTACATCGTCACACAGTCTGCATGTCGAAAAGAACAAGGCGCCAACACAATGCCAACATGCACCTCCCCTTCACAATGCAGAGGGACAAACAACACCTCCAGCAGGTCAGAACAGACAACCCATCAGTGATGCCCGAGACGAACACCACTGCCCAGACACCGACGCCATGCAACAGCCCATGGACATCCCACACAACCCACCACCAGGACCAGGGCAGACAAGCTACTCAGAGGAGAACCCAGCCCCTGCAACGGACCACACCGCATGAAGCACCCGCAATCACGGCTGCCTCACAACACTTCACCCACCCACACATGGCACCCCAATGCCAGGTGGCAGAACGCCAAAAGGAGGTGGCCCAACAGGTGAGGGTGTTGCCCAACCCATGGAATGCGAACTAGAACACATACGTGGGTGGCTAACACCCTTCAAGGACCCCCCACACCCCACAAAGGAGACCCACACCTCCACAGAGACACATGCACATATCATGTTGAACTGGCTACGGGCACGTGCGCGTGGCCCCTTTATTGGCAGGGCCACATGTACAGTGACGCCTGTGCTGGATGTGTGTGGGGTGAGTATAAGCCAGCCCGCACGGAGTGCTTGGTGCTGCCAACAACCTGAACAGTGGACACCAGTGCAATGGAAACAGAAAACACCAGCATAACAGAGTCAAATGCAGAGCAACATGGAGGGATCCGGAGTAAGGACAGAGGTCACCCAATATTCAGTCAGGATGTTCCGTGAGTTGCAGTGCACTGAGGTTGGGGCACTAGAGTAGAGCGCGCCCATGTGAATGAATTGCTAGGATTGTGTCCTTTGGGTCAGTCCTGATGCAGATGCAGTGGGGTGTGTTACACCTGCATCAACTTCCTCATCAATGTCCCAGGTCTCCCACACTGCCTGAGGTGGCAGTTGCGTACGCAGTCCACAGCGCAATACCCAGTAATAGATCCGGGTGTGTAGCTTGACTACCACCACCAGTCTGCATTCCTGCCTTGGGGCTGTTGCCTCCTGCCCTCCCATTGTCTGTGCCTTCTCCCGTCCGCACACTTGACACATCTTCCTCATCATTATCCCAGGTCTTCCCCACTGCATGAGGTGACATTGCTGCGCAACCTCACAACAGCACAAAACTCGATCAGTAACGGACAATGGCTTGCGGTGCACTGAGTCACTGGCACCTGGAGTGCTGAGCAGGGTATCAGGACGATGATGGCATCCACGACAGGTCTGAGCAACTCCGTAGGTCTGTCAGGACTACCGTTTCGACTCTGGCAGTTGGCGGTTGGAGGTGGTCCTTGCCGTGGTGGCGTGTGCCTCCTGCGGTGATGCAACGTCCGGGCTGGTCAAGACTCGATGCTATGTGTGGGCCCTGGTGGCCCGCAGTTGAGGCCGGAGGATGCGGACAGCGCAGGGCCACAGACACATGGCGTTGATGACCCCAAGACCATCACTACAGAGGCCACTCAATGTCTCAGAAGAAGGGGTCCCAGGCCTAAGCAGCCTAGAGTCAGTGGCCCCGGATGCACTGCGGCCGGCACAGGCACCCAGCCACGGGACGGTGACTTGCGGTGCAGTCAGATGGGCCATGCGACCTGAGCGGGTCCCCATCAATGTCCGAGGTGTATGTTGCGGAGTGTTGTGGGGGACAGTGGAAGGTGTCCTCCAGGGCATGATGCGGAAGGTCTGATGTTATCCGGAAGCAGCAAATGGAGGAGTGGAAAGCGCAACCCTCGTTTTCAGCAACAATGCGGCATCAGCTACATGAGGATGAAAACTAGCCCCTATTCCATAGACACAAACGCCACCAATGTACGACCAGTGAGTGTCCATGAATGACGGGGAACACTCTTAGTGGCACAGGTGCTCAGAGGGTATGCAGTCTGCGATGATGCCGGTACACAGATGTGAACTCCAACATTGCCAAATCAAGACTCTGTGACCTACTGGACCGCAGTGTAGGCCGGAGGCAGCGGTCAGCAGTGGCCCACAGCCACGTGTTGTTGGCTCGCGAGGCACAGAGTTAGTGACACAGTGGCAGTTGTCGGTAGTGTTCAATCACCTCCATAACGATGATCCTGTTCCCTCCGGACTGCAACGCGTCATCCTCTTACGCCTCTCCGTGCGTGCAATGAAATGTATTCTGCCTTTTGAATTACCGATGTTCAGTTCCAAATCTGTGACCCCACTCATGCGCAGCGTAGGCCGAGGGCAGTAGTCCGCGTAGGCCCACAGACACGTGTGGTTGTGATGCCATGCACAGACTTGTTGCCACCACATCGAAGGGTGTATAGTGAATTGTTCACTGCCTTAAATGATGTTCACTGCCATGGTGTAATCAAGACTCAGTTCCAAATGTGTGACCTACCTGACCGTGGTGTAGGCCTGAGGCAGCGGTCAGCGCGGCCCATTCGCCTAGTGTTGCCAGCATAGTTTGGATGGGCCCACCGGCCTGCGTTGTTCAGGTTCAGTGGCACCACGTGTAGCCGGCTGGCGTTGAACAGGGTTAGTGGCACCACGTGTGGCTGGCTGGCGTTGAACATGGTTAGTGGCACCACGTGTAGCCTGCTGGCGTTGAACAGGGTTAGTGGCCCCACGTGTCGCTTGATGCCCATATGAACTATGTCTAACTGATCGGGGGGGTGTCTGATGCTGTGGCCGCTGGCCCGGATTTGGGGTCACTGCCATTCATGACTCAGGACACAGTTTCACATATGGGACCTACTGGTCCGAAGAGTAGGCCGTAGGGGGCAGTAGAGTTCGTCAACGAGAAAGGACTGAAGCAGGTCTGTGTCGTGGAGGCTGTGGTGGTCTGAGCTGACTGCCAAAGTCGCGGGACTCGGGCTTGGAGCTTGCGCCGGCACGTGGTGGGCCCTCCTTGACACACGCCGGTGTCGGCAGGTGATCAGTGTGGCCTGGCTACGCAGGTGCGGGCCTGACGGGTTCGTGGTCCAGCGTGCCGGGGTCCGGCAGGCGCACAGCATTGCAGGCAACTCTGCTCACGAGGACGGCCTCGTGGCGGGGTGGGAGGCGCCGCCCTGGCAGAGACGTTGGTCTTTCCGGAAGTGGACCACGCCCAGGCCTATGTGGTTTTTATTCACACCCCTACGCTGGCGTGGTGTACGCGGGGCCATTTCACTCCGCTGACGCTTAGGAGGGGGTGTAACAGGCAACATTTCCGCGATGTCCCCCACTGGCTGTGGTGACATGGTGGCGTCCACTGTCCACTACACTGCATTCGCAAGCGATGTATGTCGCCATGGATATGGGTGTGTTCTGCATACAACGAGGTGTCCAGCACATCTCCGGCACTGTTGGCATTGTGTACTTTCCCAATCATGGTTCTACTGCATCCTTCACACATGCCTGGTTGCCACCTCTCCCCACATTCGGCTAGTATGTGGCTGAGGTGCCATGCCATTGCTGGCTCATTTTCAGGGCTTGCCCATGTGGACATTGTAAGTTGTTCTGTCGTGTCTGGTGGGTGGGCATATTGTTGTGCCTGTTGTATGTGATTTTGTGACGTGTGCATTGCCAGAGTTGTGAGTTGCATGGTTGTGGTGTTGAGGTGTGTGGGGTGTTCATTTGTATATTGCCAAGGGGCTGTACATTTCCCTTGTGTCCATCCTGGGAACGCTGGTTGATGATGGACTGTCTGAGAATGTAGGTATCATGCACACTGGCTGTGTATTTGAAGGCGACATTGTTGGATGTTCCACAGTGTTCTGTTGTTGCCTGCACATTGATGTGAGACGTGTGCATCCTGTTGAGGTGATTGTGTGCTGTGTCACCAGGGGGCACAGGTAGTACATGTGTGCTGTGTATTGTCCCCAACACGTGTGTGCATCCTGCTTGGGCGTATGGTCCTTGCTTGGTCTCCAGCGGAATCTGCGCATTGTGTTGTACGTATGGGGACTGGGGTGCCAGGGTGATGGTGATGTCCAGGACAGGTGTGGGGACTTGGATGTGGCTGGCTGTGAGACTCCTCCGACTCTGGCGGGTGTTGGATGGGGGGTCCCAGGTGCCAACAGGTGCAGCCACGCAATCAGCTTTGTGTGGGGTGGGATGTTGGTTGTCCGCTGTGTTGCTGCCGTAGGCCTGTTAGGCGATGATGGTCAGGATGCACTAGGTTGGTTGTCCCTTTCAGCCTGTAGTGGAGGGTGACATTGTCAGATGTTGGGTCTGTGTGGCTGGGGTTCCGCTGTCTTTGTCTGCGCTGCGTCTGTGTTGGTGCGGGGGGTGTTCCGGGCGTGGGATGGGGTCCTGGGGTGGTGGGGGTGGGTGCTGTGGCCCTCTTGGGTGTCCGGGCTGCATGATGAGTGGCTCCATGGCATCTGTTGCCCTTCGGATGTGGCCCTGGGCTGTGCTCCCTTTTGTGGTGCTGGCTGCCGTCCGAGTTTACACCAGGTCAGAGCAGGTGTAGATTTCTAGGTGCTAACGCGCCTTATCGCCTGTTTTGTGTTTTTGTCGCGGATGTGGCTGGTTGTTGTGAATGTTGAGGTGTGCTGTTGTGTTGGCTTTTGTCACGGGAACGCCTACTCTGCATCTCATTAGCGATATTTGCGGGGGTCCTCTGTGGCGATGTTTTTTGCGGCTGCTATCGCGGGTAAACTGGTGCTGTGGGCTGTTAACACCGGCTTGTGAATGGGGGGGGTAAATTTATCATGACTTTGGCTGCGATAAAGTGCCGTTAATTCGGAGATAGCTCCTTGTGAATATGCCCCTATATCTTGTACCTTTAGGCCTGTACCCTTCCCTCTACCTTTAGTCCTGTACTCCTCTCCCTATATCAGATACCTTTATCCCTCTACTTTATCTCTATTCCTTGTACCCATAAACCTGTACATTAGACCTTCTGTCCTTAATCTTATGCTTTGTACCTTTAGCCCTGTACATGTCATCCTGCTCTCAGTGTCCTTAATCCTGTTTCCTTCACCCTGTTGCCTGAACTGATAACTCTTTCACTTTAACCGTGTACACTGTCCCATTAGACCTGTATTTGTGATTGTTTGTTACTAGATGCTAACAGGAGCACTGTTTCCATGGTTGGGTTGATTTCTAGGCTGCCATGGTACATCCAGTTTCTTAATTAGATCAAAACAGTTTGTTTGTTGATGAATGTTTTCATTGATGGATATTTTTAAGCTGTCTTGTGTTTCCTTGGTTTATTGATGAATATTCATGCTTTTGTCAGAAAGTAGAGTTCCAAAAGGTTTCATGTTGAGATTGAAGATGAAGGGGGTAGGATTCAGTTCACCGGCACTCTGCAAGAGACAGGTAATTGCTAGGATCTAGAGGTTCCCTTCTGGATGAATTGGAAGCAGTTGATCAGGTAGAAATTAACCATTGTAAGACCATCACAGAGAAACCTGGAATTTATGTGGATTAGTGCTTAATGGTTGTATGTGCCGACGGCTGCTAAGAACTCAAGTAGGATCAGGCAGCAGGATGTAATTTTTGTTGGTGAGCAAGGGATGTGACTGATTATCTGAAGGGTGGCGGTCTTTGTGATGCAGCAAAGTCTGAAGCCAGAATAGTACTCCAGCCGAAGGGAATTCTGACTGATCTGATCTTGAATTTTGATGGCGAGTATTTCCTTGATGATTTTATCTAACAAATATAGATGGGTGATTGGACAGTAGTTGGCTGAACCATCTGAGTCCAGGGTAGGCTTATTCAGTAGTGCAAAAATGTGTCTTGTTTTAAGAGTGTATGGTGCAGGTTCTTTGACAGAGGGAGGAGCTTAAGATATTGAAGCTGGGTGCAAGGGCACCCCCATTGAGGGATTTCAAGAAGGATGATAATTGAATGTTGTGTTTGTAGGTGAGAGTTGAGGATGTTGGTGAGTTCAGTATGAGTTTGTGTTTCTCTTTCCATTTGGAAATATCTTTGTTGGTGTGCCTTGATGGATGGAGAAGGGGGTGGTAAGGTGATCCATACAGTTCAGGTGTAAGGGGGCTTGTATTTAGATTGAGGCTGAGGCAGTTAATATGAAGTTGAGGATATTACCTTTGGAATCTGTTGGCTTGGTGATTTGCTGCTTAATGTCCAGGATTTCGAGGCATGTGAAAAGTGATGTTTTCATTATCATGGTGGCTGAATCCCTGAGGAGCTTGAAGTCACCGGGAAAAATGGGGTTTGTTGACTGCAAGGAGGTAGTTGTGATGAGGTCAGAGATTTGTTCAGAAATGCCCTTGTTGAGCCCTCAGTGGTCTGTATATCAAGCTGAATGTTACCATGTTGAATGTTGATGAAGGAAGTGTCAGATGAGAACAAATGGTTTAAACATAACTGGCTTGATAGGGGTGCATGGCAAGTGGACTTGTGGATGACTGAGTCCTCCGCCTGCATTGTTTGTGCAGTTAGCGTACAAGATGCTGCAGCCCCAGATGACATCTAAAATGGATGAGGAGGGGATCCATGTTTCTGTGATGAAGATTGCATCCAGGCGATGTCCTCTGACCATGGCTGCAATGTGAGGACATGGATAATGGCAGTTAACAAGAAAGAGGATCAGGGTGTGTAGTTTTGGTGGTATATGCATGTTGGTTAGAGGGATATGAACGAGGTGACATCCGGGTGGGCGTGTGAGAGGGTGGGTTTTGGGTTTTTCTGTTGGGATGAATTGTGGTGTATGATTAAGAGGCACATGATGTGGCTAGATAACCTCAGGGCAGGGGTTCTGGTCCAAAGTCCTTCCTGGTCATAACAGGGATGCCCTTGTTTGTGTCTGTCTGTAGCTGGGGATGCTCAGGTGGTGGAATGCCCTGAGGAGCTCACTAGAGAAGGTGACGAGTCAAAATGTTTCAGGTGAGAAACAATGATGTTTCTTCTTGTGAAGTTGGATGTTGAGAAGTGCTGTGATTACTCTAATGTCCTAAATATGTTTCTGCTTTTGTAAAGTCAGTGTTCTGAAGTGACTACATAAATAATTACATACAAGATGACCCCTACATGCAAGATCAATAAATCTCCCTCAAAGACTGACGGGAAGCGCAATTTTTTCCCTTTCATGAGAGGAATGGTGTCCCACTGAAAATTCAACCTCTCTAATATCAAATGCAATATTTACAATAAATTTCAGATATTCTAGAATCTAGCTATAGTAGAAGTAAGTTCCTCTCAATTAGTAGAATACTCACAGACGACTTTAAAATAATGTGCGGAGTCAAAAGAATTAAATGTGACCTTTCCTTCAAAAATAGTACTGTGTAAATGAGGCAGGGTGGCCCTGCTGTTTGTAAGAGACAGTTCACCACGTCATTGTCCTAGTGTAGCGGGTCTACTGAGGCCAACTGAAAGTAAATTTGTCTTTTGGTTAGAAAATCTGAAACCAATTTTCGCTCTCAAATAAAAGTGTTGTAGTTTGGATTACGAGAATGTTTTCTTCAGAACAGCAAGAATTTCATTGCAATAACATTTTACATTTTGTAGTTTGCGGTTGGAGGATTTTGCATGGAATCTTTTGATTTCACCCGAACAACAGCTTTCGAAGGAGTGTATCGCGTCCCTGGCACCCATGCGTAAGGGTAGCTAGCCACTTACAGACCAGTGAGCTCCTGGGTGATCCTGGTGGCTTCAGCTGTTGAGACTTCACACAGCGCCAGACCACTGTTTCCCACAAACTGTCCCTCTGTACGTTTTTTCAGCACCCATGGCTGTCAGCCTGAGAGAGAGGATGTCTCCCGCCCAGTCTCGCGGCACACTGTAATGTTTGGGGGCTTTAATGAGTGATTTATGACAGCAGGCTGTGTTTTTGAAAGGATTTGTTCTTTTTTGGTTATCCTGACATGCGCGCTCTAAGCTGCTTAGTCTAATCTTCCATCTGTGATGTCAGGGACCTGCCGACTGATGGGGTACAATTACTCTTGACAGTTTGGAACAATATTTTGGAATGGGGAGGTGTGTAGTGCTGCGTGTTTACAGTGGTGGGAGGGGAGATTCCAGGAATGGGTGTGGGAACAGTAAACACAAGGGGGCTTATTTACAAGCCTCTTGCGCCACTTTTGCGTCATTTTTAACATGGGAAAAGTGACGCAAAAGTGGCGCAAGGGGCTTGTAAATCTGCCCCAAGGAATGTTAAAGTAAGGGCAGCAAATAATATATGTGTGAAGGAGGTGGGGGCTCTCACAGTTCAATAGTTAAAGTTACAAACTCGAGTGATCGCTGGAAAAGATGCCGCTTTGCACAGGTTTCAACGTTTTTTGCTTTGCCACTTCGGCGTGACAAGCGACCTTTGCAACAATTTATGTTATGTATTTTCTTTTCCCACGCAGTCAGAATGCTCTCTGCGCAAGGGACATGTCGGAAGCAGACAAGGAGGGCCCGCATAGAAAAAATGTAAATGTGCTCCCCACAGTAGGAAGCAATTGCCCGCATTCAGCGACAGGACTTTCTTATGTTTTGAAGGCCGCTGCACCCGCTTCGGGAACCCTGTTTTCGGAAAGTAAAATTTAAAAGAGTGAAGACACGTCCCCCGAGTCACCATTGTAGAACTGCCGTCTGTCAAGGAACAAGGAAACGCTTTGGGGAGAAAACTCTGAGGATGTCTTAATGACTGGCATCTTGTATTTGAAGCCTTCTCTGGCTTCCCCTACAACGCAATTAGTTTGCGTATAGATACATTCTCCGAAACGTAAAATAGCAGAGAAAAAGTCTTACATTTTCTAACTCGTCTGGGCTCCCTTAGAGTGAAAATTACCTTGCTAAGTGGAGGAAGACTCTTCATGAGGGGCGCATGCGATGTCTGTTGCGACATATGTTATTAGTTTACAGTTGGCTAAAGCCCACCCACTGCTTTCCATTGGTTGACTTAATTGTCACTCTCATTTGCTTGTTTCTTATTAGTTAGCATTTGTGAGCTTTTACTTCCTCTTATCCTTGTCCTTCCGGTGAACATGTACACAGAACTATATCCTTCCACTGTTTGCTTTTTAGGTGCTACTTTTGTTTTTTGTTTCAAGACTCTACAAGAGTGCATGTACTTTCCAGCTGTCTCTCTCATGTACTTCCTTCCCATCCTTTGTGTTCGCCAGTGTTGCTTTATCACTATGCTTCTCCAATCCCTCCTGCATGGTGCCCTCATCTACTTATCCCCGTGTTGCTTTTTCACTCTTGTACTTCTCTCCCAGTTTGACATTGCACTCTCTCTCACCGGTTTGCTTCATCCCATGTTCCTCTCTCTCTGTCTGTTTGCTTCCTCCATCCGCACCCTCCATGTTTCTTGGTCTCCCACCCTCCTGTTGCATCTCAAGCCCACGTGATCAGCAACCGCCTCCGTAATACTTCCACCCCCCCAGTGAAACATTTCTTTCTTTGTCTTTACCGTTCCAACTTGGATCAGTAAATTAAAATGAAAAGCCATGCTTCACAGCATCAGGGATGCTGTGAAGCATGGCTAAAACCATTGGCAAAGCCAATAAGTCACAAAGGCGAGACCTATTAGCTTTGCCAATACTTGTTTTAAACTGGCTCCACACTACCTGTGAGATATTTGTCAACCAGCTTTCTCCTTTCCCGCACTCGTGTGTAGACAGTAATCACAGAGCATCTCATCAGATTCCTGTAGAGGTATTGGGCTTCTTCAGTGCATCTCATAGTATCTCTCTCTAGACCAGTTCCTGCACTGGCCCTTTAAGCTTCTGCTTCCTTCCACATCTGTACCCTGTTAGTGTTGCCTCCATGTTGTGTAGTCTACTGCAGTGAATGTGACCGCTGTGCACTGGAGACAAAGGGGCATATTACTAAGGTCCGGCGATAATTATCGCTCAGCGCGCTTAGCGCGAGGATAATTATCGCCTGACTAACGCTGAATTTTATCACTGAGATAGCGTGCTATCAGCAACGCTCATCTCAACAGTGATAAAATTGCAGCGCTAACTGCCAAATGTGCGATTATCGCTGGAAATCCAGCGACAATCACACAACTTTTGGCGTTAGCTTGCTGATAGGGCAGGACAGACTCAGCCATGATATCCACCTTCCATTGGATATCATGGCTAAGTCATACTGAGAGCAGGCGTTAGAAAAGTAGCGCTAACCGCGGTTAGCGCTACTTTTCTAATCGCTCTGCATGTTCGCCTGCAGCTTGATAATAGGAGAAATGTTGGTTAGCGACATTTCTCCTGTTATCCTGGGAAGGAACGCCCACTTTGCATCTCATTAGAGATGCAGAGCGAGGCGTGGGGAAAACGGGTGCTAACATGCGTTAATGCATGTTAGCACCCGCCTTGACTAATAGGGCGGTAATATTATCTCCGCTTTTTGGCTCTTAAAGCCGAAAAGCGGAGATAATGGCCCTTGCTAATATGCCCCAAAGTTTTTACCTGTGTTTTGTGTTCTGCTGTGTCACACACCTACTCAATAAACTGAATTGGCTCTTGCCTCTAATCAGAGAGGCTATCATACCCTAACTTAACAGTATCAATTTTATAGACAGCAGAATGGTTAAAGGCTGACTTGTGGCCTTAACATTATATTCAACATGCCTGGGCTCATTAGGCTCAGTGTTCCCTTGAAGGTGCGCGCCTGGGTGCCCGCGCACCTCAGTGCCCCCGAGCGCGCACTGCTGTGTGTGTGGCGCGCACACACATCCCTGAGAGCATTCGCGCCGCCGAAGCAGCGCGAAAAACGGGTATTTCTGACTTGCTAAGGAAGAGGCATTTAGCAAGTGCTCCCTCCCTAAGGAGGGAGCACTTGCTAAATTTCTTTGTTTTCTAGAGTGCGGCTGTGGGCTCGTTGTGTGCTTTTGTTTAAGTATTCGTGTTAATTGCAGAGCGTGACGAGCTGCAATTAACATGAATGCTTTAAACAAAAGCACACGATATGCCTCGCAGTCACACTCTAGAAAACACAAGAAATGCAGCACCAAACACAGCGTGTACTTTTAGAATCACCTAAAAGCACACGCTGTGTTTGCAGAGCTTGCTGCATTTCTTCTCTTAATAGAGCTGGGCTGCGGTGTGATTGTGTGCTTTTTTAAAGTTTTCATGTTAATTGCAGCTCATGAAGGACGCTGCCATTAACATGAAACGTTAACAAAGGCGCACAATCACCCGCAGCTGCGCTCTATTAAGATAAGAAATGCAGGAAGCCTACAAACACGGCATTTGCATCCAGGTGCATATGCAGAAGCGCAAACCACATAGCTGCCCAGGTTTCAGATTGCCATGTGTGACATTTTCATAATTTCAGAGTAATCATGAGTGACATTTTAACGAGTATGAGTGATACTTTCTTACGAGCAAAATCAAGCTATGAAGATGAGGGAAACATATAAATATGAAAAATTACACTCATTTAAGGATTGGGAAACTCTGAATTAACTGGTGCACAGCGTTAGAAATAATTGTTAAATGACTTCCATTTATCAGAGTCATGTCTAAGTCATAAAATCATATAAATATCAGAGAGCTCCTTTGCAATATATTAAATCAAGGCGTTTCACACATGCTCAGGAGCTGTTTTTTTTCGGTTGTGTGTTGTTTTGAGGCTTGTGCTTCCAGCCTTTGCCAAACAGAGATTGTCAGCCTTTGTGGTGGGTCCCTCCTTCTCAGCAAAATCAGTAGAGCTTAGGGTCTGGGCCTCTCCGACGTTACGTGGGTTACCTGCCAACAGGGACCCGATGTCAGAGAGGCGCCAACAACATGAAACACTCAGTTAGTTACACACCTTACAGGGTGCCAGTTGAGCCACCTATGTCACCTTCTGAGCATTAACACCAGGAGGCAACGCAGGCTGCAGCTGCCTGATCGCGCTCTGCCACATACAGCCTAGATACTTTAACTTAATTAGGCCGCAGATGGGAGTCAATTCGGACTACGGTGGTGGTGCCGCTCCATTGGAGGCAGTGATGCAGACTCTGCCAAGGCTGGCCAGGAGGCTGGAGGTACTGGCAGGCTCAGGCCTGAGCCACTGCAGCCGCGGCAATTCAGGTTTACCGCCGGTCCCCAGCCCGCCTCCAGTGTCGTCGAGGATGGACAGTGAGTCCCACTACTCACAGGCAGTCATAACCATGCCGTGATCTCCAAATCATTAGCCATATCAAACTGTGCAATTAGCTGGACACCCTGCAGTAGCCGCATGCCTGTTTTGCCATATTTGCACACCAGCTTGAATACACACCTCCTGCCAGCACCCAATGAGCACCATAATACAAGCCGGCAGACTGGCAAGCGCCTGAAGTAAGAAGGGGGACACACATGACGTCAGACACACGTGTGTGATGTACCTCAGACAGCAGGGTCCCCAGCTGTTTCTCCCTCGGTGCTGCAGTATTCGGTCTCCATTTCAGCTCCTGAGTGTAATGCAGGACTGTATAGGCGACGCAAGATGAGCACTGCTGACGACGTGGCACGTAGCAGGGCTAAAGGGCTGCTCAGCAGTGGGGCTGTCGAGGCGGCCACTGCACCAGTGTCCCTCACTCCTCTCGGTCTTCCTTTCCTGCGGCAATGAATAATTGAATTCGAAGGGGAGCTGACAGTACACAGGCTGTGGCCCTGGCTGGTGCGAGCTGCAGTAGGGAGCGGGATGCTGCGATCGCCATGCTTGAAGACACAGTATAATGAATGATTTCTGCTACATTGTAGCAGTGAGTGTTAGCCTTCAGGCGAGCTCCAAGCCTGCCTGCGCACACCACGGTAGGCGCGCTGCGAGCTGCCACACTTTTAGGCAGCCTTCAGTACAGTGACAGATGCTGACACGCTGACTATGCATATGCCTGACAATGCATTTCAGTGCGGAGCACCACACTGAAATGCGTTAGTCTAACGCCTGATGCGTGGTACTTGGCAAGACTGAAACCATTTGACTCCGAGCCATGCAGCTTCTGTCATCAGCACTTCTCCCTTTTTCCACAAGAGCAGTTCAAGCATGATGGCAAAATATCCTAGTTTGCAAATGTTTTCTATATAATTCTGGTTCTGCAATATTTACCGCATAATGCATCATCTGCTGCAGAATTTGACCATTTTAACTAATAAATTGTTTGTATCTCAAATGGATCAAATGTTACTAAAAAATGTGACTAGTGTTTCTGCAAAGTGGACGGCCCTTTGCAAAGGTTGACTGATCACCTTTGTCACTGCTGGATTTGTATGTTACACTGGTACTAATAAGGCAACATTTTTCCAGAGACTCTTAGCGTCTGTAAAAATGTAAAAATCATAAAGTATCAGAAAATATACTGCATTACATTGCAGCCTCTTTTTTGCTGCATAATTTAGTCAACACTGCAGCATAATTTTGTCTTCCAATGGTGCATAATTCCAGTGGCCCCAAAGCAGGCAGCACAAGTTAAAAGTGCTTGTGCATGAAGCAGAGAGACTGTGAAGATTGTGAACTTAGTTTGGTGTGCTTGCAAATCATGCATTGCCGACCCCTGGTGAGTTACAGCTACTACTGCTGAAACAAGGCCAACGGAGGGACCAATGGGTGAGGCGGCCTGGGCTCAAGGGCAGGGCCGGCATGAGTGCTGGTGGAGTTCTGTGCGACAATGTTTGTTGGTGCCCTCTCAATGACTCCCTCCGCCACTGATTCCCTCACTACCATCCTTTAACAGTGCCCCTCAAGGCTCGATAACCATACTCTCGCTCAGATGAATTTAACTTGATTTACAGTGCCACTCATACCAGTGTAGGGTGGCAGAGCACTTTACATCACACTCATTACACAGAGACAATTAATCATATGTGTGTAAATCTCTGTATAGCAAATGTTACATAAGACAAAGAACTACAAGGTGTAGGAGTCACATGACATCCATACTAGTACGCAGTATAGTTTAATAGTGATTGGTCTGGAGAAACACACTGAAATTAGAACGTAATACCATGATTGGGGGTTCTCTTTAATAACCAGAATTGATTTCTATTCAAATGAACCCTTTTTGCAACATTAGGATAATCAGACTGGGGAAAAACATGCAGCTCTTAGATGAAAGTTAATAGCTCACTGTTCTATTTTAGGATTTTGACTTATAAACTGCAAGTACCAAAAGGATCTCACTGACAAAAGCAGTAACCCACTGACCCATTTACATTATGTGCACTTTGTGATCTGGATGGTACATGTTCTTTGCAGCAGGCAAATTAGCCCTCTGCGCTACCTTTCCATGAGTCAAAACTTCCACTTGACAAAACTCCATCTCTCTCTAGGAAGAACATTAATCACCGGAGTTATCATGACATTTTTATTGTTGCCTAAAATTGCTAGAGGCCAGGAAGGAGGCAGCAAGTGCTTTTAGAAACATAATATACTTGCAAGCATGACACCCCACCCGAAGTCAGCGCCCAGTGCGATCGCACCGCCCTAGAGTCACCCCTGCTCAAGGGTCCTGTGACCTCAGTGACTGTGCTTCATAGGCCTGCCCGCAAGACTGGAGGTGAACTTCAGTATGGATTGTGGTGGACAAGCCTTTAAGGTTAACCCACAATTGCCACTGCTAGGGTCCACCTGCTGGTGCCAAGACACCAGGGCTTCTAAGGTCTAGCAAGGGAATGTGCTCCCTCAGGAGAGTGGTCTTGTGTGCCGCTCTGACGACAATCAAGTACCAGGATCAAGTGACAAGACCAATACTGTGCCTCAGGTTCACGAAAGTACACATGTTCAGAGGGCACGGCAGGGGCTGAGAAGTTGACTGTTTTGTCAACAATCTCTGTCCAGGCTGATGCGGGGCTTAGGAGGGAATGGGCCCAGCAGGCTGTAAAACTATAACATCCTGCGCAAGAGGCTCAGGTAATGTGACTTCTCTGCTGGAGGGTGCAGGAAGGAAAACCAACCTACCATCCGCCGGTGTGTCCAATCTTCGAAGCATGTGTGCGCTTCTGGTCACCAAAAGGGTGGTGTGATTGTGGGAAAACAGCAGGCAAGACCCGCCCCATGGATCACCCACGTGATGGCTGGTACCCCCAGCGTAGACTCACCGGAAGGCTGGTTGGGGCACAGCTTTTGATCTGTTAAACTCTGGCCTGCCTGCTCAGCGCTGTTCATGAATATTCTATTTCTGACACATAGCATTTTAAATTTGACGGTGCAGTTGCATATATGAATATGTTAGACAATTTTAGCGTGCTGGTGCTGCCTCATTGGCAGTCTGCCTCAAATGCAGTATTGACAGAGGGGCGCTAGAATACGGGACTAATGCATTTTAATGCGGTGATGCGGACACCAGCATTAAAATGCGTTAGTCGAAAGCCTGATCCGGCCCTACCCTGACCCAGCCCTGAAACTGCAAAAAGTAAAATTATAATAATAACGTTATTATAATTTTATTTTTCCTGCTCAAAGAGAGGATTTGTTAAAGTTTCCATGGTAATTGCAGCGCCCATCATGAGCTGAAATTAACATGAAAACTTGAACAAATGCACACAATCACCCGCAGCCCAGCTCTTTTAAGAAAAGAAATGCAGCAACATAGCTGCCAAGGTTTCAAATTGACATGTGGGATGGTTTCAAACCTGCTTTAGCACCGTTCACTTGGATCTGTATGTGAGGAAATGCACTGTCTTTTTCACTTTTTTAAGCAAACGTTTGAGTGATATTTGGCGCTGCACCCACACACGCGGTCTGGTTACTGGCGCACATAGCCTTGGTTCCAGCGCACATAGACCTTATACTGCCGCACACAGAGGAAAAATATTAGAGGGAACATTGATTAGGCTACTCACCAATTTGGCCAGTAAGGAATTATGTTTAGCAGAGCGGCTTCTTTTATGGTATGCCAATGCTACAATTGATGATGCAGACTATAGAACCCACATTGTAGTAATGCTGTCCATTTATACACCATAGCATGGTACTCCGATGAAAATGCTGGTTTTGGGCCAATGGCACAGCAATTGTGTCAAGACCCCACAAGTAAGCATAAGAAATGGGTCATTTCTTCCTCCCTATTGGGTACTAAACCTGGTTGCACTGATCCAGGCACATCCCTGGACTACTAGGTCTGCTATGCTAATGATAGCTAAATCCCTCATTTCCATCCTAGGACTTGGTTTGTGATAGTGCAGTTTTTCTGGGGCAATGCTGTGGTTTTGCATGTGCCATAGCGCAACACTGATGCAGTAAAACACTGGATTTTCCATGCCACAACACAGTCTGTATTTTTATGGTAATGCTGTAGGACAAGAGGATCTATGCAAACTCAAGTGTAGGATTTTCTGCATGTGGATTTCCCATAGGAAGCATGCCGCAAAGAAGTGTGGTATTTCCATGGTTAATATTTGGAGTTGTAATTCAGCATTATCACCTCCTGGAGGTTAATGTTGTAGATGTTTGCACATCATATGTATTTGTATTGGTGTGATAGTGCTGTGCCTGTGAAAATCTATTCATTGTACTGCTGAGCAAATGTTGTGGCTTGGTACTTTCTATGGAAGTTGTAACCGCTATGCTTGGATTTGTGCCATGATGGTGTTGCATTCTAGGGAATTGGATGAGCAGCCTTCTTTAATGCAGGCAGAGTTAACTCTACCTAGATATGTATTTTTAGCATTATATTTAAAAGTTCAGCCCAGAAAAAACACTGGAGCCACAGGTGCATGAATGTCTAAACTGCAAGTGGCAGGACCCAGGGTTTATATTCAATCATTTTTATTAACGGAATGAGCAAGCAATGAACACAGCTTACTGCCTACATCTCCAGGCCGGCAGAGCGAAGCCCAATAAACATTTCAGACTTTAGGTTCACAACCCGGAGGCCGGACATAACTGTGTGCCGTGCGAAGGCGTTACTATAATTCCAATTTTCGAAATGTTACTAAAAACCACCTATTTTAACAAAGAAAAAAAAACAAATGAAATACAAAACCGCAACAACAAACCCCCTCCCTCCACCCTGTTCCCCCACCCACCCACCCTCCTCCGCATCAGCTTCTGCTACCAGCACATACTAAGGCCTGAGAACCCTCACTCCATTGTCGAGTCCAATTACTTTATTCAAGATGGGGTAGAGCCCGGGGGATCCAGGGGGATCAATCGCAGGATCTGTAGGTACTTTGGACATGTCACCTCTCTGAGATCTTTGGTAAGTAAGCTTAGGAAGGGCCTCCACACTGTTGGGAACTCTCGTCCCGTCCCCTCCACTGTCATGGACATTCGTTCCATAGCTAGCAACTGCCATAGTCTGTATACCCAGGCTCCAACATCCGGCTGCTTAGTCGTACCCCACGAAGCCAAGAGAACTTGTCTGGCCGCTAGGAGCGCCAGCGCTATCTGCCTGCCCTGCATAGAACGCAGCGGGAAACTTTTCGCATGTGAGAGACCCAAAAGCGTATACTCTGGGGAGCGGGGTAGCGCAATCTGGAAAACCGCATCTGTCATTTAGGACCGCCGTCCAATATCGATGTAATTTCGGGCAATGCCACAAGAGGTGTGCTAGCGTCCCTGTCATTCCGCAGCCCCTCCAACACTGGTCTGTTTTATTTTTGTTCCAGGCGTGCACTCGAGCTGGAGTATAATACCAGTAGGAGGTCACCTTGAATGCTGACTCCACGCCCGCCGTGCTGCGAGCAGTGTGGTGCGCCCTATAGAGGATGTGCTCCCACTCTTTGGAGGTTAGGGGCTTACCCAATTCTGTCTCCCATCGCACCTGGGCTTTCGTTCTTTGTTCCGCCGGACGCTCCTGAAGCAGAGCATATAGCTCCGAGATCAGCCGACGGTCGTCCGTCTTACCCACCACCCATCGCTCAAACGCCGAAAGGGGCCTAGACATGTGTGCATAGTTAGCAGGCTTAGTAACCCAGTGACAAACCTGCGCGTAGGCAAAGGCATCCTTCGCCGGGAGGTCATAATCTTCTCGCAACTGTTTAAAGGGAATTACCCCTTCCAGGTCGAATAGAAACCCTACCCTTTTACATCCTGCTTCCCGCCATCTATGAAACACTGCTGATGCTTTCCCTGGCAAAAAGTCCGGATTATCAACAATGGGGGACATAGGCGAGGGGAAGGTCGTCCAGCCTTTGCCACCGCCACCCTATCCCAAACCCTGAGGGTGGGTGAGGTCACCGGTGAAGAATACAATCCCCAAGCCCTGTGCTTCCGAGGCAGCCACAGCTCTCTCCAGATATTGATTCCTGCCACTGTTTGATCCATAAAGTTCCAGTGCTTACTGGACACCGGCCTGTTCCATTCAATGAGATATCGGAGACAGGACGCTTGATAGTAGCATTCTATTAGTGGTAGGGACTACCTTCGATTTGGGGCTCGCCAACTGCCTCAGAGAGAGCCGGGGTTTCCGCCCCTCCCAGACGAACCTATTAATGAGGGATTGTAACTTCTTAAGCGCCCCTTGTGGTGGTGTTAGCGGGAGCATTTGAAATAAATAAAGGATACGTGGTAGGATCGTCATTTTTACCGCCGCTATCCTCCCGAACCATGCCAGCCGAAGACGCGACCAGGCGTCCAGCGCCTTGGCCGTGTGTTCTAGCAGCAGGGCATAGTTCAGCGCCACCGTCCGTGCGATGGTCGGGGCAAGCCGAAATCCCAAGTAAGTGATGTCGGTCTGCGTCCATTGGAAAGGAAAGTCTCTCTGCAGGGTGTCCACGTCAGCCGCAGGGAGCGACAGATTGAGAATCATCGATTTACTCAGATTTACCTTGAATCCGGAGGTCGCCCCAAAGGTCGCAAGCTCTGTCATCAGAGCGGGGAAAGACAGCCGGGCCCGAGTCAGCGAGAGAATGACATCATCGGCATATAGACTGATCTTGTGCTCGTCAGCTCCAAATGTTAGGCCCACTATGTGTTGATTAGCGCGAATGCGCTGCGCGAAAGGCTCCATGTAGAGCGCAAATAACAATGGGGACAGAGGGCATCCTTGCCGTGTCCCCCGAGCTATGGGAAAGAATGCCGACCTATCTCCGTTAACTCGCACAAATGCTTTCGGGGCATGGTAAATGCACCCGATCCATTTCAGAAAGTTGTCCCCGAACCCAAATTTGCGTAATACTCCAAACAGATAGCCCCACCCTACGCGGTCAAAGGCCTTTTCCGCGTCGATTGACAGCAGGAAGGCCGGTTTTCCGGAGCGCTGCGTACTATCAATGAGGTGTAGTAATCGCTTGGCATTATCCCCTCCTTGCCGTGTGGGGATGAACCCTGACTGGTCTGGGTTAATAATATCAGCCATAAGGGGGTTCAGACGGGCCGCTAAAATTCCAGCAAAAAGTTTCGCATCTACGTTGAGGAGCGAAATCGGCCGATACGATCCGCACTCTTTCGGCTCCTTTCCGGGCTTCAAAATCACAGAAATCGCTGCCTCCGCCATTGTCGGTGTCACCGCACCGGTCTCGAGAAAAGAGTTAAATAATTTCGTTAAAAAGGGAGCCAGCTCCGCACAGAACGCTTTATAAAATGCGGCCGGAAAGCCGCCCGGGGCCTTCGCTACCTTCAATCTCGCTATGGCCGCGACGACCTCTTCTACACGGATCTCAGTGTCTAGCTGTTCTGCCGCTACCCCAGAGATCGGAGTTACCTCGCTCATATCTAAGTACTCCGTTGGGTCTTGCGGCGGAGGGTCTTGTTCTGTGTATAGATGCTGATAGAAGTTCTGGAATGCTTCCACTATGTGTGCATCCGTGGTTTGTTCCGTCCCCCTGGAGTCTCGCACCGTCTGAATGAGAGACTTGTGTGATTGAGCTCTCAGTCTATGTGCCAGCATTCTCCCGCATTTGTCGCTACTAAGGAAAAATTTATGTCGCAGTCGCAGCAGGGCATGCTCCGCTCTGTCTATATCTAGGTGCTTCAGCAGCCGTCTACGCTTCTCCAGCTCACGCCAAACTCTCTGCGCCCCGGTCCGCTTGTGTATTGTTTCTAGTTCCCCCACCTCCTTTTCCAACTCTGCACGCTTTGCCCTGCGCATTGCATTGTACCTGGCTGCTATCGCAATAAATTCTCAGCGCACCACTAACTTCAGGGCTTCCCAAACCGCCGCCAGTGGTGTGGAACCGGTATCATTTTCCTGAAAATAATGCACTATCGCGTCCCTCACTCGCTTACACTGATCTTCTGAGTGCAGCAAACTTTCTCTAAGTCTCCACCCTGGTGGCAACGTACGCCTATAATGCACTGGGAGCAGAACGGTAAGGGGGGCGTGATCGGACAGTGTGCGCGGTTCAATAGTAGCAGAGCGCAGGCTAGACATTAATTCTGTAGAGGCTAGGAAGTGATCTAACCTAGCGTAAGTTTTGTGGGCAGCCGAGTAATAAGTATAATCCCTCTCCGATGGGTGTTGTGCGCGCCACACATCATGCAACCTGTGTTCCTCAAGCCACCCTTTGCCTGCCGGGGACAGGGCCCCTGACTGGTGAACTCTCAGGCCTGACCTGTCTACCCCCGCATCCATCACTAGATTCAGATCCCCCCCTACCAGGATCGCTGCATCCTGCGAGGTTAGGACGTCTGACAGTGCTGACAAAAGGAAAGACTCCTGCTTCTCATTGGGGCCGTATAGTGACCCTATAGTGAGGTGCGTGTCGCCCCATTGTACTCTAAGGACCAGTAGCCTCGCCCTTATCTCAGCTACAGTCGAGATCACTTTGCATGGACACTGGGCCCCAATTAAAACTGCCACCCCGTTTTTTTTTGACGGCCCTGTGGACCATACCTGTTGGGGAAATCGTTTGTCGCGCATGCGTGTGGTGTCTTTGCCCAGCAAGTGTGTCTCCTGGAGGAGACATATGTCACCTCCTATATTCTCAAGAAGGGAGAGCACTGCTGCCCTCTTCACCGGATTATTCAGCCCCCGAACATTGAGGCTCACAACCTTAAGCTCCCTACCCATATCTTAGTCTTTGAGCATGTTACTGCTATACCTTTCGCTAGGTCCCTAGCCTGTCCCGTACCATCACCATGATTCATGGTAGCACACCCGTATGGAGTGTCTATGAGCAGGCTGATGCGAAGATCCCCCACACCCTTTACAAAAGACCTTTTCCCCCTATAACCAACCCTTATAAAAACAAAAACCACCCAACAATGAAGAAAGAACATGACTAGAGTCTGTCACAAATAGAGAGAGTCAGGGGGTCGCAGCAGCTTCACACGACCCTGACGGGCCGAACACACCTCTAACAAGTCGCAGGAAACAGTTGAGGAGATGGTTTATCACTCGGGTCCGTCCCCCCGGCACCTCTCTGTTCGCCCGTCCCGAGGACATCAGCCAGAAAAATATACATGTACCTCAAGGGGTGACTGGCCTCGCTGATGTTTGAGAAAGGGTAGACAACACATCCTCCCTCTCCCTCTCTCTCGTAGCTTGGTCAGGTTTTGTGGCCCACACCCCCCTGCCCACCCTCTGCCAGTCCCCAAGTTGCTTCGGACGTTGTGACCTGGGCAAGTCCACTTCTTCTGACGTTGCTGCTTGTTCGAGTCCCAGCACCTCCACTGCTTCTGCAACTGACCGTATCTGTAATAATTTCCCATTGTGTTTGAAAATGAGGCGAAAAGGATGACCCCAGGAGTATGGGATCTTGGACTCCCACAGATGCGTGGTCACCTCACGGAAGGCTCGTCGTTTGCTGAGCGTGGAGGTCGCCAGATCTTGAAAGAGGGACGGCCGGTGACCCCTAAAAAGGATAGGCTGAGAGTCCCTGGCCTGACGTAGGATTCGTTCCTTCAGTTGGAAGTCATGGATGCATACCAGAATGTCTGGTGGGGGCGCCTTCAGACCCCGGGGGAGACCCACTCGGTGGACACGATCCATCTGGATGTCTGTCTCCTCACCCTCTCCTAGGAGCTGATGGGACAGTGCCCGAACATAGGCACGGAGGTCGTCCCCCTCCTCCTTCCACGGAACGCCTCGGATGCGGACATTGTTCCTCCGGGAGCAATTCTCCAAATCCTCGGTGTGGGCTTGAAGATCGAGGTTTTGCTCCCGGAGACGCAGCATCTCCTGTTGTAGTTGGTGTACTTCTTCTGCTCTGCTTACATCGTGCTCCTCCAAAGTCGCAACTCTCTCCCCGACCTCATCCACGTCGCGCCGCACATCTCTCAGGTCCGCCGCCAGCTGAGACTTGATTTCTTGGATGTCAGCTTTCATGGTCGCGAAAAGCTCAACCATAAAGGCTTTCGTTGCTGGGGTCTCGTCGCCCTCCATCTGGCCTGTTCCTGTCTCTCCCGAGGTCCCAGGTTGACCCAGCTGCTTGGAAAGGGCCTCCTTCAGCGACTTATCCTTATGGCCCCTTGGCACTGCCATATCCCTCGAGCTCTGTTCCACTGGGCTAGTCCGCCCCTACGCCGTCGCCGAGGATGCGGGATAGGCCACCACTCCTACACACCGCCGAACCCAGCCAGTCCTCGTGTTCTCTCCTGTGTAAACCCTGGTACGCGTGGGGGAGCAATCCTAGCCCTGCTGCCGGAGCCCTGCCGCTAGTTTCTCATCCCCCGCAGACTGCTCCGTGGGTATCACCTCCTCACCTGAGCAGGGACGCTGGGGACCTCGTGTACACCACCGCTGCCCTGTATGCCTCTGTCGCCACTCACTCCGTCCGCCAGACAGCAGATATCAGAGGCCTCTCACAGCCACCCTCACCTTCTTACTGGGGCAGCGGGCGCTCTGGCGCAGGCAGTCTCAATGGGGGGGCACATATCCCATCTCCGGCTCTGATCGTCGCTTCGAAGCAGGGGCTCGCGGGCACCGCCGGCTCCAACACGGCCCCTCCAGCCACCAGAGCGCTAGCTACCACACGTTGAGGCACACTCCGCCCGGCTTGCACTAGTCCTGCTCAGTGCGCTGTGAGGCCCAGCCTGCAGTTGGTCTGGTCGGAGTCTCAGGCCTGCTATGTCCAGCTGCAGCTCCCAGGGTTCCAGGCCGTCGGTTCGCCAGGCCTGTTCATCCAGCAAGGAAACTCCACTCTGCCTCACGGAGGTCTCCCGTTGTGAGGGGGCAGCCTCCCTGGCACAGGCGCTACCCCACTGGGCGCCGAGCTCCTCTGCTCCCACTCTTGTGCACCGGCTCGTACTGCCCCCGTAGCCCTGCTCTATCCCGACCTCCAGGCACCACCAGGCCTCTCGGGACGTCTCCTCAAAATGGCGGCCACCCGTCCCTCGCAGCCCTGTCTCAGGGGTCTCTCCGTCCTCGCAGCCCTCCGCCCACCGCAGCCGGAACCGTCCCTCACCTCCGGTGCAGCGTACAGCGCCTCGCGGGGGCCGGTCGTCGTTCTCCGGTCTCACTCCTCATTAGGCGCCTCTCCGCTCCAGAGCCGTGTAACGCGCCTTCGCGGCCTCTCAGGCTCCGTGCACCAGGGTCCGCACCGCACCCTGCTCGTGCCGATTTCGGACCCAGAGTCGCACCAGCACAACGCCCGGTCCGTAGCGGGTATCGTCCACTGCCACAGGCGATCCGCTGAGTCCCGGGACAGGCGCTAAAACAAAGCAAAGTATCGGCGGTGCCGGAGGAACGCGATTCTGCGTCCTACCGCGCCGCCATCTTCCCTGCTTCAGGACCCAGGGTTTAGAGCAAGCACCATGACAAGCAGCAAGATCTGGGCAGTGTTTTCCTCCTAGACGAAACAATAAATGAAATGGTTTATGGGTCTGTATTTAAAACCAAAGTCATTTGAGCAGTGAGTAAAGTGTGGTGCAAAGTGCCCTGGTCTTAAGAAAGGAAGTGCAGAGGTGCGAATTGAGGGACTAGAGGTGGGCGAGCCACTGAAGGCTCGAGCCAAAGTCCCGGCTCTGGCTCAGCTCGAGATCCTCTTGGACACTGAAGCCCAACATGAGCCAAAGTTTCAAGTGGCTTCAGCCTGATACGACATTCTAGACTCATAGTCTAAGAATTAAAAATAAACCATAAACCTTTGATGTTAAAAAGGAGAGAAACAGATAGACATCTAGTGGCTGAATTTCATAATGTAAAACCAGAAACCTGGAATCAATCCTGGCTTCTCAGCTTGATTATATTTTGTGATCCTAGGCAAGTATTTTATTTAACTAAGCCTGGTTTTTTCATTATCACACATGAGAGCACATTCAAATATGTGAGTAGGATGTGCAATGTACAAAAACATATTGTGTTTGATTTTGTAAAATACATTGTTGCTCCAGTTGCTCAGTTCGTGGAAGGTTCTAGATAACCTTAATACGATCTGTGAGAACTGCAATTTCAGTATTTGCTCTAAACTGGCTGATTCAGTCCTACCTGCTTCCCGCCCTTTGATTACCACGAAGGGGCACTGTATTCAGGCTGCTTTGATCAATGCCTGCTCGTTAGTCAAACATGCCCAGGATATTTTTGATCTTCTCTCGGATGAGCCCATTGACCTATTATTCATAACGGAGACGTGGCTCAATGAGTTTTCCAACCCAGTCATCTAACTGGCCATTCCGGGGGGGTACAAAATCTCCAGGGCAGATCACAAATTGGGAAGAGGCGGAGGCATAGCGGTGGTGTTTAGGGACATGTGGACTTTCCTCCGCGGGGAGACTTTGGGAATTGGGGACGGGGAGGCGCTTGATTTTTCCATCATTATCTCACCTCATTTCACGCTGGGTGGCACACTGATCTATAGGCCCCCCGGCCCTACAGGAGCTTTCTTGAAAGCCCTAGATGAGGTCATTGTTCCCCGGGCCCTGCGATTCTCAAATTTTTTACTCCTTGGGGAATTTAATATCCATTTTGACTGCGTGGAGGCGAGTGATACTAGGTAGCTTTGTGAGTCACTGAACCTCGCCCAGCTCACCCAATGGATTAGCTCCCCTTCGCACCGTGGAGGGCACATCTTAGACCCGGTTTGCTCCAATTTCCCTTTATGTGTTAAAGAGCCCCTTCAAGTCACCTGGTCGGATCATTTTCTGATCCCTTTCTCGTGGACCATTCAGATGCCCCACCCACCTAGCTGGCATCGCCAAGGCAGACCCTCTCACAGAATCGATCCTTGTGCCTTGAGCTTGGCTTTGGCAGACACTCGTCCTTCCTTCTCCACGGATCTGGGAGGAGCTCTGGAGAGCTTCACTAGCTGGATCTTGCAGGCGGTGGAACTTCTATCCCCGCCTTCTTCCAACAAGTGAGCAAGAAACTCCCCCTCTAAACCATGGTTTTCTAGTGAGCTCAAAGAGCAAAAACAGCATTGTAAAAAACTGGAAAGATGCTGGAAACTGGCTTACTGCCCCCTTGCCAAAATAGCATTAAGGAAGGCTCAGAAAGCATATTACGCTTCCATTAGTCTGGCTAAAAGCCGTTATTATGAGGAGCGCATATCCCTGTCCAAAAACAATGCCAAAGAAATATTTTCAATTGTACAGAGCTTTTTAGCCCCCTGCGCAGAGCTTATCACCCTTCCTACCTCGGACACATGGTGTGAGAAACTATCTAGTTTCTTTATTGACAAGATCCAGACGATCCAGGCCAATTTCGGGACTAGTACCCCTGGTCAGACAGGGTTTTCCCTCCCGAATATCTCTAGATCCAGCTCATCCCTATCCGCTTCTTTGACGGTATTCTCTCCTATTGCTCCACAAGACTCTTTGACTATCCTCAAATCGCTGAAATCGGGCTCCCTGGCTGACCCTTGTTTGGCCAAGTTGTTAGCCGCTGTTGCCGAGGTTGTTAATCCAGAGGTTAATACCCTCATTAATATGTCCCTCCAGACCGCCACTGTTCCACTAGAGTGGAAGCAGGCCAAACTTCTACCTTTACTGAAAAAGCCATCCTTGGACCCTTCCACTCCTGCTAGCTACCGCCCTATCTCCCTTCTCCCGGCCGTGGAAAAAGTGTGCGAGAAAGCGGTTTACAAACAGCTCGCCAATTTTGTTGAAACATCTGGCTTGCTCCATCCAGCCCAATCGGGGTTCAGGGCCACATATAGTACAGAGACGGCCATTGTTGAAATGTCAGAAGCAATTAGAGAGTGTTTGGATGCTGGTGGCAGAGCGGCTCTTATCTTATTAGACCTCTCTGCCGCCATTGACACGGTGCCACACTCCCAACTATTAGCCCGTCTCTCGAACATTGGTGTCTCTGGACTAGCGTGGAATTGGCTTAAGTCATTCGTAGAGGATAGATCGCAGCAAGTATGGCTACCTCCGTTCTCCTCGGCCCCTAAAAAGGTGACTACTGGAGTGCCGCAGGGCTCCACCCTGAGCCCTCTTCTTTTTAACTTATATGTCACCCCCTTGATCTATCTCACGGAGGAGCTGGGAGCTAAGATCATTGCTTATGCGGATGATACCCAGCTCCTCTTCACTTGGAGGGAAAATGACACATCCCCGGCCCGGGCCAAAGACTGTCTTACAGCCGTCTTTAAATGGCTCGCATTTGCTCAGCTTATGTGTAACAAGGACAAGTCGAAGGTTCTTTTGTATGGGTCCTTTCCTCTGCAGTTTAGGGAGGCACTTTGGCCGGCAGACTATCCTCTATCTAATTCTGCGGGTCAACCAGTCAAGAATCTGGGGGTCTGGTTAAATGAAGATCTCCGGTTCTCCACGCAGATAAAGAAACTAGCAGGACAGTGCTTTGGCACACTGAAATCCCTTAGTAAGTTCTTACCCTTGTTACCGAGGGCAGCCAAGGAAATGGTTACCCGCGCCCTGATTCTCACACGCATCGATTATGCTAACGCACTGTACATTGGCTTGCCGGGATACCAGTTGAAGAAACTGCAAGTAATACAAAATGCTGCGGCCAGAGCTTTGCTTAACATCCTGGGAAGGTCAAGCATAAAACAACATTTGCATGATTTGCATTGGCTCCCCGTGGCTCAACGAGTCAAATTCAAAGCCCTTACTCTGGCCCATGCAGCCCTCCATGGATCTAGCCCGCTCTATCATAGGAAACGTTTTAGCTTTTACGCGCCACAAAGACAACTGCGTTCAGCCTCGCAGTGTCTGGCAGTGATCCCCTGCTTTCGCCTTACAAGAATGGGGGGCAGCTCCCTTTCCTTCAAGGCAGCAGAAGCTTGGAATTCCCTCCCATATGAGCTGCGTAACACTTAAGACCCTAGGCTGTTCAGGAAACGGCTAAAAACCCTGCTGTTTATCTAATTTGCAGTTGCTTTCAGCTCCTCACCGTTTTCATTTGGCTTCCGCGCCGGGACACTCTTGAGTAGCCGTGCGCGATATAAATGTTAATAACATAACGTAACATGTATAATAAGAATCTAGGCCACATATAGGGTACAGATGACAACTGGCTTGCCTCTCAGTTCACTTATGGCATCATTGTCAGGGTGGGGACATGAATGTATCAAAGTCTATTTTTATAAAATCACTTGTAATAATTACCTCTCAGTGCAATGATATAACCAGATGTCCTAAGGCATAATGTTCCTGCATGTTAAACAAATACATTTTTGAATTTGAATAGATTTCTTGATATTTTTACATTGCTTGTTGCATGATTTCCAAGCCAACTATTTTCAGGGCTCGGCTTGTGCCCGGGCTCTTAGATCCAAACTAGACGCTTTGCTAGGCTCTGATTTCCCTCTTAATTTGTGGCTCGTCCACCTCTTCGCATGGTTCACAAAACATGTTGCAGCGGGGGATAGCAGGTGAACTGGCACCACTTGACCACTTTCCCCCACCTAACCTGAAACCCAGCCCTTCACTTGCCCCCTTTCCTATCCTCTACTTCACCTATTCCCATCCTAGCCACCATCTGCCCACTCAGCCAAGACATTCTTGTCATGATCGCACCCTCTGAGAAGGTCTCCCTTATCAAGGCAGGAATAGCAACCAAACCAACATCGTTCCCTTCATCTCCTAAGGCAGTCTCTCTCTCTCTTCCGATCTATTAATTCTCTCTCTTCTTCTCTCCTCTCTCGCTTCTCCCTCTCTGATTGCTTTCAATTTCTGCCCCCCCCCCGTCCATCTCCTTCTCTCTCTCATGAAGCCTCCCATGTTTGCTGCAGTGAGATTATGGGAATGTGAAAGCGGCAGCGGAAGTGGCCCCCTGCCCTAAAAACCGGCCTCCTGGGGCTTCAGCCCACCAGGAAATACCCGAACAAAAGGTCTGTCTGGCCCTGGCCACCACCAATCCTTGTGAAGCATGCATAGCCAGAAAGTATTTAACACAGTGCACTGATTTAGCACCTCGAAGGATTAAATACAAAGCATTAAGCTTTGGTCTAAAACGAAGAAAGAGATCCCCATGTAGTGGCCAAATGACACAACATGAAACAAGGAAACCTTGCATCAATCCTGGACCTGCCTGACCACTTTGTGTGTTCTTAGGCATTTCTCTTCATAGTGCCTCCTTTTCCTTTATCATCACATGAGAGCACCTTTAAATATATCAGATCAGAGTGCGCACTGCACAAAAATAAAACAATGTAATGTTACTGTCCATCTCTAGTAACTCACTAGACAACATATACGGGGCAAAAAAACAAACCACAGACTTCCCTCTTGGTTCACTAATAGCATTGTCCTCAATTATTCAGTTCATGATTAGAATCGCTTTTAACAATTGCCCCCCAATGCAATGGAATTATTTAATATACCTAACTGAAATGCGTTACAATGGTCACATTTTAAAGTAATACTCTGTTTTGAATTCTGAAGAGTATTTATGATATGTAATGAACACTCTGAGCCTTCTCCCTGAATCCCTGGAAAGTCAGTGCTGCTCAGGACGACCCTCCAGGAGACAGGAACCAACTAAATGCAAAAACAAATGGTTTTGAAGGAAGCGTGGTTTGAAGGGACAAGCTTTAAACCCCTTTGTTTGCTTTGTAAAGCCAGTGGTTGAAGTGGGCGGGATCGGCAGGGCACGGCGTGCCCCTACTTCTTTAATTCCATAGATTTCGTTCCCCTACTTCCTTATTTTAAACATGCGTCCCGGACGGCAGAAATCGCCAAGGCCAATAGTTAAAGACTCTGGGGCATATTAGCAAGACCCACGTTAAAATTATCGCCGTTTTAGCGGCAGGAAACTGCCGCTAAAACGGCGATAATGGGCTTGCTAATATGCGTTATAGAATTCCAATAGAAGCCCAGGTTAGATGTGCAGGACATCTAACCTGGGCTTCTATTGGAATTCCATAACGCATATTAGCAAGCCCAATATCGCCGTTTTAGCGGCAGTTTCCTGCCGCTAAAACGGCGATAATTTTAACGTGTGTCTTGCTAATATGCCCCTCTGTCTTTTCCTTCGTGCCCGGAGAAGACAAGTACAGTGACCAGTTCTCCTGCCGCTGGCAGCTGCCCCCCCCTCTTTGTTCCCCCTCTTCTCTCTCTTTCTGTCTCGCTCCTCCTCATTTAGTGAAAACCGAGACTTCAAGAAATGGGTATTACCCTCTCTTTCCTCCTTTCGTTTATTTGCTCCCCTGTGAAATGGATCCAAAAAGAAAAACACTTTTGCTGGAAACATCGTCTTTTTCTGACATTTTTCAATTTCTAAGTGCAGCCTCAGGGTGGAGAGAAATAAAACATTCAAAATATGAAAAATAAATAACTAACGAACTAAAGCAAGACAGAGTGGTTGCAAGGTGGCCAGATTGATTTATTCACATCTAAACACATTAGCGCCACTTTACAGTGTTTGCCAGTGAAGCGCTACTTTTGTTTTCTCGTCTCTCTTTGAACAACATTGTTTTCCCTGGGTGGAAAAGTGCACTATTCCTGGAGGTACTGAAATACCTGCTTGATGGGTGAATTGGAAAACAAAATGTGTATAGCGGCTGTGTGTTCACGTTTTGTAAGGATATAAGCAATGGGCATTGAAACGGGTCCCTTCTGGGCCCTGTAGTCATGGCCTTAACTTTTCTGGCAAAAGCACTCACTAATTTCTGAATAATGAGTGTAAAAGGAAAAAGGTAACCATGTTGTTCCTGCTTACATTTCACATGCTTTACTTAATCTTGCATTCCCTATGATTGTTTGCTTTTTCTAGGATGTTGTTAATTTTTTTTAGGCAGCATATTGCTCTTGTCTAGTGCGTAATTTGAATTGAGTCACATCCAGGTGTTTATAGCGGGTCAGTGCATTGCAAGTTTCTCTCAGTGGGGCAGTATGGTGTTCAGTGGGGAGAGGATGTGGCACTATGGTCAGAGCTGCTGAATTTGGAACTGGGGAACCAGGTTCAGCCTTCATGACCAGTCCACCAGACCACTCCCCCTGAGGGAGCACATTCCCATGCTAGACCTTAGAAGGCCCTGCAAGACTTAAAATCCCTGGTGTCTTAGCACCAGCAGGTGGACCATAGCAGTGGCAAGTGTGGGTTAACCTTGAAGGCCTGTCCACCACAATCCATGAAGTTCACCTCCAGTCTTGCGGGCAGGCCTATGAAGCAGCACACCATAGAGTGACAGTGACTCTGTCACTGAGGTCACAGGACCCTTGAGCAGGGTGGCTCTAGGGCAGTGCGACCGCACCGGGCGCTGACTTCAGGTGGAGGTGTTGTTTTTGCAAGTATAATATGGTTTTATAAGCACTTGCTGCTTCCTTCCTGGCCTCCAACAATTTTCGGCAACAATAAAAATGTCATGATAACTTCAGTGATTAATGTTCTTAGTAGAGAGAGATGGTGTTTTGTCTAGTGGAAGTTTTGACTCATGGAAAGGAAGCGTGGAGGGTTAATGTGCCTGCTGCTAAGAACATGTACCATGCAGATCACAAAGTGCACATAATGTAAATAGGTCAGTGGGTTCCTGCTTTTGTCAGAGAGACCCTATTGTTACTTGCAGTTAATAAGTTAAAATCCTAACATAGAACAGTGAGCTATTAACTGTCATGTAAGAGTTGCATGGAAACTGCAAGGTATAAATTAGAGCGTTATGGTTTTTTCCCCCAGTCTTTGTTTATCCTAATGTTGCAAAAAAGGGCTCATTTGGGTAGAAATCAATTCTGATTATTAAAGAGAACCACCAACCATGGTATTACGTTTTAAATTCTGAGTTTATGCTTTCTCCAGACCAATCACTATTAAACTATGCTGCCTACTAGTATGGTTGTCATGTGACTCCTACACCTTGTAGTCCTTTGTCTTATGTAACATTTCCTATACAGTTATTTACACACGTATGATTGATTGTCTCTGAGTAATATGTGTGATGTAAAGTGCTCTGACACCTTACACAGGTATTAGTGGTGCTGTAAAGTTTCTGATACTTTATTATTTTGACATTTTTACACTTGCTAACAGTCTCTACAAAGATTTTTCCTTATTAGTATCAGTGGAACATACAACTGCAGAAGTGAGAAAGGTGACCTGTCAACCTTCGCAAAGGGCCCTCCACTTCACAGCAGCACAAGTCACATTTTTAGTAACTTTTGATCCGTTTGAGCTATAAACAATTTATTAGTTAAAAATCGTCAGATTATGCAGCAGATGATGTATTATGTGGCAAATATGGCAGAGCCATAATTTGTGGAAAACATTTGCAAACTAGAATATTTTGCCATTCATGTTTGAACTGCTCTTGTGGAAAAAGGGAGGAGAAATGCTGATGACAGAAACTCCATGGCTGGGAGACAAATGGCTTGCGATTCCACTTTTAAGGATATTTGGGACATTCTGTGATTGGAAACGTATCCCACTTTGTGAATGTATTTTAATGTCAATAACTCATATTAAACTTTAAATAAACATGTGTATCCATTGGTTAAATTAAATAACGTAATAAGCTGTAGCCGGTTAGTGAAATGGGAAACAAATACTAAAAATTGGGATAATTTGCTCTTTCTGCCACACCTCTGACTCCGCCCACTGACCCAATCCACAGGTTATTCCAGCCCTCTGATTCTCCCCCCACAGTTCCCCTACTTTTTTCCCCCCACTTCGACCACTGTGTAAAGCGCTGAAGCGCCTCAGGCAGGCCCAGCCTCCAGCAACAAAAACCGGCCCCACCTGCCAGCCCACCCGTAAAAACACCTAGTGTCCCATATAGCCAGACTGGGCCTGCTGCCTTTCTGCTTTATTCCCACCTCCCGGGGCGAGGACCTCTTTCCCTTTTGCCCCAGCTCACCACCTCCAGAGTTCAGAACACCCTCATGCCCCAACTTGTGCATACATTACCTATCCCGTCCCCTGTATCACACAAGAAACTCATGAAGGGCCGTTTTCCATTCTAAGAATGCCCACTATTTATATAGCACGAACTTGACCCGGCATCGGGTATCAGAGCGCTTTACACAGCACCAGTTGCGTTACAGGAGGACACATTCATTTTTTGTTAGGCACGGGGAGATTAAGTGATTTGCCCAGAATCACAGGATGTTCAGCGTCATTGCCGAGACTCAAACCCGGTTCCCCCGATTCGAGGTCGACGCCCTAGCTGTTAGGCCAACTCCTTTCTCCCTCTTATGGCAGTTCAAGCATTACGATACAAAAGGGGATGATGGACGGAACGTTTGAGCCAATCAAACACTCACCCCCAGTCAACTGATCTGGGTTTAATCCATCATCATTCTTTAGCTCACTCCACCACCCCAGTTCAGACATGGTCATATGCAAATCAGTCTGACCCTGTGCCTCATGGGAACAGTCCAGCCTGAACTGCCAAGCCATGTCTTCCCTGGACCGGAAACAAGCATCCTAGGAACGGTTTCTGGCATTTCAGCCGTCATCAGCCAGGCTTGCTTGAATCCAGTTGCAAAGTGAGCAAGGGACCCACGTCTGGGCATACCCCCGCCAACTTAGGGCGACCAAAGCGATACAAAAGGGGATGATGGACGGAACGTTTGAGCCAATCAAACACTCACCCCCAGTCAACTGATCTGGGTTTAATCCATCATCATTCTTTAGCTCACTCCACCACTCCCAGTTCAGACATGGCCATATGCAAATCAGTCTGACCCTGTGCCTCATGGGAACAGTCCAGCCCGAACTGCCAAGCCATGTCTTCCCTGGACCGGAAACAAGCATCCTAGGACCGGTTTCTGGCATTTCAGCCGTCATCAGCCAGGCTTGCTTGAATCCAGTGGCAAAGTGAGCAAGGGACCCACGTCTGGGCATACCCCCGCCAACTTAGGGCGACCAAAGCGATACAAAAGGGGATGATGGACGGAACGTTTGAGCCAATCAAACACTCACCCCCAGTCAACTGATCTGGGTTTAATCCATCATCATTCTTTAGCTCACTCCACCACCCCAGTTCAGACATGGCCATATGCAAATCAGTCTGACCCTGTGCCTCATGGGAACAGTCCAGCCCGAACTGCCAAGCCATGTCTTCCCTGGACCGGAAACAAGCATCCTAGGACCGGTTTCTGGCATTTCAGCCGTCATCAGCCAGGCTTGCTTGAATCCAGTGGCAAAGTGAGCAAGGGACCCACGTCTGGGCATACCCCCGCCAACTTAGGGCGACCAAAGCGATACAAAGGGGATGATGGACGGAACGCTTGAGCCAATCAAACACTCACCCCCAGTCAACTGATCTGGGTTTAATCCATCATCATTCTTTAGCTCACTCCACCACCCCAGTTCAGACATGGCCATATGCAAATCAGTCTGACCCTGTGCCTCATGGGAACAGTCCAGCCCGAACTGCCAAGCCATGTCTTCCCTGGACCGGAAACAAGCATCCTAGGACCGGTTTCTGGCATTTCAGCCGTCATCAGCCAGGCTTGCTTGAATCCAGTGGCAAAGTGAGCAAGGGACCCACGCCTGGGCATACCCCCGCCAACTTAGGGCGACCAAAGCGATACAAAAGGGGATGATGGACGGAACGCTTGAGCCAATCAAACACTCACCCCCAGTCAACTGATCTGGGTTTAATCCATCATCATTCTTTAGCTCACTCCACCACCCCAGTTCAGACATGGCCATATGCAAATCAGTCTGACCCTGTGCCTCATGGGAACAGTCCAGCCCGAACTGCCAAGCCATGTCTTCCCTGGACCGGAAACAAGCATCCTAGGACCGGTTTCTGGCATTTCAGCCGTCATCAGCCAGGCTTGCTTGAATCCAGTGGCAAAGTGAGCAAGGGACCCACGTCTGGGCATACCACCGCCAACTTAGGGCGACCAAAGCGATACAAAAGGGGATGATGGACGGAACGCTTGAGCCAATCAAACACTCACCCCCAGTCAACTGATCTGGGTTTAATCCATCATCATTCTTTAGCTCACTCCACCACCCCAGTTCAGACATGGCCATATGCAAATCAGTCTGACCCTGTGCCTCATGGGAACAGTCCAGCCCGAACTGCCAAGCCATGTCTTCCCTGGACCGGAAACAAGCATCCTAGGACCGGTTTCTGGCATTTCAGCCGTCATCAGCCAGGCTTGCTTGAATCCAGTGGCAAAGTGAGCAAGGGACCCACGTCTGGGCATACCCCCGCCAACTTAGGGCGACCAAAGAGATACAAAAGGGGATGATGGACGGAACGTTTGAGCCAATCAAACACTCACCCCCAGTCAACTGATCTGGGTTTAATCCATCATCATTCTTTAGCTCACTCCACCACCCCAGTTCAGACATGGCCATATGCAAGTCAGTCTGACCCTGTGCCTCATGGGAACAGTCCAGCCCGAACTGCCAAGCCATGTCTTCCCTGGACCGGAAACAAGCATCCTAGGACCGGTTTCTGGCATATCAGCCAGGCTTGCTTGAATCCAGTGGCAAAGTGAGCAAGGGACCCACGTCTGGGCATACCCCCGCCAACTTAGGGCGACCAAAGCGATACAAAAGGGGATGATGGATGGAACGTTTGAGCCAATCAAACACTCACCCCCAGTCAACTGATCTGGGTTTAATCCATCATCATTCTTTAGCTCACTCCACCACCCCAGTTCAGACATGGCCATATGCAAATCAGTCTGACCATGTGCCTCATGGGAACAGTCCAGCCCGAACTGCCAAGCCATGTCTTCCCTGGACCGGAAACAAGCATCCTAGGACCGGTTTCTGGCATTTCAGCCGTCATCAGCCAGGCTTGCTTGAATCCAGTGGCAAAGTGAGCAAGGGACCCACGTCTGGGCATACCCCCGCCAACTTAGGGCGACCAAAGCGATACAAAAGGGGATGATGGACGGAACGCTTGAGCCAATCAAACACTCACCCCCAGTCAACTGATCTGGGTTTAATCCATCATCATTCTTTAGCTCACTCCACCACTCCCAGTTCAGACATGGCCATATGCAAATCAGTCTGACCCTGTGCCTCATGGTAACAGTCCAGCCCGAACTGCCAAGCCATGTCTTCCTGGACCGGAAACAAGCATCCTAGGACCGGTTTCTGGCATTTCAGCCGTCATCAGCCAGGCTTGCTTGAATCCAGTGGCAAAGTGAGCAAGGGACCCACATCTGGGCATACCCCGCCAACTTAGGGCGACCAAAGCGATACAAAAGGGGATGATGGACGGAACATTTGAGCCAATCAAACACTCACCCCCAGTCAACTGATCTGGGTTTAATCCATCATCATTCTTTAGCTCACTCCACCACCTCCAGTTCAGACATGGCCATATGCAAATCAGTCTGACCCTGTGCCTCATGGGAACAGTCCAGCCCGAACTGCCAAGCCATGTCTTCCCTGGACCGGAAACAAGCATCCTAGGACCGGTTTCTGGCATTTCAGCCGTCATCAGCCAGGCTTGCTTGAATCCAGTGGCAAAGTGAGCAAGGGACCCACGTCTGGGCATACCACCGCCAACTTAGGGCGACCAAAGCGATACAAAAGGGGATGATGGACGGAACGTTTGAGCCAATCAAACACTCACCCCCAGTCAACTGATCTGGGTTTAATCCATCATCATTCTTTAGCTCACTCCACCACCCCAGTTCAGACATGGCCATATGCAAATCAGTCTGACCCTGTGCCTCATGGGAACAGTCCAGCCCGAACTGCCAAGCCATGTCTTCCCTGGACCGGAAACAAGCATCCTAGGACCGGTTTCTGGCATTTCAGCCGTCATCAGCCAGGCTTGCTTGAATCCAGTGGCAAAGTGAGCAAGGGACCCACGTCTGGGCATACCCCCGCCAAATTAGGGGCGACCAAAGAGATACAAAAGGGGATGATGGACGGAACGCTTGAGCCAATCAAACACTCACCCCCAGTCAACTGATCTGGGTTTAATCCATCATCATTCTTTAGCTCACTCCACCACCCCAGTTCAGACATGGCCATATGCAAGTCAGTCTGACCCTGTGCCTCATGGGAACAGTCCAGCCCGAACTGCCAAGCCATGTCTTCCCTGGACCGGAAACAAGCATCCTAGGACCGGTTTCTGGCATATCAGCCAGGCTTGCTTGAATCCAGTGGCAAAGTGAGCAAGGGACCCACGTCTGGGCATACCCCGCCAACTTAGGGCGACTCAAAGCGATACAAAAAGGGATGATGGATGGAACGCTTGAGCCAATCAAACACTCACCCCCAGTCAACTGATCTGGGTTTAATCCATCATCATTCTTTAGCTCACTCCACCACCCCAGTTCAGACATGGCCATATGCAAATCAGTCTGACCCTGTGCCTCATGGGAACAGTCCAGCCCGAACTGCCAAGCCATGTCTTCCCTGGACCGGAAACAAGCATCCTAGGACCGGTTTCTGGCATTTCAGCCGTCATCAGCCAGGCTTGCTTGAATCCAGTGGCAAAGTGAGCAAGGGACCCACGTCTGGGCATACCCCCGCCAACTTAGGGCGACCAAAGCGATACAAAAGGGGATGATGGATGGAACGTTTGAGCCAATCAAACACTCACCCCCAGTCAACTGATCTGGGTTTAATCCATCATCATTCTTTAGCTCACTCCACCACCCCAGTTCAGACATGACCATATGCAAATCAGTCTGACCCTGTGCCTCATGGGAACAGTCCAGCCCGAACTGCCAAGCCATGTCTTCCCTGGACCGGAAACAAGCATCCTAGGACCGGTTTCTGGCATTTCAGCCGTCATCAGCCAGGCTTGCTTGAATCCAGTGGCAAAGTGAGCAAGGGACCCACGCCTGGGCATACCCCGCCAACTTAGGGCGACCAAAGCGATACAAAAGGGGATGATGGACGGAACGCTTGAGCCAATCAAACACTCACCCCCAGTCAACTGATCTGGGTTTAATCCATCATCATTCTTTAGCTCACTCCACCACCCCAGTTCAGACATGGCCATATGCAAATCAGTCTGACCCTGTGCCTCATGGGAACAGTCCAGCCCGAACTGCCAAGCCATGTCTTCCCTGGACCGGAAACAAGCATCCTAGGACCGGTTTCTGGCATTTCAGCCGTCATCAGCCAGGCTTGCTTGAATCCAGTGTCAAAGTGAGCAAGGGACCCACGTCTGGGCATACCCCCGCCAACTTAGGGCGACCAAAGCGATACAAAAGGGGATGATGGACGGAACATTTGAGCCAATCAAACACTCACCCCCAGTCAACTGATCTGGGTTTAATCCATCATCATTCTTTAGCTCACTCCACCACTCCTAGTTCAGACATGGCCATATGCAAATCAGTCTGACCCTGTGCCTCATGGGAACAGTCCAGCCCGAACTGCCAAGCCATGTCTTCCCTGGACCGGAAACAAGCATCCTAGGACCGGTTTCTGGCATTTCAGCCGTCATCAGCCAGGCTTGCTTGAATCCAGTGGCAAAGTGAGCAAGGGACCCACGTCTGGGCATACCCCCGCCAACTTAGGGCGACCAAAGCGATACAAAAGGGGATGATGGACGGAACGCTTGAGCCAATCAAACACTCACCCCCAGTCAACTGATCTGGGTTTAATCCATCATCATTCTTTAGCTCACTCCACCACCCCAGTTCAGACATGGCCATATGCAAATCAGTCTGACCCTGTGCCTCATGGGAACAGTCCAGCCCGAACTGCCAAGCCATGTCTTCCCTGGACCGGAAACAAGCATCCTAGGACCGGTTTCTGGCATATCAGCCAGGCTTGCTTGAATCCAGTGGCAAAGTGAGCAAGGGACCCACGTCTGGGCATACCCCCGCCAACTTAGGGCAACCAAAGCGATACAAAAGGGGATGATGGATGGAACGTTTGAGCCAATCAAACACTCACCCCCAGTCAACTGATCTGGGTTTAATCCATCATCATTCTTTAGCTCACTCCACCACCCCAGTTCAGACATGGCCATATGCAAATCAGTCTGACCCTGTGCCTCATGGGAACAGTCCAGCCCGAACTGCCAAGCCATGTCTTCCCTGGACCGGAAACAAGCATCCTAGGACCGGTTTCTGGCATTTCAGCCGTGCCAGGCTTGCTTGAATCCAGTGGCAAAGTGAGCAAGGGACCCACGTCTGGGCATACCCCCGCCAACTTAGGGCGACCAAAGCGATACAAAAGGGGATGATGGACGGAACGTTTGAGCCAATCAAACACTCACCCCCAGTCAACTGATCTGGGTTTAATCCATCATCATTCTTTAGCTCACTCCACCACCCCAGTTCAGACATGGCCATATGCAAATCAGTCTGACCCTGTGCCTCATGGGAACAGTCCAGCCCGAACTGCCAGCCATGTCTTCCCTGGACCGGAAACAAGCATCCTAGGACCGGTTTCTGGCATTTCAGCCGTCATCAGCCAGGCTTGCTTGAATCCAGTGGCAAAGTGAGCAAGGGACCCACGTCTGGGCATACCCCCGCCAACTTAGGGCGACCAAAGCGATACAAAAGGGGATGATGGACGGAACGTTTGAGCCAATCAAACACTCACCCCCAGTCAACTGATCTGGGTTTAATCCATCATCATTCTTTAGCTCACTCCACCACCCCAGTTCAGACATGGACATATGCAAATCAGTCTGACCCTGTGCCTCATGGGAACAGTCCAGCCCGAACTGCCAAGCCATGTCTTCCCTAGACCGGAAACAAGCATCCTAGGACCGGTTTCTGGCATTTCAGCCGTCATCAGCCAGGCTTGCTTGAATCCAGTGGCAAAGTGAGCAAGGGACCCACGTCTGGGCATACCCCGCCAACTTAGGGCGACCAAAGCGATACAAAAGGGGATGATGGACGGAACGCTTGAGCCAATCAAACACTCACCCCCAGTCAACTGATCTGGGTTTAATCCATCATCATTCTTTAGCTCACTCCACCACCCCAGTTCAGACATGGCCATATGCAAATCAGTCTGACCCTGTGCCTCATGGGAACAGTCCAGCCCGAACTGCCAAGCCATGTCTTCCCTGGACCGGAAACAAGCATCCTAGGACCGGTTTCTGGCATTTCAGCCGTCATCAGCCAGGCTTGCTTGAATCCAGTGGCAAAGTGAGCAAGGGACCCATGTCTGGGCATACCCCCGCCAACTTAGGGCGACCAAAGCGATACAAAAGGGGATGATGGACGGAACGCTTGAGCCAATCAAACACTCACCCCCAGTCAACTGATCTGGGTTTAATCCATCATCATTCTTTAGCTCACTCCACCACCCCAGTTCAGACATGGCCATATGCAAATCAGTCTGACCCTATGCCTCATGGGAACAGTCCAGCCCGAACTGCCAAGCCATGTCTTCCCTGGACCGGAAACAAGCATCCTAGGACCGGTTTCTGGCATTTCAGCCGTCATCAGCCAGGCTTGCTTGAATCCAGTGGCAAAGTGAGCAAGGGACCCACGTCTGGGCATACCCCCGCCAACTTAGGGCGACCAAAGCGATACAAAAGGGGATGATAGACGGAACGTTTGAGCCAATCAAACACTCACCCCCAGTCAACTGATCTGGGTTTAATCCATCATCATTCTTTAGCTCACTCCACCACCCCAGTTCAGACATGGCCATATGCAAATCAGTCTGACCCTGTGCTTCATGGGAACAGTCCAGCCCGAACTGCCAAGCCATGTCTTCCTGGACCGGAAACAAGCATCCTAGGACCGGTTTCTGGCATTTCAGCCGTCATCAGCCAGGCTTGCTTGAATCCAGTGCCAAAGTGAGCAAGGGACCCACGTCTGGGCATACCCCGCCAACTTAGGGCGACCAAAGCGATACAAAGGGGATGATGGACGGAACGCTTGAGCCAATCAAACACTCACCCCCAGTCAACTGATCTGGGTTTAATCCATCATCATTCTTTAGCTCACTCCACCACCCCAGTTCAGACATGGCCATATGCAAATCAGTCTGACCCTGTGCCTCATGGGAACAGTCCAGCCCGAACTGCCAAGCCATGTCTTCCCTGGACCGGAAACAAGCATCCTAGGCCCGGTTTCTGGCATTTCAGCCGTCATCAGCCAGGCTTGCTTGAATCCAGTGGCAAAGTGAGCAAGGGACCCACGTCTGGGCATACCCCCGCCAACTTAGGGCGACCAAAGCGATACAAAAGGGGATGATGGACGGAACGCTTGAGCCAATCAAACACTCACCCCCAGTCAACTGATCGGGGTTTAATCCATCATCATTCTTTAGCTCACTCCACCACCCCAGTTCAGACATGGCCATATGCAAATCAGTCTGACCCTGTGCCTCATGGGAACAGTCCAGCCCGAACTGCCAAGCCATGTCTTCCTGGACCGGAAACAAGCATCCTAGGACCGGTTTCTGGCATTTCAGCCGTCATCAGCCAGGCTTGCTTGAATCCAGTGGCAAAGTGAGCAAGGGACCCACGTCTGGGCATACCCCCGCCAACTTAGGGCGACCAAAGCGATACAAAAGGGGATGATGGACGGAACGCTTGAGCCAATCAAACACTCACCCCCAGTCAACTGATCTGGGTTTAATCCATCATCATTCTTTAGCTCACTCCACCACCCCAGTTCAGACATGGCCATATGCAAATCAGTCTGACCCTGTGCCTCATGGGAACAGTCCAGCCCGAACTGCCAAGCCATGTCTTCCCTGGACCGGAAACAAGCATCCTAGGACCGGTTTCTGGCATTTCAGCCGTCATCAGCCAGGCTTGCTTGAATCCAGTGGCAAAGTGAGCAAGGGACCCACGTCTGGGCATACCCCGCCAACTTAGGGAGACCAAAGCGATACAAAAGGGGATGATGGACGGAACGCTTGAGCCAATCAAACACTCACCCCCAGTCAACTGATCTGGGTTTAATCCATCATCATTCTTTAGCTCACTCCACCACCCCAGTTCAGACATGGCCATATGCAAATCAGTCTGACCCTGTGCCTCATGGGAACAGTCCAGCCCGAACTGCCAAGCCATGTCTTCCCTGGACCGGAAACAAGCATCCTAGGACCGGTTTCTGGCATTTCAGCCGTCATCAGCCAGGCTTGCTTGAATCCAGTGGCAAAGTGAGCAAGGGACCCACGTCTGGGCATACCCCCGCCAACTTAGGGCGACCAAAGCGATACAAAAGGGGATGATGGACGGAACGCTTGAGCCAATCAAACACTCACCCCCAGTCAACTGATCTGGGTTTAATCCATCATCATTCTTTAGCTCACTCCACCACCCCAGTTCAGACATGGCCATATGCAAATCAGTCTGACCCTGTGCCTCATGGGAACAGTCCAGCCCGAACTGCCAAGCCATGTCTTCCCTGGACCGGAAACAAGCATCCTAGGACCGGTTTCTGGCATTTCAGCCGTCATCAGCCAGGCTTGCTTGAATCCAGTAGCAAAGTGAGCAAGGGACCCACGTCTGGGCATACCCCCGCCAACTTAGGGCGACCAAAGCGATACAAAAGGGGATGATGGACGGAACGTTTGAGCCAATCAAACACTCACCCCCAGTCAACTGATCTGGGTTTAATCCATCATCATTCTTTAGCTCACTCCACCACCCCAGTTCAGACATGGCCATATGCAAAGCAGTCTGACCCTCTGCCTCATGGGAACAGTCCAGCCCGAACTGCCAAGCCATGTCTTCCCTGGACCGGAAACAAGCATCCTAGGACCGGTTTCTGGCATTTCAGCCGTCATCAGCCAGGCTTGCTTGAATCCAGTGGCAAAGTGAGCAAGGGACCCACGTCTGGGCATACCCCCGCCAACTTAGGGCGACCAAAGCGATACAAAAGGGGATGATGGACGGAACGTTTGAGCCAATCAAACACTCACCCCAGTCAACTGATCTGGGTTTAATCCATCATCATTCTTTAGCTCACTCCACCACCCCAGTTCAGACATGGCCATATGCAAATCAGTCTGACCCTGTGCCTCATGGGAACAGTCCAGCCCGAACTGCCAAGCCATGTCTTCCCTGGACCGAAAACAAGCATCCTAGGACCGGTTTCTGGCATTTCAGCCGTCATCAGCCAGGCTTGCTTGAATCCAGTGGCAAAGTGAGCAAGGGACCCACGTCTGGGCATACCCCCGCCAACTTAGGGCGACCAAAGCGATACAAAAGGGGATGATGGACGGAACGTTTGAGCCAATCAAACACTCACCCCCAGTCAACTGATCTGGGTTTAATCCATCATCATTCTTTAGCTCACTCCACCACCCCAGTTCAGACATGGCCATATGCAAATCAGTCTGACCCTGTGCCTCATGGGAACAGTCCAGCCCGAACTGCCAAGCCATGTCTTCCCTGGACCGGAAACAAGCATCCTAGGACCGGTTTCTGGCATTTCAGCCGTCATCAGCCAGGCTTGCTTGAATCCAGTGGCAAAGTGAGCAAGGGACCCACGTCTGGGCATACCCCCGCCAACTTAGGGCGACCAAAGCAATACAAAAGGGGATGATGGACGGAACGTTTGAGGCAATCAAACACTCACCCCCAGTCAACTGATCTGGGTTTAATCCATCATCATTCTTTAGCTCACTCCACCACCCCAGTTCAGACATGGCCATATGCAAATCAGTCTGACCCTGTGCCTCATGGGAACAGTCCAGCCCGAACTGCCAAGCCATGTCTTCCCTGGACCGGAAACAAGCATCCTAGGACCGGTTTCTGGCATTTCAGCCGTCATCAGCCAGGCTTGCTTGAATCCAGTGGCAAAGTGAGCAAGGGACCCACGCCTGGGCATCCCCCACCAACTTAGGGCGACCAAAGCGATACAAAAGGGGATGATGGACGGAACGTTTGAGCCAATCAAACACTCACCCCCAGTCAACTGATCTGGGTTTAATCCATCATCATTCTTTAGCTCACTCCACCACCCCAGTTCAGACATGGCCATATGCAAATCAGTCTGACCCTGTGCCTCATGGGAACAGTCCAGCCCGAACTGCCAAGCCATGTCTTCCCTGGACCGGAAGTCCTGCACTGGGGGCACACTTGGTGTCCCTGTGCATACCCCAGTTCAAACCGGATCAGGGGCTTGCAGCCCCTGCTTTGGCGCGAACTGGACAAAAGGAAAGGGGTGTAGCCACCCCTCTGCCCTGACCCACCCATAGGTGGGGCCACAGAGTAGTCCAACCCCTAAACTTAGTATAAGTATAGGAACCCAGTCCTTAGGACTTTAGATTATCCCTGGACGAAACTCTGACACTGAATCCTGGACCTTCGACGCTGTACTACAAGATTAGAGGACAGAAGAATCTCCCTTGGGGTCAAGGAGTGACTCCCCTGCTTGGCAGGCACCAAAGAAGCAATTGTCCGGTCTGCATCGCCTAAGCTCCTGGCCTGGCAGTTCGGGCTGGACTGTTCCCATGAGGCACAGGGTCAGACTGATTTGCATATGGCCATGTCTGAACTGGGGTGGTGGAGTGAGCTAAAGAATGATGATGGATTAAACCCAGATCAGTTGACTGGGGGTGAGTGTTTGATTTGCTCTAACGCTCCGTCCATCATCCCCTTTGGTATCGCTTAGTTCAAGCATTACACCAAAGGGGCTGGAGCAAAAGGGCAATACGTTTTCTGAAACGCCCCAGAGGAGAATGTTAACGCTTATGGGGGGAAAGGGGCATGGAAAATGGGGTAGGGGTGTGTGTGGGGGGACGGGACGGGTGGCAGCATGAATGTGGAGTTGCAAACAGATTTTCTTTTACAAGTGCATTCTTTGGTCCGATAAAGCAAATACAAATCTAAAAATACTGACAACAGTGGCAGCTTGCCCCGATCATGTGTTCACACCGGAATACAATACCTGACATTCTTTAAAATGTATGTTCAACGTACCCTGACACACTGCAGACTCTACCAAATGACCAAGGTCTGCTCTCCCCTTGTGTTTTTTAGTTGCCAAAGACTGCATTTTGCACTGGGGGCAGTCTCCCATACCTTACAAAGAGCATACCTGTTCTATACCTGAGTGATGAAAGCTTTGGAACGGGTACAGTGTTTGCCACTCGGACACTGGTGCACTGCTGAGATTTAACCTGAGAAACGCACAAACAGCACAGGACAACTTTCCCTACATCTGAACCCTCCATTGGAGCATACTGCCTGCTGTTGTGTGCGAGGCAGACATCTTGCAAACACAACTTTACACACTGACCCAGGACTCCAGCAAGTGAACTCTTAACACTCCCGCAGGTGACCTGAAAAACAAACCTTTGGCTGAAAGATCCTGCTGTTCAAAAGGAGAGTCCCTGAAAAAGATCAGTGTAAAAAATAGTCAAGAAAGCCATTGAATCGTGAACAAGGGGAGACCCCAAACCCATTCTAGGTGTCTGTTAAGGTATTTGGTAACAACAGGTTTGCTGACATTTAGCTGTGACCTAATGACGGGCCACAGTTTGGACCCAAGACACAATTGCTGAACTCTGACTATTCTCCTGCCTCCATGGAACCATGCACCACTCCCAAACATAGTTTAGCTGTAGCTCTCTCATGGGCCTCCGGTACACATCAGGTCGTGAGGCCTAAACTCAAGCTCATCCTACACAAGCAGCAGGGCTGGAGGTGTGCTGGAACCACTGAATCAAATGAGATGCAATACAGATTTCAAAGAAATATGTTAAGCCCAAGCTGAATCAAAGCAACAATAGTTTATTAATAAAGCAAATCAATTTATCATGGAACCGAAATAGACAAAAGGGTTCATCTTTGACTGATATAAGGGGGTCTTATGTTGAGTTTAGGGAATGGTTTCTTAAATTTTCTTATATGGGGTAAAACGGACACCTTGGGTCTGGTGAGCAGCGCGGGAACAAAGGTCAACGGGAACAAAGGTCAACGGGAACAAAGGTCAGGCAGTGATCAGTCGGAACTGGTTTTAAATTCATTAGCAAATTTTCCTAGGGGAATGATTTATCTTCACACTTTGGGGCATATGTACAAGGGGCTAACACTGCCTTAGCGGCACTTTTCCAACGGTTTTGCGGCGAGATTTTTATCGCCGTATGTACAAGCTGTCGCTAACCTCTGTTAGTGGCAGTTTTCCGGTGAAAACGTCCATTCTAAAGATCGCCACTTCTGTTAGCGATAATGACATGCAAGGGAGGCGTTCCAGTGCAAAAACGGCCGCTAACCCCACTTCGCGATATTTACAAGGGGATTCCTGAAGTTAGGAGGACCAAAAAAACTGCCGCTAACTGCAGTTAGAGGCAGTTTTTTAAGGCCAGAAAATAGCTGGTCTTAAAAATGGAGATAACACTTGGGGCCTCTTTTCAGCAGGTTTTGGTGCTGGACAGCGCTGCAAGCAATGTTGCTGCGCTGCCCTGTGACAAAACTACAGGGCAGGAATGCGCACCATAAATAAAATAGTGCGCATTCCTGGGCCTCAGTCATGAAAAGTGTTGCAGCACTGTGACAAGACAGCATTGCAACACTTTTCAATATGCCCTTCTTGCGACACCACAGATGCGCTGTATTCACTGGACAGCGCTCCATGACGCAAGTAAAGCCAGATATGTCTGGAATACTGACGTATCTGTCTGCGCTTAAGTCACGCATTGCTGCAGTCGTGTCACAAGCATGGGGCCAGCCTATACCTGTGGCACTGCGTCACCCTTACGCCTGCCTTCAGGCAGGCGTAAGGTACTGACGCAGTGCTGTCCTACAATTGTCACAGTGAAATCTGAGGAATTTCACTGTGCCACTCCTATGAGGCCTTGTCGCGTGGGAACGCACACCCTGGGTACATCATACCTGATGCAGGTATGATGTGGCACAGGGCTTCACAAGGTTACGCATATGCCTACATGCGTCACTTTGCAAATACAGCGCAACGTGGTGCTAGTTTTGCCTGGTCCATTCTTGAGGGGTGCCAGGCTGTTGGCGCAGTTGGAGATCGGTGGCGGTTGCGTGCTGTGGTGTCATCGTCTGTAAGCGTTGGCGGAGTGGTGGTGCTGAGGGAGTTGACAAGACGTTCTTCGGTGGTCTTGATCCAGCTGCGAGGGGGGGCGATGATGGCAGTGGTGTACGGTGGGCATGGTGAAGACGTGATGTATACAATGATGGTCAGTCCAGGAGAGTCCGGTGGTGTGGCTGTAGTTGAAGTTCCCGCTGGCGGAGGAGATGTGCTCGACCGTGTGTCCTGCTTTGTGGCTTGCTGCGGTGACTAGCTGCTTGAGTCTGATGTTGGGGAGCTTCCCCTGGAGGGGCTGATGTTCTGGTCACTGGGGTTGTCCAGGTGGAACTTGAGTTCGCCGAGTAGGATGTCGTCGGTGGATGGGAGAGCCTGGTGTGTAATGAGGTCTACAATGGTATTGGAGAATGGGTGTCCATGGCCCGGGGGGCCTGCAGATGAGGGTGCCGCAGAGGATGGGATTGGGGTTGGTCCGGATCTGGAAGTTGAGGTGTTCCATGGTCACCGTTGGGTCATTAGAGTGTGTGGTCAGTCGGAGTGTGCTTCTGTAGGTGATGGCAATGCCTCCTCCTGGACGGTCGGGGTGGTCCTTGCGGGTGATTTAGTAGCCGTCAGTGATGGCGATGGCGATGGCGATGTCCGGTCCGGAGCAGATGTTGGTCCTGGCAGGCGATGTGGTGTCCAGGGTTGATGGCGAGGAGGGTGCTGGCGCTGTAGTGGTGGAGTGTCTGAGAGGAAGGATCCTTGGTGCTGAGCGCGGTCCAGGGGCAGACGGACGCAGACAGGCTTGCCTTTGGCATGGGAGACGTCCATTACAACACAGGCATTACATCGTAATGCCTTTACAACGCAACGCCAACAACGCAGGTGCCTTTACATCGCATTCCATTACAACGCATTGTGAGGTCAGTAATGGGGTATTTTTAAGTTTTAGGGTGGGTATGGGTTTTGGGTGTTGGAGATGAAATTTGGGGTGTATTATCGGGTAAAGTTTGAAATTTGGGGTGTCTTATGGGGTAAAATTTTAAATTTGGGTGTGTTTTGGGGCCAATCATGAAAATTGGGGTGAGCATTTGGGTCAAATATGAAAATTGGGGTGTGCATTTGGGTCAATAATGATTTTTAGGTATGCACTCACTGAAGTGGGATTAGTAATGTTGACATCTCCGCAATCCAACACCTTCCCTACTGTTGCAATATGCCTAGTATTAGTATGCATTGTAATGGAATGTGATGTAATGGTATGTGTTGTAACTCCATATATACCTTTGGCACACCAGTGGTATGCCCGCTGAGCATGGCCGCACAGCGGCCGCCATTGAGAAGTGCTGCGGGGGGGACTGGACAGTTGGGAGGTGGGAAACGCCGGAATGAACACTGGATGGGGCGTGGACGCGGGGGTGTGTGTGTGAGCGGGTGTTGTAAATATTTAAATGGGAGAAATCTTACCTCGAGGCCGGGTCCCGTGTCTTTGTTGCTCCTGCTCTCCTGAGTCTTTTTCCAGGAACAGGAAGTAGGCAGCCAGGCTCCCTCCCCTAAGCCAATCACAACGCTGCAATGCGGCATTGGGATTGGTCATTGGCGCCGGGATGAGGCGTTCAGCCAGGGGCTGGAGGGGTGGGCATGTTCTCCATGCAGGCTGTAATGCAGCCTGCATTGCGAACAGGACAGTGCGCATGACTGCTATGGGCGGCCTGAGTGGGCCGACCAAACATGGCACGATTACATCAGGAAGTTATTATCATGTGATGATTGTTCCTCTTCTTGCACTGCTTGAAAGCAGTGGGGCGACGCTCTTCCACCATAGCGGATGAGCCCCACTGGGGGTGCATCATCTACAGGTGCTAGGCCTGGGTGACTCGACCCCCGGGCCTCCTCCGCTACGCGTCCCACCTTCTCCTTACCTGGACATTGACACCTTGGCGCAATCCGCTGCACTCTCTCCAAATCTGTGACTCAGCCAGCAGGAGCCTCAGCCAGGCAGGATTTCACAAGCCTGGGTACAGCAGTCGCCGCCAAGTCCGCTGTTGAACCTCCCAATGCAGTTGATGCAGCAGGGCCCCTTTAGGAGTGAAGTTGCAGTGCTCCCACCACACAAGTTCAGCGCAGCTCAGGGGCCACACCCTCCACAGCGTCCGGCCAGCGGAACATCATCCGGCCTGTGATGCAGAGAGGCACCACCCACCATTGGTAATCCCCTCCGTGCACCCCGGTGTAGTGGTGGATCGTAAAATGCAATGCAGACCTCCCTACGTTGGTGTGCAGGAGTGCCTCTACCATTCACAGCTCCAAGGGGTGCAAGGCGGTCTTCTCACACAGGTTAGCAACGTGTCTCCATGCGACCAGCCAGACTTCACCACCAGGTACAGGCGATCACCGCGCCTCAATGTCTACCGCCACAGCTCATCGACCCCACAGCATGCCACTCCAGGCTTCAGGCGCAGATCCAGCGAGGCATCCAGGCTTCAGACGCAGGTCCAGCGAGGCATTCAGGCTCCAGACGCAGGCCCAGCGAGGCATCCAGGCTCCAGGTGCAGGTCCAGCGAGGCATCCAGGCTCCAGGTGCAGGTCCAGCGAGGCATCCAGACTCTCATCCTGGTCATCCTGGATGTTGGGTGGCTTGAGGGGGTCGTTGATGTGTGCTGCACTTGGCCCTGGCTGCTCCAGTCTGCATTACATTGTTTTTTTTGCCTATTTTCTATTGGAGGTCGACTGATAGGCTATTTTTTCCATTAGAGGCAAGAAAAACTCACGTTGGGCTGACTAACGTGCTTTTTTTTGTCGCTAATGGGCCTTTCGTTGGTTTTCGCCCGCTAACGCCGGAATTCCTATTGCCATCGCCCTAATGTTAGCGGCAGTTTTTGCCGCCGATCCCTGAAGCAATCGCCATGTAGTGACGGCTTGTGAATACATCGCTAACATGGCGATAGTTTTCAGCGGTACGCGGCGGTAAGAAAACCGCCGCTAACTAACGTTAGTGATAGTTTTCGCCAGTCCTTGTACATATCCCCCTTAGTTCATAATTTTAAGGAAAAGTCAGTTAAGAGTAAGCATCAGTCTTGTGAAGGGATTTGGATTCCATAATGCAGTTTTTCTGGCAGTATTTTGTGTGTCAGCTCAACTTATTTTGAAGAGTATCTCTGCCTGAGAGCATGGCTTGCTTCTGCCAACACACTGAAGATGTTGAGTAAGCAAGATCGTTTTCTTAGTGAGAGCATTGTTGTAGGGATTCTGCACATACACAGAGCTATGCACAGGATAATAGGACCTTGGAATATAGTGGTGAGCCAACCATAAACCTTAGCACCTAAAACCCCAACCCGACTAGCTGTAGCGTCTCATTAGCAACAATGCTACCAATGATTAGACAACCCAGAACACGGTATCTCTCTCTCAGGACTCGCAGTAGCAAGAACACCCTTTCATAACTCAATCATACCTGTCCACAACGCGCGTAAGAAGAGACACTGTATAGTTTAAAATGTTTATTTCAACTACCGTGCTCTAAGATACAGTACACGTGCCAGTACTATCAGCATAATGCATAAGGATAATATAATCAGCATAGTTACAACTCCATAGAATACAAAAGGGGAAAGCATTTCATAAAGCAGTGGATATAGGGCTAAATGACCTTACCACCCTCCCCGTGCTAGTAGCTAGTTTATTATAAAAACAGAAGACCTCTGGTCTTTGTCTAGCGAACCCCGATACCTCAATATCTCGATGCAAGGTATACATCATCAGACAAGCACAGCTCTTCTCTCTGGAAAGGTTTTTCTCCAAGTGTCTCTAACCATGAAATCACAATATTAAAACACACAAATCTCTCCAGGGCAGCTGTACATAGTGTTATGTCTAAGTGTGAGGGACTGGCCAGATCAGCAAGAACAAGGGACGTTGTTTTTCGACCTTGTACATGGTGTGCAGACGTAGCCCAAAGGGAACAGGAGAAAATGTGAAAGACAGATATGCAGACAGCTCTAAAATAGCAGGGCAGAAGCAGAGGCTGGAAAAACAACAGCACAAAGTAACGTGCGCAAAAAAGCATCATGGCAGCCAGGCCGAAGTCAACGTAGCAAGGCAGACCAGGAGGCCATAAACCACAAGACACCCTCCCCTGGGCAGTCCATTGGCCAAGACATAGGACGAAGACAGAGTTCAAATAGATGGAGCAGAACAGAAACGTCTGTTGTGGAGCAGTCCCCATGAAGGACAACGAGTGGGAGACGATTTTTTTTTTTTAGAGGTAAAAAAAAAAAATCCAGCGAGGCAGGTCGCAGAAAGCGAAGGCCCTGTCAATCCAACAAAGTGTAAGTGCAGAAAAACGCCACACCTTCCAAGAGGACATCATTGGAATCGTCGGAAAAAAGCGATGCCATCCAGACCAATAAATCAAAGCTGCAGTCATGTTCCTCGCATGATGGAGCAGCGAACAGCATTGCGGGACAACCTGCGTGGTATTCAATATAACTTTGTCGTAGGAGATTCTGAGTAGCCGCCCAGATATCCCATTGTGCCAAAATCCCCAGTGCAGCCGCACTCGCCATGTAGCCTGCACCGGAACAGTCCCGTTCATGGGCCTCCAAGGGACCCACCAGCAGGACAAAATCCGGGCGAGACAGAGACGTATTGGAGAGGCAATAATCCAAGGACCACGAAAAAGGACATCTGATGCAAGACATCACAGGTTGCACGCAAGTGAAATACGCAAAGCGAAAAGAAAGTCTATAGGACACACTGAGCGTCGCCAATGGCAGGATGCCGAAGCGAGCGAGGATGCGCTCACGGAGCATCTGGAGTCGACCTGGGTCGAGAAGGGCCCAAGGAGGTGCAGCCATTGCGTAGTAAACAGACCAACAGCAGGATACCAGCCGCTAAGGCGAGGATCAACGGAAAGCCACCAAAGACGCTGGAAAAAATGGAATGAATAAAAGCCGGTATTACACCAAAAATAGTCTGAAAAGAGGTCACACGGCCAGAGCCCACAACTTTAAAAAAGTGCACCAGACCTTCAGTGCGTGATGCATTAAAAACACGGTGAATCAGTTCACCGAAATGTTGTGGGAGGTTAGTGTTCAAAAGGGCCTGTATTTCACTGTGGGTACTTGCCACCTGGAGAATGAATGTCTCCCGGGCGGACGTGAGCATAACCTCCTGGTTCAATAATAGCGCCTTTATTCTGCTCAATTTATTGAAATCCGCCTTCAGAGTAGGAATGGAAGGCCGAACAGAACTATCTATGATGTCGTGCGGGGGAGGAAAAAGCACATTATTGCAGCAGACAACTCTGTGTGAAACTGTAACAATATAGGGTATGCCAGCCAGCATGCCACAGCAGTCTTGGTTATTCAAAAGCAGATAGCTACCATTTGCAAGCACAGTGAAAGTAGGAGAAATCGCAGGAGCAGGAATTCCCTTTAACACACAAGCAAGATTCGGAGCAGAAACGTTACAAGCGCCGTGCAATTTAATGTGTTTGCAAATAAGGGAATGACCCACAGTTGAATCGCATGACTCCCCCGTGAGGAAAACTTCCTTCCCGTCTCAAAGGCACTTATACATGAAAGGCAGGGACCAAAGTTCATGCAGGAAGGCACTTCCCAAGGACTGGAAGCGGCCCACAGGATAATGTTTCATGCACGAACTAAACTCAAACAAAGAAAAAGGCAAGGCGATAACCCCATGAACTAGCCACACGGCAGAATCCAGTTCCGCTACAGAGAATGGTAAGGGCTCTATTTTCTCGACATGTAACAGAGTGTATGCTGCATCCTTCATGGACATGAACTGCTGTTTGTCAGTTAAATTAAAAGGTAGGAATGAGGCAGAGGTGTTCAAAAAATGCCAAGGAACTTTACCCAACTTAAGTGTTTGCAAAGTCCAAGCAAACTGCATAACTGAACGCAATTGATTCTGACCATGATATAACACTGAAACATCATCTTGTACAATATCAACAACAGAGGATACAATATTCTCTAACGTGTAAATGCGGGAAGACAGGGTATTAATACTATTGTCAACAACAGCAAGCACCTTTTCCAAATTTGCTTGATCTATTTCCCGTAGACGGGAAGCAGCTTCAATTTGCGAAAGCTTCCAGAGTTCATTGTAAGTTTCAGAAATGAATCTCTTAGGTCGTGGACCACGAGGCCCCAAAATAAAGTCGGACAGATCAATGTTGCCTGATAGGAGGGATAAATGTTGTTTAACAGAATCTAGGGAAGAGTGCTGCAACCACTGTTTACATAATTTACCAACAGAATATGTTGTTACAGTACGAGAGTCAGAAAACCGTGGATCTGGCCTATCCTGTTTGTAACCAGGAACTGAGTCATGAAAACGCAGTTGGCAGGATGCTATCGGCCAAGCCAACCAGGGTGACTGAACAAGCGTAGAGACATTAAACAAATTGTTCTGAAACAGAGCTTGTAAAATTGTAAGGGACACATTGACATGCAAGCTCCCGTTGGGAGTGGAAGACAATGCAGGAATGGAAGGTCCATTCAATTGTTTGGAAGTAGCCAAACCCCAACACGTAGTTTGATAGATGGTATTATTCCGAAATAAAATCTGGGCCGGGATAAGGCAAGCACGGTGCAAGGCTTCGGTGCCTTGCACCTGTCATTGTTTGGAACCCCAGATTGATTTCAAGTCAACAGTGTCCTTCCAGTACTCATAACCACCCACAGCTAAGGCGCTCAAAAAGGAACCCGAATACAGCAATTTGGTGTGGGTCAACATGATTTTCTGAGTAGATGGAGTGTTTAATTTAAAATAATAGGACCCAGGGTTCGATCTATCAAAATCTGTGAAGTAAGTACATTTATTTCTAAGAGTTTGGGAGCTACCTGGCAAAGGGGTTGGACAATGCTCCCATTGGGTGTAGATAAAGGGACCACGCAGTGCACTTGGTTTATGGACAAAGTGGTTGCCCCAAATGCTGGTAACAATATAAATCAGCATAACTTGCAGAATTCATGTACAAATCCTCAGCATTAAAAGCAGCATAATATTTCAAATCAGTAAATAATGCTTCAACTGCATGCACATCCCAATCGTCAGAATGAATATTACGTTTTACGACATCACCCATTGAAACACGAAGGACATTTGGTACATTAATAATTTCGGTTGGTCCATGAATTTGGAAGTTTACCGCATCCCAAACGATGCCATCAGCGACTGGAAAAGCTGAAATGTTCACAAATGTGTGGTCTCGCTTCATGATGTGAGATGAAGAATGTGGAGCCAAATTTCCAGCGACACAGTTCACTGCAGAGCGTTCTGGTAAATAGTGACCATTGATGAGTAGAAAAAACACTGTGACAAAGCCAATGGACATGAACAAAAAAATCAGGAATAGCACCAACCAGATATATGTCCAGGGGGGAATCAAAAAATTGTCTCTGAACCAGGATACAAGAATGCTGAATTTGGACGGGACAAGTGATGAGGTGGAATCCGAGTCAAAGGAATAACGTGTTGGGCTCAATGGCGTTGTTGGTAGGTGTAACAGAACACAAAGGAACCAAAGTATTGATCCCATACAAGCAGCACAGCCTTATTTACTGAATGAATCCAATCAATCAAATGCTATATTCTTTTACTTCTCTTCTTCCGTTTTGTACTCAATATTCTTTTTCGCCATTTTTTTGCTTGCTTCAATCCATTTTATTCATTCAACTGACATACAAAGATATTCTTAAAAACACAGGAGAGGTGGTTGCCACATGTCACGATTTCTTTATTGAAAAGCCCAATGCATTTCAGGATTACTCCCTTCGTCGGGGGCATCGTGACATGAGCCAATATTACATCTGTTTATGATACCATCCGATTTGGCGATCTGCCCGCTTCTTTAAGAACTCACACAGAAGCTTCATCGCATCATGTTCATGTTTCATACAATGCCTCTGCGCGCACCTCCTTAACCATTGAAACAGCCACCGACTCGTTGGCGGGGTAGGTATACTCAGACTCGTCGTTGCAGGGGGAGTCCGGGTAGTCGAGTAAGCGATCAGGCAAATCTACCATCTCAATTGCAACATCAGTGACCATTCGGGCAGGAGGGCCACGAACATTCGTCCGGGAAATGACAGGACAAGAGACCGCTGGTGTAACACTATTCAGGATCGGCCAGATGTTGTAGCTTGACATTTTCCACTGAGATGTATCTGTTCTCTTTGCGACCAGGAAGCGGTGGTAAGATGACTGTACGAGTTCCCTTCAAGCCCAGGACTGGAACTGGTGCACGATAAGAGGGGCCAAATTATTTCTTGTTCTCCACCTTCTCTCGAACCAGATCTCCAATCTTCGGAAGCCAGCCGGCAACCGGAATCTGCAGTGCAGCGTCTGTGGCTGAAGGTAAATGTGCGATTGCAAGTTTGTCTCGGGCTTCTTGTAAGTCCTGTAACATAGTAGAATGGTTATCTACATCAAAGATAGCGGATTGCGCCGCCATGTCTAGACCATCAAGGTCTGGCACAAACATTCGTATGCCAAAGAGCATTTCGTATGGGGTCCGCCCACCCAGAGGTCTTCTAGGGAGATTATTAAGTGCACGTTGTACGGTATACAAGTGGGCCAGCCAGTTCCTGCCAGTACCTAAGACTCTTGCTGTCAAGGATTGCTTTAAGTCACGGTTCATTCGTTCAACAATTGAGTTGCCCTCAGGCCGATATGGAGACGAAAATTTCACCCGCACCCCCAGTGAACCCATTGCGTCCTTGTAAGCCTTAGAGGCGAACGCTGGACCTTGGTCAGAATGGAAGGTGCCACAGGCGAAAATTCCCACAAAGACACGCAAATCCCTTATGACATTTCGAGCGTCAGCACTTCGTTGTGGCCAAACCCAGATGAAACGTGTGCACAAATCCACTGCTACTAAGATATATTTATAGGCAGTGTCTGAAGAGAATAGACCGCAGTGATCCAGGTAAACACACCCAAAGGGTCTGTTAGAAATGCAGAGCGGGGTAAGTGGTGGCCGTGTAACCGTGGAAGGCTTAATCTGCTGACAAACGTCACAAGAAAGCACATAAGTACAGGTTTGTTTGAATAAACCACGCCACCACTAACGCTGCTGCAAGATGGAAACAGTCGCAGACACTTCAGCATGAGCCGAAGCCATGCCTTCGTGTGCTGCCGTTATCAAGGAAAGTCTGCGGTCCGCGTTGGGAATCAGCCAATCACCAACGTCTGGTATTTTTACGTAAGGAGCCTGTTCGGGACCTAACTGATAAGAATATTTGGAAGGGAAACCCCTAGGGTAATTAGCACCTTCCTTCGTCGCAGCAATAGCTGCTAAAATATCAGTATCTATTTTAGACATGGATCTGGTAACTGCTGCGACTGAGCACGTGGCTACTGCTGATTTGGCAGCTTCATCTGCCAAACCGTTACCGACAGCGTGTGCACCCACACGCTGGTAGCCAAGAGTGTGAACCACCTGTGTGAGAGGCAGACGTTGTTTCAAATCTGCCACTCGAACCCAAAACATTTTATGCTTAATTGTGCTACCTTTGGCGTCTCTGTAGTCGTTTTGCGACCAAAAGAACAGATTGTCATTGTAAGACTGAACACAGTAGTAAGAATCACATACAACTAGAGTTGTCACATCCGGATTAGCGAACTCAAGTGCGAGCACCAATGCGCGCAGCTTGGCCAATTGTGCAGTACTGTCTCCTAGTGCCTGAGTATGCACTACAGTTGATTTGAACTTTCCGTTCACAAAGGTACCTGCAACAATAGCACATGCTGCTGAATAAGCATGCTTGGAACCCGTGGCCAGTTGTGCCGAACCATCGGTATAAATAACACATTCGTATTCCTCAAGCGGTAGCAAGGACAGAGGAGGAGGATGAACGAATTCATACTGTAAAAACTCCTGAGTCTGAAGAGAAGAATCAAAGATAAAAGTGACATCCGGAGACGTCAAAGATGTTGCCCATTGTATCCAACGGGGGTGCAAAGCTTTAGAGTTCGGAACACTTGCTTTCGTCACTGCCTCTAGGGCAGGATATGGTGTTACCACCAGAATGCGTTTTCCCTGTGCCAGTCCGCGTTCCTTTAGAATCGCCATTTGCACTGCAGTCAAAACTTTTTCCACAGATGAAAAGCGCATTTCAGCGGAAGTGTATAGATGTGACGTGTATGCGATCGGTACTGTGTCACCTTCGTTAAAGGTTAAGTACGTGAAACCCACTGCCCCTGGAATGATTCTAATCACAAGGTTTGTGTGGTTGTCACGTGTCAACAAGAATTTAGATTCAAGTAGGTCTGTCTGCAAAGACTGCAGAATGGAGGAATGCTCCGGAAGCCAGCATGACTTCGAAAAGTTAGGTTGTATCAAAGCATACAGTGGCTTGATACGATGGGCATATTCGGGAATATAAGTACGCCCGAAGTTCAGAAAACCCAGTAAAGACTGAAGTTTCTTCAGGGTAGTAGGAGGGCACAGAAGTGCACATTTCTCCAGGAAATGGGGGGCTAAGCCCTTACCTTCATTGTTGAGCTCATAGCCCAAACACAAAACGGTAAATTCAGCAATGTGTGATTTGGCAAAGTTAAACTTATAACCTAAAACCGCAAATTCTAGAATAATGCGGTCCACTCGGGAAAGATGCGGGTACAATTCGTCGTCTGTCAGATAAATATCATCGACGTACGAACATGCATCTGGGTCTATGCCGTCTAACAAAGAGACAACACGGGCAGCGAATACGCCTGGACTGTTCTTGTAGCCCAATGGTAAACGCCGAAATTTGAATAATTTACCACCGGAGGTAAAAGCGCTCCATTGGCTACTCTCCGGGGCCAAGTTGTGCGTGTAGAATCCATTGGATAGGTCAAGTGTAGTTTTATATTTTTTACGAACAAGACTGTCTACAAGCGCAGAACTATGTGTGTTTTGCACCGCAAAGGTCCAACAATGTGAGTTCAAATGTCGGTAATCCAAAACTAAGCGGTACGATCCATCAGGTTTAGAAACCGCAAAAAGGGGATTATTCATTGGTGATACGCATGTTTCAATTACTCCCTGATGTTCTAACTGGGTCAGAATTTCGGAAACGGGACCTTTTGCTTCCCGTTTGATGGGATATTGGGGTTGTGGCTGTGGCAACGACCACAAAGGTATTTCATGGGGGTGAGAGTCTTCATCCCAGCCCACGTGGTTGCGGTATAACGCTGGAGCCAGGGACACAGCCCACTCAGCTGCTAGAGCCTCCGCTTTGTCCTTGGGGACATGACGAGAAAAGCTCGGAAGGATTACCTCCTCCCCTTTACGCGCAGCAAGTACGAATGGGGGCGGCCAATCCGCCTCTGCTTACAAAATGTCGTACGAAGAGGTCAGATTTTCCCCAAAAATCCCTTTAATAACACGCTGTATATCACCTTCGATTTGAATGACAATATTATATAGTCTGTCAGGGGGTGCCGTTCTGGTGTCTGCTGTCTCGACAGTAATGAATGTTTCAGTTGCTGTCGCCTCCACATGAGGACGTAGCGCCTCCCGCACTATGGTAACTTCCGCGGCGCTGTCTAGGAGGGTCACTGCCCACGTCCAATTCAGGAGTCTCGTTCTCACCGTCTGTGGCATATCTCGCTGTTACAGCGGCAACTTTCTTCTTCTGAAACTGTGGGCGAGCGTTGAAATTCTTCTGCTTTCCCTCTGACCTGTTGTCGAGGTTGGTCTCATCCCTGTGGAGCCTCTCGACCCCTTCCTCTATCCTGGCGATCTCCTCCACCAGCCTGCGAAGTTGTTGGTGCCTGTGAAGAATGAGGAGAACGCGAATCAGGGACTTGAAATCTCTCTGGAGATTTAATTCTCGCCCTATCGCGCAAATCATAAGTGCGTTCAGAAGAGATGGAAACCGGGGATGCGCCTCGCGACCCCGGCTTCTTCTGTTGCTTACCCTGTTTTTTCAACCTCCAGCTCTTTTTAGTAAAAACTGGTTTCTCATCTTTCTCAGATTGAGTTTTTGGTTGTTGTTGCGATTGTGTTTGCGATTTAGCAAAAGGCTTAACTCCCAGGCTATTGCGGCCAATCGTTTTGTAAGCCTGTGCAATAATTTTTGGTAATTCGCGCGGCTTGTCCGGATCTGGGACTAAAGCCAAAGCATTAGCTACTTGAAAGTTAACTGCATCGCCCTTGACATTCGCAAGGATCAAATCAGCTACTACGTCGAACACACCCACCAGTCTCATCCTGCACACGTTTAATTACAGAGGGGAGAACCGTCATGGAAGGAGTGCCGAAACACTTCGCATATACTGCTGGGAATACCCTACCCCAGTTGTTGCATTCTGTCAACTCAGGGATTAAGTCTTTGGGCAAACTAATCGTCAAAATCCTGTGTTTTTCCACAGGAGATGTGTTTGGAAAAACTGCCTCCAGCTGGTCAAATTTTTCTGCAAGCCAATAAGGAAAATCATCCTTATTTTGTGGTCGCTTGCCCATCACCGAATTAACCATGACAATACTTATGGTCACACCGCCTGCACCAGCTGGATGGGCCGCAACTCCAGGCGGGGCTCCCTGGATGTTGCCTGTAACATAATGTACTAAAGCTCTATGCACTCGTATCAAAGACGAATGTAAATGACGCAGTTCACCGACTGCCACCGTCATATAACGCGGATGTGGGGTATACCCGGCCAAGACAGGCCAAGTGGCTCCTTCAATTGATAAGGGGCCTAAACGAACCGCAGTAACCGGTTGGGGGAGGGCGCCATCAAACCAAACACAGTGTTGCCAAGCCGTGAGCGGTACTTCAAGATTCCTATACGGTCTATAGTGATTAGGAACAACTGTGGCTTCATATTCATGGAACAAATTATCAGCCCCATCCACCGCCGGAAAGGTGACCCAAGAGTAAAACACCTCAAAGTGGTAAGCTGGATCCGCTTGTACCACAAAGATCAGATCGACACCCGCGTCAGGCACTCCATACACTGTTAAGTGAGCCCGGAGCGCTGCGCGGCTATGTGCCGCAATTTGAACAGCCATTTTAGGCTAGAAGTTTTTGACAACCTAATATGAGGCAGCACAATAGAGGGTATTATTTAAAAAACCTTTTAACAACTTCAAGCTTGAAAGAACCTATAAAAACGTCATTATAGGAGGTATCGCCGTCACACACGCTTCCGGAAGCGTCTGCGAAGGGAGTTGTGGACAAGCACAAATACTACTCAAGCGTCTCGCAGATAAGCAGCCCACTCGTTGGTTGCGCCATGTTGTAGGGATTCTGCACATACACAGAGCTATGCACAGGATAATAGGACCTCGGAATATAGTGGTGAGCCAACCATAAACCTTAGCACCTAAAACCCCAACCCGACTAGCTGTAGCGTCTCATTAGCAACAATGCTACCAATGATTAGACAACCCAGAACACGGTATTTCTCTCTCAGGACTCGCAGTAGCAAGAACACCCTTTCATAACTCAATCATACCTGTCCACAACACGCGTAAGAAGAGACACTGTATAGTTTAAAATGTTTATTTCAACTACCGTGCTCTAAGATACAGTACACGTGCCAGTACTATCAGCATAATGCATAAGGATAATATAATCAGCATAGTTACAACTCCATAGAATACAAACGGGGAAAGCATTTCATAAAGCAGTGGATATAGGGCTAAATGACCTTACCACCCTCCCCGTGCTAGTAGCTAGTTTATTATAAAAACAGAAGACCTCTGGGCTTTGTCTAGCGAACCCCCATACCTCAATATCTCGATGCAAGGTTTACATCATCAGACAAGCACAGCTCTTCTCTCTGGAAAGGTTTTTCTCCAAGTGTCTCTAACCGTGAAATCACAATATTAAAAGCACACGAATCTCTCCAGGGCAGCTGTACATAGTGTTATGTCTAAGTGCGAGGGACTGGCCAGATCAGCAAGAACAAGGGACGTTGTTTTTCGACCTTGTACATGGTGTGCAGACGTAGCCCAAAGGGAACAGGAGAAAATGTGAAAGACAGATATGCAGACAGCTCTAAAATAGCAGGGCAGAAGCAGAGGCTGGAAAAACAACGGCACAAAGTAACATGTGCAAAAAAGCATCATGGTAGCCAGGCCGAAGTCAACGTAGCAAGGCAGACCAGGAGGCCATAAACCACAAGACAGCATCAAGGAGCGGTGGGGTTCCACAGGTTGTGGGACTTTGTTCATAGGATCCCGGCCTCTCCCTAAATGGTTCTCTCTTGCAACAGACAGAAGTTACATTTTGGAATTTGGACTTAGATTGTGTTTAGATCTTGGCTTCAAATAACACAAAATCCAGACGAGGGGGCTCATTATGATGGTGGTCCCTCCGCCATCTGACTCCCATTTCCCCCCGCCACATTAGGATGGCGGGGGGGATCGCTTTTTGACCGCGGCGGTCGCAAAGACCGCCCTCCACGCTTCCGCCACAGGCAATCATCACAATTGCCTGGTGGAGCGGTCAGCATGGGTAAAATGGTGGCGGTGCCTAGCAGGCACCGCCCGCCAGATTACAATGCTGGCGTCAGCCAGCCATTCCATGGCGGTGGAACCGCCATGGAACGGCTGGCGGAGGCTGGTTCGGGGGCCCCCTCTGTGTGGGGGAGGGTGTATGTGCACTGGGCCCCCTACATTTCATGCACAAGGTGGCAGGCACCGCGTGGTGCCTGCCACGTTGTGCATGGAAATGCACTACGTGGTATTTTGGCATTGCGAACGGTGCTGCAGCCAGCAGCACCGTCCGCAATGATCAGGGCCCTGGATGCGCCCGCCATAGTGGCGGGCACATCCTAATTCACTCAGTGGGACCGCCGTCTTACCGGCGGGCGGTCTCAGCTCCGCAACGATGGCGGGCAGACATTAGTCCACCCGCCATCGTAATCAGCCCCTAGGTGCGAACACTAACCCAATAGCACCAGGAGGAGTGCTTCTTCAAGACAGTATCGAAGCTTCAAGGGCCTCTCTTTATGGGTCAAATACCGACCTCTTTGATGACCAGCTTGTGACTCTGCCATTGACTCCTTGCGGATTTAGAGAGGATGGGCACCATAGCTTCCATTTGCAATCATACAATATTTCAGAGTGCTTAGTTTTATTTTAGGCTTCATCAGCTTCTTTAGGCACTTGGATATCCACCGAAGACTCTTATCAAGGCAGAGAGACATGAGTAGCCTCACAATCACCAATATTTTGTCCAAGGAGAGATACGGTTTTGATAACTATTCTGATAGAGGCTTGAAAATAATAATAGAGAATGACTGTACTTACTTGGGCTGGTTGCAAGAAGACTTGTGGAGAGGTAATACAATTATTGGTAACAAGTACAACTAGAATGCAGCTGCAGGAGAACTGGAAATAGAGGAAGCATGAGGGTAGGATGCACAGCAGACAGGAGGCATAGCAGGGACAAAGTAACTGACATTCAGTAAGACAAACATGAGCTTCATAATACTGCCGGAGCAGATGTGAACCGAGGGTAGAAAAAATCAGAGCTCCTGTTATAGCCTAGAATAGCGTCAAAAGACTGAGCATATGCTGATGAACACAGAGGATTGCGAATACGTGGAAATTGTACACTATCTTATTGCGCATGTGTGATTAGGTCTAGCCTACCAAACAGTGAAAGCTGTCCAGTTGCAAAAGACCTATTGTTGTTACCCAATAATTTATAGGGGATTACAGCCCTCGCATTGGGTGGCTTTACTGTCACTCTCAATTGATTGCTTCTTATTTGATGGCTTGCCTTGTCCCAGCTTGCCCATCTTGTGTTTGCACCTCCCCTTGAGCATAGCCTCTTTTCAATCTCTTAGAATGTCCGTTTCCTATCCTTTCACTGTGTACTTTAAGGAACTACTTTATTCTTTTTGCTTAAGCACTTCATGAGAGTGCATGTGTTTTCCAGCTCTCTTCCTAATGTGCATCTCCCCCAATGCCCTGTGTTACTCTCCCTCATGTGCTGCTTTCCCCTTTCTCACGCCCTCTCTCTGTTGCTTACCCCACTCCTCCATTGCTCCATTGCCCTCCAAGCACACTTTCTTTTTCTAAATATTTTTAGCACGTTGGCTGTAGTTCTTTTTCAATGTTTTTATTTACAGACTCACCTTGGACAGCTTCAGAGTGTGGGGTTGGAGGGTCTACACAAAGGCAAGACTAAGGGCCTGGTTTATTGTTTGATGGAGGTACAACATCTATCAGGCTAGTGGGCAACATTAGCTCCGCTATCCTAAAGCACCACTATCTGTTAAATTTAGAGATGAATGGTGGCCCAGCGGTGTATTGAAAGGAACCGCGGTCAAGGATAACACTGCTGGAGGCACAGTGAGTGATTGCAGCCAGCTACAGGGGTACCTGGGAGGTCTCTGGGAATCCTCTTCCCCACTTCCAAGGGTACTGTCAGTGGCACATTGTCTGTATGCAACTTCTGTAGTGCACATTTAGTGTGCCACATAACAGTCTCTTTGCCTCTGGGCCTGCATCTGTAATACCAGAGTTCCTCAGGGCTAAAAAAGTGGGCACTCAGGCCCATTGTGCGCCCAGCACTGTCTGTAATAAGGCCTCTCATGGACGATGTACACCCAGTTAGGTATATTTTGTAAGTCCCATCAACTTGTATCGCTTCTCCTTTATTTATTGGTAGCGCAAGCTCACAGCCCTTAATGTGTGGCTGGGTTCAGTCTAGGGCAGAAGTATCTCTAACTGTCTGGCAAAGAAAGAAGTGTTTGAGAAACAGTTTGTTTAGCAGGCTTGGCCAGGAAAGTGGTCTTGGCACATCTTTGCTGGCAGCATTGTCATGGTCAAGTGGTGGTTTTTTCAGCAATGGTTTTCCAGGCATCCTTGGGTGGGAATTGAAATACAGTGCTGTCAGGGTTGGCTGAAACCTTAATTTCTCGTGAAACCAATTCAAAGTGTCATAAATATTCCCTCCTGGTTTCTTGTTTTTGACAAATGAAGCACAGTCCCTTTTTTCACATGAAATTTAATTGTAGGAGGAATAAGTTAGCAGAGAATAAATTCTTCTTTGGTTTGGATGAGGGCACTAGTGCTTGGAGTGCTTGGAGTAAGGGTAATAATATTTAAAAGCTAGTCAGCTGATTTCTCATCAGAAAAAGTAGGAACAAGATATATGTCCGTTTTTGTGTTAACCTTTTGTGTCCAGCACACTACTGTGCAGTATTACTATAACGCTGTGTGCTTGGGGCACAATAGTGGGTATATCAAATGTAATGCTATCATTAGGCACACTAATATGCAGTACTCTTACCTTTATTCACTGTGGCACAGCAATCTTCCAGCTTTGTAAGATTCAAATTCCAGTGGGACCACTGAGCATCTAACTGTTCCAAGGTTGGTATAAGGGGATCCAATGAGTTGCGGTTCATTACAATAACTTTCAAGCATGCAAGTTTGAAGCACCAGGCCCACACCAACATTATTTATCTCTAGATGTTAAGCCATTACAGAGAAGTATCTTTATGATCATGACATGCATTTGGCAATGTAAGGCGTGGTGGCACTGAAATCATACAGTATATTTGGGTGCAAGCCCTGGTTTTGACTTCTCTGCCACGGACTTATGTTTAGTGCTGCATTACGATAAGATACACGCTCCACAGTCTATTCCACTGGCCTGGGTCCGGCACAGAAGACTGTAGTGTACTCTCAGTAACACTGTAGAGAAAATTAGCTTGTACACTGTTCCTTAAATTTACATCATGCCACAGCATCTACATAGAGGTTAAACATGTTCCCCAAAGCACATGTGCATTAAACTGTGCCCCAGATCCGTTAATATGTGCAGGACTTCTCTATTGCATACCATGTGAATATACAGGGGAGTAGTTATCATTGGTGCAGCAGATGCAGAGGCACCGGGGCCTAGGGTTGGGAGAGGCCCAGTCTAATTTGGTCTGTCTTTTGCTGGGGGAGGGCCTGTGTTCCTTGCTTGTTTTGGGGCATGGGGAATCCATGCTACATTACTGTAAAATGTTTGAGAATTTTAGAAAACTTACTGTGTAAATGCTTTAAAAAATAATGCAGTATAACAGAGCTCCAAAAATGTTTTTAGTAAGGAGAGAAACTCAGCAAATTACCATGGGCGGCTGATGTTCCAGGGTGTGACGGGCGTCGACCTCCCACCCTCGGGGAAAAGAAGACCAAAAGACCGAGCAGCTGGAAATAAATTGCTGAATCCCTGTTTTTTTCTGGCGAAAAGGGGTCAGGGGACTATGACCTGAGGCCTCCTCAGCATTGTGCATGTGTTAGCAGGTCGAAGTATTCATAGCCCTAGAGGCATAAGCCAAGCCTCTTACGACAAACTTGGGGTCATGGTGGGTTTTCATTTTCACAAACGAGCTTCCATTTTGGGTGTTATTTACATGACCCAAGGCAGGAATAAAACAGTGCCGTTAAACTAAACCGCTGGGGGCAGGGCAAGCCTTAACTAATAACGAAGGAGTGGGTGAGTTACTGATCGCTTTCTCCTCCTTTGCCTCCCAGCAACTGCTGCTGTTGGTCAGGACTCAAATGTGATTGGGGGGCTGAGGCAGGGGAAGGGGCACAGCAGAGCATCGTCCAGGTTAATTAACCAAGTCGTAGGTGTAGTATTTGTAGGTCGAGCCTGGGCAGCCCTGGTGCTGCGCTGCGAGGCATGCTGTATTCAGGTATGGACTTGAAGCTCTGCCCATTTTCCGCCTATCTTTTCAATTGGCTCCTGTTACTGTATTTTCGAAATCGTTGCTTTTGATTGATGAATAGACTTAGTAGCCCCTCTGTAGTACTACCTTGTCTGCATTTGTAACCTCCCATGAGGACTGGACTTTTTACTTGTGTTGTTACACGGTCTGTTTTATCTGCAGTCTGTGAGCACTATTTTCTTTAATGATTTTCCCCTACTCCACCCATGCCATGCTTTCCCATAACGCAGCACGCCGCCCGCTTTTATATTTTTATCAGTAATGGTGGTCGGTCTGCTTTAACTATAGCGGCCGGGCTTCTTTATTTATTTTATTTGCCAGCGCAGTACGCTTTAACTATAGCGGCCGCGCTCCGGTACCTTTGTTTATTCTTTAGGGTGAAAGCACCCCATACAGTGCTTTCACTTTAATGGTGGCCGTGCCCCTTTCTTTAGACGCTGCTTGCCGTATTCAGCTTACAACGAGCCTCGTCTAAAAAAAGGGGCGTGCACACCATTAAAGTAAAAGCACGGCATGGGGTGCTTTTACATGAAGAAAACAATTTCTTTGTGAACTTCACAAACAATTTTTTTTTGTAAAAGTGTCCCATGCCGTGCTTTTACTTTAATGGGGGCGGTGCCCCTTTCTTTCGACGCGGCTCGCTGAAAGCTGAATACGGGGAGCAGCGTCTAAAGAAAGGGGCGCGGCCACCATTAAAGTGGTCTCGCATTTGCAAGAGTTTGAGCTATGTCATTATAAATGACAATGGCTTTTATTTATGTGTTGGTTTTCAAAACACACATATAAAACACATTGTCATTTACAATGCCAATAGCTGAAACTCTCGCAAATGCGAGACCTAATGTATTTTAAATTCTTGTTTACTTGTGTTTTCAGTGCATGTTCCGCTTTAAAGAGACTTAATAGTTTGCACTTTCACCAAACTAGTTGGCTGAGTCTTACTAACTTAGGGGCTCATTATGATGGCGGGCGGACATTAGTCCGCCCGCCATCATAGCAGTGATGGGACGGCCCGCCAGACGTGCGGCGCTCCCACCAGCCCAATTAGGATGTGCCCGCCAGTATGGCGGGTACATCCTGGCCTCTTAACATTGTGGGCGGTGCTGCTGGCTGCAGCACCGTTCGCAATGCCAAATACCACGATGTGCATTCCCATGCACAACGTGGCAGGCACCACGCGGTGCCTGCCACCTTGTGCATGGGAATGTAGGGGGGTACTATGGGTACCCCCCAGTGCACCTACACCCTCCACCCACACTGATGGGGCCCGCAACGGGCCCCCAAAACCAATCCCCGCCAGCCTTTCCATGGCGGCAGCGCCGCCATGGAAAGGCCTCTTCCAGGGCACATCATAATAAGGAGGACGATGCCTGCTAGGCACCGCCACCATATTAGTGGCCCTTTTCCGTCCGCCAGGCAATCGGTTCGATTGCCTGCGGCGGACGGACTTTGCGTCCACCGCGATACCCATCGCCATCCTAATTTAGCAGTGGGTAAAATGCTCAGTGATGGCGGAAGGACCGCCACCGCCGGCCCGGCAGTGGCGGTCCTTCCGCCATCATAATGAGCCCCATAATTAGCACTGCAGCACTTGCGAAAGCCTGTGGTGAGGGATCTCTGTGTGTCGGCAGAGGCGTAGCATACAGTGACTTCACACTCATTCACAGTAAGTTTGGCCTCTGTCTTCTGTTCCACGTTGGCTGCACATGTATATAAGAAAAATTGCTTATGCTGATTGCTAACTAGTATATTTATGAGAGGCAGAAAAATATCCATTTAGTGGCTGAGTTGTACAAAGTGAAAATGGAAAACATGTCATTAATCCCTGCTTTCCCCTTAACTAAATTGTGTAATACAAATATTTTATTTCCCCTATTCTCCTTCAAATACATGACTTCAAAATATGAGCTGTAAAAAAACGCATAATGTTTAAATTAACAGGCTGTAATGTTGTTCCTTTCATAAGAATCTGGGCCACATACAGGGTGCACATGACAACTGACTTGCCTTTTAATCCACTAATGGCATTGCCACCAGGGCGAGAGCAGGAGCTGTTCTAAGATCATGCTTACAACTATCTCTTTTAATAAATATCTCTCAGTGCTCTGATATAATGGGACATAATAATGTCAAATCTTCTGCATGTTAAAGAAATACAGTTTTTAGACTTTTAAAGAGTCTTTACCTTATTTTAAGTAAGGTTGTATGTTTTACATGGAAACGTTTTCAGAGTTAGGCTCGAGCACAGGCTCTAAGAGCCAAGCAACGCTCTTGGCTCAGCTCTCCCGGTTAATTTGTTGGTTTGCCCACCTCTACTTACTCTAAACCACATCGCATCACTATCCATCATGTGCAATTGGAGCATGTCTAGAGGGTCAGAGTTTGTACTGTGCTCAGTGCCCGCAGGTGTGCCTGGATGTCTATGTAATAAGCGTGCACAGGGTTTGGTGTATATAAATGAACATAGCGGTTTCTCTGCATGGATACTAGTATTTTGTTTACAGTTTCTTATAGACTCAGGGCCTAATTTATGGCATTTTGGCATACAGCAGTGCAGCAAGGTGCCTTTGTTGCAGGCAGGATTTTTTTGTGGAGGAAGGGACACCTTCCTGTACAAAAACAATCCAATAAGACATTTTCCCTTTTCTATGTGTGCTGCAGAAAGCAGCGCACATGAAAAGAGGAAAAAACAAGGTGAAATTAACACATTTCTCCTCATTATGCCTTACCTCGGGAGACGCATGGTTTTGATGCTTCCCCAGGTTTTCGTCACTTTGTAAATCTGAGGAAGTGTCATATTCCATGGGTGTTGCGTGGGAAAACCCACCGCAACGCCCTTGGAATGCCTCCCAGGCACAGAGTAAAGTAAAGCAGCGATTTGCGCGGCGTCGCCTTACTCATAATTTATGAGGACACTCAAAGTCACGCAAGGTGGCTTTGAGTGGCTTCATAAATCTTGATGAGTGACCTGTGCCATTCATATACCACTTTACATGGAGCAAAAGTGATGCAGGGCTCTCATCTATAAGCCCCTGAGTTTGTACACAAGTCCCACGCGGGTCTAAGATTTCTGCCTCACCTCTTTTAAAACCATCAGCCGCCAATGCAAATTACTGCACTGCAGATTTATTTCTATGGCAAACACAAGAATCATGTAAATCCTGACTACCCTTTATTCAACACAGTGTCAACTGACTTCGGCCTTATCACCAGAAGACTATGGGGGATATTCTCAAGAACGTGTGATAATCATCGCTAATTTAGCTTAACGCAACTTTGCACATCGCAGCCCATCGCGGGAAAATAACACTGTGTTAACGTTGTATTCTCAACCCGGCGGCACCATGCGATAGTCTCACGATAACGCACCAAATGACCGCGTTAAAATCAATGCGACGCTGAAAAAATGCGAAAAAAGTTGCGATGCCCCAAATCACGATACAAAAATCAGCGATAACCAGCGACAGGCCTGCAATTCCCACGAGTCATGCGGGAAAATGCACTATAAAAGCAGGAAAAAAAAAAGAGACAAAAATAATTAAACAGCGTAGCACCATGGATACACCCGGACGGACTGCAGAGGACAACGCGAACCCCACAAGCCCCACAGACGACCAGCAAGGAACCTCGGGGTTGGGGAAGGCCAAGGAGAAGAGGAAGAGGAAGACGCGGTTCAGTCCGCAGGAAAACAGGATCATCGTTACGGAGGTGACAGAACCCTACCAACAACTGTTCGTCACCTCCAACGTGTCATTGGCAACAAAGACGCAAACATGGCAGACTATCTTGGACCATGTGAATGCAGTTGCAGAGTTGAGGAGGACAATGGAGGAGGTCAAGAGGCGCTGGAATGATGTGAAGGGCAAAACCAAGAAGAAACTCGATGCCAACATGAAAGCAGCAACGCATATTGGAGGTGGGGATCCAGCGGCACACCAGGAGCTGGATGACATGGAGAAAATGGTGGCCACAGTCATCAGTTGGGATACGGTGCCAGGAGTAGTGGATCCGGACACTGCTCAACATGACCTGACACAACATCAACAGGGTGAGTACCGATTAGGGACTGGGGGGATGGGCACAATGGCACACATGCACAATTAAGTAGAGCACACTGCACACCCACAATGACTCTGGATCATGTCCCTGATCTCCTTGGCATACTGCAGCACACATAGAAACAGCAAGTAGGCCCCCGTCGACAATGTGCCCGGAGGGGGCCCTCCCCACACATCACCAATCTCACAACCAACCCATGCACATGTGCTGAACCCAGCAAAGCTGCGGGTCCGTGAGCCACACTGACAATGCAAGTGACACTGCATGACGATTAGCATGGCTGCAGTCCAATTACCATGACATGGTGCACGCCACGACACTGAGGTGACTGAGTGTGGACCACATCCAGAAAGGAGCAGGTCACACTCTGACACAACCACGTACACAAACAACCCCTGACATCAACAAAACATCTGCGGACAAACCATGCCCAAGAGTCACAACTCGACCAAGAGCCCAATTTACCCAAGCCCGCAACATCTCAGCACTGTAGAAGCACAGAAGTCAAAGGCACACCGCCTGAAAGGGAGAAGGGGCAGCCAAATCAGAGCTGCAGGGGCGACTCACCCACAATGCAGCACACATACATAAGAATAAGAGCACCTCAACATTGATAACAATTTGGTACAAACTGCAACACTTTCACAACAGAACACAGGACACAACTGGTGCCGCATGTGTGTACAAAATGGCCAATCACACCTGGCATAGCAGGAAACTGTGAGATGACAATGTACGAGCACAACCTCACATCCGTGATGTAGTACAAATGTCCACTGTCCTGCATCAAATAGGCATCTCCTCACAAACAGTCACAATGTACATTGTCATGCAGTCTGTATGTAAACTCCGCCAATGCGTCAACATACATGGAACACACTGTGAAACTGCATCTCCCCTTTACATTGCAGAGGGACAATCAACACCTCCTGCAGAGCAGACCCTACATCACGTCAGTGAGGATGGAGATGACCCCCAGGACATCGACTACGACGAACTCCAGCGGTTCATGGATAACCTCCGCACCCCACCTCCAGTAGCAGGGCAGCCCAGCACCATCGAGGTGATCCCACCCCCTGCACAGACCACACAGCAGGAAGCACCCACCACCACGTCTGGCTCCCAGCACCTCACCAAAGAACACATGGCATTCCAAAGCCCTGTGTTAGACTGCCAGAAGGAGCTGGCTGAACAGGTGCAGGTGGGGTTCGACCTCATGGCAGCCAAACTAGATGCCATACGTGGGTGTCTAAGTCCCATCAGGGACCACTTACACTCCCTAACGGACACCCACAGTCCGCCCCATACCCTCCAACAATCCATGGCTGGCGTCGCTGGAGTCATGACTCGGAGACAACAACAACTGTCTAGTCAGAGTGGCTACAGCGATGTCATCCGTGATTTGGGACACATGTGAAACGCTGATGTGAAACAGAAATGGCATTTTGAATATGTGACACCCAAACAGCCTCTCTGTACAGAGGTGACACGCCCACCATCTATTTCCAATTAGTGAGATTGTTAGCACTACATGTTGCACTTACACTTGTCAGAGTGATGTGCTTGTACAGAAGAGTAACATGCACACAGGGAATGTGTGTTGTAATGAGTTTATTTGCACATGCTGTGCCTGTGGTCATTTTGTACTGTCCCATGATTGCCAAGGACTGTGACAATGTGACGTGCTCATGTGAAGAAATTGTCAATGATGGTGTTCCTACGGGCTAGTCCTGCTGCTGCTGCAGTGGGGTGTGGTCCACCTGCCTCATCTTCCTCATCATCGTCCGGTGCATCTGGCACTTGTAGTCATGGGGCATTGGTGCGCACACATATGTTGTGCAACACACAACATGGAACGATCATCTTGCACACGATGCCTGGGCTGTACAGGAGCCTTCCACCTGTGATGTCCAGGCACCTGAAACGTGACTTCAACACGCCAAATGTGCGTTCCACGATGCCCCTGGTGCGTTTGTGGGGCGCATTGTGCTGCCTCTGGGCCTGTGTGTTCGGGGCTCGGAGGGGTGTCATCATCCAAGGGCAGAGTGCATATCCTTGATCACCTGTGACAGTGCATAGAGACATGAGCCAAAAGTTGGTTCTGCATGATGTGTTGGCAGGCTCACTAGTTCATTGGTGTGTGATATGTGTGACTTAGTGATTCCTGTTTGACAGGTACTGCTTGTAGCAAATGAGTGGCATCAATGTGTACTATGTAGCCTCACTGCTGCTCCTCCCTCCCCCGAGCCTATTTACTAGTGTGCGCAGTGCAGTTGCATCACTCGCACTTCTACGGCACACCATTGTCATGCCTGTCTGCGCATGTCCACAAGCCTGACAACGACACTGTGATGTTGTGCGTTGAAGGTGGGCGGCCACGTGTGTGTAGGCCTATGGTAAGGTTAGGGCAGACACAGATGTAGAGTTCATGGCTGGCTGTACTCGCGATGCGGTTGAGGGTAGACCTTTGGCCTATGCTGTGGTAATAGCGACACACACAACAGTTGGCATGTATGATCCCGGACCCCGAGCGGGCTTGCGCTCCTTCATCTATCCCTTCGGCCGAGCCCGCACTCCGGGGGCATGCTACATCGCAACATTGTCCATTGCGGGACGGGTGGTGCCGACACTACAACAGAGACACACGCATTAGTCACTTCCTTGGCAAGGCCAACACTTAGCAACGGGAGAAGGAAACGGGTGACATCCTTACCCTCATCTCGAACGTGGGTCGTACATCCAGATCCATTTTCACTCTACGTCTTTCACAAGAACTATTATGAAGGTCGAATTGGCTGAAGCTATATAAGTGTGATTCTTCGTCAAATATTTATCTGGGCCTACATTATCGGAGTTGATGGATGCATCTTTTGAGCACCTGTAGACCGATCTGGCTATTTTTTTATCATTGCTCTATTGGATTATGTTTTGTTCAGAATACCTCAATAGGTAATTTGAGTGTCCCACGCCATCTATTCCATTGCTTATGACTTGCCCTGAGGAAGGTGTGGCCCGGGAGTAGGGTTTCCACCGAAACACGCGTCGGCGTTGGTCCTTCTAAACCCTGAAGTGATTTTCTATCTACTATCTGGACCAGTCTATTAGAACATTCATTTACCTTGCTGGCTTTCTTTTTAATTCTGGGATGGATTTTTTATGTATGTCTGATGGATGTAAAGAGCTCATGTGAATCTGTATGAGTGTGTATGTATGAATGATGACTTGTTGTGGGGTACTTTGTCCATTGTGTTTCTCTATTGTATTCCATCTATATGTATTATTTTGTTGCAATATAATATATATTTTGTGATACTTTTTGATATTTTGTTAATAAAAAGACAAAACTACTTATTGTATTTATTGTTGTTCTCTCAATGCATGCACGGGACTGTCTTGTTTATCTAGTTATTATCATAGGACTCCTTTGTGGGCCTTTATAATCCCTGAATGGGTGGGTATTTTTCTTTTTTTGTACTGCAACACTTAGCAACGCCCAGAGCCCAGGGCTGATTATCCACACCCCTACGCTGGACTGTCGTAAGCCAGCCCACTACGCTTACGCTTACAGGGGGATACGACACAGCTACATGTCCCAGGTCTTCCTCACTGCCTGAGGTGACATGGTTGCGTCCGCTGTACACAGCACAATGTCATGTGGTGGGGCCCGGGGCCCTCATACATACATAATGACCACACGGACACACTTAGATAGTTTGTGGAACTGGCTACGGGCACGTGCGCCCGGCCCCTTTTATTGCCAGGGCCACATGTCCAGTGACGCCTGTGCTGGATGGGTGTGGGGTGAGTGTAAGCCAGCCCTCAGGGAGTGGTTGGTGCTGGCAACAACTACAACAGTGATCAGACAATCAGAACTTCAAAGTTCAAACAGCAAGGGTCCATGACTTGAGCTGCACAGAGTTAGTGGCCCCGGATGCACTGCGGCCGGCACAAGCACACCGCCACGGGACGGTGACTTGCGGTGCACTGAGGTAGGGCCACGGGAGCTGAGCGGGTCCTCGTCGGTGTCGAAGGTGAATGTCGCGCAGTGTTTAGGGGGACAGTGGAAGGTGTTCTTCCAGGGCATGATGCAGAGGGCAGAACCAAGCAGAAACAGGCAATATGGAGGAGATGAATGCTACAGACTCATTTTTTACACCAAGTCAGTATCAGCTAAATGATGATGAAGACAACCCCCAGGCCATAGACTCAGATGCCACCAAAGTTCAACCAGAGAGTGTCCATGAATTTCGGGGCACAGAGTTAGTGGCACCAGAGCTGAAAGGGGATGCAGTCTGCGACGAGGCCTGTACAATGGTATAAACTCTGCCATAATTAAATCAAGACTCAGTTCCAAATGTGTGACCTACTTGACCGCAGTGTAGTCTGGAGGCAGCGGTCAGCAGGGGCCCACAGTCACGTGTCGTTGGCTTGCGATGCACAGAGTTAGTGGCACCAGAGCAGTTGTTGGTAGTGTTCGATCACCTACATGACGATGATCCTTTTTTCCTCCGGACTGAACCGCGTATTCCTCTTACTCCTCTCCTTGCGTACAATGATATGGACTCGGCCATTGCATAATCAAGACTCAGTTCCAAATGTGTGACCTGCTTGACTGCAGTGTAGGCCGAAGGCAGTAGTCAGAAAGGGCCCACAGACACGTGTTGTTGGCTTGCGATGCACAGAGTTGTTGGCACCAGATCGTAGGGAGTACAGTGATATAAACGCTGCCATAAACATATGAACTCGGCCATCATGAAATCAAGACTCAGTTCCAAATGTGTGACCTACTGGACCGCAGTGTAGGCCGGAGGCAGCGGTGGAGTATGTCAACGAGAAAGGAGTGCTGGGGGCCTGTGTCGCGGAGGCCGTGATGGTCTGAGGAGGCTGCCATGGTCACGGGACTTGGAGCTTGCACCGGCACGTGGTGGGCCCTCTTTGACACACGCTGGTGTCGGCAGGTGAGCAGTGAGGCCTGGTTGTGCAGGGGCGGCCAAGGCGGGTCTGGGGACCAGCGGCCTGGGGTGCAGCAGGCGCACAGGATCGCAGGCACCGCCGCTCACGGCGTCGGCCTCGTGGTGGGCTGAGAGGCGCCACCCTGGCAGACACGTTGGCCTTTCCGGAAGAGAACCATGCCCAGTGCAACGGGCTTTTTATTCACACCCCTACGCTGGCCTGGCGTACGCCAGGCCAGGCCACTCCGCTCACGCTTAGGGGGGGGGACGTAACAAGCTACATTTCCACGATCTTCCCCACTGCCTGGGGTGACATGGTTGCATCCACTGTCCACTACACTCCAAACACCAGCAGTATGTGTCGACATGGACATGTCTGTGGTCTGCATTCTGCAGTCTGGCCAGCACATCAACACCACACTTGGCATTGTGTACATTCTCATTCATGGGTCACTTACCTCCTACGCACATGCCTGGTTCCCACCTCTCCCCACATTCTGCTATTGTGTGGCTGAGGTGCCATGCCGTTGATGGCTTGTGTACATGGCTAGCCCAGGTTACCACAGTAAGTTGTGCTGTCGTGTCTGGTAGGTGGGCATGTTGTTTGGCATGTTGTATGTGAGTTTGTGACGTGGGCATTCCCAGAGTTGTGAGTTGCATGACTGTGGAGTTGAGGTGTGTGCTGTGTTCATTTGGTACTTACGAACGAGCAATGCATTCCCATAGGTGCCAGCCTCAAAGCGCTGGTGGATGATGGACTGTCGGAAGATGAAGGAATCATGCACACTGCCTGGGTAGTTGGCGACGACATTGGTGAAGAGTCCCCGGTGGTCCACTATTGCCTGCACATTGATGGAATGCGTGTGCTTCCTGTTGCGGTAATTGTGTGCAGTGTCGGCAGGGGGCACGAGGAGTACATGTGTGCAGTCGATTGCCCCCAACACGTGCAGGAAGCCAGCTATGGCGTAGAAGCCTTGCTTGGACTCCAGCTGTTCCTGTGCAGTGTGGGGGAAGTGAAGGTACTGGGGTACCAAGCTGATGATGGCATCCAAGACAGGTGTGATGAACTTGGATAGGGCTGGCTGTGAGACTCCTCCGACTCTGGCAGTTGTTGGTTGGAATGTACCAGAGGCCAACAGGTGCAGCACAGCCAGCAGCTTTGTCTGCGGAGGGATGTTGGTTGTCCGCTGTGTTGGTACCGTCAGCCTGTGGGCAATGTGGGTCAGGATGCGGAGGATGGTTGTCCTTTTCAGCCTGTAGTGGGAAATGACTTCCTCTGGCTTTAAGTATGTGAGGCTGGTGCGTTTTCTGTAGGTCCGCTGTCTTTGTCTGCGCTGCCTCTGTGGTAGTCTGGAGGGGGTGGGAGGGGTTCCGGGGGGGGGTGGCGGGCCTGGGTGTGGTGGCGGTGGGTGTTGTGGCCCTCTTGGGGCTCCGAGCTGCATGATCAGTAGCTCCATGGCATCTGTTGTTCTTCAGGTGTGGCTCTGGTCTGGGCTCCCTTTTGTGGTGCAGCTTGTCGTCCGACTTAACACCAGGTAAGAGCAGGTGTTAAATCCCTGCTGCTAATGCGCCTTATCGCCTGTTTTGGGTTCTTATTGCCGATCTGGCTGGTTGTTGAGAATATTGCGAAGTGGTGTTTTCGCGGCTTTTTGCACAGGAACGCCTACTCTGCATCTCATTAGCGTTAGTTGCCGGTGTCACCCGTTGCGATGTTTTTTGCGGCTGCTATCGCGGGAAAACTGGAGGTATCGGCTGTTAGCACCAGCTTGTGAATAGGGCGATAAATCTATCGCCACTTTGGCTGCGATAAAGTGCCGCTAACTCAGCGATAAGTCCTTGAGAATATGCCCCTATGAATGCTACTCAAACATACACAAACAATGGAAGAGACACGAGAACGCTTGCTTGGCAAAAAGAGCATTAGGGTCTTAGCGTGGTATACGTGAGAGGAAAATGGCAGGAAGTATATAACTATTTTCTCCTGAAAATTTACTTAAACTTTATTTTCTGCATTTGCATTTGCTTAATTTAAAACTTTCACAATAACTTTCACAATAATGGCTGTTTCTGGAAAAAAGTGAAAGCTTCTTTTCGTGGAAAAAAATGTTTACCAGAGGAGTAACTGAAACAGAAATTCAAAACTTGACAAATTCTTGCCAGTCAAAATAATTTACAAATTGAGGAGCTGAATGTTGTTCTATACATTTTCGGGGTTCCAAGCATATCTTCATGGTGTCTCTCCGAAGAGACATCCTGCAGCAGATCAGCACACCTGCACGGGTAGAGTGACGTAGAGTGGAGCCGAGACGTAACTATTGGGCCTGTAATGCACGTGCCCAGGGCTGCCCCATGGGGTCCACAGTGATCAGAATGCTTTGTTTTGAAACTCGTTGGCATGAGGAGTGCTCTCGTTCGCTTTGTGCTCTTTCTGACACGCACAGATCCTGCTCCAGATTAGCTAGTTTAAGGAAAGTTTACACATGGAGCAGAAGGAAGTGGTTGGGCGCATTCCTCTTTTGCACACATGCATATCTTCAGTTCTTAATAAAGGCATGTCCTGTAGAAACAACTGTAGCATAGAACAATGGCAACAGGTCGTGAACAATCTGTGAAGAGCAAGCACAAAGAATACATCATATTAATCCTTGATTTACCAGCAGTACTGACAAGGCTGCTGAAAAAAATGCTAAGGACGATCACCATTCCTACAGTTTACTAAAAGCTGACTGTCTTATCAGCTTGGTAGTAATGTATGAGGAAAAGTGACAACCAACCTGCAACCAACACCATAACCAATTTCACATCTCTGTTTGTCTCTGTTTTGCTCTCATCTCAGGGGAACCAAGGTCTAACTCTAGCCTCACTAAATTAACTATCTGACCATTGTACCATGCAGTGTGTTGTGACAAATTATGTAATTTTTGATGTCCTAAGTGTTGTTATGAACGCTATTATTTCAGATGGTATAAGTGATGTAATATGAAAGGGTATATGCAGTGCATGGAGAAGGCGTGAATTATAGTTAATGTAATGTGGCTACTGAGTTCCCTACACTGTTTATGGAGGTGGGAGTGTAATAATGATTTGAAGGTTGTGCGTAAATGATAAATTTAAGGTACAACTATAACTTTAGAATTTCTAATGTTTGTGTAATTTAAGATTGGTTTGAATAGAAAGAATAAATAAAGTTATAGTAATTTAAAGATGGTACATATATTAGAAATTTAAGGTATAACTATAACTTTACTATTACTAAAGTTTGGGTACTTTAGGTTTGGTTTGTATAGAAAGAATAAATCAAGTTTTCATAATTATAACTAAGGTTTATCCTTTGTTTTTTTCATTGATTTTCAATTTTTAAAAATAAAAAATGTGTTTCAAATCATATAGTCCAGTCTCATCCAGTGAAGTGTCGTTAAGTAGTGTTGTACAGTGCAGTTGAGGAGTGTGTCATACAGTGTAGTGTCGTACAGTATAGTAGAGTAGAGTGAAGTGAAGTGGAGTGTAGTGGCGTAGTGTACAGTGGTTTAAAGTGTTGCACAGTGGAGTGGTGTATCATAGATTAGAGTGGCGTGGAGTGGCATAGCGTAGAGTCAAGTAAACTGTCATAATTTAGAGTGGCGTGTTGTACAGTAGACTGCAGTGGTGTGTTGTACATTGTTGGAAAGTCTTATAGAGTGGCATAGAGTGTTGTCCAGTGGAGTGTAGGGGCATAGAGTGGAGTAGAGTGTTCTACTGTGAAGTGTAGGACTATAGATTAAAGTAGAGTGTCACACAGTGGCATAGAGTGTAGTACAGTCTTGTACAGTGGAGTTTCATGGAGTGGAGTAGAATGTCAAAGATTGGAGCAGAGTAGAGTGGAGTGTTGTACAGTGTCTTAGAGAGGGGTAAAATATCATACTGTGGAGTAGATAGAAGTGAAGTCGAGTGGAGTAGCGTACCATACAGTGGAGTAAGGTGTCATAGAGTGGAGTGGATTGTCAACACTGGAGTGGAGCGGACTTGCGTGTCAGACAGTGTCGGAAAGTGTCGGTAGAGAGTAGTAGAGTGGAGTGCCACTGAGTGGATTAGAGTTTTGTAGAGTGGAGTACAGTAGAGTGCGGTACAGTGTGGTAAAGTGGAGTGGCATGGAGTGTTGTAGAGTTGAGTGGTATACATGTAGGAAACCACCTCTTTGTACAGTGTACTAACATAAAGTACACTATGTAGAGAATGCAAGAGATCCCTAAAAGGTAGGTAGTGAAAAAAGTAGATAATACTAACTCTCTTTTTGTGGTAGTGTGGGCGAGCAGTTAGGCTTATCAGAGGGTAGTGTTAAGCATTAGTTATACTCACAGAGGCAATAAATGAGACACACACTCAAGAATAAATCTGAGACCAATTTGCAAAAATAACATCGAGTTTTATATCATTTTTAACACCATAAACACAGTTCTAGGATAAATGCTTTCGGAGTTAAGAATTTTCATAAGAACTTTCAAAGTTCGATAAATTTATAACTTTTATGCGCAATTACGCATCATAGGAAACAAGGGGGAGAAAGCAGAATATTGCATAGAAATTCAGACAATACTTTCATGAAGGTCATGTTCACATCGTAGGTCGATGTCGGGACCAGTACCAAAATTCCAACAGGAGGAGTTCGGGAGCGTTCTGGATCAGCTGGAAGCAGTGGTGCTGAGGCTTGGAAGCTGGTGCACAAAGACAAAGGGTGCCGTGTGGAAAAGCACGGCACAACAGGACTTACAGCTAAGTCCGGTGGGTCTCCTTAGAAGGAGGAGGCCGCAAGGGCATGAAGACCACAAGAGCAGGGCTGGTTGGTCAGTGCTGGGGCCGATGTGGCTGGCTGCAGAGCGAACAGGCGTCTTGAGGTCGTCGCTTTCAGGAGCAGGCAACTAGGAGAGGTAATCTCAGGACAGCTGGGCCACCCAGGAAGTGGGTCTCAGTTGTTTTGATGTCCCTCAATGGGTGCTTACTTCTGGTAGTTTGGGAGTACGGAGTGGACTCTTTTTCTCTATGTTGGCTGTTGGGGTTCCGGTACCCAAGGTATTGGTACACCGCTGTTCCAGTTGTTCCTGGTGTCTCCAAACTTGGTGGGGAGACAGAACTGACCCTTTGGAGCTGTTTTACCTTCTCTTGCATTGGTGCTGTGTCGAAGTCATCTGGGAGAAGCATGTCAACAAACCGGACTTCACGGGATTAGTGCCTGCGATGTGCAGGGGAGTGATACCTTCACTCCAAGGGAGCTTCACTGTAATTTCTCAAAGGCTAGAGGTGCTCCGATATTCTTGGACTCCTTTCTGGTTTCAAGATGACACAGCAGCAGCGATTGTCTAGTCCTGGGAGCAGCAGGCAGGGTTTGGCGCCTTTTTCTTCTGCAGCAGGGCTTCAGTTGTCGAGCAGTGGGTCTTCTTTGTCCTGGTCTCCTCTTGTCCATCAAACCTGATGTTCAGGTCTCGGGTGCCGCCTAAATACTGAATTTAGAGGCATTACAAGGCGAGACAGGTACTAGTCAATGGGCTACTTATCTTTAGGGTGTCTACACCCTCTAGTGACCACTTCCTGTGGGAAGAGGCACTACCCTAGCCCTGATAGGAGGTTTTCTCACCATCTCAAGATGCTGGAATTTCAGGAGAGGCGTTCACCTCATCTGCTCCACCCTAAAGATGGTACAGTCTAAGTAGGGGCCCTCCTCCTAATCTAACTAAGTTTCCCACCTTTCCTCCCACCAAAAATGGAACAGGAAAGGGGGTTTGGCCTCCCCCACTATCTGGAGATTCCTGAGTTGGATTTCAAAGGCGGGATTGCCTTTGAAGCTTCCCACCCAGGAGGGCCATCCTGTCCTGGAGTAGGTGTGAAGCACCTACACCCGGAGCAGGCTTTGTCTTCGTCTTCTTAGAGCGCTGGCTCTCTCTCCATGAGGTCAGAAACATGCCTGGTAGTGGCAGGCTTGCGAAAATAGGTCCGAAACCACACCAGTGCTTGGTAGGTTTTCAGGGGACCCTCTAAAAGAATTCATTAATAATTCTCACACTGGCATCAGTGAGGATTTATTAAGACAAGATATTTGGTACCAAACACCTTAGAAATCAGTGAAGCCATCATGGAGCTAGGAAACACATGTTGATAAGTATACAGTCCATGTACTCTTTATGACTTCCTGTGCAGTTACAACAGCTCAGAATGGACTAGGCATTGTAGGTGCATGTCTGCTCCTGCTGAAATGCCCACACATAGACTATAGTGCACCCTGCCTTAGGGCGCTGAAGGCCTGCAGTAGGGGTGACTTACCTATATTCCATGCAATGTATGGGAGGCATGCACACAGGGCTATGTGCCATGTCGACTCTTCGGATTTCTCTGCACCAAGACATGCAACCTGCAATGGCAGAGTGCATAGCCTTGGTGAGGGGTCCCTGGGGTGGCACAATCAGTGCTGCAGCCCCAGAGGACCCTCTTCAGTACCCCTGCCCTAGGTACTAGGGGTACCATTTATTAGGGACTTACAGGGGCAACTGAAGTTGTGCCAATTGTGGTACAGTTTTGAGGAAAGAGATAAGGCAGTGGTGACCTGGGTAGCTGGGACCCAGTGCACTTACAGTTTGAATTTACATCAGACAACAGGCATAAAGTGGGGGCTAACCATGTCAATAGAGGCACTTTCCTACAATGGAGTAGAGTGGAGTGGTGTTGAGTAGAGTAGTGATGTACAGTAGAGTAAAGTGGGGTAGTGTGTGATAGAGTAGATTGCAGTAATGTGGGGTGCAGTGGCATTGAGAGAGTTGAGTCTAATGGTGGAGAGTGGGTTAGAGTGTTGTATAGTGGCATAGAGTAAAGTAGAGTGTTGTACACTAACATAGACTGGTGTACATTGTTGTACAGTGGAGTGCTATAGAGTGGAGTACTGTGTGGTTGAATGGAGAGGCATAGAGAATGGTTGAGAGGAATAGAGTGTCATAAAGCAGAGTACAGTTGAGCTGCATAGAGTGGAGTTGGCTAGAGTGTAGTGCCAGACACTGGAATAGCATGGAGTAGCATGCCTTAGAGTGGAGTGGCGTAGAGTAGAGTGGCATAGAGTGGAGTGATGAACAGTGGATTTCTGTTAAGTGCAGTGGCATACAGTGGAGTGCCATAGAGTGGAGTGGCGTACAGTGGAATAGTGTAGAATTAAGTTTCGTAGACTGGAGTGGCGTACAGTGGAATAGCATACAGTGGAGTGGCATAGAGTGGAGCGGCATAGAGTAGTCTAGAGTAGAGTGGAATAGTGTAGAGTGGAGTGGTATAAAGTGAAGTGTCATACAGAGGAGTGGTATACTGTGTGATAGCGTACACTGGAGTGACATACAGTGGAGTGGCATAGAGTGGAGTGGAAGAGAGTGGAGTGGCATTTACTGGAGTGGCATAGAGTAGAATGGCATGGAGTGGAGTGTTGTAGAGTGGAATAGGGTACAGTACAGTTCATAGAGCGGAGTGGTACAGAGTAGAGTGGTGTAGAGTGGAGTATCGCAGAATGGAGTAGCATAGAGTAGAAAGGCGTACAGTGGAATTGTGTACATTCGAATAGAGTATAGTGAAGTGGTGTAGACTGGAGTGGCGTATAGTACACTATCATGCAGTATAGTAGAGTGGAGTGGCATAGAGACGGGTAGCGTGTCGTAGAGTAGAATGGAGCACCTTAGAGTTGAATAGCATAAAATGAAGTGGCATAGAGTGGAGTGCCGTTAAGTGGAGTTGCATACAGTGAAATAGCATACACTGGGGTGGCATAGAGGAGAGCGGCATAGAGTGGAATAGCGTAGCGTGGAGTGGCGTAGAGTGGAGAGGTGTACAATAGAAAACTTTTCAGTTGCGTGCGTAGCGTGGAGTGGCATGTCATAGAGTAGAGTTGAGTAGAGTAGACTGGAGTGCCAAAGAGTCTAGTGACATGTCGTACAGTAGAGTGGATTGCTGTAGAGTGGAATACTGCAGAGCGGAGTGGTGTACAGTAGAGAGGCGTACAGTGGAATAGCATAGAGTGTAGTGGCATACAGTGGACTGGCCTAGAGTGGAGAAGAGTAGATTGGAGGGGCACAGTGGAGTGGTGTACAGTGGGATGGCAGAGAGCTGCTTGGCATAGAGTGGAATAGCTTAGAGTGGAGTGGCATAGAGTGTAGTTGTGCACAGTGGAATAATGTAGAGGAGTGGCATAAAGTGGAATGGCCCTAACCCAGAACACAGCAAAAGTGTGGGTAAACAACATGGCTGCCTTTTACTTTTGTAAAGGCAGCCATTACCCAATATGGGTTTCCTAACTATAACTACAGAGAGGTTACCGTCACTATGGAATAAATAAATATATCAATCCATCAAGCGGGGACCAAAAGAAAAGGTGCCCCAAAATGCAAAATCACCATGCACTTTCAATAGATTTATTTAAGAAGCACTACAGTAAAAATGACTGAACAGAATTACACCAAATTTGGCTGGAAGCTGGATCTTGGTTCATGAATTGTGCTTTGTGTGATTTGGTGTAAATCCATTTATTAGTTTTTGAGAAATTAAGATGAAAAAATATTTGTATATCTGGACAGTTAGGCTCGACGGATTTTCACAAGGGTCCCGCAAACCCAATTTTAGAAATTAGGACTTACTGATTGGCCCAGGGGGCTTTTCTTCCCCTGGGCCAATTTGCTCCCATGGCAATCAGACTCCTGCGGGACTGAGAACTATGATTGGCTACCAGCAATATGAGAAAAAAGTTGCTGGTATCCACTACTGTACTCAGGAACTTAGGCCCTGTGCAGGTGCCCAGAGGGACCTCCCCTGGGGTCAAAATGTTTGAAACAAAGTTTTTTTCTGTGATCTAGTGGGACTCCCACAGGATCACAGAAAAAAATGAAAATGGTGGCCCCTGATTTTAATTATAAATATTTGGGAAGGAAGGCATGAGTAGGGTCACCCTCCCTAAGCCCATTTTGGACCCCAGAGACCACATCCCACGAGTATCTAAATTAAGAGAGGAAAAAAGGGGAGTTGGGTCAGGCAGCCCACCTACCTGAGCTTTAAAATGCCCCCTCGAATCCCATTCCCCTGGGGCCAGCTCAAGTACTCTATCCCGGGGAGCCCACCAGAGTAGTTTCCCTTTCCGCACTGATGCAGGCAGCAAAAGATAGGTTTACTCCTGCCAGGTGGGAGCATTTTTAAATCTCCCACCGAGTGAGAGCAAACATGCCTTCCCTGTCTGAAGCAACACAGGCAGGGAAGGCATGTCTGCTCCCATCTAGCAGGTAATTTAAACATGCTCCTGGCAGTTGGAAGTAGACACAGACATTGTCTCATACACCCAAACACCCACTCACACACTGAGTCTGTCACCCATAGAGCTACTCACACACCTAGTCACTCACCCATACAGTCAGTCACACAGCCACTTACTCACCCATAAAGATACACATACACCCACTCACTTACTTCACTTACTCATACAGATACTAACAAGTTCTCACTCACCTATACAGTCACTGACACAAGCATACACTTACCCATACAGCCACTCTCTCATTCACTCACTCACCCATACAGACACTCCTATACCCTATCACCCACCTATACTGCTTTTCACATACCCAGTTACTCACCCATATACCTCTGACACATCCACTTACTCATCCACACAGTCATACACACACTCACTCACCCATACAGCCCTTCACACATGCATTCACTAACCCATACAGAAACTGACTCACTCACTGACTCATCCATACAGGCAGTCACACAGCCCCTAACTCACCCACACTGATACTTAGACAACCATAGAGGTACTCAGACAACCAATCACTCACCAATACAGCTACTCACATACCCACGTAGACACCAACTGACATACTGACACAGACATTCATACAACCAGTCACTCACCCATACATTCACTGAGAAACCTATTCACTCACATATACAGTCAGTCAGTCACCCACTGAATCATCCATACAGGCATTGATACATCCACTGGTTGACCAATGCACCATGGTATATATATTTAACACTCATAAACTTTTTAAAAACACTCACAGTCACCTTATGATGTCATCAGCGATATCATTTGAGATGTCATCAGTGATGTCACTGACCATGTCATGTGTGATGCAATATGTGAGGTTATAAGCAGTGCATTGCGGGGTGGTGCGAGGTAGAGTTAGCTCAGCTAACTGTAACTGCTGAATTTCACTGGTTTTGTATGAGTGAAACCTGAGCCTAACTATAACGTCCCTGTAACCTTTAGTTTTGTCAGTGAATATATATATATATATATATATATATATATGAACATACACTCCTACTCCAACTGAAGAAGGCACGTACACAAGGCTGTAGGGATATGGCATTATTTATTTTCTTGGGTCTCCCTCGACCCTGCGACCAGAGATACGCGTTTCGGCTTCGCAGAAGCCTTTGTCAATCTTATATATATATATTACCTACTGGCGGTCGCCAGTAGGTAGTTATAGTTAGAACCTAGTTTCAATAGGAAAAGCATTTTTTGATGTGCTTATAACTTTGGCGTCGTTTGCCGAATCTTTACGAAATTTTCCAAAAAGTTCCTCTTTTCAGGTGAGCTCCTATCCTGAAAGTCTGGGGGTGATTCGTGAAGGGGGGCTCAGAAAAAAGGGGGGTCCCAAAACGTGTTTTCTCCATGCAATTTCCGTAGGAAACTTTAGACAAGGCTACAGGTCAAACTGCTGAACGGAATTACGCCAAATTTGGCAGGGAGAAAGGTCTTGGTCCAGAAAGCACGCTTTTGTTTAAATGGGGTAAGTCCGTTCAGTAGTTTTAGAGAAATATCAAAATTTACAGATATCGATATTTGAGAAATCTGACATCTGATTGGCTGAGGCGTTACGAGCACGAGCGTGCTGCTCATTGGTTGCGAACTGTTGAAATTAGGGAGTGTTAGCAGCCATTTTGTGACTGACTTGAAAGGCGTAGGGTTAAACAAAAGAGAAAAATTGCATAAGAGGGTATAGTAGGAACACTGTGGTCTTAGTTTAAGCAGTCTGTACGGTGCAGAGGCAGGGAGTTTGAACGTTGCGTAGGCCGTGGAAATCACATCCGCAGACGTGGAAATCATGTCCGCAGAACAACGGTGCGGGGTATTGCGGCAAGGTTGCGTAGGCTCTGGAAATCCCGTCGGGAAAATAACAATGCGCCGTATTGCAGCCTTCCTTTAATATAATGCGCAGTAATGTTTACTTATAATGCGGTGTTCACTTTTATCACGAACAGTGTCACTTTCTTACACGAAAATTTATATTATGTGGGAGGGCGTGTTCTTTTCGTGTGTCTGGAACAAAATTAACGTTTAATTGGCTGAGGTGTTCCAACAACAAGCTCAATGTTCATTGGCTGCGAACCATTGAAAGTATAAGTGTTGCCAGCCATTTCCTCCCCATCCGCGGAGTAGCAGGGACATCTGATGGCTGGCGTGTTCCAAGCAGGACCTTCCAAGCTTAATGTTCATTGGCTGCGAACCATTGAAAGTAGAAGTGTTGCCAGCCATTTCCTCCCCGTCCGCGGAGTAGCAGGGACATCTGAATGGCTGTCGCGTTCCAAGCAGGACCTTCCCAAGCTTAATGTTCATTGGCTGCGAACCATTGAAAGTATAAGTGTTGCCAGCCATTTCCTCCCCATCCGCGGAGTAGCAGGGACATCTGATTGGCTGACGTGTTCCAAGCAGGTCCTTCCCAAGCTTAATGTTCATTGGCTGCGAACCATTGAAAGTAGAAGTGTTGCCAGCCATTTCCTCCCCGTCCGCGGAGTAGCAGGGACATCTGATTGGCTGACGTGTTCCAAGCAGGACCTTCCCAAGCTTAATGTTCATTGGCTGCGAACCATTGAAAGTACAAGGGTTGCCAGCCATTTCCTCCCCGTCCGCGGAGTAGCAGGGACATCTGAATGGCTGTCGTGTTCCAAGCAGGACCTTCCCAAGCTTAATGTTCATTGGCTGCGAACCATTGAAAGTATAAGTGTTGCCAGCCATTTCCTCCCCATCCGCGGAGTAGCAGGGACATCTGATTGGCTGACATGTTCCAAGCAGGTCCTTCCCAAGCTTAATGTTCATTGGCTGCGAACCATTGAAAGTAGAAGTGTTGCCAGCCATTTCCTCCCCGTCCGCAGAGTAGCAGGGACATCTGATTGGCTGACGTGTTCCAAGCAGGACCTTCCCAAGCTTAATGTTCATTGGCTGCGAACCATTGAAAGTACAAGGGTTGCCAGCCATTTCCTCCCCGTCCGCGGAGTAGCAGGAACATGTTATTGGTTGACGTGTTCCAAGCAGGACGTTCCCAAGCTTAATGTTCATTGGCTGTAAACCATTGAAAGTAGAAGTGTTGCCAGCCATTCCCTCCCCCTCCGCGGAGCATCAGGGACATCTGATTGGCTGACGTGTTCCAAGCAGGACCTTCCCAAGCTTAATGTTCATTGGCTGCGAATCATTGAAAGTACAAGTGTTGCCAGCCATTTCCTCCCCGTCCGCGGAGTAGCAGGAACATGTTATTGGTTGACGTGTTCCAAGCAGGACGTTCTCAAGCTTAATGTTCATTGGCTGTAAACCATTGAAAGTAGAAGTGTTGCCAGCCATTTCCTCCCCGTCCGCGGAGTAGCAGGGACATATGATTGGCTGACGTGTTCCAAGCAGGACCTTCCCAAGCTTAATGTTCATTGGCTGCGAACCATTGAAAGTACAAGGGTTGCCAGCCATTTCCTCCCCGTCCGCGGAGTAGCAGGAACATGTTATTGGTTGACGTGTTCCAAGCAGGACGTTCCCAAGCTTAATGTTCATTGGCTGTAAACCATTGAAAGTAGAAGTGTTGCCAGCCATTCCCTCCCCTCCGCGGAGCATCAGGGACATCTGATTGGCTGACGTGTTCCAAGCAGGACCTTCCCAAGCTTAATGTTCATTGGCTGCGAATCATTGAAAGTACAAGTGTTGCCAGCCATTTCCTCCCCGTCCGCGGAGTAGCAGGAACATGTTATTGGTTGACGTGTTCCAAGCAGGACGTTCTCAAGCTTAATGTTCATTGGCTGTAAACCATTGAAAGTAGAAGTGTTGGCAGGTATTCCCTCCCCCTCTGCGGAACACCATGGACATTTTATTGGCTAAACTGTTCCTACTACAAGTTTGCTCATTATTGGCTGGGACCGGTTCACTGTTGTGAACCATTTTGTGACGCACTTCAATGGAGTACGGGAAAAGAAAGTAGTAGCGGGGAGGGTAGGAACACTATTAACTCTGTGCAGTGGTCACAAGGTGGTGGAGAGGGATTGTGAAGGTAAAAATAGTTTTTTATATATTTTAAGGGCCATTTATATAATTGGCGTGGGGTGTACAAATCACGGCGGGAAAATAACAAAGTGTGTTGCGGTCTTCTTTTTATTAAGTTTGCGGGTGGGATACTTCCCAGCAGCACTGTTTAGTTATAATGTGGTGTTTACTTTTCCAACGGGGAGCTGTGGATGTGCAGCAAAAATTTCAGTCTAGGTTTGAAATAGTTTTTATTAAGCAATTACAAAGATACTTTGTTCGGAAACTGAAGCTGTATATATCAAAGGGGTGACAAATAAAAACGCAATTCATAAAATATCCCTTAAGCGTGGACACACCCTCCCTTTTTTTTCTGCTATAGTTTGTAAAACTATTGCCCCATATTCTTGATAATATAAGAGGGCATGAGTTACTTTTAGATAAAGTAGAAAAGAAGTGCTACAAGAAACACTCCCGCACTACATCATCTCAGGTCACAAGAACAATAACAAGTAAAAAACAGTTAAACACAAATCACTTTATATTACATAGAAATGTATGCTTTATCATTTTTTATAATTTCTATTATTGTAGAATTCGGGAAAGTTTGGTCGTAGTGCTTAGATCACGTACTCGTTTAAGAATATATAGGATAGTAGTATAATAATATACACTACTGGTCGTATATATTCTATAGGGAGAAGGTGAATAGGAACCGCAACAGACAAAAATAGAAATAGTAAAAAACATTCAGAAATGTAGGGTTTATCAAAGGTATTCACTACGAAGGTACCTATGGAAACGATTTTTTTAAACTGCAATTTCCCAAAATATTGTCATTGTAAAAATATCTGATCAAGTAAGTTATAAAGGTCAGTAAACTGTGTTTCAGATGGTTTACTCCTGGCGGTGAGAAATCTCCAATTCCTGTTGTGTGGAAATATCACACTCTTACAATATACACAGTGTCACTGATGGCACACAAAAAGGAAAATGAAAATGAAGTCATCAATACAAAACAAGATCAATAACGAAATACTTTCCAGCGATGAGTATGTTGAGAGCTTCTTTTCTGCGGGACTTTGAAATCTTTCATCTTCGCGCCAACGGGTCATAAAGTGCTCTGTGATCACAATGACTGTTAATATTATAATATACATATTCACAGTATATGATCCCAAGAAAGAAACAGAGTAAGAACGAGAAGGTGCTGACGTTAAATATAAATCTTTAGTCTTCGCGTCGACGGGTCATAAACTCCACTGAGTTCAGTATAAATGTTCATATTACAATATACATACTCACACTATATGATCTCAAGGGAGAAATAGACTAAAAACCAGAAGCTGCTGACGTTACATATAAATCTTTAGTCTTCGCGCGAACGGGTCACAAACTCCTCTGAGATCATAATGTGTGGTTATTATAATATACATACTCACACTATATGATGTCAAGGGGAAATAGACTACAAACTAGAAGCTGCTGACGTTACATATAAATCTTTAGTCTTCGCGCCGACGGGTCACCAACACTTCTGAGGTCAAGTACAGTGTCAATATTATAATATACAAAGTCACACTATATGAGCTCAAAGAAGCCAGAACAGGAACAATGTTTGCTGTATTCTGTCTGTTTCTGAAAACAAGCTGCTGACGTTACATATAAATGGCAAAAACAACCAATAACACTTTTTTCTAAATACAAGTGTTTAAAGATTGACAAATAGCTACGTATTATAAATATCTAGTATTGCATAATCAAACAATTTACAACTCAGGATTATGTTTTGTGGCCGCAAAAGAAGAATCCGACTGTAGAAAAGAGCACCTGCATCACTGAATGGAGACGTGTAAATAACTCGCAAAAACGAAACTAATCTATCAATGGGTGTGGTTTATATACTTTTTGGTTATTCAGTAGTCTATGGAGGGAATTTGCGGCTCCGCCCATTTAGATGTCACGTTTTACAGTTGACACGTGCTCACTTTTTAACTGTTTCACTTGTGCATGTGTTGGGAAAAGTTACAAAATGTGAAGCGGAAAAAGTTTTGATTTCGAACCTAACACATATAAGGTCCTTAATATGTACATACGTTGGAGAGCTTAAAAACTGTTACCCGGAAAACCGTGTCATTTCCATTCTCATGAGTAAATACATTTATTGATTGCCGTAATTCTAAATAGAAGACATAAAAAAAAAGATCTATCAGAATAGAAGAAAAAAAAACATGATAATATTTCTCATCACTAAAGCAATCTATAAAAATGCTCTGAAAGATTTTCATAAGTCGCAAAAAATAGCCAGGAGAACCTTTATTGTCTCAAGTATCCATAAGGCAGATCATTCCAGCAAAGAGGTGTTTAAGGTAGTACAGACCTTTTTTAAGCCAAAAGCAATAGAGACTGAAGTGCAACCATCCCTAGCCTTGTGTGAAGACATTTCTAGCTTTTTGATAATAAAATTTTAAAGGTCTACGACTCCTTTTCAGCACCCATGGTAACAGAGAAACCGGACACACCATTGGAAGCAGTGGAGGTTCCGCTGTTTACAAATTTTCTACCCATTTCACATCAGGATGCATTGGCTGAAATCCAAAAATGTAGATCAGGTGCCCCAGATGATCCATGCCCTCCTAAGCTTTGGAAAATGTTATCTCTCTCTCTCACTGGTGTGCTAGTTCATATCTGGAACGCATCTCTTGGAACTGGCATTTTTCCCGACAAGTGGAAACACGCTACCCTTCTCCCTTTGAGAAAGAAACCTAATGGTGACCCAGGAGACCTCAACAATCTTAGGCCAATCTCCTTACTGCCTGCTCCGGGTAAAATGCTAGAGAAGTTGGTCCAGCGGCAACTGACCAACTTTGTTGAGAGTAATGCCTCCCTGCATGATACACAATCTGGTTTTCGGGCAGGCTATAGCACGGAGACTGCCCTCCTGGAGGTGGCTGAGTCGGTGAGATGGTCGTTAGATTCAGGGGCATCAGTGTTACTGGTGCTCCTGAATCTGTCTGCAGCTTTCGACACCGTCGACCACACCGTGCTGGTGCAGAGACTACAAGGCACAGGTTTTGGGGGAAGGTTTTGACTTGGCTGAAATCATACTTAAGCGGCCGTACCCAAAGAGTCGCCTTACAACCATTTGAATCAAAACCTAAATCCCTATGGTGTGGCGTCCCTCAAGGCTCCGCGTTGAGCCCTTTACTTTTTAATTTGTACCTAGCCCCACTTTTTTCTTTGATTGCCAATTGGGGTGTGAAGGCAATCTCCTACGCTGACGACACCCAGCTGGTTTTCCCTTTTCAAGAGCGAACGACAGAGGCTTTTATGAATTTTAAAGGTTGCTTGAGAGACATAGCCATATGGATGAATATAAACAAACTAAAACTCAATGCGGGAAAAACAGAGGTGCTGTTTTTCGGAAATGGCCCTGTGCCTGCTTCAGATCTGTGGTGGCCAGTAGAAATGGGCCCTCCGCCTTCTCCTAGCACGAGTATCAAAAATCTAGGGGTGAGATGGGAGGCGGATCTCTCTTTCTCGGCCCAAATCCAACAGGTCACCGCTTCGTGTTTTAGTAAATTGAGAAATCTCCGTAAATTTTTACATTTTATGCCAGAAGATTGCCGTAAATCCGTAGTCCATGCCACAGTGACATCCAGGCTGGACTACGCAAACGGCTTATATCTTGGCCTGCCTAAATATTCGATTAGACGTCTGCAGATGGTGCAGAATGTGGCTGCGAGACTAATTAGACGCATTCCTTTTCGACATCATGTCTCTCCGCATTTACAGGAGCTTCACTGGCTCCCGGTAGCCAAAAGAATCGAATTTAAGGTCTTGACCCTGGCCTATCGGGCTCTTCAGGGAAGATGTCCTAGCTATCTTAAACAAAGACTCTGCCGGTATAAGCAAAATAGCTCCCTGCGGTCAAACTCTCAGAATTTGCTCTACGCTCCCCGCTTTGTGAAAGCCCGTTTGGGCGGTAGGGCGCTCACAGTAAGAACGGCTAAATTGTGGAATGCCCTACCTGGGTTTCTCCGCCAAGCTAACACTGAGACCAGTTTCAGAAAAGCGCTGAAGACATGGCTCTTTAGCAATGATTAGGCCTGACCCCAGTGCCTAAACTTATGTGCATGCGCTGCTTGCTGCTAGAGCGCCGGGACACCTGTTTTGAGGTAGCTGTTCGCGCTATACAAGTTTCGGTATTATTATTATTATTATCACTATGGTTTTAAATTTAAAAAAATGCGAGCATTTGTATAGCGTACAGCTAACCCTGGAAAGGTGTACCGGCGCTCGGGGGCATCGGAAAGATTAAGCAAGGTGTTGCCCACAGTGACATAGTGGTGGGCTAACGTGCCGCTGGAGCCGGGAATCGAACTGTGAACGCTGTTGTTCGAAGTCAGGTATCATAGCTGCTCCGTCACACTTTTTCCACACTTATATGTTAATTAGTGCTAATTAAGTTTTAAACATTGTTAAATTATAACTTATAACAGACTACTGTTACAGTTAGTTTTTCACTACAAAATGTATGCACGTGTTTTTTAAATTTAGTTAAAAACAATATAGGTTTTAAGGACATTCTAGTTAGAAATTAGCATTTAAAAACCTTTGAAATTAACTGAAAAAACCATAGGTTTCAGGGACGTTATAGTTAGAAATTAGCATTTAAAAAACCATTGAAATTCACTGAAAAAACCATAGGTTTTACAGACGTTATAGTTAGAAATTAGCATTTAAAAACCTTTGAAATTCACTGAAAAAACCATAGGTTTCAGGGGCGTTATAGTTAGCTGGACATTTCACTCGTACAAAACCATAGAAATTCCACTGTTATAGTTAGTTTAGCTAACTATAACTCGCGCCCCCGCAATGCACTGCTCATGACGTCACATATTACATCATTCATGGCATGGTCAGTGACATCACTGATGACATCACTGATGGCATCTGAAATGACATCACTGATGACATCACTGATGACATCATCCACGTGAAAATCTGATGCACCTCCTCACAGTCTAATATAATCTTTGAAATGAAATGAAATGAAATAAGGGATTTATAAAGCGCACGGATACTCACAAAGAGTGTCCCGGCGCTAATCTCTAAAACCACCAGGCAAGACCCCAACCCACCTGCCATCGTATTATTGTTGGAAAAGCCATGTTTTAAGTTGTCTCCTAAAGGACAGCAAGTCCTGAGTCAATCTGAGATGTAGGGGCAGGTTGTTCCATAGGCAGGCCGCTTGAACCTGGAAGGAACGACCTCCAATCTGAGATCGAGTAAATTTGGGAATCACCATCAGGGATTGTCCCGAGGACCTTAAGACACGTTGAGGCTGATAGTGCTGGATCCTACTTCTCAGATAAACCGCACCCGTATCGTAGAAAGCATGATAGGCAAACACCAAAGCCTTAAACTGAATCCTCTTTCTCACCGGGAGCCAGTGTAGTGCTTTCAGGTGAGGCGACATGCGCGTTCTGGGGCTTACCATAAGAATAGCTCTGGCTGCGGCATTCTGAACAACCTGCAGCCGATTGAGCAAGTATTCAGGGAGCCCCAGATACAAGATATTTACGTAATCCAACCTGGATGTAATTAAGGCTTGCACTACGATCTTCCGGGATTCAACCGGGAGTAGAGGAAGAAAGTTTTTTGCCATTCTGATCTGATTAATACACCCACTGTAAAATACAGACTACCATTTTCGAAACCATAGAGACACCAATACCAATTACTACATACGCCCTCTTTCATTCCTAGGTCTACAGACACATCCACTCATTCACCCATACATTCACTTATACATGCAGTTACTCATCAATACAACACTATGATATGCACTCATACACCTATTCAGACACTCACACACGGAGTTACTCACACACCTAGTCAGTCATGCAAAGAATCAATCACACTCCCATTTACTCACCTATACAGTTATACACACACCACCTCCCTAATTCATACAGATACTAACGCATAATTACTGTCTTATATAATCACTGATACAAGTACACACTCATCCATACAGCCACTCTCACAATCACTCACTCTCACATATACTCATTTATATACAGCATCACTCACATATACTGCCTTTTACATATGTAGTTACTCACACATGTACCACTGAGACATCCATTCACTCACCAACACACCCATACACACACTCACCCACCCATACAGCTGTTTCCACATGCACTCTTGAACCCATACACCCAGTGAATCACCCACTCACACATCAATGCACAGAGTCACAAACCTCCAACCCACCCACACACACACTCAGTCTCCCATACAAATACTCAGGCAAACAATCAATAACCCATATAAACACTCATGTAGCTACTGACCAACCCATGTAGCAGCTTACACAACAACAGACAGACTGATACACACTTTCACACAGTTTAGTCACTAACCCATGCATTCAATAAGACATGTTTAATCACTCACTTATACAATCAGTCACACACCTGTAAAATCCCCCATCCAGACACTTATGCACCCACTCATTCTTCAATACACCTAAGAATATATGTAAAACATATTTAAAAATTACAGAAACACACAGTCACTGGATGATGTCATCAGTGATGTCATTTCAGATGTCATCAGTGATGTCATCAGTGATGTCTCTGACCATGCCATGAATGATGTAATAAGTGACGTCATGAGCAGTGCATTGCGGGGACGCGAGTTATAGTTAGCTGAACTAACTATAACAGTGGAATTTCTATGGTTTTGTACGAGTGAAATGTCCAGCTAACTATAACGCCCCTGAAACCTATGGTTTTTTCAGTGAATATATATATATATACATATATATTTATATAGATATTTTGTTTCACTGAAAAAAACAAAGGTTAAAGTGATGTTATACTAAGGTGAATATGTCAGTGCCACCATGATGTTTTGAAATACAAAACCCATACAAATTCACCAGTTATAGTTACTTGTGCCCTGCCATGCACTGCTTATGACCTCACATATTACATCACTCATGACATGGTCAGTGACATCACTGATGACATCTCAAATGACACCACTGATGCAATCGCAGATGACATCATCAAGTGAGTGTAAGTGTTTTTAAGAGTTTATGGGTGTTAACCATATATTGTAACCTACTACAAAAGTTAAATTAGTATACTAGGTGCACTACTACTGAGTGATACTACTTCTAACATATATTATGTGAGTGGCTGTGTGACTGTATCCTTGTGTGTATGGGTGTGTAAGTGTATTTATGGGTGTATAAGTGGATGTGTGAGTAGCTGTGTGGGTGAGTGAGATGCTGTGTGAGTGGCTGTATTGGTGAGTGAGTGGGTGTGTCAGTGGCTGTATGGGTGAGTGAGTGGGTGTCTGAATGGTTGTATGAGTGAGTGGCTTGGTGTGTAAGTGGATGTATGTGTGAGTGAGTGGCTGTTCAAGTGGGTGTTTGGTTAAGTGAGTTGGTGTGTGAGTGGCTGTATTGAAGAGTAAGTGTCTGTGAATGGCTGTATGGGTGAGTGAGCAGATGTGTGTGTGCTTGTATGGATGTATGAATGGGTATATAAGTGGTTGTGTGGGTGTGTGAGTGAGTGTGTAAGTGCTTGTATCGGTGAGGGAGTGGCTGTGTTGACAGGCTTTATGGGTGAGTGAGTGGGTGTGTGAGTGAGTGAGTGACTGTATAGGTAAATAAGTGGGTGTGTGAGTAGCTGAATGGGTGAGTATGTGGCTATGTGAGTGGCTGTATGGGTGAATGACTGGTTGTATGAGTGGCTGTATGGGTGAGTGAATGGTTGTATGAGCAGCTGTATGAGTGAGTTATTGGGTGTGTGAGTGAGTACTGGTATGGGTCAGTGAATGGGTATGTGAGTGGTTGTATGGGTGTGTGAGTGGGCTTATGAGAGTCTGTATGGGGTTGTGAGTGGTTCCCTGGATGATGTCATTAGTGATGTCATTTGAGATGTCATCAGTGATGTCACTGACCATGTCATGTGTGATGTAATATATGAGCTCATAAACAGTGCATTGCGGGGGCTTCCTTTAAAAGAAGCACTGGAGCCAGTGCTGGTTTTTTCCAATTTTGCCATGAATCCGCGGATCCACCAGCGAATTTGCAGCAAAATTGAAATACAAAATCTCTTTTTAATGCATGGAGGGATCCCTGTGGGGACCCCTACCATATCTGGGGGTCAGGGTATTCCTACCCTGCCCCTTTTCTTTCTTTTACTTTTTTGTGGGACTCTGCTTGAAGCCGAGTCTCACGATGGCTGCCAACACTTCCTGGTTGAAGTGTTGACAGCCAATCAAATTTTAGTAGGTTCCGCCAGTTCACTTCAAGGACTCTCGTCACCAGATTTCTACTTTTTTTAAACTTGAATATCTCCAAAACTACTGAACGGATTTACAACAAATCACAAAAAGCATGCTTTCCGGACCAACATCTAGCTTTCTGCCAAATTTGGTGTAATTCTGTTTAGCGGTTCGGGCTGCAGTAATGTTGAAAAAAAAACATCCCCATAGACATAACATTTGGAAAACGCATTTTAAGAGCCCCTTTTTTCTTGGCCCCACTTGATGGATCACCCTGAAACTTTCAACACAGCAGCTAAACCAAAGAGGGGAAGTTTTTAAAAAGAATTTGGAGCTTCGTCAAGCAACGCCAAAGTTATTGGTAAAACAAAAAGCGCTTTTCCTATGGAAACTTTGGTCCTAATTATAACTACCTACTGGCCATCACCAGTAGGTAATATATATAAATATATATATATATATATGAAAAGAACTCAATCCCAATGTAACTCCTCACATCAACGGGACACGGACTCCAGGATATGTGCTTCATCAAATTGTATTTATTGCAGACATGACGATATGGCGCGTTTCGCCCACATCGAGTGGGCTTGATCACATAACTAGACGCGCCGTGAAAAACACCATTTTAAACCTCTTCAACACCATGTGATACCCGGTAAGTATAACCATGGTAAACACACTATTTCACCTTAAAATATGAAAATCCATATAAATTCAATGTTATCAGAATAATCTTAGCAAACACAAGGAGATGATGGACGGAGTGCTGAAACTTTTCAGACACTCACCCACAGTCACAGATCTGGGTTGAATCCATCATCGTTCTTTAGCTCACTTCACCAACCCAGTTCAGACACAGCTATATGCAAATTAGTCTTGACCCTCGGTTTCGGGCTAACAGCCCTCATCAGCCAGGCTAGCTTGAATCCAGTGGCAAAGTGAGCAAGGGACCCACGTCTGGGCATACCCTGCCAACTTAGGGCGAATAAAGCAAACACAAGGAGATGATGGACGGAGTGCTGAAACTTTTCAGACACGCACCCCCAGTCACAGATCTGGGTTGAATCCATCATCGTTCTTTAGCTCACTTCACCACTCCCAGTTCAGACACAGCTATATGCAAATCAGTCTTGACCCTGTGCCTCATGGGAACAGTCCAGCCCGAACTGCCAAGCCATGTCTTCCCTGGACCGGAAACAAGCATCCTGGGACCGGTTTCGGGCTAACAGCCCTCATCAGCCAGGCTAGCTTGAATCCAGTGGCAAAGTGAGCAAGGGACCCACGTCTGGGCATACCCTGCCAACTTACGGCGAACAAAGCAAACACAAAGAGATGATGGACGGAGTGCTGAAACTTTTCAGACACTCACCCCCAGTCACAGATCTGGGTTGAATCCATCATCGTTCTTTAGCTCACTTCACCACCCCAGTTCAGACACAGCTATATGCAAATCAGTCTTGACCCTGTGCCTCATGGGAACAGTCCAGCCCGAACTGCCAAGCCATGTCTTCCCTGGACCGGAAACAAGCATCCTGGGACCGGTTTCGGGCTAACAGCCCTCATCAGCCAGGCTAGCTTGAATCCAGTGGCAAAGTGAGCAAGGGACCCATGTCTGGGCATACCCTGCCAACTTAGGGCGAACAAAGCAAACACAAAGAGATGATGGACGGAGTGCTGAAACTTTTCAGACACTCACCCCCAGTCACAGATCTGGGTTGAATCCATCATCGTTCTTTAGCTCACTTCACCACCCCAGTTCAGACACAGCTATATGCAAATCAGTCTTGACCCTGTGCCTCATGGGAACAGTCCAGCCCGAACTGCCAAGCCATGTCTTCCCTGGACCGGAAACAAGCATCCTGGGACCGGTTTCGGGCTAACAGCCCTCATCAGCCAGGCTAGCTTGAATCCAGTGGCAAAGTGAGCAAGGGACCCACGTCTGGGCATACCCTGCCAACTTATGGCGAACAAAGCAAACACAAAGAGATGATGGACGGAGTGCTGAAACTTTTCAGACACTCACCCCCAGTCACAGATCTGGGTTGAATCCATCATCGTTCTTTAGCTCACTTCACCACCCCAGTTCAGACACAGCTATATGCAAATCAGTCTTGACCCTGTGCCTCATGGGAACAGTCCAGCCCGAACTGCCAAGCCATGTCTTCCCTGGACCGGAAACAAGCATCCTTGGACCGGTTTCGGGCTAACAGCCCTCATCAGCCAGGCTCTGTGACTGGGGGTGAGTGTTTGAAAAGTTTCAGCACTCCGCCCATCTTCTCCTTGTGTTTGCTTTGTTCGCCCTTAGTTGGCAGGGTATGCCCAGACGTGGGTCCCTTGCTCACTTTGCCACTGGATTCAAGCTAGCCTGGCTGATGAGGGCTGTTAGCCCGAAACCGGTCCCAGGATGCTTGATTCCGGTCCAGGGAAGACATGGCTTGGCAGTTCGGTCTGGACTGTTCCCATGAGGCACAGGGTCAAGACTGATTTGCATATGTCTATGTCTGAACTGGGGTGGCAAAGTGAGCTAAAGAATGATGATGGATTCAACTCAGATCTGTGACTGGGGGTGAGTGTTTGAAAAGTTTCAGCACTCCGCCCATCATCTCCTTGTGTTTGCTTTGTTCGCCCTTAGTTGGCAGGGTATGCCCAGACGTGGGTCCCTTGCTCACTTTGCCACTGGATTCAAGCTAGCCTGGCTGATGAGGGCTGTTAGCCCGAAACCGGTCCCAGGATGCTTGATTCCGGTCCAGGGAAGACATGGCTTGGCAGTTCGGTCTGGACTGTTCCCATGAGGCACAGGGTCAAGACTGATTTGCATATTGCTATGTCTGAACTGGGGTGGCAAAGTGAGCTAAAAAATGATGATGGATCTGTGACTAGGGGTGAGTGTTTGAAAAGTTTCAGCACTCCTCCCATCATCTCCTTGTGTTTGCTTTATCAGAATAATCTTGACATAGCATGTATTACAATGTAAACTACAATCCAAACTTTACATTTTTTTTTTTTTTAATTCAAAATATATAATACAGTGAATGCGGATCTTGTTGTTATATGCTAATAATAATTAGCTTCAATGCATAAAATTTGAGCAGCAGTTCAATATATGTATGCGTAATACACCCATACATTCCAGTGTTACACCCTCTCTCATGAGTACTAGAATACATAATGCATTTGTACTCTGAGTCGAGGTGTCGCAGCTAAAGCTTGACTTGTGGCAACTAAGTCAAGCTTTAGGCTGCGACACCTCGACCAGTGTTACAAATGCATTATGCATACTAGTACTCTGGAATGTATGGGTGTATTATGCATACATATATTGAACTGCTGCTCAAATTTTATGCATTGAAGCTAATTATTATTAGCATATCACAACAAGATCGGCTTTCACTGTATAATATATTTAAAATTTTGAATTTTTAAAACAATTTTTTAAAATTTAAAGTTTGGATTGTATTTTACATTGTAATACATGCTATGTCAAGATTATTCTTATACCATTGAATTTATATGGATTTTCGTATTTTAAGGTGAAATAGTCTGTTTACCATGGTTATACTTACCGAGTATCTCATGGTGTTGAAGTGGTTTAAAATGGTGTTTTTCGTGGCGCGTCTAGTTATGTGATCAAGCGCACTCAAGGTGGGCAAAACGCGTCATATCGTCATGTGTGCAATAAATTCAATTTGATGAAGCACATATCCTGGAGTCCGTGTCCAGTTGATGTGAGGAGTTACATTGGGATTGAGATCTTTTCATTGAATTTTTCAGAAGGCAGCAGCTTCCGACACACAGACCCCCTCCCCCTAAGCAGGTCGAGCGGCATTCAGCTAGTTCGATGCTTGCTATATATATATATATATATATATATATATATATATATATATATATATATTACCTACTGGCGGTCGCCAGTAGGTAGTTATAGTTAGGACCTCGTTTCTATTCAAAAAGCGTTTTTTCTTTTGCCAATATCTTTGGCGCTGGTTTACGAATCTTAGCAAAATTTTCAAAACTAATGGGGCGGACCGGTCAGCTCCTTTGTTGAAAGTTTCAGGGTGATTCGTCAAGCGGGGGCCGAGAAAAAGGGGGGGTCCCAAAGCGCTTTTTCCCCATGTTAATTTCCATAGGAATTTTGAAACAGGTTACAGTCCGAACTGCTGAACGGAATTACACCAAATTTGGCAAATGGTAGGTCTTGGTCTAGAAAGCGTGCTTTTTTTTAAAATGGTGTAAATCCGTTCAGTAGTTTCTAAGAAATTCAAAAATAAAAAAATATCAATATCTGGGAGGAGCCTAACCACACATCTCATTGTGAGATCTGATTGGCTGTCAGCACTTCATCCTGGAATTGCTGGCAGCCATCTTGGGACCAATATACATGATAGCACCCCATTGAAATGCATTGTAGTGAATAGAAGGTTTTGAGGGTCACCAAAAGGAGAACTATAAAGGGTGATAACAGACTTTAGTTACATTAGAATTCATTTGTTGATGGTACTATACTAATTTTAGGAATTGTGGTGTGTTCTAAGGTGATTTTAAACTGTGAAAAACCTTCTGCTGGGATATCATGAATCATGTTTGAGAGGAAACTATTTTCTCATGCTTGTCCCATAGAGGTTTGGAAGGTGCTCCAGAAGCTAAAATGAGAGCATATTTTCTGTAAATTCACATTATCATTCTCAGTCATGTGAGAATGAAGTCTGACATTCTCAGTAAAACATGTACATCCAGCAAGGGCAGAGACTGTCAGTTGATTCCTTTGTGTTCTACTGCAGCTTCCCAGAGTGTTCTAAAGAACAACTAGAGAGCTAACAGTCTTACTTATGACAAAAGTATGGCACACCTGAAGCCATCTTGATTGGAATAAACTGATAACACTTAAAAAATTTAATTTAAAAGGAACAAAATGAGGGGGTTCATTTTGTCATAGAAATTAAGGTTAGTGCTGTAGAAAGAAAAATTAGGACATGTTTTAAGTGAGATCTCAAATATCTTCCTGTTATACTTCAACAGGAGCAGCCTGTCAGTTGATTCCTTTGTGTTCTACTGCAGCTTCCCAAAGTGTTCTAAAGAACAACTAGAGCGCTAACAGCCTTACTTATGACAACATTATGGCACACCTGAAGCCATCTTGATTGGAATAAACTGATAACACTTAAAACATTTAATTTAAAAAGGAACATAATGAGAGGGTTCATTTTGTCATAGAAATTATGGTTAGTGCTGTAGAAAGAAAAATTAGGGCACATTTTGAGTGACTTCTCAAATCCTCTTCTATTTCACTAAAAAATTCTGACATGCAGACTGAAACATGCACTTTCAATACCAGCAGCAGACTTCCAGTTAACTCCCTGGTGAGCAGTAGCTTTACTACAGTGATCTAATGAGCAACTAGAGTGCTAACATTCTGAATTTATGGCAAATGTGTGACACATCTGAATGTCTTCTTGATGGATTCAAAGTAAAAAACTGAGTAAAAAATAAAAAAACTGAAAGCATTTCCTACTGACGAGACTGTAGTAAATGTACATATTTCTTTTAGATATGCGTAGGTTGCATGCATCTACTACTGTTGCAATTCGTTATGGTCCTGGGGGAGAGAAGACTAGGCCCATTGTTTCTACAGAGGGGGTTCGTCTAGGTTGTATCCTGGCCCCTTTTTTATTCCTTTTATACACAAATGGATTGGAGTCATTTCTGCTAGAGCAACAACTAGATTTTCCTAGCATAGGAGGCAAACCAGTACCCTTGTTGTCATATGCTGATGACACGGTTTTGATGGATTTGACAGCCAACAGCCTCCAAAAAGCCTTAAACGCTTTTACTGACTTTATGTTGGCATTGGACCTAAAAGTAAATTATAGTAAATCTTTTATCATGGTATGTGGTCCCAACCAAACCAAAACATGGAAATTTGTGGTGAAGGAAAATATTATTGATAAGGTGTCCAATTTTACTTACCTTGGGAATGTTTTTACTAATAAATTGAATTGGGAGCAACTGATTGTGGCAAGGGTGCAACACACTAGCAGAATAGTAGAGGGGCTGTTCCGCCTTGCCTGCAAGCTGGGACATAAGCCGGTAGCGGAAATGATAACCCTATACAAATCAAAATGCCTGTCAGTAGCTACCTACGGGGCTGGTGTATGGGGACATCATAAAAGTACCCAGATACAAATTTTGGAAAATAAATTCCTAAAAAGATTGTTGATGATCCCTATTAGTTCTCCTACATTTTTTTGTCACTCGGAAGTGGGGCTGGATTTTGTAGAAGATAGAATAAACATCGCCCCACTGATTCTCTGGGGAAACGTTTGGACCTCAGAGAACTTATCATTTTCAAGGAGTATTCTCAGAGACTGTATGAACCTTGAAAAGGCTTTGGCTATCCCCTGGCTTCATTATGTCAAAGATAATTTTAATAAGATTGGTTTAGGGCACTATTATGATAATCCCGATTGTATTCAACCTAACATGAAATTGATCATAAAAAATGCATATTACACTGAATCAAGTATGTCTAATCGGGATCGTGGAACACGAAATCGTGTAGATGGGCGCCTAAACCATCAGCAATTTTATTTGTCTTTTACTATCCATGTACAATCACGGTTCCTTATGACTAGATTTCGTATTTGCACATTGCACTTTCTTGTGGCTTTTCCCAAGCAGGCAAGTTGGTGTGAGAGACTAACTCCCTGTCCGCGCAATAATTTAGCCCAACAAAGCACTATGCACTTTATGCTGTTTTGCACACTTTATAAAGATCCAAGGGCACGCTTCATCAAGTCTGTCTTGAGCGATATTCGACCCTGTTCTTATCAGGAGGGCTTCAACTATTTACGATCTTTATCTACTGCTGCTATTTGTATCGCTGTGCTTAACTTCATTAGAATTGCTTTATCAATTAGGAAACGCTATGAAATGTAATAGGAAATTAAGTTTTAAATGATTTTATAGTTTCACTTATTTTGTATTAATGCGTTGAAAACTGACATGATGAATTAATTTTATTAATATAGAATCTGTGCAGGGGGAGCAAGAGCAATGTAGGAGGATATGTTTTTTACTTTTTAAGCTAGGCAAAGTATACACTGTTTTAAAGTTTTAAACCTTGAAGTCTTTTAAATGTATTCTGTGTCAAATTCTTGCATAAGTTTTTATGAATACTTAATTATTTTATGTTTGTATGCAAACTTATATGTTTCGAACAAATCGAATAAAGTTATTTGACTGACTACCCATGCACTCTTTCAATCATGTAGCCACTACTCATGCACTTATATAATCATCCAGGCACTACCGTTGCTCTATTTCAATCACGGAGGTACTACCCTTGTACATATGTAATCACTCAGCCAGTAGTCATGCTGTTAAGAAATCACTCAGGCACTACCTTTGCACTCCTTTATTCTCTCAGGCAGTACCTGAGTAGTTCTGCAATCATCCAAGAAGTACCCATGCAGTTATAAAATCACCCAGTCACTTCCTATGTAGTCATGTAAATCCCCAGATATTACCCCTGTAGTCATGCAATCACCCAGGCGTTACCTATGTACTTCTTTAATCCCCTAGACGTTCCTCTGTACTCATGCAATCACCAATGCATTAACTATACAGTGCTTCATTCAGCCAGCCACTATCTTTCCACTCTTTCAATCATGCAGGCACTACTCTTGTACTTATGTAATCACTCAGTCAGTACTCATGCACTTATAAAATGACATAGGCACTACCTTTGCACTCCTGTAATCACTCATGTAGTACCTTAGTACTTTTGTAATCACCCAGGCAGTACTCATGGACTTATAAAGTCACCCATTCACTTTCTATGTATTCCAGTAATCCCTCAGATATTACCCCTGCAGTTATGCAATCACCCAGGCACTACTTATGTACTATCCCTGCAGTCATGCAATCATGCAGGCTGTACCTATGTTGATAAGAAATCACCCAGGTAGTATGTTAACACTCCTTTATTCACTCAGGCACTAACTCAGTAGTCGTGCAATCAGCCAAGAAGTACTCATGCACTTATAAAATCACCCAGGCACTACCTTTGCACTCCTGTAATCACTCAGGTAGTACTTTAGTACTTCTGTAATCACCCAGGCAGTACTCATAGAGTTATAAAATATTGTATACATATTTCTTTTAGATATGATGTTGGTTTGAAAACGTAGAGACATATGTATGCATGCTTCTTAGAATATGGAGAGACTTGTATTTGAGTGATGTAATAGTCTGCTGCTTTATATTTTGCTAGGCCCAACAGTTATGCAGTTATAAAAACACTCAAGTACTACCCATGCAGTCTTCTAATAATCCAGGCAGTACATATGCACTGTTGTAATCACTCAGGCATTACTGCTACACTCATGCAATCACCCAGGCAATACCTATACACTCATACAATCACCAAGGTATTACCCATGTACTCTTTCAATCATGTAGCCACTACTCATGCACTTATATAATCACCCAGCCACTATTGTTGCACTATTTCAATCACAGAGGTACTACCCTTGTACTTATGTAATCTCTCAGCCAGTAGTCATGCTGTTAAGAAATCACTCAGGCACTACCTTTGCACTCCTTTATTCACTCAGGAACTACCTGAGTAGTCCTGCAATCATCCAAGAAGTACCCATGCAGTTATAAAATCACCCACTCACTTCCTATGTAGTCATGTAAATCCCCAGATATTACTCCTGTAGTCATGCAATCACCCAGGCGTTATCTATGTACTTCTTTAATCCCCCAGATGTTACCCCTGTACTCATGCAATCACCAACGCATTAGGTATACAGAGCTTCATTCAGCCAGCTACTATCTTTCCACTCTTTCAATCATGCAGGCACTACTCTTGTACTTCTGTAATCATTCAGCCAGTACTCGTGCACTTATGAAAACGCCCAACTACTATCCATGCAGTCTTCCAATGATGTAGGAACTACATATGAACTACTGTAATCACTCAGGCATTACTGCTGCACTCATGCAATCACCAAGGTATTAACTATGCAGTCTTTCAATCATGTATCCACTACTCATGCATTTATATAATCACCCAGCCACTACCGTTGCACTCATGCAATTACCCAGGCATTATCCCTGTAGTCATGGAATCACCTAGGAATTATTGCTGTAGTATACAATTACACAGGCATTACCAAAGCACTTCTTAAATCATCCAGCTAGTATATATGCACTTATGTAATGACCCAGGCACTACCGTTGCACTCTTCAAATCACCCAGGCACTAGGCCTGTACTCTTTGAATCACCCAACCAGTATCTATGCACTTATAAAATCACCAATGCACTATCTCTGCACTCCTCCAATCACCCAGGCACTACTACTACACTCATACAACCTCACACACATTACTCCTGCACTCATGCAATCACCCATACTTTACTTATGCACTCCGCCAATCTCCTAGACATTACCCCTGCACTTATGCAATCACCCTGGCATTACCCATGCACTCTTTCAATTACTTAGACAGAACACATGGACTCTGTACCTCTGTTCTTTCTTTCTGCACTTCTTTTGTGTCTTTCTGCTTGTGTTGCTTCTTTCTGTACTCCTTTTAGGTCTTTCTGCAGCCCTGTTTCCTCTTTCTGCACCTCTGTTCATTCTTTCTGCACTTTTTCTGTTTTTTTCTGTACATATCTTGTTTCTTTCTGCGCCTTTTATGCCTCTTTCTGCACATCTCCTCTCTTTTTGCACCCCTCTTGCCTCTTTCTACACCTCTGTTGCTTCTTTCTGCATTCCTCTTGCTTCTTTGTACACCTCTGTTGTTCTTTTTGCACCCCTCATGTATCTTTCACACTGTCTTCGGTCTTTCTGCACCCCTCTTGCCTCTTTCTGGACCTTTGTCTGCAGTGTCTGACATACTTTTGGAATGCAATTAAACATATTTTTTTATTTATATATGAGAATATTTGTATATAATTATTTTATTAATATTAAATGCTTTAATGAAAGTATTTAAACTTTTCTTTCTTTTCAGATACTCACCATTATTATTAATAAAGATTGAGTATGGCAAGAAAAGATGAAAAGAAAAGAAAGAAAAGAGTACTATTTAAAAGAAATAGAAAAGGAGAAATCAGACAAAGTGCAACATGTGACATTGAAGAAAAAGGCTTCTGGTAAGAGAACTAAAGAATTTGTTAAAAGAGTTTTAAAGAAGATTACGAATTTAGAAAATGGAGAAAAGAAAAAGAAAAGTAGTACAACCATTCAGAAGGAAATAAAAAAAGGAGATATTAATAGAAAATCATGTTTTGGGAAAATAATCTATGATGAAAGAAGGATGAAACAGTATAAGGATATTAGGAAACGAATGTTTAAAAGTAGAGTACTGCAAAATTTAATGAAAGATTGCAAGAAATATAAAAGAAGATCTGCATTTTACAAGAAAAAGCACCAGATTGAAAGTGTAGTCAAAAACGCTTTGGAATTGAAAAGAAGATTGTTTATATTCGTTTTGAAAAAAATGACAACATTGAATAAAACAATGCATTTTATGAAGGAGAAAAGTAAAAGAAAAAGACTGGTCAATAGAACTAACTTTTGCAAAGATTTTTTGGGTGAATGGAAGCACACTTCTAGTACTGAACCTTTCTTTAATTTTTAATGAAGAAAGCTATTTTCAACAAAATACATTAGTTCACGCAGTTGATACCAATGGTCGTTCTTATGAGGTTAAAAATGGTGTCCAATTGAAAAAGAAAAGATGGTTCCTAGAAATGTAGAAGAAGTAATAGCTGAAGAAGTTCAAGGGAGACGTTCACAAGCTCCAGTGTATAGGTGGGATTGTAGTAGTATTTGTAGTATACGACAGGAATCTATTGATCTTTTATGAAATTTCTTACACGAGTATAGTAAAAAAAAGTGTTAAACAGAAGATTAAGATGTTGCAAGGACTAGATCCTTGTAAAGTGAGAAAATATACTGGCTTGCAGGGTCATTCTCTGGCTTGTCTTTCTAGAAAAGTGTGTCAAAGTACTTTTCATCATTTGAGAATGTTAGCAGTACATCACTCGAAATGCGGAAGTTAGTAAGACGATTGTACTATGTAAAGAGTCCTGCATTATGTTTAAGTGAAATAAACACTGCTCTTTTGCATGGTTCAGTATTGGATGTAAAAAAAGTTTGTGATGATATACAGTTTCGTTTCTTTGATCCTGAAGAGGAGTGTAGAGAAAGTGAGAGTTTCATAAGTGTAGGTGTTGAAGAAGAGGTGGAAGATAGTAGTACTCAGAAGTTTGCAGAAGAAATTACAAAGTTTAAGGTAGTTTGTTGTGAAAAACCAAACTATGTTTGTATCTGTTGTCGACGTACTCACTATAGAAGTCAAACTAGGAATGTTGATGTGTATTTAAAAAGTGAAAAGGAAAACAATGATAAGTGGGAGCAATTTGGTGCTTATTTGTTGGTGGAAGGTCGTTTTGAGTTGGGTAGTGATCAACGTATTTGTAAATATTGTTACAGCAAACTAGAAGAGAATAAAATGCCAGCTAGAGCTGTACATAATAACCTAGAGTTGGTAGGTATTCCTTCAGAACTAGTAGATTTAAATACATATGAATCTATTCTTATTCAATCTGTGCACCCGTTTCAGGCTATTGTTCGTATGGAGCCTAAAACAGGTAAGCTGCCTCCAACAGATTTACAAAGAGGTTTAAAAATGAAGAGTTGTGTATTTACCTTTAGATTTTAAGACAAATATTGAAACTGTTGGTGTAGACAGAGAGGAAAGTGAACCTGTAGTTATTCTAGTTAATGGTGTACCAACAAAGAGTCGGAAAATATTGCAAGAGTTAGTAGATGTCACCAAACTTCAAAAAGCTACATTATATCTTATGCAAAACAATATTTATTATAAAAATATACATGTGGACGAAGAAGAAATATCTTTAGGAGATGATAGAGAAAATTCAACTGGCCAAATCGAAAAAGTGGATGTCTCCAGGAGTGAAGAAATTTATGAACATTATAGTATACATCCTTTACATTCAAAAGAAGTGATTGGAAATACTATTGAATTATTCCAAATGAAGAAAGCGAAGGGAACTCCTATGAGTGTTTGGGAAAGAAGTTTAGAAGCCCGTTGTTTTCCACAGCTCTTCCCCACTGGAAAAGGTGGACGATATGATGAACGACCCGTGCAGATTCCAGCTTCAGAATATCGTACAACAAGATTGTACTCAGAAGATCCAAGATTTCGACAATGTATTCCATATATATTTCATCTTCTGTTTGAAAGTGACTTGTCTGGACTTTCATATGCAGTGAACCACATATTAAAAACAGAAGTTCATCTTACACATGTTTCTGCAAAGGAATTCATGGACAAAGTACAACAAAGAGACGATCATTTAGAATCTCAGTTGATTAATTTGATGGTGTGTCAAAGTGGCACTAATGAGTATTGGTATCGTCGTCACGGAGAACTTAAATGTATGTTAAGGAACTTAGGAACCCCTATGTGGTTTGTTACGCTAAGCTGTGCTGAATACGCATGGGATGATTTACTTGAGTTTCTACGAGAAGCAAATTCAAATATTAAAACATTGAATTGAAGACAGCTGGAGAACTGTGTTCCTTGGATCCTGTAAATGTGTGCAGATATTTTAATCATAGGTTTCAAGCTATGATGTCTTTTACCTGCAATAAGAATAACCCACCTCTTGGAGAAGTTATTGATTTCTTTTGGAGAAAGGAGTACCAAGCCAGAGGTGCTCCTCATATACATATGCTATTATGGATCAAGGATGCACCTAAATTTGGAACCGATTCTGATGAGACTGTTTTATCTTTCATTGAAGACTATGTTACCTGTGCTATTCCAAAAACAGGAGGAGAAAATACCTTAAGACAACAAGTTTTACGGTTTCAAAGTCATTGATGTGGGAACTATTGTCGACGGAAATACAAGTCAAAGGAAAACTTTTATACAAAATGTCGTTTTGGATTCCCACGTCCAGTAATTTCAAAAGGAAGAGTCAACAGTTTCATGTCAGCAGTGAGGCATACTATAACTCGAAAATCTCCAAAGAATACTTACAATATAAAAAGAAGTGAAGATTCAAAGTATATTAATGATTACAATCCAGTGATTTTGATGATGTGGAATGCAAATATGGATATCCAGTATGTTGCAGATAATTCAATTGCTGTTGCTCGCTATGTTACTTCATATATAACAAAATCTGAAAAGACAGAGTTGAAAGAAATGTGGGAAGAAATTTCACAAGAGAAGACTCTTAGTAACAAATTGTACAGCTTTAGTTTGAAGATGCTTTCCCATCGAGAGATTGGATCGTACGAATGTTCAGATCGGTTGACATCTGCAAGTTTATATTCAAAGTCAAGAGGAATCATTTGGGTAAGTCTAGGTCTTGCTGCAACACGAAATCGAGTATTGAAATCTGTACAAGAAATTGAATACTTAGCATTAAATGAACCGGAAAGTACAGATATTGTTAAAACAAACATGTTGGATACGTACTATCCTAAAAGAAGTCCACATCTTGAAAACATATGTCTCTATGAAGTACTGCAATATTACAGCTTTAAGAGAAATGTTACAGAAAATATAAATGAAGAAAAATATGCAGTAATTGGATGTGATGGATGTTTGGTAAAACATACCAAAGGAAATCTTATTAATCACAGGAAACTCTGTTGTGATACTGTAGATAAAAGGGATTTTTTCTATTTAGCACTTCTGCAACTCTTCAAGCCTTGGCGTACTGAAATGGAATTACTTGGAGATTTTGAGTGCTATGAAGATTCTTTTAATGCATGTAAAGATAGCATTGAATGCACAGTTTTTCCAAATTATCTACAAATGTTGAATGAAGAGATTGAACAAGAAACTAGTATTGCAGCTGAAATTGCTAGAGACAGTTCTCAAGATAGTCAAAGTTCTGCTCCACTAAGTCAAGATCCACTAGGACAACCAAGTCTTGAAAATGAAGCAGCAATAGCCATGAGTGAAGTAGAAACGGCAATGCAACAAGCACAACAGGATATTATGGAGTTGGGAAACTTGGAAGAACAACTAAGGGGCCGATTCCGATTCGGGCCGAAAATCTCTCCGACCGAGCCGGACCCGGAGAGATTTCCGACCGAATCGGACCCGTGCAGCGCGACCGAACGAGTACGATGCGTCCGTATGCTATCGGACTCGAGTCGGTCGGACTCCCATTGAAGTCAATGGGAGCCGGTCATACAACGCGTACGCGGGCTCCCATTGCCTCAATGGGTGCGAGGCGAACAAGGGCGCCCCCTACAGCGGGTACGCAGTGAAGCAACTCGCGCCGTACATGCACAGGTAGGGGGGACCCATGGGTCCCCCCTGTGTGCGACTCGCGTGGCTACGCGTACAGGTGGGTCCGACACGGACCCCCGAAGTACGGCTCCGACTGCTCTTTCGAGCCGGGCGGCGCGCGTCGGTCGGACTGCTCGCGGCGCGCATCGTACTTACCCGGCCGGGGAACGTCTCCATTGCGCGGTGCGAGTCGTGTCCGAGGGAGTCGGTCGGTGCGGTTAGACCCGGGAACGAGTCGGTCGGAGCGGTTGGGACGCCCGAACGAGTCGGTCGGCGAATTCGCATCGTACTCGCTCGTCCGGACGCGCGTATGAATCGGTCGGGAAATAGGGCTCCGAATCGGATCCGGCTATGCCGAATCCGATTCGGAGCCCTACTGGCCGAGATCGGAATCGGCCCCTAAATATTGAACAGAGAGAAATATATCAGCAAGTTACACAACAGATAGAGCATGGTTTACTTCATGAAAAAAAAGAATGCAACTGCACATCATTTAAACCTATTCAAATGTATATCAGTGGTCAAGCTGGTACAGGAAAAAGTTTCTTAATTAAAGTTTTGACCAGTTATCTACAGAAAACCACTGAATCACACTTATCTTGTGTTGTAACCGCTCCAACTGGGTTAGCAGCACACAACATTAAAGGGATTACATTACATCGTTTACTGATGCTACCAGTTGAACATGAAAATAAATTGGAATATCACAAGCTATCTGGAGAAGCTTGTTATGAAGTTTCAAGAGTACTAAAGGAATTGAAACTTCTGATAATTGATGAGGTGAGCATGGTCTCAAACGTAATGCTTGCCTTTGTACATTTAAGAATGCAACAGATTTTAAAAACAGATTATGATGTTTTATTTGGAGGAAAACATGTAATTGTATTCGGCGATCTATTACAACTTACTCCTGTGAAAGGGCAACCAGTTTTTAAAACACTTGTCTATGAAGACACTAGGAAATCTTTGGGAAGTATTGGAAATGTGAACATTTGGTCTCTTTTTGAATATAAAGAACTTATTAAGAATATGCGACAAGCAAGTGATGAACATTATGGAAACATTCTTCAAGATATTAGAATTGGTGTCTTGACAAAAGATGGCAAAGAAGCTTTACAAAGTCGACTACTAACAAACTTGTTTCCAAATGAAAATATTGCACCTGAAATAATGTACAAAAAAAATTGGAGAAAAGAAGTCTATAGTTTGTCTAATGCCAACACTGCATGAGTGCTCTACATTCAATCAAGAACTTTTGAAACTGGAGAAACAACCAATAGTGAAAATGGAAGCCATTGATAAAATGGAACACGAAGGAGTTACTATTCTTCTGTCAGAGAAATTACAGTCAAAATTAGATTCTTTGGAAAAATCTGTATCTAAGACTGCTGGTTTGGAAAAGACTTTATATGTATGTGTAAACTGTCGGGTAATATTACGGCGTAATTTAGATGTTGAAAAAGGTTTAGTGAATGGAGCAATGGGAAAAGTTGTTGATTATGTAAATTTTCAGAACAGAGATGGAATTGAATTTTTGAAGATTAAATTTGATCAGATTGAAGAGGTAAAACAGATTGGACGTTGTGCTGTTTGTTTTTTGCTTGTTAAAGATTTGTATGTTCATAAAAACAGTTTCCTCTTTTTTTAGCATATGCGGTGACCATTCATAAATCTCAAGGTTTAAGTGTAGACGGTGCTTTGGAAAATATTGGAAGAACAGTTTTTAAAGAGGGTATGGCATATGTTGCATTGTTTCGAGTAAGAACATTATCTGGATTGTATTTGATTGATTTTGATGAGAAAAAGGTTAGTGCAGATACAAATTGTGTAAGAGAGTATAATCGGTTATGAAGACTGTATGCTCCTAACTTAGGTGAATATCCCATATATGAAAAACGTGTAGTATGTCCAAAACGAAAACATGAGAAACACTCTGGTGAGGTTGGAAAGAAGAAAACAATTCAAGAGAATGTTCAGGCTGTAAAGAAAATGAAAATGGACCCTGTTGATGATATTGTAGGATACCAGTTAGAAAATAGTTCAGGTATCAAATGCTATGCTAATGTAATTGCGAACGTCATGTTTTTTCTAGAAAATCTAAATCATCAAATTATGGAAAATCGAGAAAAAAGATTCTGTTCTTTGTTACATTATATTTTTGAAAAGTTGAAAACTGATAAAACTAAAATCCATACTGCTTCTGGCATTTGGCATCTTTTGGATATATGTTCTGGTTTTTCACAATTTACACTTAATGTACAACAAGATGCTCAAGAATTTCTTATGTTTATGCTTGCAGTATTGGAAGATGAAGGAAAACAAATTGAAAATCAGTTTGGACTACGTTACAGAAGGCATCATAAATGTGAAGACTGTTCATTTTCTTCTACCACTGAAATAGACACTGAATGATTCATATATTTGACAATACCAGATTGCAAAACAGTGTCTTTTAACAAATTAGTAAAATCAGCTAATCAAGATGTGAAATGTACTCACTGCAAATCAGAAATGTTGTCAACATTATTTATAGAAAGATTTGGACAATATGTCATTTTAATGCTACAACGTTGTACAGCAGATGGAAGAAAATTGGAAACCAAAATTAAAAAATTTGTGGCAAGTCAAGTGTCAATTTCAGGAAGAACTTTTAAAGCAGTTGCTATTATTTTCCATGATGGACCTAGTACAACATCTGGACACTATACTGTGTATTTAAGATGCAATAAAGGATGGACACTTTGTAATGATGCCCATTTGGAATTCAAATGACGGTTGCCTTACGAATTACCAAATTCATATCTGATATTTTTGATGCCAAAGTTTTGAAAACATCATTCGGCCTATTGGGAAGATGTAAACATGAATTAACAAGTTTATTTTGGATATTTTCAATGCAAATGATTTTGGAAACATCATTTGGCCTATTGGGAAGATGTGAACAATTAGTGTTTGAATTATCGTTTCTGTTCTTTGATATTACATTTGGAAAATTGTGTTTGAAAGAAGTAATTCATATATTTGATCTTTGTATTATATGCAATGTAAATGAGAGTGTTTATTTTTGAAAATGTAAACAGATAGTTGAACTTGTTGTAAATATTTTAAAAGAGATTTGTTTTTTTTACAATCTTATTGATTGTATTTTTTTGCCCGCTGTTATATGATGATCAACATTGAAATCTCTGTGTATGGTGAAATTCAATAGAATCTGAAAACAGCAAAAAAGAGAACCTGAATATGTTATGTAATTCTAAAATTATGTTGTGTTCTTAAACCTATAATATTATTTGCAATAACAGTATTTTTTCTTCTCTTTTACAGAAAGTAAAACTAAAGTTTGAAAATATTTAAAATGTACTTTACAATGAAACAACTGTAAAATAGTTTCAATGAGTTTGATATATACTTCAATACAGAAGGTAAGATGAAATAATGAAATAATGTAATAAGCATAATAATATGAATTAATGTTTACAGTCACTTTTATTGCAGTTATTAATTTTTTCAAACTCAATCATCTCACTCCTCAAATCACCTCAGCAGTATTCATGGACTCCTTCAATCACTGAAGCATAACCTATGTACTTACAAAATCACCCAGGCATTACTAATCCACACCTTTAATCAGTTTGGCAGTACCCATACACTCCTGCAGTCACCCAGACATTACTTCTACAGTCTTGCAATCACTCAAGTATTACCTATGCACTCCTTCAATCATCCAAACATTACTCTTCCACTGATAGAATCACCCAAGCAGTAACCATGCACTCATGCAATCACCCAGGCATTACCTATGCACTTACAAAATCATCCAAACAATACCTATCCACTTACAAAATCACCCAGGCAATACCGATTCACTTCTGCAATAACCCAGGCACTACTCATCCACTCATGCAATAACCCAGACACTGCCCATGCACTGCTCCAATCACCCGTGCACTACTCATGCACTCCTCCAATCACCCAGCCAGTACCGATGCACTCCTTCGAGTACCCAGCCAGTAGCCATGCACTCCTCCAATCACCCAGTCACTACCCATGCACTTATAAAATCACCATGCACTGTCTTTGCACTCCTCCAATCACGCAGGCAGTACCCATGCACTCATGCAATCATCCAGGCACTACCCTTGCACTCATGCAATCATTCAGGCATTACCCATAAACTCATGCAATCACTCAGGCAAAACCTATGCACTTACAAAATCATCCAAACAATACCTATCTACTTACAAAATTACCCAGGCACTACTGATGCACTCCTGCAATCACCCAGGCACTACTCATCCACTCATGCAATAACCCAGGCAGTACCCATGCACTGCTCCAATCACCTGTGCACTACCATGCAATCCTTCAATCACCCAGCCAGTACCTATTCACTTATCCAGTCACTCCACCAATACCCAAGCACTTATAAAATTACAACGCACTACCCTTGCACTCTTACAATCACCCAGGTACTACCGATGCACTCATGCAATCATCCAGGCATTACCCATAAACTAATGTAATCAGTCAAGCATTACACATGCACTCTTCCAATCACCCATACATTACCTGTGCACTCATGCAATCACCCAGGCAGTAACCAAGCACTTACAAAATCACCCAGGCACTACCCATGCACTCTTCCAATCACCCAGGCACTACTCATCCACTCATGCAATAAGCCAGGCACTACGTATGCACTCCTCCAATCACCCAGCCAGTACCCATGCACTTATCCAATAACTCCACCAATACCCAAGCACTTATAAAATCACCATGCACTACCCTTGCACTCTTACAATCACCCAGGCACAACCCATAAACTCATGCAATCCTCCAGGTATTGCCCATAAACTCAGGCAATCAGTCAGGCATTACCCATGCACTCTTCCAATCACCCATACATTACCTCTGCACTCGTGCAATCACCCAGGCATTGACCAAGAACATACAAAATCACCTAGGCACTACCCATGCACTCCTCCAATCACCCAGGCACTACTCATCCACTCATGCAATAACCCAGGCACTAGCCATGCACTGCTCCAATCACCTATGCACTACCCATGCACTCCTCTAATCACCCAGACACTGCTTATTCACTCCTGCGATTACCCAGCCAGTAGCCATGCACTCCTCCAATCACCCAGTCACTACACATGCACTTATAAAATCACCATGCACTATCCTTGCACTCCTCCAAACACGCAGGCAGTACCCATGCACTCATGCAATCATCCAGGCATTACCCATAAACTCATGCAATCACTCAGGAAAAACCTAAGCACTTACAAAATCATCCAAACAATACCTATCTACTTACAAAATCACCCAGGCACTACCGATGCACTCCTGCAATCACCCAGGCACTACTCATCCACTCATGCAATCACCCAGGCAGTAACCAAGCACTTACAAATTCACCCAGGCACTACCCATGCACTCCTCCTATCACCCAGCCAGTACCCATGCACTTATCCAATCACTCCGCCAATACCCAAGCACTTATAAAATCACCAAGCACTACCCTTGCACTCTTACAATCACCCAGGACCTACCCATACACTCATGCAATCCTCCAGGTATTACCCATAAACTCATGCAATCAGTCAGGCATTACCCATGCACTCTTCCAATCACCCGTACATTACCTCTGCACTCAGGCAATCACCCAGGCATTAACCAAGAACTTACAAAATCACCTAGGCACTACCCATGCACTCCTCCAATCACCCAGGCACTACTCATCCACTCATGCAATAACCCAGGCACTACCCATGTACTGCTCCAATCACTTATGCACTACCCATGCACTCCTCTAATTACCGAGACACTACTTATGCACTCCTTCGATTACCCAGCCAGTAGCCATGCACTCCTCCAATCACCCAGTCACTACTCATGCACTTATAAAATCACCATGCACTATCCTTGCACTCCTCCAACCATGCAGGCAGTACCCATGCACTCATGCAATCATCCAGGCACTACCCTTGCACTCATGCAATCATCCAGGCATTACCCATAAACTCATGCAATCACTCAGGCAAAACCTATGCACTTACACAATCATCCAAACAATACCTATCCACTTACAAAATCACCCAGGCACTACCGATGCACTCCTGCAATCACTCAGGCACTACTCATCCACTCATGCAATAACCCAGGAACTACCCATGCACTGCTCCAATCACCCATGCACTACCCATGCACTCCTCCAATCACCCAGCCAGTACCTATGCACTTATCCAGTCACTCCACCAATACCCAACCACTTATAAAATTACCATGCACTATCCTTGCACTCTTACAATCACCTAGGTACTACCGATGCACTCATGCAATCATCTAGGCATTACCCATAAACTAATGTAATCAGTCAAGCACTACCCATGCACTCTTCAATCACCCATACATTACCTGTGCACTCGTGCAATCACCCAGGCAGTAACCAAGCACTTACAAAATCAGCCAGGCACTACCCATGCACTCCTTCAATCACCCAGACACTACCATTGCAGTTATACAATCACTCAGCCATTATGCATGCACTCCTTCAATTAGTCATGCACCATAGGTTTCAGGGACGTTATACTTAGAAATTAGCATTTAAAAAACCTTAGAAATTCACTGAAAAAACCATAGGTTTCAGAGACGTTATAGTTAGAAATTAGCATTTAAAAAACCTTAGAAATTCACTGAAAAAACCACAGGTTTCAGGGACGTTATAGTCAGAAATTAGCATTTAAAAAACCTTAGAAATTCACTGAAAAAACCACAGGTTTCAGGGACATTATAGTTAGTTGGACATTTTACTCGTACAAAACCAGAGAAATTCGGCCGTTATAGTTAGTTGAGCTAACTATAACTTGCGCCCCCGCAATGCACTGCTGATGACGTCACATATTACATCATTCATGACATGGTCAGTGACATCACTGATGACATCACTGATGACATCTCAAATGACATCACTGATGACATCACTGATGACATCATCCACGTGATAACCTGATGCACCTCATCACACCCTAATTTAACCTTTGATACACCCACTCTAAAATACAGACTGCCATTTTCGAAACCAAAGACACACCAATACCAGTTACTACATACCCACTCACTGATTCCTAGGTCTACACACACATCCACTCATTCACCCATACAGTCACTCATACATGCAGTCACTCATCAATACAGCACTATCATATGCACTCATACACCTATACAGACACTTACACACCGCCACTCACCCATAGAGTTAGTCACACAGGTAGTCAGTCATGCAAAGAATCAATCACACTCCCATTTACTCACCTATACAGTTATACACACACCACCTCACTTATTCATACAGATACTAACACATACTTACTCTCTTGTACAATCACTGATACAAGCACACACTCATCCATGCAGCCACTCTCAGAGCCACTCACTCTCACATATAGTCATTTATATACTCCAATACTCACATATACTGCCTTTCACATATGTAGTTATTCACACATGTACCACTGAGATATCCAATCGCTTGCCAACACACCCATACACACACTCACCCACCCATACAGCCCTTCACAGATGCACTCTTGAACCCATACACCCAGTGAATCACCCACTCACACATCTATGCACAGAGTCACACACCCCCACTCACCCACACAGATACCCAGGCACCCATAGAGATGCTCAGACAACCAATCAATAACCCATATAGACACTCATGTAGCTACTCACCAACCCATGCAGCCGCTTACACACCAACTGACAGACTGATAGAGACATTCACACAGTTTAGACACTAACCAATGCATTCAGTAAGACATGTTTAATCACTCACTTATACAGTCAGTCACACACCTGCTAAATCATCCATTCAGACACTTATACACCCACTCATTCTTCAATACACCTTGGCATATATATATATAAAACATATTTAAACTTTACAGAAACACATAGTCACTGGATGATGTCATCAGTGATGCCATCAGTGATGTCATTTGAGATGTCATCAGTGATGTCACTGACCATGTCATGAATGATGTAATATATGATGTCATCAGCAGTGCATTGCGGGGGCGCGAGTTATAGTTAGCTCAACTAACTATAATGGCCGAATTTCTCTGGTTTTGTACGAGTAAAATGTCCAACTAACTATAACGTCCCTGAAACCTCTAATTTTTAAGTGAATATATATATAATTCACTGAAAATAACCAAAGGTTACAGGGACGTTATAGTTAGGCTCAGGTTTCACTCATACAAAACCAGTAAAATTCAACAGTTGGAGTTAGCTGAGCTAACTATAACTTGCACATGCACAATGCACTGATTATGACCTCACATATTACATCACTCATGACATGGTCAGTGACATCATTTATGACATCTCAAATGACATCACTGATGACAGTATAAGTGTGATTAGGTGTTTCAGTTAATGTATGGGTGAGTGAATGGTTGTGTGAATATCTGTTCTCTGTCTGTCAGTTGGTGTCTAAGTGGTTGTATGGGTGTGTGAGTGGGTACATGAGTTTCCTTATGGGTGAGTGATTGGTTGTCTGAGTACCTCCATGGGTGTGTGAGTGTCTGTCGCCGGGTGAGGGAGTGTGTGACTTGCTATATGGATGAGTCAGTGAGTGAGTCAGTGGCTCTATGGGTTAGTCAGTGTGTCTGAGAGGGGCTGTATAGATGAGTGAGTGTGTGTATGGCTATGTCGGTGAGTGCGTGCATGTATCAGTGGTATATGGTTAAGTAACTAGGTATGTGAAAGGCAGCATAGGTGAGTGATGAAGTATGTGAGTGACTGTATGGGTGAGTGAGTGAATGTGAGATTGGATGTATGGTTGAGTATGTGCTTGTGTCAATGACTGTATGGGAAAGTGAGTATGTGTTAGTATCTGTATGAGTAAGTAAGGGAGTGTGTGTGTGTAACTGTATGGGTGAGTAAGTTGCTGTGTAATTGGCTATATGGGTGAGTGAGTAGGTGTGTGAGTAACTCTATCAGTGACCGACTCAGTGTGTGAGTGGCTGTATGGGTGTATGAGTGGATATGTCAGTGGCTTTACTAGTCAGTGAGTGGGTGGATGATGCGCCACGGGGCCTGTTTGCACACATGTCACCTGAAGCCCCGCCCCCTCCCTTCACCACTGTGCAAACGCGCCCCGTGGTGCGTTTTAAGTTGGGGGATTAACTCCCCTTAAATCCTGAGGGTCCCTGGAGTCGAACTAGCCCACCATGTACCTCCAAAAAGCGCCACAGAGCTGCGTTGCAGAGAGGTGTAAAAAGGGGCGTGGCCTCTGTACACCTCTCTGCAACGCAGCCCCCTGGCGCATACTGGAGGTTCCTGGTGGGCTAGTTGGCCCCCAGGGACCCCCAGTATTCAAGGGGAGTTCGTTCCCCAGCTGCAGCGAGGGGGCGGGGCCTTCGGCACGATGCCGGTCTTTTTTTTTTTTTTTTACTTTTTTTTGTATGGGAGGGGGGCTGCGTGGCCCCCCTTCCCTGGGCCTCTATTGGCCCCGGGGACCCCATCCCCCGGGGCATGCCCTCTTTTTTTCATTTTAAAAATATTTGGAGGGGGGCTGCGTGGCCCCCCTCCTCAGGCCATTTAAGGCCCTGGGGACCCCATCCCCCGGGGCCGGCCTTGCCCTTTTTTTTAAATTTATTTAATTATTTTTTTGGGGGGGAGGGGAGCTGCGTGGCCCCCCTCCCGTGCCACTACTTGCCCCGGGGACCCCATCCCCCGGGGCTGGCCCTATCCTTTGGGGACCGTGGGGGGACCCCAACTCCCCCACGGTCCCGCCGGCTTCCCGCGTCCTGCGGGAGTCGGCATTGCTTTTCCACATGGGGAGCTGCTAAGATGCAGCTCCCCGTGTGGAAAAGCAATTTGCTTTGGATTTTGGAAGAGAGAGCAGGTTTCCTGCTCTCTCTTCCAAAATTCAAAGCAGTTTGCTATGACAGGGCGGGAGCAGCGAGGCTCCCGCCCTGCCATAGCAAACTACAGTGTCCCGGGAAAAGGCACCCCGGGACACTTCAGGAGCCGGCCCTGGGGGGTGGTGGTCCCCAGGGCCATCATGGGCTCCAGGAGGGGGGGCCGCGCGGCCCCCCTCCCAACAGGTTGAAAGCCCCGGGGAGGTGGTGGTCCCCGGGGCTCTGGGGGTCCGTAACAGGACCCCCATATTTAACGATTTAGTGCCCTGGGGAGGTGGTGGGCCCCAGGGCGTGTGGGGGGGCTGGAGCCCCCCACACAACTAATTATAATTTTTAAAAAAGAAACCCCGGGGAGGTGGCGGACCCCGGGGCTGCGGGAGGGCTCAGAGCCCTCCCGCACCATTTTGTTTAAAGCCCCGGGGGGTGGTGGTCCCCGGGGCTTGGGGGGGCCTTAGAGGCCCCCCATATAATTATTAATGATCCCCGCATGCCCCCGGGAGTTGGCCCACCCGGGGGCCAATTAACCACGAAGCGCGGGAGCCCGCGCTTCGTTTTATTTTTTTATCGGCAGGATCCGCGCACCCAGCGCGTTTTTTGCCGATTTAAAAAAAAAAAAAAAATTGGGGGGGCCCTGGGGGTCCTTGTAGGACCCCCTGAGCAGGCCTAGGGGGTCAGGGTGTTTCTACCCTGCCCCCTTTTTGCGTTTTGCGCAGTTTTTTTTACTGCTTTCTTGTTCCTCGGTTCCACTGAGGAACAAGATGGCTGCCAACACTTCCTGGTTTGGAGTGTTGACAGCCAATTAGCATGCAGCTCGTGATCGGAAGGGTGCGCGGATCCACCGCGGCCATAGATATCGAAACGTTTATTTTGGATTTTCTCAGCAACTACTGAACGGATTTACACCATTTTTAAAAAGGGTGCTTTCTGAACCAAGCACTACCTTTTTGCCAAATTTGGTGTAATTCCGTTCAGCAGTTTTGGCTGTAGCCTTGCATAAATTTTCCTATGGAAAATTGATTTTTTCACTCTTATTTTTTTAATTTCTCCGCAACTACTGAACGGATTTACACCATTTAAAAAAAAGGTTGCTTTCTGAACCAAGCGCTACCTTTTTGCAAAATTTGGTGTAATTCCGTTCAGCAGTTCGGGCTGTAGCCGTGGCTAAAATTTCCTATGGGAATTAACATGGAGAAAACACGTTTTGGGACCCCCCTTTTTTCTCGGCCCCCGCTTGATGAATCACCCCGAAACTTTCAAGACAGGAGCGGACCGGAGCACCCCACTAGTTTTGAAAATTTTGCGATGATTCATCAAACGACGCCAAACTTATTGGGAATAGAATGTTATGAATTTCCTATGGATAATAGGTCCTAACTATAATTATCTACTGGCGACCGCCAGTAGATAATATATATTCCTGCTGCAGAGTACATATATATATATATATGTGTGCCTGTATGTTTCTATGTATGCATATATATGTGGGCTCCTTGCGAGGCAATTTGGAGTTGGAGATTAAGATGTGGGAGCCTGACCTGCTTGCCCCCTGAGAAAAGAAAGGATTTCTCAGTGCACAGAGAGTAAGGGATGCAGAAGGAAGCAATTCCTATATTGCTGGCTGATGTTACTTCCAAAAGAGTAAGTGAAAATGTAAAAACAGAAAGTGCAGTTGAGGCACACTGAACTTTTTCGCAATGGGAATCACATGAAGTGGAAAGAAGGTTTTTAGCGCTTAATACCAAAATGACATTTATCAAATCACGCTATTCTCCATTCATTTAAAGTCAGTTACTAATTCCCTTGCGCACTCTGTGAAAAATACGGCCTGCGCTTTAAAAGAAGTCACGTGGGCAATTTGAAAATCAGAGAGACTTTCCCATGATCAAGGCGCTCACGAGCAGAAACATTGGGACTGTGAGCCTCCTGCCTCTGTATAGTTTCATGAATTAAACGATTTTGAAAGTGACACAACCGGAGCCGGTGCACTTCTTTTGATTGGGAAAGGAGGAACTTTTGTTATATATATATATATAAAGATAAATAGATATAATCAGTGCTTAATTTGTAAATAAATAAGTGCCAGGGCCCTTGTCAGGACGCCACTGCAGCTTGCGCCACCCATTGCCCTTACTAGTGCTGCCAATGAGCGTACCAACACAGCTACTAATCATTGTACACTTACAAGTGTGACATTTTATACTTTTCCAGGCCTCCAAAGGTATAGGAATGGCTTGGGTGGCAGGTATTGGTCGTGTGAAAGTATACTGAATTAATAAACAACTGCTGTTGTGCAGATCTCTAAATCAGACAAAAGGCACCACCATGTGGCAGACTTTCATAAGTGCCAGTGCTGACAATTAAGTGCCGGTGCTGAGCACTGGAAACCACCGGCACAAATTAAGCACTGGATATAATTAACCATTTATTATCAATAATCTAGTCATAAAAGTTATACAAACCCAAACATTTTAATTTGAAAGAGTGGCCATTTTTGACTACGTATGGAAAACAACAATTTCTCCCTTCTACAGATAAAACGCATTTTAAAAAATGCAAGGAGGGTTCTTTTTAAAATTCCACAAAATTCCACATTATTAACTACATATTTAAATATTGTTCTCTTCTTTTACTGAAGACAACAAAATTCAAATCAAGTACCCCAAATTAAAAATGCAATATAATAATACATAATCAGTAACATGTAGTATGGTCCTATATTGTCATCTTGAGGGGTTGGTGGCAATTACAAAAAACTCAGCCTACCACCTTGTGGCTTACGATATCACCGGAACCTTAAGCTGGGGGCAGTTTAGGGATATCAGATTGAGGTCACAGGAGGGAAATATGGCTTAAACTCCTCCACCATTGTACATAAAATCCATATAATGTTGCATTTAGCAAAACGCAAACCTGAATGTGTACACATCAGACCGTATCCACTCTCAGTCACACGTTTGGTTTCCCTCCTGTTCCTGTCAAGATCTTCTACAGATCAATTCAGCTGCTCCAGCTCCTTCTTTCTTAGATCTACTGGACTTCCCCAATGTTCTGCCAGATTCTAACAATTTCACATCTATAACCGCTGACACTTCAAAATTTGACAAACATTTATTGAACATTGTCCACTCACATTCTCATATATGCCTGGTCTTATCTCACTGATGCATGCGCCTTCCTGTTCTGCTTCATTCTTTGCTTTCCCCAATTCATATTATCTTGTTTCAATCAATTCTCACTTCTAGTTATATTCAGCCTCTCGTTGGAACCAAGACCCTGCCTTCACATGCTTGTAATCAACTCTTTCTCTTGTATCACAGTAAACATGCCCACAATCAAATGTATACCCTCTGCCTAGAGAGTGTTATGCACCAAACAAAAAGTGTACAAATTAATTTTGAGACAAAGAAAATATTAGAATGGCCCTCCATCCACAAGAAACTCATGTTATTGTGATTCATTAATTCCTGCTTTATATAGCATATATCAGTATCAGATATGTGATCTATGAGCAGGTATTTATAGAGAGCTCTATCACTGAAGTATCTTGGTGATATACAGTACTATGTTAGAATTCCATAGAGAGCTGGCAAGAGGTGTGGAAGAGCTGAAGAATGAAGGAAAAATTTTTTGCATTTCCCATACTCATTTATCTAATTATATAACTGTTATGTGGCTCTCATAGAGAGCCACCCCCCAGGCTGAAAAACTGTTTTCTACATCAAATAATTCACTGCTATGATGTAGCAAAAATGGGTAATAGAACTTGCCATAAAATAATTTTAGTATGCTATGACAGACCTCTCTGAAAGCCTGTCAGAGGAGTCCTGGAAAACAGAGAGCACAGTTTCTGGCGAGGAAGGAAGGGACGACACAGAGAGTGGTGGGTGTGGGTGGCAGGAGACCTAGTATCTTTCTGCATTTGGAACAGGGAGGAGATGCCATGATATATATGGCTCCCCATTAATCCTCTGAAGCCAAGATTCTTTGGTCTGAGCATCGGTAAAATGCGCTCTATTGAAGGGTCGTGGATGTAGTCCCTCATGTCCTTAAAAAAGTTGACAGAGGGGGATTTGCAAAGATTATTAGTGTTGTATCTTACAGTAATCATCCTTGTGTGTTAATACTGACATGCCTATTATATCTTATGTTGTGAGATAGCATTCCATGGAAGGTGAAAGAAAAGACTAAAGTCCAAGAAGAAGGAAAATCGGTAGTACAAGCGCTCCCCAGAGAAACACAAAGAACAAGAGAAACTCTACTCCTGTAGACTATTAAGTAGAATGAGCACATGGCTCCATGTTACTGGGACACTGTGGGGCCTATTCACAAAGTGCATTTTGTAGTGTGCTGTTGGACCTGACAGCTTTGGCATGTTTTTTACCTGTCTTTTTTGCATCTGGCCTCCTATTTTTGACTGTGTGCTGCATTTTATTTTTGCAGGTTTTAGAACTCTGGGAACTTTACCACTGCTGATCAGTGCTAAAGTGCAAGTGCTCCCTGTGTAAATTGTGATTGGTTATCTATGATTGGCAGATTTGATTTACTGCTAAGTCCCTAGTAAAGTGCACTACGTGTGCCCAGGGCCTGTATATCAAATGCAACCACTGGGCCTCCATCACTGATTGTGCCCCCCCACATAAGTAGACCTGCAACCATGTCTCACACCTGCTACTGCAGTATCTGTGTGTGCAGTTTTAAACTGTAATGTCGATCTGGCAAGTGCACCCAGCTACCAGGCCCAAACCTTACCTTTCACTACATGTAAGGCACCCCTAAGGTAGGCCCAAGGTAGACCTATGGGCAGGGCGCAGTGTATGGGAAAGGTAGGACATGTACTTGTGTGTTTTACATGTCCTAATAGTGAAATACTGCCAATTTAGTTTTTGGCTAATGCAAGGACTATCTCTCCCATAGGTTATCATTGGAGCTACCTCGTAACCTCTTAAAAATGTACCTTCCAATTGGGAAAAGAGAGATTTGGAGTTTGGGGTCCGTGAACTCACAATTTTGAAATACATCTTTTAGTGAAGTTGGTTTTTAAATTGTGTCTTTGAAAATGCCACTTTTAGAAAGTGGCCATATTCTTCCTTTACCATTCTGTCCCTCTACCTGCCTGTGGAATCCACGTCTGGTTTAGACTGACAGTTGAGCTGCTTGTGTATTCACTCTAGTTAGTCACACAAAAGGAGCTGTGGTGTACCCTACATATCCGTGATGATCCATCACCAGGCTGATGGGTCTTCCTGAGCTAGATTGGTGGAACACCTTAATAGGGCTGTGCCTGTCCTCACACAAAGTTGTCTTCACCCCCCTGTAGTGTGTCTGGGAAGAGGTCTAGGAAAGGCAGGATCTTGTGCACTACAGAGAATTTCCTTTAAAGTTTGCTTACTTCAATGGCAGAAACTGGTATAAGTACTGGAGCTGTGACACCATAACTTCAGAACACTTCTGGACTAAGAGGAGATTCTGCCAAGGAGTAGAGATGGAGAAGCTGTAGGAGGGGGATTGCCACTCTGCTTGTTGCTGTGTTATACTGGCCTGCTGCTTGCTGCTTTTGTCTTGGGCAGTGAAAGGACTGGACTTTTGTTTTCTGTATCCTACTTGCCAAGGTTCTCCAAGGTCTTGTGTGTGCATGCCTCCTGTTAAGAAGACTCAGGGCCATCAAAGACTTCACCTGCAGCACCTGAACTCCTCTGCTGGGAGTTCTGACCTGCCAAATGGTGCCAATTCCAGTTCTGGGCCCCTGTAGGTGGTTTTGCTGCAAAGAGAGAAGAAAATCCATGCATCGCCTCTTAGCGCCCATTTTTCCGATGCAGCACCCCCGTGCGGTTCAAGAACCAACGAATCGCTGTCATGCGGCCGAAGATTCAACGCAGCTCCCACCATGTGGCTGAAAGATCATTGCAGCCGAGCACTGTGTCACCGAAGTCCATGTCACTGGCTCCGACTCTGTAGCAGGCCCTGCTGTGCGGCTGAAGGAATCAACACATTGCCTGCTTCGCGGTTGGGAAATCGATGCAGCACCTGCTCCCCAACGCTGCATCGACCCAGCATGTCTGAATTTTTCACGCATCATACCTCGGCGCTGTCTCTTCATCGAAGCAAGCCCGCAGTACGGAGCCAAGGCCGCGTGTCTGGAAATCGTCACTTCACCACCCCTCGCAGTAAGGAATCGATGCAATACTTCTTCAGCGCAGAAAGAACTGACGCCTCCATTCCTCTAGGACTAAGGAACTGACGCATCCCTTTTGGTTTTCGGCACCTCACCTTCTCTGTTTTTCGTCTCTGATTTTGATGCATCTAAGGTACTTTGTGCTAAAACAACCGCATCCATAGATTTCTATGGACAGAACTTGCTATCCCTTTTTAAAGTGTTATCTTTGCATATGTATGTTGGATCTTTGTCGTTTTGGTCTTATTTTACATAGATAAAGATTGGTTATTTCTCTAAACTGGTGTGGTGTCCATTTGTAGTGTTTTCACTGTGTTATATTGTGTGTTTTGTATGAATGCTTTACACATTGCCTCTAAGACAAGCCTGACTGCTCGGGCTAAGCTACCAAGGGGGTGAGCCTAGGTTATCTTAGCTGTGTAATCCCCTTACCCTGACTCGATTAATGGTCCCTACATGGGTAGGGTGCAAGCCACTGCCAACTAGAGACCCCCATTTCTAACATGTGCGAAGTAGTGTTACAATAGTGGTACTCACATAGTATAAAATGCTTTTCGCCAACCTATGCTCGGAGGTTGTCCACCTCTCCTATTTTTTTTATGCAAAGCTCTCTGCCCTGACTGAGTCGATTACCACACACTTATGCCAATGTTTTAGTAGTGAAGTTGGGAGGGACTGTAAAGTAACTGGAAAATGGAGAATGCTACCTACAGAGAGGGAGGGGTGAAGGGAGATATAAACAGGGGTGAAAATAAGATCTAAGCAGGGTTTAGGTAGGAACACACACTCACCCACAAAATAGTAAGTCTATTACTTCTCACAAATTGAATTTCTAAAGTTAGCACAGCAAAAAAGGACCCAAAATAGTTGCAAGTGCACACCACCTCAGACCTGGAGTAAGTCCAGGACCAAACATGGCAAACCACTGGTACTGCAACATCCTCCCATAGAAAACAATGGAGGAAGGGACTTTATATAGAACCCTATAGGAAATAATGTTACAATAAAATAATGTGTTTCTACTTTTAAAAATGCACATACATTTAATGTAATGCTAAGAAAACTATATCTAAATAAAAAGTAAATATTTTAAAATATTTTAATAAGCTTTTTAATTTAGAAATAACTATATTTTAAAGAAAATACATTATTTTAAATGCATTTTATACTTACCTTTTATTAATTTTTTACTACATACTAAATTCATATATTTATTTTACTTTAAGTGGACATTTGTAAAAAACTATTTTTTACAAAAATTAATTGTATTTAATATATTTAAATTAATTAAAAAAGTGATTCAAATTTACGTTAACAGTGCTTTAGGTTTTTATTTTGTTCTTCATTTAAAAAAAATCTGTAAAATTAATATACATAAATATTTAACATAAAAATATTGTGTTCATTTTAATAAATGTTGTACAATTTAACTGTGCTTTACTACAGGGAGATCTTTATGCCATTAGTGGAGACCTACCGCCTTTCTGTACAAAAGTTACTAATAGTAACTTTACACTCATAAATTAATCTCCATCCCTAGAATTCAGGGGGATGGGGGCATGGAGACACGTAAGTCTACACTTCGTAGTAACTTTACCCTCATAAAAGTTGAATAGCCAAAAGTAGTAAAAATACTACAAATTGTAAGAATAAATTAACATGTGTAAATTTAATCACGTGTAAATTTTCCTTTGTAAACAGGCACTTTAGTATATGATTGTTGGGTTCCTTTTACAAACCATGTAACTGGGTACAGTAATGTAATTGGTTTAATTAGAATTACGTTCTATTGGTGGAGGTTCCACAATATCAGTTTGGTATGCAGATGAAGTTGTTTGCGAATGCTGAAAAAATTGGGGCTTTGAGTAGTTTTAGGGCTTTATAAGACATGGTGGATTAACTTTAGCAAATCTTGTCATCAACTAACTTTTATTTCACAATTCCTATAATACTCCTTCCTCCAACTGCTTTCCAAAGTATTTCCAAAAACAAGAGATTGAAACCACATAGATGAATACACCAAATAACCAAATAACTAAGCCCTTCTTTCTTTCTTCAGTATGTGACATTGCTGATAGTATTTCCCTGTCACTGAACATCCGTGGTATCATCTGGGGGCCAGCAAACAGCCAGTATATTTTCATGAATAAGGGGCCTACGGTATACTTTATAACTGTACCCATGCTTGCTTCTACTAACACATCTGATCTCCAGAAATGTTGACAAAATGTGAGGGGAAAAGCTACAACTGCTACAGCTCCATTTTAAGTGTAATTAATGCATTGATTTGTTTAAATATATAATACTTATTTACTTATTTGTGCCTACCAACCCTACTAGGGTATAGGCCATCAACCAACTCAATAGCCATCTCTGTCCTGGGCTTTTATTTCAATCTGACTCCAGGTGTGACCTAACTCCTTGCAGTCAGCCATGAGGCCTCAATGCCAGGTGTTTCTTGGCTTCCCTCTTTTCCTCTTCCCTTGAGTGTTCCAGGTGAGGGCGTGTATGGTGGTGTTTGATGCTGCCTTGCGGAGGGTGTGACCTATCCAGCCCCAGCATCTTTTCATGATTTCTTCATGAGCAGGGAGTTGTAAAGTCTGCTGCCATAGGTCGTTGTTTCTGATGGTGTTTGGCCAGCAGATTTTGAGTATTTTCCTCAGACAGGTGTTGATGAAGGCCTGGAAATTGTTGGTGGTGGTCACTGTTGTCCTCCAAGTTTCTGGACCATACAGAAGGACCAGTTTTACGTAAGTGTTATATTTTGTTTTGATTTTTGTTTGCAGCGTTAGGTCCTTGGGACTCCATATCTTCTTTAGCTAAATAAAGGCAGTCCTTCGTTTGCCGCTTCTTGCCTTGACGTCGGCATCTGTTCTGCCCTCTTGTCTATGACACTTCCCAGGAATGTGAAAGCTTCAACCTTTTCAAGTGCATCACCTGCAAGAGTCACTGCGGTTGTGCTGGCTGTGTTAGCCTTCAGGATCTTGGTTTTTCCCCTGTGGATGTTGAAGCCAAGTTGTGTTGAGGTGGCTGCCACTTTGTCGGTCTTCTCTTGCATCTGCAGATGGGTATGGGAGAGTAGGGCCAGGTCATTTGCAATGTCCATTTCATCGATGGAGGAAGCCTTCATAGTGAGGACTGGAGTCTGCCAAGGTTGTTTACTCTTGCCTTTTCTCCCCGCTGGTCATAGACTGGATGATGAAGACATCCACAGCAAGGAAAAGAAATGGGATTCAGTGGACACCTTAGATGCATCTCAGTGACCAGGACTTTGCAGACGACCTCGCTTAAATATATAATGCTATTCATTAAATGAACTCGAGGCATGTACGTTTTCACCAACAGATTTCTTCTCTCAGACTGTTCAAGTATATTTTATGCATATTTTTGGGACAGAGCAAATATTTTGATCTTTATTTCTAAATAAAAATCAGAACCGTTGAACAGCATGCATCAATAACTGGAGCTATAATGAAAGATTACAAGCTGAATTAAGTAGTTCCCTGCTGTGTTTCACAAACGGGACTCCCAAGAATAATGAAAATAATAACTAAAGCATACATTTTTTACAGGCCAATCGAATTATGCTAATCTTTCAGACTGGCAAACGTACAAACCAGAACGTGTAATCAGAACCAGACATAGGGCGAAGCTGGGATGGCTCTTTGGTTTGCATTGTGGAAAACAGAGCACTGCTTACCAACCAAGCTTTCTAACATCAACAACAACTCCTGTAAAGGCAGCACAAAAGCTTCATGGAAATCTCTCTGCTACGTCATGAATGTACCACGAACCTGCCAGTCTGACACCATAATTGTCAGGAGGCCTACTGATAATTAGCCTTTTTTTTATAGAGATGGGTAAGATTAAATAGGTTTTTCTCATGGAAAACCCATAGTTTTTGCAAAAATCATGAGCTTTGTGTGAACTTCATTGCGGTGGTTGTCTGCATGTCAGTTGCACACAAGGGAACACTTCATGTAGTAAAGATACCGTTGGGAGATTGATTTAAGTAGAAAATATTTCTAGATTTTGGCGCACGTCATGTTAACAGTCTCCACAAGACAATATGTCCTTGAATGAGTCTGGTTTGTGAAAAAGTGCTCAAGTAAAAAATCTAAGTGAAATACACAATAGCCCTAAAATGGGAATTACATTTGATTAGGCTGGCATAATTGAAATGTCGTCCAAGGCTATTTTTTTTTTTTTTTTGCGATATCATTTTATTTTATGATACATTTACGAACAGTAATATACTCAGAATGGCAACATTTAAGCTGACACTCTTGAGCACCCCCACGTTTATTCTTCGTGCTTTTAGTGTTCCTGCCTTTTTGCAAGTTCATTCATTGCTTGTCTGTTTGAGGTGTGCAAGATGGGGTGAGTCCCAATGATCACTGGACTCAAACAATCACACTTCAAGCGCTCTCCCAATTATGTCAAATAGACTCCATCAGTTTTCATTTATTTCAAAACAAGCGCTGTTTCCCTGCTATGAACAATTTATTCATCCTTTTTAATTCAATAGATTAACTTTATTTACATTTCATCAGATATAAAAACACTCTTTACAGAAATTCCACATGAAATTGAACTCTTTAAAATCCATTACCTCCATTCCTCCATTCCCTAATGTATTTCGGGAATGTCTGATGCCCTTCCCCAAGGAGCAATCTCTTTTTATCCAGAAACCAAATAAAACAACATGTTCACTCTAACGTCATAATGTTCAAATTAAAAGTAAATTCTTTATAATATGACTATCATGTGCTGGACCATATAACAGGGTCAACCACCATGGCATATTTAATAGTTTCCCATCTACTGAGCCGAAATGATTGCAAACCAGTGATGAACAAAATTCTTTCATGCATCCGAGTCACTCCCCCTCCATTGACACTTATTAATATGCTTACTGCCTCCAAGGCAAAATGTTATGAAATAATGGTTAAAGATGCGAGTGTTTATCGTATAGGAAAGCGTTCTTCTGTGTTGGGACATTCTCAGGCTAAGTTTATGCTTCTCAGATTAGGTCGCACTAAAAATGATACTAAGCGCGGGACTCTGTAACCTGATAAAAAGGGCTTGTGGTGGACCGGCACATAACCATCAAGTTAACAGCAAGCTGTATTTTGTAAATAAGTCTCTGCTAAAAAATGGCTTGAGTGGTTACTGAGTCCTATATGTAAGCGTGCACAAATGAATGGAAGTTCCAATGTCAGTGACGTGAAATTGACATGGATTTGAAAAATGCATGTGAGAGAGTAACAAAAAGCATGTGTCCCTGTAGTGCATATTTTGAATGCAGACATCCTTTTATTCCTCCTATCTGTTTTACAAGCATACATTCAGATTATAGAAAAAGTAGAAGATAGACAAGCGAGATCAAAATAACCCAAAAAATTGCCACTGGCACAATTTTCTCACTTTACGTGTTTCAGTGCACAAAAATGCCTTTACATATAAATTAAGAAAACATTCATCAAATAGAAAAATGCACATTGTCAGTATTTCTTTAACAGCCTTTAGTAGGATATTCGCTTAAGCAGATAGTGTGTCCAAAAAGGCGGCTGGCTTGTAAACTTCCTAATGCAATGTATCTACTATAGGATGCTTTGATGTAGACTATTTACCCCCACAAGTTATCTTTCATACAGTGTTAATTAACTGTTGACCAACCTGGGGACCGAATCCACTTGACAAATCTTCTGCCTGCAAAGCAGTTGGTGGTTCGATACTGCTCCAACAAATGCAAGAAGCAATTGGCAAGCTTTTGGAGTAGAGTCTTTTCTCAACAGCCAGAAGGAATAGTTCTTACTAGGCCGAAAGTGTACCAGAAGCAGATGATCCATGTGTCAAGTTCTACGATTATCTTTGGACATGAGCCCAAACTGTACATGTGGTTGCTAACCCATATCATCACTCTCCATTTCCTTCAGTTCTAGGTGTATCCTGATGACACTCAGACCCACTCTGTCTCAACAATGAATCTTGCAATAAACTCTGGAACTGAAATGACAACATATGTCCTGATCATAATTTCTTTTGATTGTAATACATCTTCATATGCCTGAATGAAGAAAAACCCTTACGAGGTGGACCAAACGACTCCACTTCACACGTAACCACACACCTTGGCAAAGCATTTCTTCAGGGTACAAACCAAAAACTCCGGCTGTGGTGTCTGATATCAACATGTCCCTTTCCCCCAGAATAAATGTAAAGTCAAAAGCAAACCCATCAGTCCTTTTTAAGAGGAGTGCTTCAGTTGCTCGAAAGCATTGCGTAGAACCACCAGATCATTGACCATTAAAGCTTATCTGCTTCAATATGATTTATGCACACACTCACAGGACATGAGTTGCAAAATGGCAGCGGATTTAGAACCAATTGCCGTTTTGCTTCTGAAAAGAAAGAACTAAGTATGACTATGCAAAGTTGCAAAGATGTTTTTTTGCAAGCTTCACAGACATTTCTGGAACCTTTTGCTTCACTAAGGATAGGGATGTTTTTGTTTTAACACTCCTACATGAAAATCAATAAGAACATTATTCTACAGGAGATATGCTTTGCAAAAATGAGTTCATGCCCAATTGAGAAAAAAAAAATTCTTTAAGTCGACGCACCTTGTATTTCAATAAATGTCTATGGGTAAATTCCACCTGGTCATGGAAGAATGTTTTGTGAATCAGGTCTTTATTGTTTTCTGCTATGCAATGTCACTGTGCAGAGAAAAGCTCTGCTAAAGGTAACATTGTAGAAAATAAGTGTTCTTACATTAGCCTTGTCCAGCAGTGGTCTGTGCAGGTAAGCGCGGTGGGGCGGGGCGGCGGGGATGTCGACAGACGACAGAATAGGAATTATTTATTTATTTAATTTTCCCCATTCTGTTGTCTGTCGACTTCCCACGTCCTGCCCCGCCCCACTGCGCTTACCTGCATGGACAGCCGCTGGTCTTGTCCCTAGAATAACCTTGCAAAAGATAAATTGGTCAAAGGGCAGATTTACTAGTGGTCGATAAATTAAATTTGATGGTGTTTGGGCTGGCTTGGCTGTTCAGACCCATTCACTCAAAGCTTGTCAATAAATGGTCAAGACCAACAAACTAATACAAACTGATTTGATTGACTAATGGTGCACCTCGATTCAAAACCTCCACTTGTGTTGTTTTGCTTTGGACTTTCTCTTGTGAGTCTATATAAACAGAGTACTGAGAGCTTCAGAGATTTTATACACTCTAAATAGGGAAGACAAATACGCCAAAATTTTGCAGATGTCCCTAGCCATTCTCTTTAGAGTGCATACATTGGAATACACTCTAAATAGGAAGGATCTGATGTGGAACACTAGGCCTACTTACGGTTTTACTTCGTTAGCAAGCTCAGAGCCTTAGTTGAACACTTAATGCCTAGAGTCTACGCTGTCCATGACCATGAGATTGCAGCACAGGACCACTTTGCACACATACTTGGTCACCCATCTCAGTGGTTGGTTCTCTCCAGAGGCGAGTCTTCTTTTCCTTTCTTGGTGTGTGCAAGTCCTTCTCCTCACTACTCATTTCCTGGAAACCGCTCCTTCTTCTTTAGCGGGGTAATGTTTAATAATGGTCTCTCTTTAGAATCAAGAGTTAAGTAAATCTCTACCAATTGTAGCTGCCATCTTAGAGTAATTCATGTGAGCAATAGTCTACATTTGTTACATCATGGACACTTCATCTATGGCTCTTTCCCTTGAAGAACTCCTGTTATTCACAACAAGCTGCTATGCTTGGCACACATCCTAGGCAAACAGATCATATACGACCTGCACTGAAATGTCTGCACTGGTTACCAGTCAGGTCAATGATTCTGGCTCAAAGCCCATTCCCCCATTCAACACAAAACTAGAAAAATAGGATGTTTCGCATATAACAACTAACAATGAAACACACCATGATCTTTGTGACCACTTTGCAATAGACAATTGGCAAATATTGCAGAAAGGTGTCAAGGAGCAGACTACTAAATGGCAGAGTTCGCAGCTAAACACAACCTGGCAGTCCTTACAAAAAAAACAAGATTGCAAACACCTGAAAATGTGTTGTTCCAATATAACTTGAAATAAGAAGGTCTATTTAAATGATCCAATTAAAGTCTGTGCTGCTCTCCTACACATTATCTGAAGTATCACATGTGGTACATGCAGCACAAACAAGACTAGGAGACAAAAAATAACATTTCATTGGTGGTAAGGTCCTCTCCACATTGGCATATCCACAGCCAAACTGTTCCAGGATGTGCCTTCCCAAACTCATCTGCATATGCAATGTGCTCCATTTACTTCCTGGATACTCATGTATATTCATCACTCCTAGGTGTGTCCTAAAAGTCCTACCCAAGTCTACTCACCTTTGTTCTGCTTACCGGGTTTAAACTACTCTTTATATTTGGTTTGATTTTTTACTTCGCTTCGTTCTTCTCATTTGCTGTACCTGCCCCTTCTCCTCCCTGATTATGCCTTAGTGCACCCTAAATGTCTCAATTCCAAAATTTCTCCTGGGCACCCACTTCTGTAATGACCACGGGAGAGACCAAAGGAGGGACGGACAGGCATCAGCGTCTTGATTATTGTAATGTAGTGGCTTAGGCCTGGGGGTCACTACAGTAATGAGACCTGGAGGCTTGTGTATGTTAGTGGCCAGATCCAGACTGCGCCACGCCCAGAGCCCTGGGCTATTTATTTCACCTTTTACGTCGCGCCGGCGTACGCCGGGCTGGCTCATTAGGCTTGCGCTCACAGGGGGGGGGTGGGCTAACAGGACCACCTCTCCATACCGTGAGGGACGTGGAGGCTTCCACTGTCCTCACAACATTACATTCCTCCTTTACCAGGAAGGACAAAGTCAACTGAAACAAAATACCAACAGGTGTATAAGGCAGAACAGAATGAAACATCTAGTCCAGGAAAACACAACCCCAAGGGTGGGGTACATATGAAACAGTCTTACTTGGTTTCCATACGCGGCTGTTCCCTCAGGCTGCGACCCGCCCTACTGTCGCCGATTAGCCACAGGATACATAGTCCTTGTACTTCTGAGATGGCCTCGGACAAGGCCGCAAGTTGTATCGGATCTGACTGCTTCGTGGTGGAGGTGTCGGTGACAGCTCGAGTGGGTTGCTGCAGGTTGGGAGTCTCAGGTCACGCTCAGGACCCGGGTCTTGTGTCGACGTGGTTACAGGATTCGAGGTTGGACCCTCAGTGGCTGGGTGACCAGGTCCACACACTCCGCCGTCAGGACTTGGGCACCCATTTGAGAAAGTCTCGTTGTGCCTGTCGATCACCGGGAGGTCGTCTTCGTCGTCATGGGGAACTTTTTAAAAAAAGGATATGTTGCGGGTTACTCTCTCGTGCTTTCTTTGGGCAGTCACCATGGTGCCTTTTACAGCCGTGACAGTCCAGGGGTTGAGTTCAAAGGGTAACCGGAACTTCCCTCCGGGGTAGCGATCTCGTACAAGTACGCGGTCGCCAACTGCGATGGGGCTTTCTTTGGCGTGTCTTGTCTGGGATGCTGCTTTGTTGTTCTTCTCACGCCGGGAGTCTGACTGGTTCGGGGGGTTTGGTGTTTCTGCCTACGCCGGATGATGGGGGATGGTATCTGTTACCACTCGACCAAAGCACAGTCGACTTGGGGATATACCCGTAGTGCAATGGGGTGTGAGCCGGTACTCTCGGAGGAATTGATACACGGCTTGCTCGAGATTGAGCCCATCAGCTAGGGCGATTTGAATAGTTTTGTTCAATGTCCGCATCAGCCGTTCTACTTCCCCATTGGCCTGGGGCCATCTTGGTGTGATTTTGCGATGCTTCACTTTATGGGAGGCGAGGTACTCTGCCACATCCGCGCTGGTGAACAGTGGTCCATTATCTGTGCGGAGCTCGCCGAATAGTCCATGAGTCGCCATCAGCTTCTCAAGTTTAGGAATCACTTCGGCGGCGGATGTAGATGGGACGAACTCGACTTCTGGATACCGTGAGAAATCATGTACCACCACCAGCATGTACTTTCCTCCGGGCAGGCTGCCAAAATCAGCACTCACTCTTTCCCATGGGGTGCTCGGAGCTGCTTCCGTGATGATTGGTGCTGGCCTGCTAGGTAGGCTCGTTGCAAGGCACACAGGGCAGTGCTGCACTACTGACTCTATTTGTTGGTCCAGGCCAGGGAACCAGACTTTGCTGCGGAGTCTGTTCTTTGATTTGACAATTCCCTGGTGTGCGCCATGCGCAAGAAGAGCCGCTTGTCGAGTTAGGCTCTCAGGTAGGACGAGGCGCGGGCCTCTCAGGAGGCAACCATCAGCGGATACAGACAGTTCGTGACGGACTTGGTGCAGGGACTTCAATGTTGCTTGTGCCGACGCGGTCCGTAGTGGTGAGGGACTTTGTAGGAGTCTCCAGTCGCCTGAGGTGACAGCTCGGATAGCGATTTGGAGGCAGTCATCCTCTTGTGTGGCTGCTATGACCTCTTTCAGAGATATTGGGAGAGGTCAAGACCTTTCTACTACCAGACGTACGTAGTCTTCCGTGGCCGCCGCTTCAGCTGCTTCTGGAGGGGTGACTGGCCGAGCGTGCTGCGCCAAAAAGTCAGCAGGATTGCGGGTGCCAGGTCGGTATTCCACTGTAAGCTGGAATTCTTGCAACTGCAGGATCCATTTCTCGATCCGTGGGGGAGGGTGAGATGAGGAGCCGTGGAACAGCGGGATCAGCGGTTTGTGATCTGTGATTACTGTGAACGGGTGACCGTACAAGTATATGTGAAAGTGGCGGCACCCCCATAGGATCGCGATGGCTTCTTTCTCGATCTGAGAATACCGTTGCTCCGTAGGTGTAAGGGTTCGGCTGGCATAAGCGACAGGGGCCCACTCGCCGCAGTCTTGTTGTTGCACTAGGACAGCACCTAGGCCTGTGGGGCTGGCGTCTACCACTAATTGGGAGTCGTGTCGTGGGTTAAAATAGACTAGCGTGGTATCGGCAGACAGGGCAGCTTTCGTCTGTTGGAACGCCTCTTCCTGTTCCGAACCCCACGTCCAGTGGCTGGTGGTTTTGGTGAGATCCCGCAGGGGGGCCCGTTAGATCAGAGAGGTTCCTGATGAAACGCCCGCAGTATGTGACCATGCCCAAAAAGCTGCGGACTCCGGACACTGATGTGGGGGCGGGCGCCTCTTGGACATCCTCCACCTTGTCTGGGTCTGGACCGATGCCTTTGTCCGAGAAGCGATAACCGAAGAAGCTGATGTCTCGCCGCAGGAACTCACATTTCTCCCTGTGCAGGGTCAGCCCGCGGTCTCGAAGGCGATTGAACACGGCATTAAGGCGTAGGAGATGTTCTTCCAGAGAGGGAGCGTGCACTAAGATGTTGTCGCTCACGTTGAGCACTCCCTCCAGCCCTTGCAGGACGGTCTTGATGATGTTCTGGAATACTTCGGCCGCGCTCGAGATCCCGAAGTTGAGGCGGGTGTAGTGCCAGAGGCCAGCATGGGTGGAGAAAGTAGTGATCGGGCGGGAGTCCGGGTGCAGAGGAACCTGGTGGTATCCTGAGCGAAGGTCCATCTTCGAGAACCACTTTGACCCTGCAAGTTCGCCAATGATGTCGTCAACTGTGGGCGTCAGATCCCATCCTCGTCGCCAGTGTAATGTAGTGGCTTAGGCCTGGGGGTCACTACAGTAATGAGACCTGGAGGCTTGTGTATGTTAGTGGCCAGATCCAGACTGCGCCACGCCCAGAGCCCTGGGCTATTTATTTCACCTTTTACGTCGCGCCGGCGTACGCCGAGCTGCCTCATTAGGCTTGCGCTCACAGGGGGGGTGGGCTAACAGGACCACCTCTCCATACCATGAGGGACGTGGAGGCTTCCACTGTCCTCACAACATTACATTTATCACTTACAGTGTAAGGCTAGAAAGAGGAGTGTCTCTCACAATGCTCATCCTCTGCACCTCCTTCTGATTTTCTCTACTATGTCATCAACTGGAAAGTGGGGGCCAAGGTAGGAGAACAGCACCCAAGGCGGGGTTAAGACGGTGGAGGCATGGGGGCCGCTAAGACCAGAGGCTGCTGCTAACCCTAGGTCAGAGATAGATGCACAAGGTTGTGATGCCTCATTTCTCACTCCCCCCGAATAACTAGGCTGATACTTTTGATAGCGCCTGCTCTGGGCTTCTGACCAAAACTTTGGGCCCTGGCACTAATACTTTTACAGATTAAACCCTGAATATTAACAAACAGTAAGCACGTAGACAGCAGATCTGTTAGTTCTTTCCGTGAAACGGCTTTCGGTGAAAGGACACAGCGCGACTGCGGAAATACATTCTTGTTCTGACAATTCGCTTATAAAAAGAAATTATTGCCGTTGAAAGGGGCACACTGGGACCAATAAGAGATGTTGTTAAAAAAGAATGTCTTTACCGCACTAATTAGGTCCAAAGGACGTGCTGGGTTTTTGGAAAAATATTCTAACAAAAGCAATGCTGCGCCTAGCCTTGGAACCCAGTGCATATTATGGTAAGAATTAATTTTTGGTCTCTCACCAGGGACTCAGCATGTTTTGTAAATAATCTCTCCCACGAGCTAACAATATCCCATCACAAAGGCAAAGCTATTACACATCCCCTGAGTGTTTCAGCAAATTTGTCATTAAACATGTTCTATGTGCATACCGGTATCTTAACTTGCTCTTCAACACCAGCTTATCTTTAAACATGTCAGGGCTCCCTAATGTCTGTGCAAATGCAAACAATTATGAATGTGCAAACGTTTAACAGCCTAACCTTTGTTTACTGAACTCAACATGTCAAAGAACAGAAAAACGTCCCTTGCAGTCATTGCTCTTGAGCCACTGTAGAAGGCCCAAGCGCTCTGAAAGTTTGGTCCTTTTCCTCATGGTACTTGAGATGGATGAACCACCCCTTGCTAAACCCAGTGCCAGTCCTCTCTGACCTTCGCCTGCTCCTTTGCCATCACCACCATATTTTTACTGGCATCACAAGCTGACTAGGGCTCTTGCTTATCTCTCGGGTAGCCTGATTAGAACTGCACTACAATGTTTACATTTAGCGATGATACCCCTCCCAAGACCCAGCTCGAGTACCCGTATACAAAGAAATAATAGGAGGTGATGGTTCTCCACACAAGAAACATCCAAGGAAGAGGCTGACCAGTGCACAATCAGTGTGGAGGAGGAGTAGGACACACCCAATAAGAACCATGATCAGACAATTGTCAATGAGGTGAAAGAGAAGATACCAAAAGAGGTCTTGAAACATAAATTTGGGAGAAGATCCATGTCACCCCCAGCTCATTGAAGGAGGAGGAGGATGGGAGCTCCATCTACAGGAGTTAATCTAGAGGCGCCAAACCAATCAGAATGAAAAGTGAATCTAATTGGAAGGCTGACAATGGCAAAAAATCAAACAGAGAGAAAGAGAGTTCAGGATCAATCCAAGATGAGGCAGTCCAAATAAACACCCAGTGATGGGAAGAGCAAGGCAGTATTAAATGAAAAGAAGTAACAGAGCGTACACTTCGAAAAGAATGCCTATGGCAAACCCAGAACAATGGAAAAGATGAGAAGAGAATGTTTGTAGAATAATTGTACCCCCTAAAGAGGGGGAGTCCACAGACACGAGGAATTGAGCCAACCTGAAGATAATGACAAGGGAATTCAGTGAGGAGGAGGATCTCTGCACAGTTACAGTGAAAGAGGCCCACACAGTCAGAGAGAGCAGAAAGACAAGTGAACACCTAGAAAGCATTGGAAATGTGGCATAGTCAATAAAAAGGTCAGCACATCGCAAATAATGCATAGGCCACAAACAGAGGACAATTTATCCCGAAGAAGTACAACCATAACCATAACACATCCAGGGAAAGACCACATTATAGCTAGTGATCAAGAGCACAGTGAAGAGCAGGAAAGCCAGTGTGTATGAGTAACAGGAACCGGCCATAGAGACGGATGCTTACAGAACAAGAGGGATGAACTGATGTCCATTGGACGAGGGTTTAAATTAGGACATGATAAATAAAGAGGAGTTGAAGGCCACACAAGATGAGTAGAAAATGTAGACATTGATCAGTAGATAAATTGAGCATACACATGGAAGTATCAGGGGACACCTAGTGGGGTGGAGAAACAACACACACATGCAATAAGTAGTGGGAAGTCTGGATACTTATTAAAAATGTGGGCATGGCATAACTGGTGCAGTGAAATATGAGGACATTCCCAAGCTGCATTAGGACTAATAAATGCCTGCTTAGGCAACACCTAAGTAGAAAGAGGACTAGGCAGAATACTGAACTGAAGTATTATGGCCCACCCAGTAAGGAGGATAATTCTACACGTACAAAGAAAGTGAACCAGGGCACACTATATGAAAAGTAAGCAAAATGTATACTAGAGCATGTCAAAAAGGAGGGCAAAGTTAGGAGCCCTGAGAGAAGAGAACAATCAGGACCTACAAAAACTGAAAATGAAGCCAGACAGCACACAGCAGGGAGAAAGAACGTGGCATCCCAAAAAGAATCTGGAAATACTTGGCATGTGAAATCCATATGCACACACAAAAACATACACTAGCAGCAGATGAAAATCGAACATTTCTCGAGGATGGGTGTCTGGGCATGCGTACCGAAGAGAAGGCTCTGAATACCTCCAAAGAGACATAGGGACATAACTGGAGAAGAGGTGGATCTAGAGATAGCAAAGAGAAGAAGCAGGCACACTCAACGGAGTGATACATTTGAATGGTGTTAGAAGGAAGGCTTAGGCACACCTACAGAAGAGGAGGATCTGACAATCCTTAGAGTTCTGGACCCAGGGTCGCCAAGCGGATGGAAAGCTCTGATCACCGTCAATAAACAGTTGTAGGGCACATCTCATTCTGAAACTCTGAGTACTTTCAATGAGGAAGACACAAATTCACCCGAAGAAGCAAATATATGAATAACCTTGGAAAGTAGTACTGGGGCAGACCAGGGGAAGATGGAGAGCAGAAAAGGATGAAGGCCAATGCACACCTGGAGAAGAGGATGGTCTGTATGCTGCCAGAAAGGGAGAGCTTAACCTCTCTTTGTGAGATGAACTCTCCAAAGTCTAGTCTAAAGAGACCAGCATTTCCCTTGAAAAGAGGAATATGTGAACCCAGGAAATGCCTGGAGAATGGCAGCATTCGACCAACTACAATTTGAAGGCAAAGCTACTGCTGCAGTAGGCAGCGATCAGGCCATTCACAGTAAGGATGATCAAGGCACACCTGGACAAGAGAATGATCCAACAATTGTCAGAAATGAGGGCCAGTTCACACTGTGTGACAAAGAAGATGTGACAACTCCCAGAAAGGAGAACCTGGGGACAACCTGCAGAAGATTAGCATTTGACCTTTCCCAGAGAGGGGCGTTAGAGAACAAATACAGACAAGGAAATGTGACTTCCCCTATAGAGGAAGACTCAGACACACCTCCAGAAGAGGAATAGTGACTATTCTCAGAGAGGAAGACCAAGTCCTTCCTGCAGAAGAGGAACAGATGACTGGAGGAAGAGAAGAATACCAGGGCCCACATCAACAAAAGGAAAATATGGATAACATCAGAGATGAGATTTAAAACACCCCAGAAGAAGAGGGAGCTCTCACTTTTGCTAGTACAAAGCACCAGCTTATTACTGGAAAATAGGAACTCCTGACTCCTGTAAGAAAAAAAGAAAAGGGAGAAGAGGAACATAAGACCACTTTCTGAGAGGCCAATCAGGGCACACTTGCAATAGAGAAAGAACTGAAATTTCACATAAAAGAAGCCTATAACACTTCAAGAGAGGTGGAGAAGTAGCTACTCCCACAGAGAATGACCAAGTCATATCTGCAGAGGATGGTCAGAGTGCGGCAGGACCAGAAGACACACATTTATTTGTTGAAACAGTTGCTTCTTAGGGGTTTCATTACGCAATACAAATGACTCCTCAAATAGATAGAAGAGACATATTAACAATGGTCCATAGTTTCAATCACAATTTCAAGCACTACTAGCGGACATGGGAAGATCTCACATCGCACCATGGATCTGTGAACATGTTACAGTAAGGTTATCAAAAAGATCCAATATGGTTAAACCATTGTAAACAAATAAACGAAGGTAAGCAAATCTGGAGTCCTAAAGGTAAATAAAAAGGATTTATATTCCCACATATCTCTTGACTGGGACAGCCACAGTGTGTCAAAGGGGGGGGGGCTCTAATATTGTGAGCCAAAAGACACATCTTTAGTAGTTTCAGCATGCCCCCAGAATGGTAAATGTAGAGCCATTAAAATTCAGCTGACATGAAATGAGTTTGTCAAAAGTGACACCCATAATAGAAAGGAAAAGAAGACCCCGAGCAAATAGTAGCCAATCTCAGTATAGGAGAAACTACATAATGATACTTTAACTTGATTCCCCATTCACAGGGCTGCAGCATCTTGCTTCCACATCCACAAAAGTGTCCCCAAAGCCTCCAAGACTCGAAGGAGACCCATCAGGAAAAAGCACGTAAACACCAAGAAAATCAATTTTGCCCATGGCATAAGCATGAGGGTTGGGAACGGAGTCAATGAGAAGTACTGTCAATGTGAGATCTGGTGCCCAGGATAGTCAAGACAGTAAGGAATATGATGCAAGGGGTACATTGTTCACAAGAGGCACGCCATCCAAGACATACAAGACATAACAGTGTATCCATCTACTGAAGCCCAGGCATTTAAGGAAAGACACATAAAGGATAATGCACAAATCTAGTAGCCAGAACAGCAGACGTTAGTTCACACCAGCTATCTATAATCAAATATTCTGTCAAATCAACAAGAGATCAGCAAATCCACAAAACATTAGGCCTGGGCGGAATTTGTGGAGCCTTGCTACATGGAGATCTGCGAACTGCAGAAAAAACTCCACCACGAGCGGCAGAGTCAGGTACATTGCACTGTTCGTGCTGATTTTTAAAACCAGGAGCTTCTCCTGTGCTGTAAAATGAGCACGAACGGCATCACGCAGAGCACCAGAGGGCGCTGCTACTTTCTGTCACTCAGGTAGATTTTCTACTCAAGTGGCAGCTTCCTCAATGCGAGCAGCAGCTTTCTCAATGCAAGCAGTAGCGACCTTCCGTAACTGCCCGCGACGATTTCTCTCATGCACGATCACCAACTTTTAACGTTGGGAGTAACGTAATGGGGAGAGGATGTGGCCTAATGGCTAGGGTGGTCGACCTCGAAGCTGGGGAACCGAGTTCTAGTCTAGGCAGGGAAGCTCAACATCCTGTGATTCTGGGCAAATCACTTAATCTCCCCATGCCTAACAAAAAATGAATGTGTCCGTCTGTAACACAACTAGTGCTCATGTATTTGTTAAGCTCTCTGATACCTTTGGGTCTATTTCACGCTATATAAAACTAAAAAAGAATAAAAATGGTGAGCTGTGTGAGAGAAAGAACTTTGCTCTTCGTCGCTTCGCTGAATTTTTCAGAACCCCGTGCTCCGCGAGGAGTGGGCAAAACTCTGCGAACTCTGCCGGCATAGCCGAATTCTTTGCCAACCCCTACAAAAAATATGAAGTCACAAATGGAGGTCAATTCTCAATTCAAATTTAGGCTATTAAATACTCACAAATGGTTAAAAAGGGCGTTGGTGAATGACTAAAGACTTTCCTCATAAAGGGTTTACACTGAGACATGTGGAATTCACAGGGATGTATCCATGAACAAATCCAGCGCAACAGCGGAGGAGTTCCCTCCCTGCCATCAGTATGGTCCGCCCGTCCAATTTTGATTCGGGTAGACCATAGTTTGATAACTTCCCTGACTGCCCGACAGACTGATGACTGTCAGAGATTTGGCTATATGTCAGTCCACCTAACTTAGCCGACATATAGGCATTTTTCGCTTCCTGTCACCGCCAGGACATACATGAAGTAAGGGGTATTGAAATTCCCATGGTGAGGTGGGCACTATTTTTTATTTTCCAAAAGAATATTCCCCTTTGGGAATTTCTTTTTGAAAATAAAAAAAATAGCAATTTTGTCAGACGGGTCGGTCAAGTTTGACGGAGCCATCAGGAAAAGTTACAATGCATTCTCAGGAACCACCTTAACAGTGATTCCTGTCAATCCTTGAAATGTACACTGGGTCGACAGACATTAAAAAAATTGAAAGGTTGCACCTCCACCAGGGCAACTGAATAATTTACTCTGTCATCCTGGTGGAGGACGGGCCATTCGCCAAAATTAAAATCAGGCACTAAGCCCAAATGTATACAGATCAGTACAAATCTTGCTCCAAAAAGAACAGTTGAGCCCAAACTTCTAATAAACTTCTCCTCTGAACAGGCGCATAAGCAAACCAGTTGGGACGGAAAAGTCCCTCGCAGGGTGATGGATGTGCACCCCTGCCCTGAGTTAACAGCTTTAATGGTATCTGGATTCCTGGTGCTGATTTTTGTTGTCATGGGTGAACACGGATCATGCATGTGCGCCGTGACATAGGCCTGTCTCGGATTGTCATCTTGTTGGACTTCGAAGGGCACCCAAAGTGCTACCCTCATTGTGGTGAAAGGCTACTGCCTTTGCCAAGAGTTAGGCAGCATGAGTGTGATGTTGCAGCACACCGTGTAGTGATCACTAGGAGTGAACAGGCCTTTTTACCTGTGTCATTGGAGTGAGGCCTACAGACTCACTCAAGCAAAGCTCCGCTGCTGTGTGCTTAACTCACCTTGGCCTACATCAAGTTAGTATGTAGTGCTATGCAGCGCATGCATGGTTGCATTTGTGTTTTGTGTGTATGTGTGCCTGTGATAGTACAATACATGGAAGACTATGGGTCCATTTTATGAGACCCTGCACTAAATGGAGGATCATGTGGAGGTAGAGGAATGCCCCAGACAGATTTTGGATTGCTGCTTTTTTTGGAGCTGGGTGGGACTAGGGCTGGGCGGAGAAATTCTCTCCACTCACGGTTGGTGGAATTCAGGACATCCACACTTCACGTGTGTTGCGGAGGTCCTGCTAAATTCCGCCATCTACCACATAGCGGATTTTTTTTTCTGTTAGCGTGCACTGGCGAGCACTACGAGACTTGCAGGCTTCAAGCCTGCACAAGATTTTGGCACTCACTCGAGCTGCTTCTGGCAATGATGGCGGCTTTTTCCTGATGTTGGCGAACGCGAGCACCTGCACCTCAAGCAGATTCAGTACTTTGTGATGCCGCTAAATCTACTCGAACAGACATTTTTTGAGTTAATTTTCTACTCCCTCATAACAAGAAGGGAGTGCCCCAGATACTTCAACTTACTGTTCCTGTCCAGCAGGCTCTCCCCAGTGCTTTGTCCAGCTTCTGGTCACTTTTCATTTGGATTTGGAGCTGGAAGGATCACTCTCTTTGTCTGCTGCCATTGGATTTAAGGGCTTTGTTTCTGAGATATCACACGTAAGCTCAAACACTCTTGTATACGGGTGTTGTTCGTTTGATAAAGGGCTTGCACAAATATTTATTTGTACTTTTATTTGATTTTTAAAATGTATTGTGTTGGGTGGCTTGCAGTTTTAGTAGGGGACTAGTTATTTTTTGCATTTAATTTTTCATTCTTTGTAAAGGAAAAATGTTGCACAGGTCAGTTCATGTTTTCTATGTTTGTTAAATTAGCAATATTCATGTATTTTACTATGAGGCCTAGTCTGCCAATGAGCAGTCCAGCCAGTAGGACCAGGCCAGTACTAGTGAGGGGTGCATGAAACAATTGTTTCAGTGGTATATGTTCTTTTAAAAGATAATGTAGGGCTGGGATGGCATTGTGTTAAATTAAAAATGTGTTTATTTTTTTCATTTCACTTTTTACCTGCAAAAGGTGTGTAGGTGGGGTACATTTGATGCTTTGGCAGGGATGTGTGTTGTAAAGTTTGTATAGCTCAGTTAATTTTCATTTATGGCATTGTTGAATTAATGGTAATGTAGTGTTTTCTTTAGAGTTACCAATGCCTCCTTTCTCTAGCCAGTGTGTGTGTGTTTGCCATAGGTCACCATTTGTCTTTGTTCTCAATGCCATGTGGCTGGGGCCATTTTGTGTAGTCAGTGTCCATAGGCCTGCATGTGTTCTTTGGTTTACATGCCTCCTTGCTTGTTGTTGTTTAACCATGTTGCCGGCGACCATTTTGTGTAGCCAGCCAGTGTGCTTTTGCCATAGGCCTACACCTGTTCTTTGTTGTGGCCATGCCTTCTTGCTTGCTGTTGTTGTTTAGCAATTTTGTGTAAATAACCAGTGTGCTTTTGCCTTAGGTTTTCATATGTTCTTTGTGTGGCCATGCCTCCTTGCTTGCTGTTGTTAGGTCACCATGTGGCCGGTGGCCATTTTGCGTAGCCTAGCCAGCCAGTGTGCTTTTGCCATAGGCCTGCATGTGTTCTTTGTTATAGCCATGCCTTCTTTCTTGCTGTTGTTGATTGACCATGTGACCGGTGGCCATTTTGTGTAGCCTAGCCAACCAGTGTGCCTTTACCGTAGGCCTGCATGTGTTCTTTGTTGTGGCCATGCCTCCCTGTTTGCTGTTGTTGTTTGACCACGTGATCGGAGACCATTTTGTGTAGCCGCTGTTTTTTCCACTTTTCAAAGTCATTTTTTAGGGAGATTGAAAGGAGAGGGCTTTGCCTTTTTGCATTTGTTCATTTTTTTTTTCTTTTCCCTGATATCAGTCTAATATTATGTTTGAGGATCATTTTAGTATTTGTATATTAACAGTGTTTTATATTATATGCATTTTTTTCATTTTTCACCTGCACCTCCTTTCATCCCAAAGGGTATCTCATAGTCCCCTGGTATCCCCTAGTATACCAGCAATTAATTGTTTTGTTATTTATTTATTTTTTCTTTTAAGTTTCTTTTTACATTTTATTTTTTAATTACATTGTTTTCAATTTTTTTTTTTTTTTTTTTTTTACATTTTCCCACCATCCATCCACCACCTGCCTGCCATAGGTGCACAGCTGCACAACAGCATTGATTTTTTATGTATTATTATTCCATTTTTCCCAGGACCCCACTGCCTGTCATAGGTGCACACACCCCAGCATTCTTTTTTTAAGGATTATTCCATTTCCCGATGGATCCCCTTTGCCTGCCATAGGCTTACACCAGCATTCATTTTTAAGCATTATACCATATTCCCCTGCACCTCCCTGACTGCCACAGGTGTCTCCCCTAGATGGACACAAAGTAAACAATTACATCTGTATGTTGTTATCCTGATTGGAAATGAAAAATTATGTTCTGGTGGTGTGGTTTGAATTTGGAATGGATACACTATTGTTAATATTTTGGATAATAGTGATAACTCAAGTAACCACTCTAAATTATATTGCCTTTTTCTGTACTAATTCAAACTGCAGCAATGCCACATTTCATCAAATGTTTTTCTTGCTTGTTTGCTTTTAGGTGCACAAGAGACACAGTACTGCCAGTCAGAAGGCATGTACAAAGTGACGTGACCAAACAACACAGGATGTAAGTCCTCCAAATTTCTTCTGCTTGTGTAGGTAAGTGCCACTGCCAACTGAAAGCTTCAAGATGGCCCCAAAGAAAGGTGCTGCCAAGAAAGTGGCCAGTAGGGAGGAGAAGAAGAAGCAGATTTCCTCCACTGGCGTGTCGGCCAAAACCTTTTTTCAGGGATCATGTGCCTGCTGCACAGGCCTCTGGGGAGCAAGCTGGAAGCAGTACTCCTGCATCAACAATACCACTCCAACCTAAGCCCAAGGCTAAGTCTCTCAGCGAGACAGCCACTGCAATCATGTCTATGCCGATGAGCAGTGACATTGAATTGGATTTGTCTCTTTTGCAAAGTAGTACCCAATCATTGCAGAAAAGTCAGGAAAGTGGACATCAGTTACAGCCACCAATATATCATCCTGAAGTAAGAGCAGAAAAGGAGGTTGAGCTTCCTACTGAGCAAGAACCTCCTCTTTTATAACCATTGTCTTCCAGATCCCCAGCAAGAAAAATGAAGGTTATTCCACCATCTTCTCCAAGCCCCCCTTCTGATGATCTGGACATGCAGTGGACCCGACTGATCCCAAGACATGCCAGGAGAGGCAAGGGAAAAGGAAAGTTCCTGAAAGCTTTAGAATTATGGAAGTGGGTGAGGATGACGCGCCAGTCAATATGGAAGCTGGTCCGGAGGACACCAGCATTCCCCTTCTATTCAACGTGCTCCGAGGGATGTGGTACTACCACCACCACCAGCTTCCATATTTTTAAGGCCTCCGTTGAGACCTGCATTCCCCACTACCTCAGTAGTATGCACTGCAGAGAGGCAATTGTCGACACACCTGCCTACCTCAAGTTCTTCGGGCATTGGCAGTGGCACCAGTGGCCCACTGAGAAAGTTCACCTTCACAGTTTAGGACTTCTTTACAATTGGCAAGCAGGAGGACAACATTGCAATATGCACCATTTGGCATGCGAGTGTTCATCAAGGTAAGCCTGGTTCACATTATGGTACTGGAGGCCAAATGACCCATATGAAAAAACATCAGGCAATCCGCTGGGAGGTAATTGAGAAAAAGTTCTGTGTGTTCTCCGTTTTATAGAAATTAGGATGACATCATTTCAAATGTCTTCAATTGTTCTTTTATTGCTGCACACGTTCTTCCATTTCTGATATAAATACAGTATTCAACTTGATGTATTAATAAACAAATACTAGGCAGCTGACATGTGTTTCGCCCCCTAGGGCTAGTGAGCCTGGGGTTTTCTCAAGGCTGCGAGAAACAAAAAAGATGAACAATGGTGGTCAAAATTAAGGGTCCTATATTACCTGTTACTGTTCAAACTATCCACCTGATAACAGACATGTGGACCAGTTGTCAAGCCACTGCCTCTGCCTCTAATTATATTTTACACTTGGAATTGGGCCTCCCTTACATTGCTGATACAAGACAAATGGCCCCAATCCTTTTGTGGCACTCAATTTGGCGGAGGGATACAGTGTCGCTGACGCAAACAATAATAAAGAATTGTTTGAATATGGATAATAGCAGGATGTCCAGGTGGCTTGGCTATGTAGAAACACTTTTGAATAAAATTGGCCTCTCTCAATTATTTAAGGATCCATCTGCGTGCAGGAAGGTTTCAAAGCAAAAAGTAAAAAGTATGTTTCTGAAGATGGTGGATTATGAGCGAAGGGAACATCATAAAGAGAAGCATGCAGTTGTAACCTAGCGTCTAAATCCACCATTGATAGAGAGAGGATTTTTTTATCTAGCAAACGTCACCAACTCACAACATAGATTCATATTATTGAGGTTTCATTTGCACATGATTCCACTCATGCTAGGTTACCCGGACAAAACCTATAATCATGCTGATTTAATTTTGTGCCCATGTGACCACCTGTCAGAACAAACTGAATTGCATTTAGTTTTATTCTACAGGCTATATGAGAAGGAAAGGAACGACTATCTAAAACCAATTTTAAAGAAAGGGAATTTTAATCAATGCCGGGTGGCATTATATTTTTTTAAAATGTTATCTGACCCTTTGGTAGGTTTTTTGGTAGCCACGTTCTTATGGGCCTGTATGAAAAAAAGAAAGAGGGAGATATCATTAACCTCTGGGTTGGCCACTTGCTAATTATTTTGCACATTATATGGGGGTTGATAGGGTAATGATAGTTTTTACACTGTGGAAATGTTTTGATTTCTTTTAACTTTTTATGGATGATATATGAATTATTTACTGTTTGAATTGATAATGAATACTGAAAATATGTTTTTATCTTTTGTGCTTTTATGATCATTTTTAGTTGATCGAATAAAGGGTTTGACTATGACTATGATTACATTTGTATCACTGCACAATGGATCTCTTTTGTGGGGGTTAGGCAACAGCTATGTACAGGTCTCGATGCTGAAGAAACTTTCTAGGGTGTTTGGCATCATGCTACAGTAGCCATGTTCGCCATGGAAAAATCCCATATGGCTTCAAACATCTTAAAAGACTTTTTTTTTTTTTTTTTAAACAAATTTTATTATTTTCATACCACACAAATGTCACAATATGGCATTACAATTAGGAGTGAGGATAGACAATACTTCTCGTTATATTTCAAGAACGTTATTACGATGCCGCACATTGTCCTGTTATTGTCATGTCTTACATCAAACATGTTGTACCTCCTTTTTGCCCACCACATCATCTTAGTAGGAATCCTGCGAGACATTTATATCTTAGGGTTGGACCATCTATTGTCTGCAATGCAAGTTCCGACGATATTACGATTCAATGTAAATAAAATAAAATAAACGATATTATCAAACAACTTTGAAATAACAGTCCCACCCTAACCCACCCACCTTCTCAGCTGTGATGCCAATTCTATGTGATATTATTAACTCGTACTTTACGATCCGAAGCACTCCCAAACCCTTTTCATGTGTTTCTTAATCCAGCAGTAAAAAGTTTAAATGTACCAATTTTGAGAAGAACAACCATGGTCTCCCTTTACACCAGAAAAGCGCTTCCCAGCAGCTAGAAATGCAACTAGTGTTCTCACTCTGTGTGAGGCTCTACAGCGGCAAACTCCTCCATTAGTACATTCCAGTCTAGGGATATCAACCTTTTGCGCAGCCCCCTTTGTTCTTTGCGTTTGATCTCTGCACCCTCTGCTCTACCCCATCCATCGTATCATTTCTTTGTGCCAGTCTGCAATGTTAGGTGGCTTTGCCGCTTTCCATCGCCTTGTAATATTCCGTTTTGCCAATATAAGAGCAAGGTTCATAAATTTGTGTGTTGGGCCAGACTTCTTGCCTATAGGGCCTAGTCCTAATATACAGTACTCTGGCAAGTCATCGTTCCGTATTGGTGCAATTGCGTGCAATATTTTGTTCACCTCAGACCAATAATGTACTATTCTAGGGCAGCTCCATAGCATATGGAATAATTTCGCTTGTGGAGCATGGCATCTTGGGCAGCAGTCCGTAACTGCAGGGTACATTATATGTAATATATGTGGTGTTAGATATGCTCTGTGTACAATCATCAATTGTATGAACTTGAATTTCGGGTTTCTGGAGGTTTGTCTCGGGTACTCCACTATCCGCTTCCATTCTTTATCAGTGAGAGCATGACCCAAATCTAAGTCCCACTTATCTCTCAGGGATTGCAACGGGATCTCAACCGCAGTGCGCACACCTCTATATAGCCATCTCGTAACATGACTGCCATTTCCCATTAGATATTGCAGGTTCGTCAAGCCATGCATCAATGGTTCCTGACCCATCGGGGCCCATACCTTGCGGATATAACGCGTTATCTGAGCATGGATCAAAAATAATGTGTGAGTCACCCCATGTGTTCTAACAAATACATCGTGCGTTGCAAGAGTACCATCCACAAAAAAATTGCCTATGCTTGTAACCCCCTCCTCACTCCATGCCCTAATTCTCCTCCTATTGATAGTGCCAGATTGAAGCTGTAAACCCAATACAGGAATGTTAGGGGCGTACGGGGTCAATTCCTTAGTATAACGCAGAGCTCTTTTCCAATATGTCAACGCCATTTTCAGTAAATGAGGTGCACTTGCAGGTATCTTTTCACCTGGCAGCAGTAGCCTATGTAAGGAGCCATTTTCCCACGATTGGTGTGACAATGCAATTTCATGCAGGTTCTTGCCCGCTAACCAATAACTCAACCATTGTAGTTGGCCCGCATAGCAATAAGCCTGCAGATCTGGAGCCCCTAGTCCGCCGCATCGAACATCTAAGTGTAGTTTCATTAAACTTATCCTTCTGCGTCCCTTTCCCCATATTAGTTCAATCAGTAAGGTGTCCAACATCCGAAACACCGATGCCGGTATTAATATTGGGAGGTTTGTAAAATAATATAACAACCGTGGCAGTAACACCATTTTACTGAGTGCCACTCTACCCACTATTGAAATGGGAAGAGAAACCCAAAATTTTATTTGGGACTTTAGCGAGGAGATCGCACGCATTAAATTACCCTCCAGTAAGTCCTGAGATTCCCTGTATACCTGAATACCCAGATATCTAAAGGTCACAGGTGCTGCTTGGAAGGTCCACTGTCCAAATTGAAGTGCCTCTACACGTGTGGTATCTCTAAAACTATATCCGTATGATTTGTTCTCATTTATTGTCAGCCCTGAAATCTTCCGGAACTTGTCAAAAATAGTCGGTAGCGGTTCATATGTGTCATTTAAGTCATTAAGGTATAGTATTAGATCGTCCACATACGCTGAGACTATATGTCTATTCATGCCAATGGTTATGCCCTTATGACCCGCCACCGTACGAATAGCGTACAATAACGGTTCCAGTGCCAATATAAATAATAATGGGGAAAGGGGACATCCCTGTCTCGTGCCCCGTGCGACAGAGTATTGCTTGGACACATAAAAACCTGTACGTGTTCTAGCCGTCGGATTAGTATAAAGTAGCTGCACCCATTTAATGTATTCTACAGGGATATCACATTTTTTAAGTGCGTACAGCATATAACTCCAGTGTAAGGAGTCGAAAGCCTGGCGAAGGTCCAATGAGATACAACCCTGTCTGCCCTCCAATGTAGGTGTACTTTGCATAATCTGATGTAGCCTTCTAATGTTCATAGCTGTGCTCCTCCCCGGCACAAAACCACATTGGTCTGTGTGTATTAGTTTGGGGATCAAAGAGGTCAAACGATGTGCCAGGATTTTACTTAAAATTTTGTAATCCGTATTTAATAGTGAGAGCGGTCTATACCCCCCAAGTCTACCGAATCCCTACCTGGCTTGGGAAGCGGGACCACCAAAGCTTGTAGTGTGGTAACTGGCAGTGTCCCTGTATCTAGAGACGTGTGATATAGTTGTTGCAACCGTGGGGCCAGCACATCGAGATATTCCACATAAAATTCAACAGGTAGCCCATCACTACCCGGCGCTTTATTCTGTGGAAGTGATTTTATTGCAACTCGGATCTCTTGCACAGTTATCTGCTTTCTCAGGTCCTCTTTATATTCATCCAGCAGTTGCGGCAATTGCATGTTATCAAAAAATGAATCATAGGCCGTACAATTTGGTTCACCCGGAGAGTCATACAATTGTTCATAATAATCTTTAAAAGCAGCATTTATCTCTAGTTGCGTACCTACTACTGAACCCTCCAGTGTTTTAACTTCAAGAATGGGGGAGGTCGTCGGGGCATCTTTTATTAATCTTGCCAACAAAGGGCCCGCTCTGTCCGCGTCGCATGCTGTTTCTGTATGTACATAGCATGGTCTATTATACGTAGCTCCTCCAGCAGTTCGGCGTGTAATATATTCGCTTCCTGCAGTGTGCGCTGTTGTGAATTGTGGGCTGCTGCTTTCTGTTCCAACACTCCCAGTTGGGCTTCTAGCTCTGTAAGGCGCCTAAGCAATGTGTTACGCACACCTGTCTTAGTGCTAATCGCTACTCCCCTGATTACAGTTTTATACGCATCCCATTCAACTTGGTAACTACTGGCAGAGCCCATGTTTTCATCGAAATAATTCTGAGTTGCATCTAACAGTGCGGTGCGAAAGACCTGATCCTCCAATAGTGCAGGCTGCAGTTTCCACTTTGGGACAGGTGCGGGTACTCTGCCCCATTGTATTACTATTTCCAAAGGATTATGGTCTGATAAGGTTTTCCCCAGATAAGTGGCATCACTTACCGATGCCACTAACTTCGCTGTACAAAATATTCTGTCTATTCTAGTGTGAAGGCCGTGCGGGTGAGAAAAAAAAGAATATTCTCTGCTGGTAGGGTGGCACATTCTCCATGCATCTCCTAGTCCCCACCCCATCGCCCAACTCTGCATGGCATCCGCTAGCTTCTTGCTATTAGTATTCGGCAGCGGGGGGTGGGACCTATCTAATTCCACATTTAATACCATATTAAATTCGCCTCCTATTATCCAAGGGTAAGCTTCCCATCCCACTAACACTGTGCTAACAGACTCTAAAAATTTGTCCTGCTCTGAGTTCGGGGCATATACACTTCCTAAGACTATATTCTCACCATCCAACGTGCCTCTCACCAGTATATATCTACCATTCACATCCCTCCTTTGCTCTATTGGTTTAAAGGGGACGCCATTTCGGACCCAAATTGCAGTACCCCTCGCGAACGACTAGTATGAGGTATAAAAAAACTGGCCCCTCCATTTTCTATTCAATTTAAGAACTTCTGCTTCCACCAGGTGAGTTTCCTGTAATAATACCACATTAGCCTTCCTACGATTGAGTTGCGCCAGCAATCTATGCCTTTTGTGAATGGAGCCTAGCCCTCTGATGTTCCAGGAGACATATACATATTTACTAGGTTGTGCCATCCCTGCACAATGTAAGGAAATACTTGCAAGCACAGAGTACCTCGATCAATCCAGTACGTGCCCTAAACCCAGCTGAGCCTACATTACCCCTAAACAAAACCAATACACGGTTCCCATCTTCAACCTTGAGGGACCAAACCTGAAAAACAAACATAGTTAACATTACACACCTAACGAAGTGTGAGGCAGTTGCTGGGGGGGGGGCAACCACCATTGTTTGTGCACACATTAATGTGAAACAATGACAAACATTAGAACCCGCTTGCGGCCATGCAGTCATAATATATTTCATACAAGCATAACGACATTGAATTGAAATTAAAGTTTGAATTAAAATCCAAATTGTAATTGAAATTGAAAGCCGGGACCCTCCAGCTCTCCGTCGAACCCCTTCAGATCTCAGAAAGGACTTAAGATTTGTCCAATTTGGGGCTTGTTAGCCTTTGGCCGATCTTTCGGACTTTGATCAACACACCAGGCTTAAACATAGCCACCCATCCGTGATGCAATTCCGTTGTGAGAGACCTCAGCCAAGATATTCATTTGCCGTTTGTGGAGTCACTATTGGAAACAAAGCAAGGCTGGAGTCGGAGTCAGACTGTTCATTCTCATCTTCGGAAGGGTCAGCCGCCCTGTCCTTCGATTCTATCTCCCGCGCTGTCATCGCTGCTGCAGTCTGAAGGGCGTCTCTCTGGCTTTCGGCTACCTGTGACTCAGATGGTGTACCGTCACGGTTCAGTCCCAATGAAGTGTTCTTTGACCTTGTAGCGTCGCCCTGCCGCTGCAACATCGGGTCCCCACTTCCAGGCGATTGAATAGGTGACTGTGACAGCTGAGAGGAGAAGGTGATTTCCAACCAATCCGCCACCTCTACAGGGTTGTCAAAACAAATTGCCTTCTGGTTATATAGCACCTTGAGTCTAGCCGGAAAAAGCAAAGCGTACTTGAGGTGCTGCATTCTCAACTTCTTTTTGGCGTCTTGGAAAGTTGCACGCGCCTTTTGCACCGCCAGCGTAAAATCCGGATACAAAGAGATGGTCTTATTTTCAAAGAGTATTGGAGCTTTTTCCCTGGCCGATCTCAAAAGCGTGTCCCTATCTCTATAATTCAATATTCGGGCAATGAGTGGTCTCGGCGGTCTCCCAGGCTGAGGAGGTCTGGGGGGGATACGGTGTGCGCGTTCCACACTAAAATGAGCCGTAAGGCCTTCCGTCGCAACATGGTCTCTCAGCCATTTCTCCACGAAGGAAGTGGGATTAGTTCCTTCACTTTTCTCCGGAATGCCTAAAATTCTGACGTTATTCCGTCTTGACCGTCCCTCTGCATCGTCCACCCTGTCCTGCAGTCCTTTAATTTGGTGTTGTAGTTTCTCCACCTGAGATGAGAGTATCGTCTGTTGTGGGATCAGATCATCCAGTGCCAGCTTGTTAGACGTCACCTTTTCCGCCAGATTCCTGTGATCTGCCTTCAATAAATTGAGCCCCACCGATATCGTGCCGATCTGCGTCTCCAGGGCAGCACGGGTATCCCTGATCTCTTTTAAAATCAAGTCCAACTTGTCAATCTGTTCCTCCCGTGCTGTGGGCGGAACTATTCCAGATCCATCGCTTTCAGCCGTGCTGCGTGGGGTTCCCTCTTAGGGATCATTCTGCGCAGGGGGGTCCGGTTGTTTAGCTCTAGGGCGGCCCATCTTTCCACGAGATAAGAGCCTCTCTGTACCACTCACTCCTGTAAGCCGCCTGTGTGTGCCGGTGCGATTCCCTTCTGCAGACCTCAGGCAGCGCCCGAGCGCATGACCATATCCCAAATCCCAGACCAACGCCAGCCAAATATCAGCACCGGGCCCTGCAAACAGCCCCCAAGTCAGGCCTGTTCATTTATAACCATCGCCAGATCACAGGCGGAGCGTATGCACTCCTATGCACCTCCAAGCAATTCAAAGGACCCACGTGCTCACTCCAATCTCAGCCGTACCTTCTACTCCTCACCCAGCCGTGAATATGCAATGCCACTCCTCCGTACAAGTAACCAAAACAATGTCTAATATATCCGTGGCATGCCAATTGATCCAAACTTACAACTTTTATATCTGGCCGATTATTCAGTGAGTCCAGAGTCCCATGCCAAGCCCTTCATTAGCAGCACTGCGGGATAACACAAGCCGCCCTCACTTCATTCCTGGCCTCGTACTTGTTCCGAGTCATCCCCGCCATCTTGTGACGCAGCATCCAGTCCCCGGTCTGTTGTGCACATAAGTTCTGCAATCATAACAGTTCACAGTCCCACTCCACTCACCGCCTTCCGCATAACCTCACCGGATTGTCGACTTGCTCCCTCTGTCTCAGCAGCCAGGTTTCCGATTCCGGTCCGTGCGTCTTCCTCAGCCTGCCAGACGTACACCATCGGGTCTCTGACACCACAGCGGGTTCCAGCGTGTCCGTTCCGCTCACCGCTCCTTATTTCCCGCTCCGTCTGTGCAGGTTAATCTCCACTGCCTTTACAGGGATAATTCTGCTCGTGGGGGCGCCGGTTCCAGCTAGTGTCGGCCTTTACCAGCAGATTCAGACGCGGAGCTGTTCTATCCCGCGTCCGCCATGCTCGTCGGTAAGCCACGCCCCCCCCAAACATCTTGAAAGACTTTAACAACAAGGTATTTGAATGGCTGTGACCCAGAGGTCTCAGAATCGGATTTGTTGCCACAGACAATGGCAGTAATATAGTTAAGGCCATGGCAGATGGTAAATATTTCAGGGTCCTGTGTTTGGCACATTGCATCAACATAGTTGTGCAGAACTTTCTCAGAAAAGATGAACTTGTCAGCAACTTACTGATTACCTGCAAAACAATCGGCACTCTTTTCAGCCATTTTTTTAAAGCCAGAAAGCAGTTGAGTATCATACAGCATTCTAATAGAGTACCAGTTAAAGCCCTCATGCAGAAGGTGCCAACACTTTGGAACTCAACCTATTTCATGTTGCAACGTCTGTTTGAGCAGTTCAAACTAATCAATGAATATGTCATGCAGAGAGGGGATGCAACTGGGTAAAGTATGGTCATTGAGATGGACAAATGGGGCCTAGTCAAATGCCTCACAGAGATGCTACATCCTTTTGAGGTTTTCACAAGGGAAGTCAGCAAGGAGGACAGTATGATGGGCCAAGCAATCCCGTTGCATTTGCCACAGGACCAGTTAAAAAAGGTATCAGAAAGGTTCACACTCGCAGGTGAGAATGAAAACGAACATGCACTGAGTTGGTTGAGGCTTAATCCTTCGCTTGGCTGATAATACAAAGCTGCAAAAAGACATTGTGCCATCCAAAGAGTACATCTGTACCACAATACTTGATCCACGGTACAAACAAGTACTGGCCACTTTCATTCCTTTTGCAGAAGGGGATGTTTCACAATACAAGGCGTGGATTGTTGAGTGAGCCACAGTACTGGAAGAAGAACTGCTGGGAATGAGAGTCCCACTCCTGGAAAGAATTTCTTGGGTGCCACCTTCAACTTCCAGAGAGGGCAGTCCTGTTGTATCACAGCAGCCAACACCAGGAACAATAGCAACACCTGGAACACAAGAATCAGCCCCAACCTCTGCATTTGCTTGTATCAAGTGGCAGGGCTTAAATCCAGTGCAGAGGCGAAGGCAAAAGATGTCGAGCAAGTGCCAGCACCAATGACCATTCAGAAGATGTTCCAGTAGGGTGACCAACTGGCATGGGTGCAAATTCAGAATGGTGGGTGTGAAAATTCAGGACAAAGGGTCAAAATTCAGGACAAAAATTCAGGCTAGAAGGTCAAAATTCAGGACAAAAATTTGAGACAAAAGGTACGTTTTACAGACACATCAGAGGAGGTCACGCAATAGTATATGAGTAAGTAAATTGACAACCAACATAAGTACAAGTCAAAAAAAGTTTATATTAGGTTGAGACAATCGTGCACTTCACGGTTTTTCAGTATGCGCAGCTTTGGGCAACTGAGCAACTGTGCATGTCTTTTTGTGGTAGTCTATATGATCATAATCTATTTATATATCATTCTTTTCTCTATTCTTTAAATTCATATTTCATTTTCTTTTCATATTTCCATATTCCCATTCTTTTTTTTGTTCCTTTTTTAATTTGATCCTCCTCTTGTCCTTCCTTTATTGTTACATTTTCTTATATCTTTCCAGCTTTCTTTCATTATTTGCATTCTATTCTTCCTTCTTTTTCTCACTCCTTGTGCCATACTTCTTTTTGATTTACCATTTTAATAATTAATTTTTCTGTCGCCGCTTTTGCCTACTTCGACATCCTTTGGCCCCCTCCACACAGCTGCATCACAGTGATTATTCTTGTTTTATTAGGTTCTTATTCAGTCTTGTGCTGACCTGCGAGCCACAGATCAAAGTTAGGAAGGGCTATGAAATGCTTTTATCTGACCCCATCACACCCCACTTAGCAGGTGCTTCAATATGCCCTTGGCCCATTGTCATTCTTTATGTGATAATCAGCCACAATTAGAATGAAAATGGTCCTGTCCAAAATTAATTTTGTGTTAAAAAATTCTGTTTCATTTTGTAATGTTAATGTTCACTTCACTGACATACAAGTTATATTGAATATTGATTGCTCAAAAAAACTCAAAAAGAAAAATGAACTTGAAATATCACTGGTTATCTGTTGAGTAATTTACTGTTTGCATTGAGAGATTTTGCCACATGATTACCACAGTAGTGCACGCCTTGTCCCAGCTTCATTCATTTAGCCGGGCCTTCAGTAGAGTTAGTATCACGTGTTAGGCACACACTTGAGGGCGTAGCACACTAAACCTGATTAGATTTTACCTTCAGGTCAACACCTGTCTAAATAGGAGTGCCCACCCACACAATCCTAGTGTTTGTCTTTGCCACACCTTTCCCCAAATCCCCTTTACCATCTATTCATCAAACCCCTAACCCTCTTCCCCCAGGCTGTGTGATTTATTTAGGTGTGACTTAATTTACACCATAAGTGGATCACACACTTGGTGGGGTGGATGTGGTGGAAGTGACACCCACTCACAGCGGGATATTCTATTTCCTGTGCAATAACCTACACCGGCCCCATTTACCCACCATGCATAAAAGTGATCCATTTTTTAGATTTAGAAGAACATCATTCATCAACATCATCATTCAGTCCTTGTGTTGTGTTGTGTTGTGTAAACACTTTACCTTGTCCACTCCTGTCTCTGAGTCCACTTCTACTGACTCGAGATTTTCATTAGTTCAGTTTTAATTAAATACTAGCTACCCATTGCTCAGAAAAAGTTACTATTGCTAGTTTTTGTTATCATATCAGGTCTTCTTTGTTGCATCATGATGGCAGTTGGGTCTCAGTCTTTTTAAAGTTATGATACAATTAATATAATCCAATAACACTCTTTTCTTTCAATCTAGTTGCCAGTGATGGATAATCCTTTGATTAATCCTACAGCTGGGACTCACCTAGGTGGGAGTGGGACCTCACTTCTGATTCCTTCCCTAGTTAGCACGCTAGCCTGTTACTAATATCACCACCATAAGATGGCACCTTTGGAAACCCTGCAGTAAGAAGACTGAGAGAGGTAGCAACCATCGCTTCATCTATTCCGGTAAGAGAACTATGGAGTGAAGTGAACTAGTTTAGTAAGTAGCTGACTTCTACTGAAGATTTTGTTAATCTAGCTTGTTGTAGACAATATAGGCAATAACAACCTCCTCCCAGTGGTCAATATAGTTACAGAGGGTAGCAAGACAAGGGTAGAACTAACTGGTATACACTTTGTAAAGCCGATTTTAAAAACAGGCTACGCTAAAAGGCAGCAGTGCAAAGTAAAACAGCAAAAACAACATTTGATGCATAAAGAAAGTAAAAACAAATTCCCTTTAATTTTTTTTAACAATAAAACCCCCCCTTTCCACCCACAACAGGATCACCCCTCTCCCCGAACAAATCACCCCATCCCCATCCAATGTCCAAAGACAAAATAACTGTCCAAAGTCCAAGCCCCAGTCCCTTTCCTTTCCCACCCTCTCCAATCACAACAAAAGTCCCTCCCAACAAAACAAAATATTTAAAAAGGGCTTAGAGGAGGGTGTCTGCTGCATGATTCTGGTGGTGGTCCGGGTTCGGTTCGATCCGGGCCACTGTTCTTCAAGCCACGCCAGATGCTGCAGGACACAGCGCTGGAACTGCCAGTGTGAGCGGGAGGAGGGGCAGCAGTGGTGAAGAACCAGGTACCGGGCAGCTGCCAGCGATGCTTGCGGTGATCTTGCTGGGAGGCTGGAGGCTGTGGCTGGCTGGAGGAACTGGGGCTCGGGCAGCAGCAGATGTTTCTTTTCCAGAGCCACCAGCCGATGGTACTCCCACTGGATTTTCTCCAGCCTCTGCCACCTCAACTGGGCTGCTATCTCCTGCCATGTAGGTGCAGGTGGTGTACCAGCAGGAATAGCTATATGAAGTAAAAAACAAAAAGAAAAAAGACAAATTGTAAACAATGCCCTGTGCAAACACTTACAGGAGCAGTATATTGCTGGTTCCCAATGGCCATTGGAATTTGATGTGATTAGGAGAGTCACAGGGCCATTTTTTACCCACACATGCCTCACATATAAAACCCTGACTGTTTGAAAAGGATTAAGGCAGAATAACACCTGATTAAAAAAACAGAGTGATTGTTTTTCCTTTTAAAGGCTTTCCTAGTAAAAAACTAAACATACGCTTTGTGTGGAAAAATAAAAATAAATGACCTCCTATTAATGAGTAAGGCATTATACACTATGGAGTACAAGTTGTTGTATTAAATTAATGGAGGCATGCTAGCCAGAGTGTTGGGTACTTTACTACTTTCTGCAGTCTGCAGCTGGGGCAGCTGTAATTGACAATTACCTTACTTTAATTTCAATGACCATGTTCTTCTCTAAATGCCTTTCAATTCTACCCTGACTCCAAAGATGCAGATGAATAATAAATAAGATACTACATCACACACGTCACATATAAAATGCGGATATTCTCTCTGCCATACGTAGACAGTGGGGAAAAAGATACACTGCAGTACAGGGAAAGGAGCGGGATATATAGATTGTATTTGGAACGTTCTTCACAGAGTATCCCATCCGAAAAAATTGAAATCAGGCACTTAGCCCCACTTTACTCCATGGCCTGCCCTCCACCACAAATTATTTCCAACAAATTCATTCACTTGGCTGTACGGAAAGGAAACTTGACTTACACTACTGCAGGATAAATTAGAGGGATTAGGCCGGGTAGGTAGAGCTTTTGCTATAGAATAGTGAGGAGTCACCAATCATCATTATGTGCCTAAGCTTTGGCTTACTCAGTCACTGTAGTTGATAAAAGTCAAAAGGGAAACATTTGAACAGGCATAAAACCTTTTATGGAAGCCATGAAATATATGGATCACTTCACATGGCAAGCAAAATGTGGCACATGCAAAGAATGGATTTTTCAATTTTTTAGTAGGATGGGACAGAACTTAGAAAAGAATAATGAAATGAAGTACTAGGAGGTGACTGAGTGGGCACTAGGAGGGAAGGGAAACACACCTTGTTTTTGGTTTGTAATGTATTGAAAACTTTGTAAATACCACATTAACTGAAGCAGACGCACATTCAATGGCCAACACTGCAGAGACAAATTGAACCATGCTGCACTTAGGTCATGGATGGCGAAATGCCCTGGACAGGGAGGCAGGTAATGAATGATGATGGGTGGTATACATATCTGCCTCGCTTAAAAAAAACAGGGAATCAAGGGAGTAGACAAAAAATTAAAATGCCTCCTACTTTGAACCGTAGCTTTGATAAAACCAAGCACGCAAAGTAGGTGAGCATGCCGCTCTCTAGAAGAGCTCCCTTGTTTCTTCATCCAAGCATTTATCCATTCACCTTTTCAGTGTTCTATTCACCCTCTGATAGCCACCATTTATGCTTTACTTTCTCTCATTCAGTCTTTCACCAAAATATCCAATCCATCCATATATCCAACCATTCAGTATCCACCCTTTCACCCATCCATCCATTCACCCACCAACGCATCCTTTTACTCACCCATGCATCCATTCACTCATATACCATTTCACCCAACCTTTTTTTTAACTTTCCATCCTTCTTTACCTTTTCCATCAACCCATAATTTTTATCATTCACTATGAGCTTTTGTCTGCTGAGTCAAAGATAGAAGAGGTCATAAGAACCACTGCTGTAGCTGCTAAAGCGGTGGGTTATGAGTCACGACACCCTTGCAGTGAGTATAATAGTAATTGTTAATACGCAAGCAAGCAATGTGACTTATCGTCGCTGCCATCGCTGGGTCTCCCCCTCCAACTGCCTCCACGTCTGCAGAACTGACACTGACCCCGACACTGGTGACATGTGCGGCTAGAAAAAACATTACACACTCGTAGATGCCAGATACGCCTCCCCTTATTTTATTTTTTTAACAAAATACAACCGCAATCCATCACTATAGTTTGGTTAGCAGCATCTACGATCAAAAATATCACTTTGTTGGGTGACAATGTTAGAAAAGCAAAGTAGTCAAGCCAACCAAAAACTTTTCATAATGGAGGGGCAGAGCTATAATAAATCTGAGTCATTAAAGCACAATGGTGTTGGTTGGCAAATGCAATGGGATCTCATACTTTCCTTCCATGCTGCACTGTATTGAAAACTGCTGGTATACTTTATAAATGAATTATTGCACACTGTTGAGGGGGTTCACCATGAAAATGGCCACTCTCTTGTTTTAACTGTTTGAGTATGAACAAGAAAAGGAAAGCCTTCTCAACAAACATGCGTGATGAATAATGCTAGCTTACTTGGGCCTGTGATCTTCACAGTAGACAGTAGAGTACCTAAAATCTGTTCTCTTATTCTTTCAATACCACCAGATATACAGGGGAGAGGGAAGCTTACTAACAATGCAGAAGAAAACGATAGACTATTACAGACAGGAGGAAGTCAGCTACAAAAACGAAATATAGGAAAAAAAGGATAATGCAGGGATAACAAGAATGTAACAAACTTTCGATAGAGGAGTTGTTAAAAAAAGGCGACAGTATAAAAAAATAAACAAGGCAAAATTAAAATTATTCTAATAGTGGGCAGAGGTAAAAGTTGGTGAAATAATAACAGGACTTCTTGGGATCAGCAGAAACATCAGCTGCAGCGCTGGGCTCCCTTACCCGGCCTCAGAAGAACTGTCCCTCTTCTTGTACTTGGGTGCTGATGTAAGAAATAAAGAAGACAAACAAATAGATTAGAGGTGGTACAGTTAATCACCTCAAAAGTATTTTGACAGGCAAACGCAGCAAAATTGTACTTTTCTAAATCAGAATGCCTATAGTGATAGAATCGAGTTGACCATCCTAATCCTAAACCCTATTCCAAATTTTCTAAACCTAAACTACATTTGGAACTAAAGCATTGCAACAAATGATCTTTGATTCTCATTTTTCAGCCCCCTTGATGGGCCAACTCAGCCCCCCTTTTTTTTCATTGCATAGATGCATACTACACGTCACTGCGAGATTGATTGGGACTGCACGTGCTACATAAAGAAAATCACAGAGAATGCTAACTCACTGATATCACTAGCTTAGTGACAGGACAGAGGAGTCTGCATGGCTTCTTAAATGATAAGGCCAAGGGAGTGATGGAGCAAGGACTCGGACACGAGACTTGCTCGGAAGCAATCCTCTCGATTTAACTTACTAGCGAATAACTAACGACATGTCTCGTGATTAATAATATGCATTTTCATTATACGCGGGAAAAGAATGAAGCTTGCCTATGTGTTTACTAACTGCAAATAACACAGACGTAGGACTAGAACGCATTTAACATGGGATCTTTACTGCGCATGCGTCTACTGCATCTACGTAGTATGACGTGCTTTCGCTTGGAGGGAAATTCTGGCGCTTGCGCAAAGAGCTATAAAATGGCCGCTTGAAAGCTCACATGCATGGCACCTGCTTTGCTGAAATTAGAAATGGGTTTATAACTAATGCAAATGCAGAGAGAGAAAAAACAAATGGTATGGGTTAGAGTAGAGGTTGGTGGTATACAGTAAAACCATTTATTTTTGAGAATAACATTTTTTTTTCTTATCGACTTTATTATTAGTGTGTATTTGGGCCTGTTAAAGTTGTCCGAGTCGAGCAGACCAATATGGCGCGACACATGCGCCCTGATACGGAAGCTTGGAAGATGACTAAGGATTTGTCACGAGTCCAAGGTCGGCGGAGATGTGCCCTGGGAACATGAGGGTGAAGAGTTCATATGAAGGAACTTATTCAAGAAATCAGTTACAAATGTATTAATAAAGTTTAAAGATGTATGGGAAAGGAAGGGCGGAATAAAGTTTGAAGGGAGGAGTTTGGAAACAATAGTTAAAAGAGAATAAATTAAGTATAAGTGTGGTGTGATGATCATCCCCCCTCGCCTGTCCAATCAGAAGTTAGTATTCTGTGCAAAAGAAACATTAATGGGTGGTACATGCCTCTGGAAAGGTATAATTGAGGTAATTTAGTTAGAAGAAGAGAGACATTTGAGAGACATCGTGAATCATCGAGAGAAGTTCGGGGGTCGAGAGTCAAGTCGGGTTGAGCAAGCCTTTGCGCGTTGAAAAAGCCTGACATCGGGGTGTGCCGGGGTGGTGCTCTGAAATGCTGATGAAGAGGCCGAATGCAGAACCATCTACTTAATTTGGGTGGGTTTAGAAAGAAGATCGCGGAAGAACCACGAGGAGGAAGAGAGTGTCAGAGAGGGGTGCGACGTAGTCGTCGGTAATTAGAGAGGTGAAGTATCCTGTCCTGATTCCCGTCCTGAAGCCTTTGTCTCCTGATCTGTCCTGTGAGGCCCTTACCAGCCCTTTGGCCAGGGGGTTGGTCTTCACGCCATACCTTGGTAATTATGGAATACATCGTTTGATAAATGCTCTTCTGTCTCTATCCTCTTCTTTCTGAGCATAGTTATTGTGTGGATCTGAATTGATAAGTGTTATTTGAGATATTTTTGAATTGGCACTCCCGCGAATGAGGGTGTTTGTACTGAAACGCTTTGAGATGGTTCAAAACCCCTAATTTTAGATAAAGATTTAAAAACTTATTGAGTCTGTCATTATTTTATACTTATTAAGAAATGCATAATAAGTTATGTCAATTATCGCCATCAATTAGTTTTACCTAACTGGTCCATTGACCAGAGGAAAGAACTGTTTGATCAGCAGAAGGTTTAGTTAAAGAAGTAATAACTAGATCCTGAGGTATGAGTAACATATAAAACTAATAGACTCCAGTGGTTTGCTTAGAGCGCAGCGGAAGCAAGTTGTATGGGCCCAAGTGAGTATATGGTAGTAGAGTATCTGTTGTTAGTAGACCGCTGGATCAGGAGCACCAACGAGAACGATTAGGTAACACCGAGCACCTGGCTAGCTCAAACTGGATCATATACTATTCATAACGTTAACTTATCTTACCTCTGAGTGTGAGCAACATGCTATTTGAAAAAACATATTAGCATTGTAGAACACAAACACAACAAATAATTACTCACCGAGCCCCACTATCTCGATGCCTGGCAGGTCGAGTAGGTCCTGCTCACGGTCCATAATGTTGGCCCAGCGGCGCGTCAACTGCTCTTGGGTGCACTGGACTTGAGTGTTGTGGTGTACACACCGGCGCACCCTCCCCAAATGCAGTCAATTCTCCTGCAGGGCGTACCTGCTTCCAGGCCTGCTGCCAGCATGGAGGCGACGTGGCACTGCACATAAAAAACATGTGCTGCCTCCGCCGCCTCTGAAAAAGGGTGCGGGCTGCACCCCTTGGAGACGCAAGATGCGCAGCTAAGAGCCGCCCTGGGGCTGCAGCGCCCTCTCTCACCCCTCTCGCCCTGCCCTGCCATGGCAATGGATGGGGGGAAAAAGAGAAGAAATAGGGAAGGGAAGGAAGATAGGGAGAACTAAGGAAGTAAAGGGAAAACCAAATAAAGTGCAAAAAACTAAAAAAATCACGAAAAACACAAAATGACAAAAACATAAAATACACAAACACAAAGACACACACTGATACAATAAAGGAAAATGAGGGGTGGATAAGTCGGATAGGAGGAGGATTGAAAAGATTAAGGGTGGATTGAAAACAGGCCCAGCAGCACCATGCACAGAACAGAAAACAAAATGGTCGCGCCCATGCAAACCGCGTGGTGCTGTTTGTGCACAATTTCCAGCGCAGGAACGAGCATTGCGCTACTGGAACTTAAAAAATTAGCACAAACAGATGCGTTGAGCAGCTCCACCCACCTGCAGAAGCCGTGGAATCTCGCTGAGTTTTTGGGCCACTCTATGGAATTATGCATAGCAGAACTCCACAAGCTCCCCCCAGGCCTAGGTGGGGCACACACTGGAGGAGGTTGAGTCAGGCTCTTCAGTTTACTTCAATGGCTGCTCTTTGGTTCAGGGAAAGGTCACTGGAAAGAGCCCAGGGCACATCTCAGAAAGAAGATGGGGCTGCTAAGAGAATCATAAAGAGTAGGGCTAGGGCCCTGAGGTAACCTTTTGATGCACATATCACTGTGGCTGACATCTAGGTATGAACCTCTGGTCACTCCTATGGCCTGTGTTGTGGGGCTATCAGATTTGGAGTTTACTGCTGCAGTGACAGACTGCTTTCTGGAGTAAAGGCAGAGTAGTGGAGTGGCCACTTCAAAGTGAAGCAGAACCCCATCACAAACTTTAAGGACTCAGAACCAAAATCACATTTGGGACTGGAACTGGCCGTAAAATTGTCAACTGTCTAGAATCCGGTTGGGCTGTATGTCAGGGAGGAGAAGCTATGCAAGACTTCTGCCTGTGACCAGGACTGGGGGCTAAGGTCTGCCAGTCTCCCAGCTGAGTAAGGGCACTTCACCCAGGGAAATCCAAGACCACCTGTCCCTGGAGCCTGGAGCACCAGTGTCTGCCTGCTTGCCAAGACCAGTATGCCCTTTGAGGAAGAGGAGAGCTTTTGGAGGGAGTATGGTCCATTAGAATGTTCCTGGTGAGTGGATCCACGCAGCAAGGTGTGAAGAAATGGCTGCTCCTCTGATCTGCTCATTGCTCATCTGCAGATTCCAGTCGGCAACCCCTGTATGCCAGAGGGGGTTGTTGTTAAGACTGCAAGACCACTGTGATGATCAGGATGTAGCCCGTGTGTGGAGTGAAGTTGGTGACCCCGTATGCGAGAGGGGGCCACTGTGCCAAGGAACATATTGTTGTGCAGTTCGAGCCGTTGCCCTTCTGCGGAGTAAGGACGGTGACCCCATATGCAAGAAGGGGTCATTTTGAAGAACAAGAAACATTGCCTGTGTCCCCCGTTGTTAAGAGGACAGGACGCTATGGTGACCTGTGTGTTTCTGTGTTTTGACTGAGGATCAGAATCCTAGCGAGCGTCCCCCATCACCTGTGGGAAGGATCAGCTAAACTTACCTTTTCACTAGAGGAAGCGCCATGGATGCCCTGGAGCTGCCCCTGCAGAGCCGAGAGCGCTACTCAGTGCTTGCAGCCACTGCAGCCCTCTGTGACCACCAAGAGTGAAATACTGCAGGAGCGTGTAAGGCCGATCGTAGGGTTAGAAGGCTCTGGGGGAACTTGTTCTGCCACATAACGCTTCGGGCACTGGAACACTTTTCACTTTTGAAAGAGTCAGAGAGGGTCTCCTGAGACCCAGACTACTAAGGGGGCTTAACATGAATGTTGTGTATAGTGAATGAGGAATAACCACTACCGTTAGCGAGAGGGAAGTGGGGCTCAGAGACCTGCCTATTGAACATTAGAGTCCTGTCCTCAGAGGTGCTGGGTGTATTGTTTCTGTATACTGCATTTCACTTTGTATTCATATACAAGTATTCCTTTTTCATAAAAACAAGTATTTGACTGAACAATCATTTATTGCTGCTACTGAACGTATTTTGAGTTGTGAGCCTGCGTTCACACCGCGGCTTCTACTTGGTGCAGGACTGCTCGACCGTCTCTACTACTGAGAGTCAAGTGCTGAAGGGGTACTTGGCCAAGTTGCTCAGAACACATAGTAGGTCGGGCCCCACAACATCAGGAGTAAAAGCCCTCAACCTCCATGGTTAGGCCCAGTAGCTTCTCTTTGCCCTGCAGCCCTCTTAAAGGGGTTCTAATACACCCCAAATCTATTTGAGCCTTACTAAACTTCATCTGTGACCTTTTTTTTATTTTTTATTCAAGTATTTTATTTAGCACAGTTACTTAAAACCATTGCTACAGAGTATCTCATAGCGTTTCAAGTATCTCATAGCGTTTCATCTGTGACCTGTAGCAAGAATATACCTCTTAAAGCGCGCTCGACACAGACCTCTGGGGCACTCCTTTGACTAATAGGGCAGTCACGTAGTCAAAGTTATGGCTAGGAAAGCTTCAATTAATCTGAAACAATTGTAATCTCTGCACACATTCCATTCAGTTTTATTTAGGTTTGGTTTGACAGTGTAACTGTTGCCAGATCATTCTGATACTGTCAATGATTAGACACTGAGAAAGTCTGTTGACCATGGTATCTGATTGACTAAGGAAAGGGCAATTATTTCCCAGTAGCACATTGTCACCCTGGATAGAAAAGCATCGATGAAAAGTATCAAGTGCCTCAATAAGAGGTTACCCGTTAGAAGGAATAACCCTCAATGAGGAAAAAATCTCATTGAAAACCTTGCAGCTCTACGTTTATGCAGCAGCATTTTTCCTTTTTTTCCTTATATTCTTTTAATGTATCTTTAGTGTACTCGATGAGTTAGGGTCTGTGATTCATTGTGGATGGGAGAAAGATGAACTGAAGGAGGAGTCGGTAGATAAATAGATGCACGAGTGCAAGGATGAGTGACATAATGCATGTATAACGAGTTATTACGTTTACAAAATCACTAGTGACTGAACAGGCTCTTACAGTTATAAGCAGATATATTGGCACTGGAAATGGAAATATCAGTTTAACCTGTCTGTGATGTTATTGAGAGGGGCCAATTACATGAAAATCATTCTTGTGCATTCCAGAAAATTCAAGTGCAACTAGGCTACATCTTGAAGCCTCTGGGGCAGATTTTCCCATGTTAAAAGTGACGCAAAAGTGGCGCAAGGGGCTTGTAAATCTGCCCCTCTGTGTCTTAGGTGCTGAAGGTCCGCCTTGTTGCAGGGACTTGGTTTAGCAGTTTGACACAAGCACACATGTTGAGAGTAAGATATACTTGACTCCTAGAGTGAAAGATGACTGTGGTGATGAAAGTCAATGACAAATTGAACCAGCTTCAAATCTTGGCGTTAATTTATTATTCTTTCACTGAAGTTCTCCTTTATTTTTCATTTTGGCAGGTCTGGTTGGCCCCTAACACAAGGGACTACTGGTACATCAACGAAAGTGCTCCTCAGCACAACAATAGCGGTATGCTGTGAAAGGGGAACTGGACTAGGCGTCAGACACCTTTTGTTCTTCCGCCAGGCACCCCTCCTCGCTACCATTACTGTGTGTTGCTTGTTGTCTAAATGTTTTTTTGTTTTACTTTTGGGTATGAAACGTAGCTGTACTGTGTAGGTCAGGTCTATCGACTTGACGTACATAGAGGGCCATCAGTCCCCTAAATGGGGGCCCATGATATCACCCCAGATGGTGTGAAGTGTGGGAACTGTATGTTTGAAAGTACTCTGTAAAGCAGGCTTTGTGTGCCACAAGACAGTGCTTGTGTATGTGCAAGAAACTAGTTTGCTTATCTGGAGGGGCAGGTTCCCACTCTGGGTTTCCTGGTGGGGGCCAGGATGCCCTGAGGAATCCCAGGCTTGGGCTATGCTCAAGTCCGTACTGTGCACATCCCCAATTCCTTTTTGCTCAATGTCTGGAAAGAGATCCCGAAACCTTTCAAACCAAGCATTTTTCTCAAGGAAGTGTAACAATAAAAATGTAAATCTGGCCAGCCCATGGTGACCATAGGAAACTTACCCAGAGTTCATTAGCCCTTCACAGAGCCACCACCAAAAAGCAATGGAGAGCAATTACTACAACATCCCAAGTACAACAATCCTCTGTATTCAGAAGGGCGTTACTGTGGCTGTTGGGACTACCCTACAGCATCCTTGCTACATACCACCCCATATCCAGCATTGCCTGAGCACGGATCTTTCACGAGTTTCTGGCCGGTAGAATGTCCTGAACCACAACAGGGGTGCTTGCTACCAGGTTGTGCACGCTCAAGCAATCAGCTGGCACCCATGTTAACGATCCAGGGATTTTATATTGACCTGTGTCATACATTTGTTACTCTTTGGCTCACCAGACCACAAATCACCACAAGAATGCACTAAGTTGTAATAAAGGAGACACAAAAAGACTTCGCTGCTTGGGTAAAGGGAGTGCCTGACTGGCAAAATATCACTTTGCCCATGGCTCTGAAAATCCTTTTACCAGAGCAATCACTAGGGGCCAAAAACCAAGTTATAGCTATAATTTGTTCAATAAGGGAAATGGCACTGGAGGCCATGGATCTGACCTCAATTATGGGCAAGATGCAATTTCAGCTGTCTTTTAGTACCCATCAGAGCATCCACTTTTCCTGCTTGTAATACGGCCCTTGGAGCCACTGCTATGTCACTGACAATGATAGTTGCTCTCATGTGACTGCCATGTATGGTACCACACCTCCAAGGGCCCATAACCTCAGGTAGCCCCAAACCATGTGCATGCTCAGCAAACCATGGGGCATATTTATGAGAGGCGTGTGTCATGTTTGCACCACGCAAAGAGGTATATGCATGACACAGGCCTCAAACTCAGATTTAGGAAGCGACGCAAAGTGCTTTGTGTGACTTTGAATGGCTTCAAAAATCTGGAGTAATGCAACGCAGCGCAAATTGCTGTGCTACCTTGCTCTGTGCAACAGAGGCATTCTATGGGCGTTGCAGTAAGTGTTCCCACACAACTCCCATGGTTTTTGACACATTCCCAGATTTACGAGGACTTGTAAACATGGGAATGTGCCAAAATCTTACACCTCTCCATGTGAGCTGTAACGAGGAGAAATATCTTTATTTCTCCAAGTTTTTTCCTCTTTCTATGTGTGCTGCAGAATGCAGCACACATAGAAAGACAAAAAAGCCTCTCAGGATTGTTTTTGCGCAGGAAGGTTCTCCTTCCTGCACAAAACAATCCTGCAGGCAAAAGATGCACCCTTGCATAATTTTGCAAGGGGGCCTGTGTTGTCGCTAGGCTGCCGAACCTGCACCAGCGCAGATAGAAAGGACAAGAATGCACTGTATTGGATAAATAAGGCACATTCCTGCCCTTTCCCTCTGACGCGGCAAGAGGACTTGCTGCACAGCGCTTCGTCAGAATCTCATAAATATGCACCCATGTGTCAAGATCCAGAACTGGCCCACAAGCTGCTGTACAGGACCTTGGCCCAGAGGATATTTTCCTTAACTAGTTTCAAACAGTTACGGCTCATGAATTAAAACTGTAGTTATTATTCTATTTTTTAACTTTACAATAATATAAAGGCGTTTATTAAAAGTGTATTTCTTTTCACGTAATTGCCCATTCTAGGCATTCAATCAATCAATCAATCAATCAATCAATCAATCAGGGGTTTGTTAAAGCGCGACTACTCACCCGTAAGGGTCTCAAGGCGCTAGGGGTGGGGGGGGGGGGTGCAGGTTCCATCCATCAAGAAGGCATTCATACACATGCAGTAATTGCAGACCTGCAAATCTCAAAATATTTCTACTACGTGGAAGAGATACTTGGAGGGAAACTTGGATGGGATGAGGCCAGAAAAGGGAACAGGGCTTTGTGCCTATCTCTGCCGTTCAAGCCATTGAGGGGCAGGACCAAGAAGAGGAAGCGGGGATTAGAGCATGGCACAACTAGAGCAGTCCCTCCAACCTTCCACCAGAAAACAAAAAAACGTCTGAGGCTGCAGACAACGTTGCGGGAAGGGTGCCACACCCCTGATAGGAGTTTCCTATTCACCATGTGCACACTGTGAGATCTCAGCTGATCACCGACAGTGTGAAGAATGCCTGTATTGTGTGACACATGGTGGCACTGTGTGAGTTGGATTGTCTATGATTGACTTACATTCAATCAGGTTGAATTTAAAGTGAAACCAATATTGAGGAGTCAAGGCAGCTTTGGAAAACCTAACTTTCCGCTGCAAACCAAGGGCTTGATTCACCAAGGTAAACTGAGAGGAAAGTCTAACTTTACAACTGTTGGTATTCACAAAGGGCATTTGCGAGTAGTAAATTCCCTTTGTGAATACCTTAAGTCGTAAAGTTAGACTTTCGTCTCATTTTACCTTTGTGAATCGGGCCCCAAGTGTCCAGCATCCTGGTGAGTAGGAAGCACATGCAATCAATCTCACCTTTGATACTCATAAGGGATCCATACAAGTTCATGGTCTAGGAAAAAATGCCTGACAATAGCAGACACCCAGAGGAGAGATGAGGCACTTCTGGAGGGAATGCCATTCAGACACGCACATACATGCGTATGCATGCATGTACACACGCAAACATCCATATACACGTTAGTCACAGGACAAAACAAAGAAGGGTTTAGTAGAAAGGAAGATGACCAAAAAGACCATAGGAGGGGGCATACTCTGCGAGCTTTTCACGGAAATCACAGCACCTTACTAAATGCACCAACATATTTACATATTTCCAAAGTTTTGATGAATATGGAGCGTGTGGGACAGCAAAATGCGGCTGGCTCGCCCGTGTTATTAAAGGGTGGGCGAGCTTGGCCTCCATACTCAGCTTTTTTGGATTCTTCTGTGAAAATATAACCCCCCCTTGACCCGTGAAATTCACAGTTATTCTGGAAAAGACTAAACTAAAAAACACGTTCATTTTAACGAGCCACAGGCGATTTGTGGTTAGCTCGAGACTTTCTTACCAACCAAGAAATCAGTCAAAGAATTCCCACACCCTTCAGCCAAGGGACCGGCCCAGCCGCGAGGACGCGCCCAGCCACCACGCCTTCGAGTGAAGAGCACGGAGGCCGACAGCGCTCAAAGCAGCTTTAATACAAGATCCTGTTCTTACAGCTCTTAATAGGTTTGCCCTCAAACGTCCTCACTGGTGGAATGCACTCCGTCTCCACACCTCTAAGACAAGCATTTATGTCACACATTCCCAGTCCCGAAACCAGGAATTAATGCAGCTTGTCTGCAGACCTCAGAGACAACAAGCTTATCACTCACACAAGCCAGACGCTATGCAATGTTTTTCATACCTGGGAGAGAATTGTTTTTTTATTATGAGGTCAAATTAATGTCAATTGTATTGCGACTGTGAGCTGAAGAGTCAAGGAGCTACCCTAGCCTTTGGGATAGGAATTTCCTCAAATGATTTGCAAGCGTGTATTCCTCTTCTGAGTACACGACTGTGTGTACCTGGTATCCCGACTGATATTTTTGGTCCTGGCATCACGATATCTAGCATGTGTGGAAAGGCCTGCGCCTGTTTCAGAGATGCGAGGTCCAGACCTAGAGAGCCACACCAAGTGTACCCCTCCGAGTGGACAGAGGACACCAGTCCCTGTCTGGTTTAGCACATTAGGCGATAGGAGCAGCATGCCATGTTTTGTGATGTCATATAGTTAACCAGACCGTTTTATCTGTAGTAGTGAGAGTGTGACTTACCGGCTCCTCTTGCGCAAAGTTCCATTGTTATATGAAAACCAAGAATCTTGGACTGACACACTGTGTGTATGTTGTGAGCGTGTGTAATATCTGTGTAGCACATGTGCTGTAGTAGAACTCAGTGGGGCAGATTTACAAGCCCCTTGCGCCACTTTTGCGTCACTTTTCCCATGTTAAAAATGACGCAAAAGTGGCGCAAGGGGCTTGTAAATCTGCCCCAGTATCTGTAGGAGTCTGAGTACTGAAACTGGAGGGGTCCATTTTGGATCTCCCCGTTTTACCACGGCACATGATGGAGAATGAGCACGGCTTCTCAGAGAGTGGAAGTGTATTAACTGCATTCCTGCAGCTGGAAGGTGGAGATGCATACACTGAAGTGAAGACGATGTTGAGAGGGCTACAATTCTTTGAAGAATTTGTAGCAAGGGCTGCTGATTAGCTCCTCTTGAGAATGGGCATTTTGATGATGGCAAGGGTAATGGGTGGGATTGCGTTTTCTCTTGTGCAAGGTGAAGAAGTTTCTATGTTATGCACGCCCTCTGGTGCACCTCTGACTACTGCTTCGGTCGGGCTGATGGCAGCCATGTGTGGAAATGTCACACCTCATTGTATCTATGTTGTGGCGATAGGCCCAGTGTTAAACGCTGCAAGAAGCATCACTCTCCACAAAGGCTGTGTCACGAGAGCAGCTTGAGAATAACACTTGAAAGGGAACAACCCCAAACCTGTTTTGAAGTATGGCACCGTGGAGCCCTAATCCCTGACTAGAAAATGTGTATTAAAGTGGGACAGAAATCACTCCACTTAGTTCCAGTTCTAAATTCTTGATGACCAACCAAGGGAGTGCTCTGCAGAGTATTTGAAGGACTGCTGTTTGACCAGCCTGATATTTGTGCCACAGCCGGTATTCCTGAGGTGAGAAGACTTGCCCCAAAGATTGCACCTATTGCTGGAGGAGCAGAGGGTCTGCCTAGTGCCTAGAAGCCTGACTGCCTACCTGCTGACATTGGGAAGAAGTCTGACTAGCCCTGTAAAAAGAGAGACTGTCCTGGAGGAGAAGCCCTGCATGTTCTTAGCATGGGAAGCACCCAGAGAAGTCAAACAGCCTGAAAAAGTGAAGCCAGGAGCGATCCATGCTCCAGAGTTTTTTCCGGTTCCTCCATGGTTCCTGTTGAGAACTGCGAAAATCTATGTACATTCACACATCGACCCATGGTGGGTGGCATCTATTTTACCATGTATAACCACCCAGATCAGGGTTGAATCCACCTTGACCTGTGTATTTGACCAGGCCAGGTCAAATACACAGGTCACCTTGCAGTGACTATCGGCCCAGGTCAGGGCTGCATCGGCTATGCCGTCTTTGCGCCCAAGTTGGGCTGCAACTGACTGACTGTTTGCGTACTGGTTCGTGGTAGGCTCCAAGTTCTTCCTCAGTAACCGCTGTTGTAGCTCCACCTGATCACCAAGGTACTCCACCTGCGCTGGGGCAGAGCAGCTGAATTTGAACTGAAGAAAGCGCAAAATACTAAAGACTGATTTCTTACCAACTAAGACACCAGGGGTAAGAACCTAAGTAAACAGTGACTGGCTATGCATTTGATTTGTGGGTAAATGGAATCGGCACATGAGTCTTAGTCATGCTTCTGCCACAGTTTTGCTGGGTAACAGTTAGAACTAGGCTCACCCATGTGGGAAAGAACATAGAGAGGGGGCAAGACTGTGGCACTCACAACAGAAACTGGATTAAACTGTGTAGTATTGAGCACTACTGTATTGTTAAAATGCACTTTCTTTTTCCAGGAGACCAGGACTGGGATAGACATTAAAGGTATTGTGTCTTTTGGTTGATCTTTTAGTTCTAGGCTCGTGCCCCCACACTACCTCCTGAAAAGACTGTGACTGCTCACTTTCGGTACCCTAAAAGTAAAATGTGGAAAGGGTAGCACTTGGTCCAGTTAGCAGAGTAATAGTAGGACAAACCCTAGTCACCAGTAGCAAATAACACCTACCACCACAGTTGGGGCCCTGTAGCCCTGTCTGCCCTGTGGTCCCTTGAACTGAGTTAAACAATTTGTAGCAGCGATGGGATCTGCAAGGGCCAGCTCTAACTTTCTTGAACAGAATAGAATCGGCTGAAACACAGCATTACCTCCACAGTACAATGGCAGATACACTGTTGGTGAAAGTAGACCCTGGCACCGAGCCCTAAGACCAGTTAAGGGACCTATGTTTGTAGAGAGGACCAAGGGAACTCAGACAAAAAAGATATGTAGATCCATCTTAGTTTTTTTAAGGGACATTATAGAATCCTGGGGGTAGGGAAGAAACTGTGATGAACTCTGGAGAGGGCAGTATGTTATTAACCGAGGGAGGGAGTGGTGTAGTGTAGGGCTCTCTCAATTCATTAGCACTGGGTTTCCCCAGATACACCTTGTGTGTGTCACAAAATGTTCCTCCCGGTGTTTTCCAGATAGGTTCCTACGCCTTCAAAATCCCCTTCCCCTCCATTTCAAGGGTATCACTGACACTGATTCCAGGATTTACACCCTTCTGTGGGTTAAATTTGATTAAGACCCAGAACTTATATTTGGTTCTTCAGCAAGGTATTGCTGGGGAAGAGGAGTAGGTTAGAAAGTTCACAAGGGAGAGGTTGAGATTAACTGGTAATTGGCTTCCAAATCAGGAACACAACAGAAGGAATGGCAGGACGGGTCTAACAAGCTCAAAGTGATTACTTGCTGTAGGTGTGACAAGGAGGAACGAATGTATGACAGAATATCGACGGACAGAAAATCGACCTGCAAAAATATCGACACAAAAATATAGAAGTCAAAAATATCGAAGTCCAATCTACATAAAGGTAAGTACAAAAATATCGAAAAAAATATATAGTTGTCAAAAATATCAAAGTTAAAAATATCGTTTTTTTAATGTTTTAATAATAATGTAAAATTAAGTAAATAATACATATAATTAAAATAAATATAGTTAAAAATATTAAAAGATATTTAAAAATAATAACTAATACATTAAATGTTAAAATAAATTAAACATATACATATAAATTCATATATATACTTACTCACATACTGCAACAGTAGAGAAAGTGTTGGATAGCGTAGGGGTAAAAATTACTATTCCTACTCCAGTGAGTGCAACAGTAGGGAAAGTGTTGGATAGCGTAGGGGTAAAAATTACTATTCCCACTCCAGAGAGTGCAACAGTAGGGAAAGCGCTGGATAGCGTAGGGGTAAAATTACTATTCCCACTCCAGAGAGTGCAACAGTAGGGGAAGCGCTGGATAGCGTAGGGGTAAAAATTACTATTCCCACTCCAATGAGTGCAACAGTAGGGAACGGGTTGGATAGCGTAGGGGTAAAAATTACTATTCCCACTCCAGAGAGTACAACAGTAGGGAAAGCGCTGGATAGCGTAGGGGTAAAAATTACTATTCCCACTCCAGAGAGTGCAATAGTAGGGAAAGCGCTGGATAGCGTAGGGGTAAAAATTACTATTCCCACTCCAGTAAGTGCAACAGTAGGGAAAGCGCTGGATAGCGTAGGGGTAAAAATTACTATTCCCACTCCAGAGAGTGCAATAGTAGGGAAAGCGCTGGATAGCGTAGTGGTAAAAATTACTATTCCCACTCCAGTAAGTGCAACAGTAGGGAAAGCGCTGGATAGCGTAGGGGTAAAAATTACTATTCCCACTCCAGAGAGTGCAACAGTAGGGAAAGCGTTGGATAGCGTAGGGGTAAAAATTACTATTCCCACTCCAGAGAGTGTAACAGTAGGGAAAACGCTAGTTAGCGTAGGGGTAAAAATTACTATTCCCACTCCAGTGAGTGCAACAGTAGGGAAAGCGTTGGACAACGTAGATGTTAAAAATAACATACTTATAAATGAAATAAATATTGTAATTAAATAATGATGGAATGGAGAGGTGTGGTGTAGCGGCCAGGGCAGCTGACTTCGGAGCACAGGGCTCACGGTTCGATCCCTGGCTCCGGCGGCAGCTCAGCTCAGCACCATGTGACTCTGGGCAATAGCTCACTTAATTTCCACTACGGCCCCCAGCGCCTTGAGACCCGTAAGGGTGAGTAGCTGCGCTATATAAAAACGGACTTACTTACTTACTTACAATGATTGATTAATAAATTTAGAAAAAAAAAAAACCTACAAATATATCAAAAATAATAATTACTTTAATAATATTAAATACTTCCCACCCTATTCCCCAATAAACACACAACACACTCCACATAAAATTCCACACAATTAAATTAATTTTCAATTAATCAAATAATAAAAATTAATTTGCAATTAATAATTACATTTAAAAAAATGTCAATAACAATAAATAATATGTAATAAAAATTAATAACAAATTAATAATTAATTAACAAACTAATTAATTAGCAATACCAATAAATAATATTTAATAAAAAGTAAGAACCAATTAATAATTAAGTAACAAAAAAATTAATTATTAATACCAATGAATGATATTTAATAAAAATTAATAACTAATTAATAATTAATTAACAAAAAATATCAATACCAATAAATAATATTTAATCGGAATTAATAACCAATTAAAAATTAATTAACAAAAAATTTATTATCAATACTCAATTTTTCTTAATTAATTACTTAGGGGCCCATTACGATACCCGGCGTAAAAAAATCCGCCAGGCATGGAAGCGACAAAAATCCGCCCGCACACACCGTCTGAACACCGACCACGCCATTACGATTACACAAACCGAAACCGCCATCGGCGGAAAAATCACACAAGATACCGCCCGCCATCGTCCGAGTCGGAGTCAAACCGCCCGCCACGGACGGAAACACGCACGACAACACAAAACCGCCCGCCCTCACGGCCGACACACCGCACGTGAAATTACGATCGCACCGCCATGAGCGCGGGAAAACTACAAATATACCGCCCGCCAGCGCAAACAACGCCGATGAGAATCGACACGGCAGAAGCCATGGCGCCCACGTCCCTGCACAGAAACCATCCGCTCACAAAACCAATAGCACACAACATGGCCAACAAGTCCACACAGCAAGGCACGCACAAATACACAAGCACAGTACACATCCCGAAAACACCCCCCGGACAAACAAAAACTACAAAGGCCAGAACCCCAGACACAACACACCTGAAAACAACAGACCATGAGGACACACCCACATAGGTAAGTACAAAAGCAGCACTCCCACAGACCACAACCCCTTGCAACATTGCAAACCAGAGAGGAGAGGAGAGGACACAGTGACACAGCAAGGACAGCAGCACACCACAGAAACGCACACATCACAACCACCAACACCACCACCACCACCACCAAACACCTGCACCACAAACCCCCTGCACATTACACAACACACACCGCACCAGCACCACAAACACCATGGCACCACAAAGAATGCCCAAGTTCACGCCCATTGAGCTGACGGTCATGGTCGACGAGATCATCAAGGTGTACCCACAAATCTATGGGAACATGGTCCAGCACACACCACTAGCCACCAGAAACAGAATGTGGAACCGGATCGTAGACCAGGTCAATGCAGTCGGGACCCTGCCCAGGAACAGAGGAGAAATAAACAAACGTTGGAATGACGTCAAGAGCCTGGTCAAGAAGAAGGAGGGCAAAAACAGAGAGCTGGCTGCCGTCACTGGCGGAGGGAATCCCGCGCTCTTCAAGACCTTCAAAGCGTGGGAGGAGAAGGTGCGAGTCATAATACATCCGGAGATCCTCGCCGGATTAGCAGGGGGAGTGGAGGCTGGTAAGTACAAACTAATGTATACCAGCACACCGCTATGTACTCACATGCACTACCACCATGCCACAGCTCCCAGGGACAAACACCCCCATGTCCAGCACACAATACACAACACATCACACACACATGCAACAGACACCACCACACACAGCCCAAACCGAACAACTGTAAGATACGTGGGGACATGTGTACACTCAGCCAGCCACGTAACCACTAACAGGTCCCCAAATATGCCAGAAGCGCCACAACGAGCACCCACCACACCCATGTGTCCGCCACAGCTGCACTAACCGACAAGTAACAGGTAAGTGGCAGGAACACAAAGTGCAGTGGGTGGGACAGTGGACAGCCCAAGTACAACACACACCAGGCCCCTAGTCCCACAGCACAGCAAGGAGGAGCATCCCCCACACCCCACAGCCACGTGTCAGCCACCGCAGTGCACAACGACAGCCGAAAGGCAGACATCACGGTCCACAGCAATCGGTGTCAGTGGGTGTCCAGCCACCCCCACGACCCACAACACCCCCCCACCCCCACAGACCTGCAACATGGAGCACCCCCGCTTAGAGCCATGTGGCATCCAGTACAGTGCACGCACGAACAACTTGCAGGTGGGAAACTGGACAGGGCTGGATTACTGGAGGCATGAGGACCGGAACACGACCAACACATGGGACATGTCACGTAGCAGACGAACACGCAGCACCGCCCACCGTCACGAACAAGTGAACAATGTGCACACGGACATGAACAACAGACTCACACCCCACATGACCCATCACAGACATAGCAACACCCAAGGAGCCACGTCTGCATGCACAAGCCACACTGAATATAGTACCACACGGCAGCCACTGTGCAACTCATCACACACAACCGAAACATCATTGAAGTCCTGTCCATGTAGCCCCTACTGCCTGTCAACCACACACCCCACAACTACGCCTATGTAAGACAAACAACACTAGACGCAACAGAGCGGAACAACATAAATGCACACGAACACCACTGAACCCATCAAACATGCACATACAACATACCATCCATCCCATTCGTCAGCCCCAGTCTCATGAAAGGCATGTCATCCGCACAGCTGCCACACATACAGCAGTCACGCTAAGATACATGCCCATGACCAACCATGTGCCAGAAGTCAATGAAGCGCACAACACACTGTGAGCAACAACACACAACATGGGCCACACCCCCCGAGCACTGCAGTGATGCACATGGCACAGGGCAGCACGCACACCAAGGAGATGGGACAACTGCAATACGTTGGCTGGCACACAACCATCACTCACTCATAACGATGCGTCCAATGCCATGTCCAGTAATCACAACAGACAGCAAATATGCAGGCCATGTCAAGCATGCACACACCTCAAACCATGCACTGTCATGCTGCCACAACACATGTCACGTTCGGCACCCATGGCTCACAGCATGTACCCCAAAAGCATATTCCCTCCCAAATGCGAATCTGGGGCATGGCCCCCATGTTGCCATATGCGTTCCTAAGCGTTCCATTTGAACCCCAAAAGCATATCCCCTCCCAAATGCGAATCTGTGGCATGGCCCCCATGTTGCCATATGCGTTCCTAAGCGTTCCATTTGAACCCCAAAAGCATATTCCCTCCCAAATGCGAATCTGGGGCATGGCCCCCATGTTGCCATATGCGTTCCTAAGCGTTCCATTTGAACCCCAAAAGCATATTCCCTCCCAAATGCGAATCTGGGGCATGGCCCCCATGTTGCCATATGCGTTCCTAAGCGTTCCATTTGAACCCCAAAAGCATATTCCCTCCCAAATGCGAATCTGGGGCATGGCCCCCATGTTGCCATATGCGTTCCTAAGCGTTCCATTTGAACCCCAAAAGCATATTCCCTCCCAAATGCGAATCTGGGGCATGGCCCCCATGTTGCCATATGCGTTCCTAAGCGTTCCATTTGAACCCCAAAAGCATATTCCCTCCCAAATGCGAATCTGGGGCATGGCCCCCATGTTGCCATATGCGTTCCTAAGCGTTCCATTTGAACCCCAAAAGCATATTCCCTCCCAAATGCGAATCTGGGGCATGGCCCCCATGTTGCCATATGCGTTCCTAAGCGTTCCATTTGAACCCCAAAAGCATATCCCCTCCCAAATGCGAATCTGGGGCATGGCCCCCATGTTGCCATATGCGTTCCTAAGCGTTCCATTTGAACCCCAAAAGCATATTCCCTCCCAAATGCGAATCTGGGGCATGGCCCCCATGTTGCCATATGCGTTCCTAAGCGTTCCATTTGAACCCCAAAAGCATATTCCCTCCCAAATGCGAATCTGGGGCATGGCCCCCATGTTGCCATATGCGTTCCTAAGCGTTCCATTTGAACCCCAAAAGCATATTCCCTCCCAAATGCGAATCTGGGGCATGGCCCCCATGTTGCCATATGCGTTCCTAAGCGTCCCATCTGAACACCAAAAGCAAAGTACAAACCAGACCCAGGATGGGCCAGGAGCCCGTATACACCAGAGTCACAATAAGTAGGGGCACAGCGACACACCCATCGGCATGGCCAATCCGTCCCATGCCACATGTGCACAGCACACAGTCCCATTGCCAAGCACACACAACTACAAATGCTACAGCCACACACACGCCTCCGGGAAACCCATGTACGAGATTGCACGAACTGTTAATGTCAGACGACAAATACATACTTCGCCAGGTGCAACACAATAACAAATCTCATTCTCTCCACAGGTGACGAACTGCTGGATGCTGGGGATGGAGCCAGCAGCCAGCACAGCCAGCCTACAAGCCCCCAACGAGGACACACGGATGTGGAGGATCTGTCCTCCTCTTCGGACACGGACCACCAAGCAGGCCCATCTGGTGTGGCAGGGCCCAGCCGCTCCCCAGGACCCCTCCTACCCACCAACCCATCATCCAGGGCTGCTGAACATTCCCAGCCCCCTGCTGCCACTGTCGTTGCGGCCACACCCACGGTCATTGCGGCCACTACCACTGCCGCAACCGCCACCATCGCCGCACCGACCACCACCGCCGCCACCACCACCACGTCTTCGCTGGCACCAGCCCCAGCGCAGGTGGTGGCCCGGCCGACTGGATCCACCCTGGGAGCCACAGCGAGGACCGTGGTGAGCAATGTGGCTAGTGGGCAGGCCGGTGGCAGCAGGACTGGTAGGAGGAGCAGGGTCAGGGAAACGCCAGCCTCCCCTGGGAGCCATGCCCTGCCTCAAATGGCCAGAGTCCTTGGGGCCTATGAAGAGGCCCAAGGACAATGGGTCAGGTCTGCTTCAGACACGCGGGAGGTGCTGGGGGTGCTGAGGTCCATGGACGCCCGTATGGGCCAACTCGTGGACCTCATGGGCCAGCTGGTGGTGGCGGTGAGGTCACAGCCAGGGACAGCAGCTCCCCTCCGCCACCACCTGCCGGGGCGCAGGGTCGAGCAGCAGTGTCCAGTTCCCCTGCGTCCACAGCCAGTGAGCACACCTCAACCACCAGCATGTCGCAAGCAGGCACCCCCCCTCGCAAACGTGGAAGGGGCTGTCCGAAGTGGAAACAGATCTCCCGGGAGGACTTCGCACGCTCCAAACGCAAGTGAGGCAGCCAGCCAGCCTTCCTTGACCACCCACTGCATTGACTTGGACTACGATCCCACTCCACACAGCCATCTGGATGGCATGTGTGTGTTGGACTATGGACATAGAACCAGTGGGTACACCCTGAGCATCACGCAGCCATGACCGACAGCTCATTGTCACTGCACGCACCACTTTTGTCATCACCTTACACACAATCACATGTCACAGTTTGAAATAAATGCACCTCTTACACTAACTGCTGTTTGTGCCCTGTGTTTTATTTGTACGGAATACAACGGCCACCTTGGGCGGAAAGGCACCTGATGCGTGGCATGGCAATGGAATCCGGAGGGCCTGTAGGGACCTAGGGGTGGGAGACAGAACAGGAGCACATTCAATGAGTGTGTCACACACCCATCACACAGTACATGTCAACAACTACAAGCAATGTACACACATCGCACAGAGCAATAGGGCACAATGCCACAGCCACCAACAGTGGCATACTACCCTGGCCATGGAGCGTTGACACACAGCACGCAGTGAACAAACGGCCACCCTGACACAGCACACACACACCTGCACAGATACAGCCACATCAGCCGTCGTACATGGACACTCACCGTCAAGTGAAGTAGCGGGCGATGAGCTGCTGCCGCACATTACCAGCTTCCTCCTCTCCGCTGTCCTCCTCACTCGAGCTGTCCTGGTCTGCAGGCTGGGGCCCTGGTTGATCTCCGTCATCCACAATGAGGGGGATCTGCTTCCGAATGGCCAGATTGTGCAGCATGCAGCACGCCACCACTATCCGGCACACCTTCTGTGGGGAGTACGCCAGCGCACCCTCGGTGCGGTCCAGGCACCTGAACCTGGACTTGAGGAGGCCAAAGGTACGCTCGACCACACGTCTGGTCCTCCCATGTGCCTCATTGTAGCGATCGTCTGCTGGGGTGCGAGGATTCCTCAATGGACTGAGCAGCCATGCCCCATTCGGGTACGCAGAGTCACCTGGGTGTGAGGGGCACAGAGAACCGTTGCTATTCCAACTGGACAGGGGACAGCATCGCACAACCAGCACGCTACACCACTCCACATACTCACCGACAATACAGCCACGATCCTGTTGCATATTGGACATCAGTCGTGGCAAGATGCTGTTGCGCATTATGTGTGCGTCATGGGCCGAGCCTGGGAACTTTGCACACACGTGGGTGATCACCATGTCCGCAAGGCACACCACTTGCACATTCAGGGAGTGCGTGTGCTTCCTGTTGCGGTACAGGTGCTCAGTGGCCTGTGGTGGAACAAGGCCGACATGTGTGCAGTCAATGGCTCCAACGACGTGTGGGATTCTGCCAAGGGCATAGAATGCACCCTTCACTGCCGCCAATTCACGAGCCCTGGGGAAGCGGATGTACCTGTTTCGGTACAGCATCATGGCTGCCAGTACATCCCTCAGCACCTTGCTGAACATGGGCTGGGACATCCCTCCTCCAATGCCCACTGTGTGCTGGAATGACCCAGTGGCGAAGAAATGCATGGCGGCCATCACCTTAGCCGTGGGGGTGACAGCAGTCGGATACACCCTGCGGGGACGGAGATGGGGTTCTAACATGGCACACAGTCGATGCAGGGTTGGCCTGTCCAGCCGAAACTTCCTAATAACCTCTGTATCGTCCATGTCCGCCAGCAATTGGTATGGGCGGTCAATGTTCGGTCTCCGCCTAGGGACAATGGCAGAGGACACATGTCAAAGCAACACGACACATAGCAATTTCGCATACACATCACTGACATGACTGAGCAAGCACATGAGCCACAGCCCAGCTGTCAAGCTGGGACGGCACGGCCACAATACACTTACACAGGTCTCCCAACAATGGCAATGGCTAGTGATACAAACCACTGCCATGTGCATGCACATGGGGATCTAGGCCCCAATGACTTGCGGGGCGTGCTGATGGGGACTGACTGCATATCCGTCAAGCGGCAACGCCACGGCAACATGAATGTCTGCTGAGCATGGAACTGCTTCCGCGGCTGGATGAGTATGGCACACGATGACGACGATGTGGGCACAGGCTGAGCGGCCAAAACAAGTGGGACCTGTGGCACGAGGGGATATGAGACAGTAGTAGGTGTCAGCACTGCACCCTATGTACAGCACTGTACGGATCACACCTCCCGAAACATTGACAGGTGTCCACATTGACAGCCCCATGCCAAGACGGCTGTGTGCTTGCAGTCACACGTCACAGGTGAGAGGTTACATTGCACGTGCCAGGTGGCAGACATACATAGTGGGAGCTGGCATGTGTGTGCATGTGTCTCCTGTTCAGGATCCACCAGATGGGCGCTGACTCTGTACTGACCATTGGACACAGCATGTTCCGTGGAAGGCTTGTGTGTGTGGGATGGTGGCACTGGATGTGCCTCCGTTGGGTGGGGGGCCATGCACAGGGCGGGTACGTCGATGATTGCGCATTGTTGGTCACGGTGGGTGCACCAACTAAGATGTGTTGCCCTGTGTTCAATTCCTATGTCCGCATGATGATGGACTGTAGATGTGGGCAGACTACACATTGGTCGATGTGCTGTCTATATGCATGTGCCTTCACACCAGGCACAGCTGCCCCTGCACATGTGACCCCTGCTGGACTCGCTGCTGGGTCTGTGGAGCTGATGCACCTTCTGTGCGTGGGGCGGACAGCTCTCCTCACTTCCCTCATTGCGCATGTCATGACTTTGCCGCAGGTGACATGGATCATGGAGGGCCCACATGTACGCGTGGGTAGGCTACACATGATTGTTCACTGGTCGCCACCCCCAGTCAGTGTTTCGAATGGGAAGGTTGTCGTGCTGGTGGTATGTTCGATGTGGCGGATGGGCGGGCCTAGGTGCGGGCTTACATTCCGGACATGGGGGGTAGTTGGATTGGCGACTAGTTGCAGTACACACGGGACACGTCTCTTCCTTTCCACATCTGGGTCATCCCTTGTACTAACTGACAGTGATACAGTCATCTTCGCCCCAGCCCTCATGTCCTCCCCTCGCTCCCCCAATATGCATGCTCACCTGCGAGGCTAGCGCTTGCACAGGCAGCCCCAAGCTCGCACCAGAGAGGGCAAGGAGTGTATATGTGGGTCCAGTTGCACGAGTGGGCTGTCTCAGGGTATGATGTGTGGCGGGACGCCGTCCACCTGCGTGGTGCCCCAAATGGAGACCCGGCCTGCATGGACTATGCATCACAGTCTTCACCTTCCGGATCCGCCACCTGCGACACCCAGTGGCTGTGGCTGCCCTTGCGGCCAGGCCGCGTCCGTCTGTGGCTGATGGCCCACACATTCACTCTTTGGCCTCTCTGGGGAGGGCTCGGGGGTGGTGGCGCACGCGCTTGCACTTAGTCGCAATGGCATGTGGCGTGGTTGGTATGATGGGCAATGGATGGGATGGTGCGAGCCACCTCCCGTGACGTCAGTGCTGCTCGTGCTGTGGTGCGTCCCCCTACACTTCCATTTGACTTGTGCCATGCTAGACGTTGAGGTTCTATTGCCTGCGTGATATGACCAGGAGGAGCGCGAGGAGACCTCTCACACACCATGCTCCACTGCCATCCCGTGCCCTGTATCGCCTGTGCGGATTGACTATGTTGGGGTTACACCTGGTCGACTGGGGCTGTGTGTGCCTTGTCAAGGGGCATGGCGGGCGCACAACAGGATGCAGCTTGTCGACAGAGGGTGGGCTGAGGTGCGCCTGGTACCGCTTTGTACGTGTGCCCGGCTGCTGTGCACACACGTGTTCACTCCCCCCGACAGGTGTCCTCTCACAATGCCCAGGGAAGCGGTGGTGTACTGTTCATGACCCCTCCCAACACGGCGTGCTCCAACTTGGCATGTGCGCATCTACCCGTCACACCCACCCACCTGAGCACTGCGTCCATACGACTTCACACGACACATGTGTGTCTTCCACAGTTGTGCTACTCATTTGCGTTGACATCCAATACCAGTGGACTACATGGTCATGTCACGACTGCCGTGTACTTCACATACTCTCATCCTCTCTCATTCGTACTTGTGAAATGAGTCAGCGGAGACAGTTTTGGTTTCAAACATTATATTGAGTCTTCTGTCCTCTGTGATGCAGTATAGTGGACACTACTGGCAGCGGAATACATGTTGAGGATATACTGAGCATGATTGCAAATGGGATAGGGTGTGGGGTTACATGTGATTGGCTGTTGCATGTGGGATGTGGGCTTCAGAGTGACATCTGCTTGGCCAAGGCTGTGCTAATGTACATTTACGTATAGCTGCGGAGCTGCGGACTTTGACACAGACGGTATACATGTAGCCTACCAGACCGCTTGGCATCATGGGCACAGTCCATCTCAGTTCCATGTGACAGGTTTGCTGCGGTTGTTCCTCATGCACGCGTGCATGTGAGATGACATCAGGGCATGTGCTTGCGTGCATGCAGCGCCGTGCCACTTGTTGTTGCACTGTGGTGGTTACTGGACATGTCACAGTCACTGGGGTCGTGTTGTTGTTGTATGCACTTGTCGTCCATGCAAAGGTCCTGGTATGGGATTCCCGGGGCGGGGGTGGGAGGGGTGCAGCACCCACAGACTCCAGGCGACCTATTCATGTCCACTGAGCGGTGTGTGTGTCCATGTGCGCTGGATCCATGTCGTGTCCTGGTTGTTCGTGCAGTTCCGTCCATGTGGGTGCGATACACAGAGCCCATGCCACTGCCTCCCACGATGCATGCGGTGTTCCTGGATGTGATGGGGAACAGTGTGCATGTCCCGGTCATATCCGATGTCATGGCGATGTCGTTGATGGTGTGGTTACAGTTGCCGGTCGTTTGGTATGGCTGTTGTGGTGGTGACTGGCCAGTCCGTGCGGAAGCTAAGCATGGGTGCGGGGTTGGACATCATAGGTCAATCGGGGAACCTGCGTTGTGGTCCGACGAATTTACAGGTTGTCAGGTATGCGATGCCGTCCAGCAGGGCTTCCATGTCATTGGTGGTGTACATGTTTGCCAGCCAATGTAGCGGATGGTGGCTGTCAAGGTGTTGTTCGTAAGTTGTCCCTTGGAGGACCATGATGGGGCATGCTGGGTGACATTCGATGTAGCTGTTCTCGATGATCCGTCGTGTGGAGGCACAGTGGTCCCATTTCAGTGCGGGTGCGATGTTGGCCACATACGCCATGCCCCCATAGGCAGAGCAGGCCCTGTCGTGTGCGTCCAGAGGGAGGAGTAGTGGTAGCAGGTCCGCCTTCAGACATGCCGGGTTGGAGAGGCATATCTCCACGGGATGCTGGTAGGGACACCTCCGACAGTAGAAGACGGGCATGACGCAGCTGAACAATGTGATGCGGTAAGTCAGTCGGTAACTTACGTTCAGCAGGGACAGGAGATCGCATCCCAATGTATGAAACAGGTTGGTTTTGTACAGCTTGAGCTGTTCGGCGTAGTTGGGTAGGTGTGTTGCGGTTGCCATTTCGCAGCGGTGCTTTGTGGTGGCGTGCTCCGGCTGTGTGTGCAGTCTGCAATGTGCACGCTCCGAGGTTGCTGTGAGCTCTGTGTAGTCGTAGGGAGACAGGACTTGTGTTCTGTTGGCTTGTTTGGAGGACACGGGCCCTCATCCCACATGCTTCTCAGACAGTTCAAGGTCAGTGATGTGTGACTCCTTCCAATTAACTTGCATGTGGCCGACATGGGGGAGTGTTTTCTTCTTTCTTCCCCGTCCGTTGTGTGCTTCTGTGATATGCGCTATCTGCCCTGTGGTCGGTCTCCTCGGCATGCCTGTGTTGGTCTATTCTTGGACAATGGCTGTATTCACCGGCTTCTGTCGTAGGGCTGTGGTTTCGGAGTTGGAATGGAAGGTCATTCAGTGCTGTCTGCTCTCCCTTGTGTGGGCGGCAGGCTGCCTTTCCGCTCTGCGTTGGGCCTTGTGTGTGAATGTTATTCTTGGGCCACCTGTTGTCGGTCCCCGGGCTCTTTGGTGTTCCGTTTTATATGTCTTGTTCATATGTGCAGGGTGGTATGGGTGTTTCAGTGTGGTACTGGCGTTCCTCTTCCCGAAGGGGCCCTGCTTCTGCTAGTTGGTGTTGCCGCCGCTGTGTGCTACGCCATGTTTGTTACACTGGGGTGTGTCCTGCTGTTGCGTGACTTCACTGACATGTGTGCGTCGGTTGTGTGGCGTTGGGTGTTGTCCGTGAATTGGGCGTTGGGGACATGTCTGTGGCAGGCCTGTCACGTGTCATGTGCGTTCGGGGTGGGGCTGATGTGTGTGCTGCTTGGTTGTGTCCCTGTGTCTGTGTGCGACGCATGCATGGCGCTGCGGTTGGCCTCTGCGTTGTGCGCATGTGTGGCGGCGTCATCGCCGCTTTGGGGCCGTGACGGGGTTGTTGGTTCCTAGTCCCAGGTGGTGTGTACACATGTGTTACGCGATGTTACGATTTGGCCTGTGTGTCATATGTGGATGCAATGGTGGATGTGTAGTGTACACGCGCTGGTGGGGGTTGTCCGCTTTTTCCGCCCTTGCACTGTGTGCGCTGTTTGCGTGCACTTGTTGTGTGTGTGCCTACCTGCGTCTCCGCGGTACGTTGCGTCCTTGGTGGTGCATCAGCAGGAGCATGGGGAGGGCCTGCAGTGCTGGATTCATGCTCGGGGGAGCCGCTTCTTCGTTGTCCGTGCTCGGCGTCCGTGTTACCGCTTCGGTTTGTCGTACGGTATCTCTTGGCCGTGGGAGCCGTTTGTTTGCGGCATCGTAATTTATACGCCGGGCGGGACGTGTTTCGTCGGACGGTGTGTGTCAGTTGAGCTGCGCCGCTACGTGTACGGGCGCACTTTGATGGCGGACGGTGTTGCTGGCTTGCCGGCGGTGTTTGGCCTACTTTTCGCATCGTAATTGGGCGGGCGTGTGGACTGCTGCGTGCCGGCGGTAACTGGTGGTTTTTGCATCCGCCAGCACGGCGGTTGTGCTTCCGCCCGCCATCGTAATGAGCCCCTTAATTACAAATAATTTACTTACCACCCTATTCCCTAAAAACACACAACCCACTCCAATAATAAATTAATACAAATAAAATAATTATCAATTAATAATAATTAATTACCAATTAATAATTAATTAACAATAAATTAATTATTAATAACAATAATTAAAAATTAATAATTACTTAATCAAAATTAAATTACTTCCCACCCTATTCCCCTATAAACCCACAACCCGCTACAGAAATAAAACACAACATTTAATTAAAATAAATTAATAATTCCTAAAAATTATTATTTAATTTACTATAATTAAATTACTTCCCACCCTATTCCCCTATAAACCCACAACCCGCTACGGTACTAAAACGCAAAATTTACTTTAAAAAAAATTACAAATTTCTAAAAAAATGTATACATATATTTAAAAAACAGTACAATACTTAACAAAAAATATAGAACACATACATATTAAATACATACTAAAATACATAACACTCATATAAATATCGATATTATTAACATCGATAATTTAACTATCGATATTACTAACATCGATATTTGCAACATCGATATTTCTTACCTTAACTTCGATATTCTGGTTGTAGATATTCTTGACTTCGATATTTTGTCCCTACGATATTTAAAACTCGATATAACTGTGCTTCGATATTTAAAAATCGATATTTTGACTGTCCACCAGGAGGGACATACCAAGAGGAACTGACATTACAAAAACCCTGTACTAGCTGCAGGCATTATGATTTTGGGTAAAGGGACTCAAGAGAGCCCTGGTGCATTCAACCTAGTCGCAATGGACATTATGGAAAGTGACCCAAATGCCCTTAAGCACATCCATTCAAATAACATGGGGTTCGTTTTGGAAGCTAGTATCAATAGAAGAAAGGGTCCTGTTCTGAGGGCTACAGTTGCTTACAAGACTATGATAGGAAGTATTTCAAATCCAAAGAAATCTCCCTGGTGCCACTGGTACAGGCTTGAAGGTCAGTGAGGAGAACATAGAATACTCGTGTGCCTGAGTTCATTGTAAGGTTCAACAGGACTCGTGTGCCTGAGTTCATTGTAAGGTTCAACAGGGCCCATGCAAGAAAGCATCCATTTTGGCCTACACTTTTAAACTTGACATATTTTTAGACGGTGACTTTTTACATGCTTTGTACGTACATGATAACACACTTAAAAAGTATTTTGCTTGTAGCACATTTCTTCGTAGCATTTCACAGGACACTTGTACAGTCTGTCCAAGGCTAAGGAACACTGAGCATGTTGCCCTTGCTTTTGTTGTCCGGTTGGAGACAGCTCTGAATCAGAAAGACAAACAATCACATCAGCATTGCATCTCTGACACAGTGTGATCAGAACAAGGCTTTGATTATTTAAACCACCCCTGAGCTAAATTCATAAGAGGATCACTTCTACGAATTAGCCTTGAATGCTTGCTTGTGACTGAGATGCACCCCTGCTGACTCTAATTTCTATCCTGCAAAGGATGGTGGCCTGTTCTACACAAGACTGGCTTCCTGATACTCCTACGCAGGTATGGGGAGTTGGGTTGTCCCAAGAGATATGGCAGAGGGTACTCCCACCATGCTCTCGATAGTGTAGGTAGTATTAGGTAGGAGTATAAGTATGATATATTCTCATATATCCATATAAATTAATCACTGTAACGTTATAATGGTTGAACTGTATCGTTTTCACCATTCTTATGATGCTGGTTACAATGCTATGTTTCTTTCTGCTACTAATTGCAGGTCATGTTTTTTACACACAAATACAATTGCTTCAATAAATGTTTGAAATTACTATTCGTATATTTATTGTGTCGCTCTTTTAGCATGCCTGAGTGTGAGAAGTTGGCCTGGTATATGCTGTTCACCAATTAAGGTGGACACCTTGCACCAGAACAATTCGACTCTTATGGTTTAAGACAACCTTTATAGAAAGCTATCCTAGTGGTAGCTGTGGAGAGCAGCCTTCAGGCTAAGTCTTGGAGGAATGTAAAGCAGCTTGTTTTACCACACAATCTCTTGAATCACCAAATGAAAAGACACCACACAGGTATATATATCAAATATATATGTATTTATTAATAAACAACTCTCTACTAATCTCTTTATGAGATTAGAAGTCAGGAACATATGTACAAATCAAATGTTATCAAAATAAGTTAGCACAATCAAATATCACAATCTTAGTTTGGCTAGACCTAGGTCTAGAGCAGTTAGAATCGAGGGACCCCCAAGAACCACCCCAGGTAGTTGTAGGAGACCCACAGGGGACGGACGCGGTGTCCTGGCACCGGTGCGAGTCCTGTACCAGTCTATGCGAACAGACGCTATTGAGATTTCAATGTTAAAGGTCCCTTGCGTGTTCGAGGCGAACACACCGATCGGTCCTTGTACGAGTCGAAGGACGCAGTTACAGATAGAGTTGCAAGGGAGATGGACGTGCTGTGTCTAACACAGACGCGAACCTTGTACGAGTCAGCGCAATTGATATTTCAATGTTACAGGCCCCTTGTGTGTTCGAGGCGAACACCGATCGGACTCAGTACGAGTCGCAGGACACGGTTATAGATAGTGTTTCAAGGGAGATGGACGCGATGTGTCTAACACAGACGCGAACCCTGTACGAGTCAGCGCAATTGTCGCACTTAGAAAATAAGAGTTTTAGGGCACTTCTAGTGTAGCTACAAGCAAGCCACTTACAGGGTAAGTAGTTCTAGGGCCCACACCCACGGGAGCACCGTAATGCTAAAGTTACCTTACCCAGGGGAGCCGGGTGCATAGGTGTCCTTTGGTGTCGGGTCGCGGCGTCGTTTTCAATGGGAGCCAGTGAAGACTTGCTGCTTGCGGAGACAGAAGAAGTGTCCATTGGAATCCAAGCCTGGATTCGGAAGGAGGGAGACCTGAAAGCAGAGGGGACAGTGTTCACAGTCACTTGACAGTGACCCGGGGCAAGGAAGATGAATGCCCACCGTCGTCGACAGATTCAGGTCGTTCACTGGTGTCTTGACTCTTCAACCACGAGGTCCAGGGGGCGTCGAGGACGGCCAGCAGCTGGATTCAGCGTGTCACACGAAGTTTGCAGCTGACTGCGGTGTCGGCGACCCGATTGGAGCCAACAAGCCTTGGTAGCAGCAAGTCTCGTGTTTGAACGGAAAAGTCAATGGTGCAGACCAGCAAGGTCTGAGGAACTTACCCAGCGAGGGTAGGTCAGGGCAGGCCTGGAGCAACCAGGGGAGCCCTTTGGTTTCTTTGGAAAGTCTTCTGGGGACCCACAAGCCGGCTGGCAAGGGATCGCGAAGACGCCTCAGGAGGATTCACTCAACAGGGGCCCACGGTCACTCGGGACGGTGTAGGCCTCTGATTTTGGGAGGCATCTTTGCTGGAGGCTGGGACCATACGTGGTCCAAAGCACAAGTTCGTAGAATGTCGTGAAGGGGTTGCACTCGACAATAGTGCACGGTACCCAGGGTCTGCAGTTCCTCGTGGGGTCCACTTGCCTCAGCTTCACTGGGGACTCACGATGGCCTTGGAGGGGTCAGGAAATCCTCTTCCTGGGCTGCAGGGACTTCGGGCTCTGGCGGGAGCGGCGTAGTTTGCGACCGTCTTTGTCGTTTTTGGTGCCTGCCAAGCAGGGGAGTCACTCCTTGACTCCAAGGGAGATTCTTCCGTCTTCCAAAGGTAGTGGAACATCGAAGGTCCGGGATTCTTCTTGTAGAGCGTCGTCCAGGGGTATCTAGTTTGCAATGCACAGGTTCCCCCTCTTATACTAAAAGAAAGGGAGGGACTAGCTCTATGACCCCACCTATGGGAGGGTCAGGGGAGTGGGTGGCTACACCCACTTCCCTTTGTCCAGTTTCACGCCAGGGCAGGGGCAGGTAGCCCCTGAGCTGGTTTAAACTGGCATATGCACAGAGGAGCCTTCTGCTCCCCCAGTGCAGGACTTCAAAGCACTCTAAGAGTGCACCCACCCAGCCCCAATACACTAAACCCTGTCTGGAAGGTGGTCACACCCTCCTGTGACAGGATACCTATTGTTGGGCTTCCTCCACTGCGAGTTTCGGTCATCAGCAGGAGGGCAGCCCAGTGTTTGTGACTGGTGGCATCCATTTTGTGATGCCAGGGCTCTGCAGGATTCTACCGCGTTTCCACAGTAGGTACATGTCTATCCCTCTAGAAGGGTGGAATGCTACCCCCGCCGCCAGTCGGGGGTAGTATTCCAAGATGTTTGACACCAAACACGACATGTTTTGATGCAGCCATTCCATAGTTAGCATTCTACCGCGCGGATATAATGCACTTAAGAGTATATGGTTTAACCGCATCCACAAACAGCCCCAGAGAATGGACTCTGAGAGCTGCAGATGGGCCCTGCTCAGGCAGAGGCACCCTCTCACATAGGAACCAAGCACCCTGCCCTCAGGATTGATAGGGCCTGCCTTAGGGGTGACTGATAGGTTTAAATGTGTGTGCAGGGGAGATATAGGAAACCTATATCTCAGTGAGGGGTGCTAGCACCACCTCACCCAGGCTGCAGTAGCAGGCCTGTGGTGTCAGATTTAGTCTGCTTCCCAGGGGTGGCATAACACATGCTTCAGCCCCTGGTAGGCCTGTGAAGTACCTATGCCCTTGGTACCTAAGGTACCATATACTAGGGACTCATAAGGTACCACAGTATCCAATCACTAGTGCACCTAGAGTGCACTCCAAATCGTTTAGAGAGAACAGAGAGGCTGGGGCCCTGATTGGCAGGGTCCCAGCCAGACTATAGCCAGAAACCAGTGTAAACATCAGAAAAAAAGTGGGGGCAACATAAGAGGCAGATCCTACTCTCCTACACACACCCCCCCCAAACGCAGGGACACTAAACTAACCTTGACCAGTTGAGTCTTCGTGTTCAAAGTGGAAATACCTTGAGAGTCCATCTGCATTGGCATGTTGGGTCCCAGGTCTATGTTCCACTGTATAGTCCATCCCCTGTAGGGAAATGGACCATCTCAAAAGTTTTGGGTTTTCTCCTTTCATTTGTTTAAGCCATAGGAGGGGCTTGTGGTCAGTCTGAACTATGAAGTGAGTCCCAAACAAGTATGGCCTCAGCTTCTTCAGGGCCCATACCACAGCAAAGGCCTCCCTCTCTATAGCTGACCAACGTTTCTCTCTAGGGGTCAGCCTTCTGCTAATGAACGCTACTGGCTGGTCTTGACCTTCATCATTCAGTTGAGACAGTACAGCTCCCACACCCAGCTCAGAAGCATCTGTTTGGACAATGAACTTTTTGGTGTAGTCTGGACTCTGTAAGATGGGGGCAGTGCACATGGCCTGCTTTAGGTCTTCAAATGCCTTCTGACAGCTAGCTGTCCACTGAACCTTTTTTGGCATTTTCTTTGAGGTCAGATCATTCAAGGGGGTCACTATAGATCCATATCCCTTCACAAACCTCCTATAGTACCCAGTCAGGCCTAAGAAGGCTCTCACCTGTGTCTGGGTGATTGGAGCAACCCATTCCATTATGGTTTGGATCTTGCTCTGTAAAGGCTGAACCTGGCCTCCACCCACAAGGTGTCCCAGGTACACAACCTGACTCTGCCCTATCTGGCACTTAATGGCCTTGATAGTGAGGCCTGCTTTCTGCAGAGCCTCTAAAACATTTCTGAGGTGGACCAGGTGATCCTGCCAGGAGGAACTAAAGACAGCAATATCATCTAGATAAGCTGAGCAATAAGTTTCCATCCCTGTCAGAACTTTATTCACCAACCTCTGAAAAGTGGCAGGTGCATTTTTCAATCCAAAGGGCATCACCACAAAGTGGTAGTGCCCACCAGGGGTCGAAAATGCTGTTTTGGCTTTTGCATCATCAGCTAACCTGATCTGCCAGTAGCCAGCTGTTAGGTCAAATGTACTTAGATACTTGGCTGAGGCCAAAGTATCAATCAGCTCATCTGCCCTTGGTATGGGATAGGCATCAGTCCTAGTGACTGCATTGAGGCCTCTGTAGTCTACACAAAACCTCATTTCTTTCTTACCACCCTGGGGATGAGGCTTGGGTACCAGGACTACTGGGCTACCCCATGGGCTATCTGAAGGCTCAATTACACCTAGCTCCAACATTTTCTGGACTTCAGTCCTGATTCAGTCCCTGACATGGTCAGGTTGCCTGTAGATTTTACTCTTGACAGGCAGACTGTCTCCAGTGTCCACCTCATGGGTGCACCAGGTAGTCTGACTAGGGGTCAGGCTAAACATATGTCTATACTGTTGCAGAACTTGTCTGCACTCAGTTTGCTGATGGTCAGTGAGGCTGCTTGCCAAAGCAACACCATCTACTGACCCATCATCAGGGTTCTGAGAGAGCAGGTCAGGGAGAGGGTCACTCTCCTCCTCCTGGTCCTCATCAGTTGCCATGAGCAAGCCCATGTCAGCCCTGTCAACATATGACTTTAATCTGTTGACATGGAGCACGCTCAGGGGACTCCTGGGAGTTCCAAGATTCACCAGATAGGTGACTTCTCCCTTCTGTTCAACTATTGTATGGGGGCCACTCCACTTGTCCTGGAGGGCTGCTGGGGCCACAGGCTCCAACACCCACACTTTCTGTCCTGGCTGGTATACAGTCAGCACAGCCTTTTGGTCATGCCAAGCTTTTTGCAATTCTTGGCTGGCCTCCAGGTTTTTGGTTGCCTTTTTCATGTAGTCGGCCATCCGGGAGCGGAGACCAAGTATATAGTCCATCACATCCTGTTTGGGGGGTTTGAGAGGTAACTCCCAGCCCTCTTTAACCAAACACAATGGACCTCTTACAGGGTGCCCAAACAGAAGCTCAAATGGGCTGTAACCAACCCCCTTCTGTGGAACCTCTCTGTATGCAAACAACAGGCAGGGAAGAAGAAGGTCCCATTTCCGCCTAAGCTTCTCTGGGAGTCCTTTAATCATTCTCTTCAGGGTTTTGTTGAAGCGTTCAACCAACCCATTGCATTGTGGGTGATAGGGGGTGGTGAACTTATAAGTTACACCACACTCCTTCCACATTGCCTTCAAGTATCCTGACATGAAGTTGGTACCTCTGTCAGAAATGACCTCCTTTGGGAAACCCACTCTGGAGAAGACTCCAATGAGGGCTCTTGCCACCACAGGGGCTGTGGTGGTCCTCAGGGGAATTGCCTCTGGGTACCTGGTGGCATGATCCACTACCACCAGGATAAATCTGTGCCCAGATGCAGTTTGAGGGTCAAGGGGACCAACAATGTCAATCCCTACCCTTTCAAAGGGTACCCCCACCACAGGTAGTGGTATCAGGGGGGCCTTTGTTGTGCCACCTGCCTTGCCACTGGCTTGGCATGTGACACAGGAGCGACAAAACTCCTTTGTGTCCTCTGACATATGTGGCCAATGAAAATGTGCAACAAGCCTGTCCCAGGTCTTGTTTTGGCCCAAGTGACCTGCCAAAGGGATGTCATGTGCTAGGGTCAAGAGGAACCCCCTAAACTTCTGAGGTATTACCAACCTCCTGGTGGCTCCAGGGGCTGTGTCTCTACCCTCAGAATATTGGAGTCCCTCATTCCAATAAACTTTATGGGACCCACTAGCACTCCCAGCAGCCTCAGCAGCAGCCTGCTGTCTGAGGGGTTCAAGAGAGGGGCAGCACTGTTGCTCCTTACTCAGATCTTCCCTAGAAGGGCCCCCTGCCCCCAAGAACTCAACCTGATCAGGCTCAAGTCCCTCTGGGGCAGTTCCTTCTTCAGGATCTACTTCACCTCCCTCTGGAGGTGAATCTGTGATCTGAGACAGAGGGGAAGGCACTGCCTTTACCCTACTGCTCCTCCTCTTGGGAAGCATCTGGTCCATTGTTCCAGGATCCAGAGCTGGTTCAGTGTTATGCATTCTTGCTTGTGACCTGGTCACAGCAAATACCTCTGCAGGGATGCCCAACATCTCAGCGTGAGTCCATAACTCTACTTCAGACCAGGCTGAAGTCTCTAGATCATTGCCCAATAGACATTCTACAGGGAGGTCTGCACTGACTACAACCTTCTTGAGGCCAGTTACCCCTCCCCAGGAGAAATTCACAACTGCCAGACTATGGTTGGTCCTGACATTGCTTGCATTGGTCACCTGGTACATTTCGCCCAGGATGATCTGTCCAGGGTCCACAAGATCCTCTGCCACCATGGTGACACTAGCACCTGTGTCCCTAAATGCCAAAGCCTGTTTGCCATTTATTACAGGCTGCTGTTTGTATTTGCCCAGGTTACTGGGGCTTACTAGGAAGGACATATCCAGGTCTCCATCACAAATCAGCACTGCCTGAGTGGGTACTCTGACTAGGTCAGAGTCCACTTCAGAACCCAGGGTCAACCCTACTACACCCTTATTCTGAGTACCACCTCCACCAGTAGCTGAGCTAGGGGGAACAGTTGCCTTAGGGGCAGGAGTGGTGGTGGTTTGGTCTTTGGACTTGTTACAATCAGAAGTCCAGTGCCCTTTCTGTTTACAGAATTTGCACCAGGGCTTCTTTTGGCCTTTTCCCTTGTTGGATTGTGACTCCCCACCAGATGCAGATTTTTGGGGCCCTTGTGAAGACTTCTGGTCTTTTGCCTTATCCCCACCTTTCTCAGAGCCCTTAGGATCCTGCTTCTTGGTGTCACCCCTTGGTTCTGGGTTTTCTGCCTCACCCTGGTTCTGACCCACTTGTCTGCCTTCTTTCCCAATTCTTGGGGAGAGGTCAGATCTGAGTCTACCAGGTATTGATGCAACAACTGGTTCTGGCAATTATTAAGGATCTGTTCTCTCATCATTAGATTATACAATCCCTTGAAATCAGTAACCCTACTGCCAACCAGCCAACCCTCCAGAGCCTTGGTCGCAGAATCTACAAAGTCAGTCCAGTCCTGAGTCTGTGCCTTTTGGGTGTCTCTGAACTTCAACCTGTACTGCTCAGTGGTTAAGCCAAACCCATCTATCAGTGCACTCTTCAGGACTTCATAGTCATCAGCATCCTCTTCTCTAACAGTGAGGAGCTTGTCTCTACCTTTATCTGAAAAGGAGAGCCACAAGATTGCTGCCCACTGCTTTTGGGGGACCTGTTGTACTCTACAGGCCCTTTCCATAGCAGTTATCCACTTGTGGATATCATCCCCACTCTGGTAGGGAGGAACAACCTTGCTCAGGTTCCTATGGTCTGGAGTATTTTCTCTACCTCTAGGGACACTGTTGCTGCCACCAGGGGGTTCTAACCCCTCTCTTCTAGAAGCTTTCTGGAACTCAAAGGCTTCTTTGTCTAATGCCAACTGCTTGGTTTTGAGGGCAAATCTTGCTTCCTCATACTGCAGCAGTTTGTACATCCTTTCAGAGGAGGTCTCTCTTCTTGGGAAGAAGGAGTTCCTCTGGTAGACAGTTTCTCTGCCAGAGTGAAAGGAGTGCTCAGATTCCCTGGAGAGGGACCTGTGCCTGTCTTCCACTATGTCAGTTCTCTTAGGGAGAATTCCTCTGTCTGGTTCAGACCCCTTTGGGCCTGGCCCTACAATCACAGAGTCCTGGTCATCCTGATGTTCATCATCTGACCCAGACACTATATCTGACCCACCCACTGATCCAGACCCCTTAGCTCCTAGAGCTAATCTAAGGTCATCTGCTGTTAGCAGATCTATCAAGTGTAGTGTGGAGGGACTCTGTCCTATCTTCAGGTGCCTCTCAGCACACATGGCTTTCAAGTCACAGAAAGTCAGGTCCTTATACTGAAGCTGGGTGGATCCACTGGGTCCATCCCTTGAGGACATTCTAGTGTTGTGCAGTGTTGTACTACCTACACTAGTTTGTGGCCTACTGATACTATCTTGAGCTGTAGAAAGGGTGTGCTATCCCTTTTGCACACAGCTCTAAGTTCAGTAGAACTTATTGATACTAAGCTTGATTTTATATGTACCTTGAGTACCTATAGTGGTTTTCAGTTAGTAATTCAAATAGAGATTTTCTGGTAAAACAATAGCAAGCTGGAATCCCACACGCTGCCACCAATGTGAGAAGTTGGCCTGGTATATGCTGTTCACCAATTAAGGTGGACACCTTGCACCAGAACAATTCGACTCTTATGGTTTAAGACAACTTTTATAGAAAGCTATCCTAGTGGTAGCTGTGGAGAGCAGCCTTCAGGCTAAGTCTTGGAGGAATGTAAAGCAGCTTGTTTTACCACACAATCTCTTGAATCACCAAATGAAAAGACACCACACAGGTATATATATCAAATATATATGTATTTATTAATAAACAACTCTCTACTAATCTCTTTATGAGATTAGAAGTCAGGAACATATGTACAAATCAAATGTTATCAAAATAAGTTAGCACAATCAAATATCACAATCTTAGTTTGGCTAGACCTAGGTCTAGAGCAGTTAGAATCGAGGGACCCCCAAGAACCACCCCAGGTAGTTGTAGGAGACCCACAGGGGACGGACGCGGTGTCCTGGCACCGGTGCGAGTCCTGTACCAGTCTATGCGAACAGACGCGATTGAGATTTCAAAGTTAAAGGTCCCTTGCGTGTTCGAGGCAAACACACCGATCGGTCCTTGTACGAGTCGAAGGACGCGGTTACAGATAGAGTTGCAAGGGAGATGGACGCGCTGTGTCTAACACAGACGCGAACCTTGTACGAGTCAGCGCAATGGATATTTCAATGTTACAGGCCCCTTGTGTGTTCGAGGCGAACACCGATCGGACTCAGTACGAGTAGCAGGACACGGTTATAGATAGTGTTTCAAGGGAGATCGACGCGATGTGTCTAACACAGACGCGAACCCTGTACGAGTCAGCGCAATTGTCGCACTTAGAAAATAAGAGTTTTAGGGCACTTCTAGGGTAGCTACAAGCAAGCCACTTACAGGGTAAGTAGTTCTAGGGCCCACACCCACGGGAGCACCGTAATGCTAAAGTTACCTCACCCAGGGGAGCCGGGTGCATAGGTGTCCTTTGGTGTCGGGTCGCGGCGTCGTTTTCAATGGGAGCCAGTGAAGACTTGCTGCTTGCGGCGACAGAAGAAGTGTCCGTTGGAATCCATGCCTGGATTCGGAAGGAGGGAGACCTGAAAGCAGAGGGGACAGTGTTCACAGTCACTTGGCAGTGACCCGGGGCAAGGAAGATGAATGCCCACCGTCGTCGACAGATTCATGTCGTTCACTGGTGTCTTGACTCTTCAACCACGAGGTCCAGGGGGCGTCGAGGATGGCCAGCAGCTGGATTCAGCGTGTCCCACAAAGTCTGCAGCTGACTGCGGTGTCGACGACCCGATTGGAGCCAACAAGCCTTGGTAGCAGCAAGTCTTGTGGTGGAACAGAAAAGTCAATGGTGCAGACCAGCAAGGTCTGAGGAACTTACCCAGCGAGGGTACGTCAGGGCAGGCCTGGAGCAACCCGGGGAGCCCTTTGGTTTCTTTGGAAAGTCTTCTGGGGACCCACAAGCCGGCTGGAAAAGGGATCGCAAAGACGCCTCAGGAGGATTCACTCAACAGGGGCCCACGGTCACTCGGGATGGTATAGGCCTCTGATTTTAGGAGAGATCTCTGCTGGAGGCTGGGACCACACGTGGTCCAAAGCACAAGTTCGTAGAACGTCGTGAAGGGGTTGCACTCGACAATAGTGCACGGTACCCAGGGTCTGCGGTTCCTCGTTGCTCGTGGGGTCCACTTGCCTCAACTTCACTGGGAACTCACAATGGCCTTGGAGGAGTCAGGAAATCCTCTTCCTGGGCTGCAGGGACTTCGGGCTCCGGCGGGAGCGGCGTAGTTTGCGACCGTCTTTGTCGTTTTTGGTGCCTGCCAAGCAGGGGAGTCACTCCTTGACTCCAAGGGAGATTCTTCCATCTTCCAAAGGTAGTGGAACGTCGAAGGTCCGGGATTCTTCTTGTAGAGAGTCGTTCAGGGGTATCTAGTTTGCAATGCACAGGTTCCCCCTCTTATACTAAAAGAAAGGGAGGGACTAGCTCTATGACCCCACCTATGGGAGGGTCAGGGGAGTGGGTGGCTACACCCACTTCCCTTTGTCCAGTTTCACGCCAGGGCAGGGGCAGGTAGCCCCTGAGCTGGTTTGAACTGGCATATGCACAGAGGAGCCTTCTGCTCCCCCAGTGCAGGACTTCAAAGCACTCTAAGAGTGCACCCACCCAGCCCCAATACACTAAACCCTGTCTGGAAGGTGGTCACACCCTCCTGTGACAGGATACCTATTGTTGGGCTTCCTCCACTGCGAGTTTCGGTCATCAGCAGGAGGGCAGCCCAGTGTCTGTGACTGGTGGCATCCATTTTGTGATGCCAGGGCTCTGCAGGATTCTACCGCGTTTCCACAGTAGGTACATGTCTATCCCTCTAGAAGGGTGGAATGCTACCCCCGCCGCCAAAACTGGCGGGGGGGGGGTAGTATTCCAAGATGTTTGACACCAAACACGACATGTTTTGATGCAGCCATTCCAAAGTTAGCATTCTACCGCGAGGATATAATGCACTTAAGAGTATATGGTTTAACCGCATCCACAAACAGCCCCAGAGAATGGACTCTGAGAGCTGCAGAGGGGCCCTGCTCAGGCAGAGCCACCCTCTCACATAGGAACCAAGCACCCTGCCCTCAGGATTGATAGGGCCTGCCTTAGGGGTAACTGATAGGTTTAAATGTGTGTGCAGGGGAGATATAGGAAACCTATATCTCAGTGAGGGGTGCTAGCACCACCTCACCCAGGCTGCAGTAGCAGGCCTGTGGTGTCAGATTTAGTCTGCTTCCCAGGGGTGGCATAACACATGCTTCAGCCCCTGGTAGGCCTGTGAAGTACCTATGCCCTTGGTACCTAAGGTACCATATACTAGGGACTCATAAGGTACCACAGTATCCAATCACTAGTGCACCTAGAGTGCACTCCAAATCGTTTAGAGAGAACAGAGAGGCTGGGGCCCTGATTGGCAGGGTCCCAGCCAGACTATAGCCAGAAACCAGTGTAAACATCAGAAAAAAAGTGGGGGCAACATAAGAGGCAGATCCTACTCTCCTACACTGAGTGACAATGAAAGGGTAGATCTGTTTCCACAACTTCCTTGGGGAAATTAGAGCAGTCATGTTCTGAGGTTGCAGATACCACTCGGTACCCTGTAAGGTTAGGGGTCCAGATGGCACACTGAGCTAGCTAGGAATTGGGCCAACATACTTTGATGATATGTGCAGAGTCAGTCCCCATATTCTGGCGGTTATGTTGTCTGTATCCACAGTCCTACTTGATTTATAGGAACTGCACAACAAGTTGAGGTAGAATTCAATGGCAAGTTGGCCATGGTTGATTTAGAGATGAGAGAGAAGCAATGTACTTCAAGTCCCTTAAGCAGTGATCTGATGGCCACTGGTGTAGTACCAGAACCAGAAGGCTCTATGGCTTGGACTACATCAGTTGCATTGACCAGAGCACAGGTTGCACATCAGTCTCAGGATGAGACTGGGATCATCCCAGATTAGCAAACACCAGAAAAAGGTACTGAGCAGATCAGGCCAGTCTCTGAGAAGGCGCAGGCCTTGATGTCAATTGCCTCTATCCCTGAGGGAGATGCAGATGAGACACTTGAAGCAGACTAGGTATTGGAGACTGGGTCACTGTGAGAGATGCAGGGTCTTTTAGCTGCTGGAAGACCTACCCTGGAAGAGTTGCACCAGACACAAGTTGAGTGCCCTACACTTTTGGTCCTAGGAAGGAAGCTTGGAACAGATCAGAAAGGATAAAAGTTCATTTTGTTGGCTGGTAGGGTGGACTTATTTTCAGTGAGTCCGTGAATCCTGATCAAGAAGCTGCAAAAAGGAAAGTGGTTTCCCGTAGTGTACAGGAATTTCCTGTCTTCATTGACCCACAAAGTTCCCTTAGCTTGACATTTGGGCATAAGGAAGACCCGGATAGGATGGACTCTTTGTTGTACTGGCAAGGGATGCACATAGAGGTTCTATAGAACATGTCTTACTTTGTGAACTGAGTGGTGAGTCAGACGGTTAGTACAAGGCATCATTAGTGCCACTGCTATATGTAGGTGTTCCATTTGAGCGGATAGGAATTGACATCATTGGTTCATTTGGCCCCCTCAGAAGCAGGCAAAAAGTATATCTTAGTGGATAATGGCACCAGGTATCCAGAGGTAGTATCCACAAGGAGCATGACTGCAAAATGTGGTAGCTATCTCACATATAGGGATCTTTTCAAAGGCTGGAATTTCTAAGTCAGCTATTTCAGACTGGTAAACTAACTTTATCTCCTGATTGTAGGAGAGTAGGATCTGCTTCACATGGGTACCCCCACTTTTTGCTGATGCTTCACTGTTTTTCGACTTTAGTCTGGCTGGGGCCCTGCTAATCAGAACCCCAGCCTAGCTGCTTCCTCTCTAAAATGGTTTCCATGTGCCTTAGGCACATCTCTGATTGGAATCTGGAGTGCCCTTGTAAGTCCCTAGTATATGGTATAATATGTACCCAGGGCATAAGTACCTCAGAGGCCTGCCAGGGGCTGAAGCATGTATTATGCCACCCCTGGAAGGCCAGCCAAAAGGACACCACAGGTCTGCTACTGCAGCCTGGGTAAGGTGGTGCATGCACCCCTTACTGTGATATAGGCTACCTATATCACTACATACATACACACATATAAACCTATAAGTCACTCCTATGGCAGGCCTTATCAATCCTGAAGGCAGAGTGCTTGGTTCCTATGTGAGAAGGTGCCCCTGCATGAGCAGAGCCCCTCTGCAGCGTTCGGAGACCCTTCTCTGATGCTGTTTGTAGTGCAGCCTGACCATATACTCTTAAGCGCATTATAACCTCACGTTAAATGCTAACTTTGGGATGGCTGCACGGAAACATGTCGTGTTTGGTGTCAAACATCTTGGAATACTACCCCCCCGCCAGTTCTGGCGGCGGGGGTAGCATTCCACCCTTCTAGAGGGAGAGACATGTACATACCGGCCTGCCCGGTAACTTCTTTCCAAGCCCTGGCATCACAAAATGGATGACGCTGCCACAGACACGGGTCTGGCCTCCTGCTGCTGACTGAAACTCCGGCAGGGGAGGCCTGGACAATAGGTTTCATGTCCCAGGGAGGTGTAACCACCTCCCCAGACAGGATAATGTGTATTGGGGCTGGGCGGGAGCACTCTCTGGTGCTTTGAAGTCCTGCACTGGGGGCACATTTGGTGTCCCTGTGCACACCCCAGTTCAAACTGGTTCAGGGGCTTCCAGCCCCTGCTCTGGCATGAAACTGGACAAAGGGAAAGGGGTGTAACCACCCCTCTTCCCTGACCCTCCCATAGGTGGGTCCCCAGAGTATGTCCAACCCCCTAACTTGGTATAAGTATGGGACCCCAGTCCTTAGGACTTTAGATTTACCTGGACGAAACTCTGATACAGAATCCTGAACCTTCGATGCTCTACTTCAAGATTAGAGGACTGAAGAATCTCCCTTGGGGTCAAGGAGTGACTCCCCTGCTTGGCAGGCACCTAAGAAGCAATTGTCTGGTCTGCATCGCTGAAGCTCCCGCCGGACGCCGAAGTCCTTGCATCACCAGACGTGGATTTCCAGACTTCCCCGAGGCTGCCCTGAGTCCCCAGCAAAGCTGAGGCCCGTAGCTGTCGTGGGTAATGTGGAACCGTGACCCCTGGAGACCAAGTACTTTTGCAAGTGCATCCTCTTTCTGGTCTCCTATGAAGTTGTGCTTTGGGGTCCGAGTAGCCCTTCCGTCCAGTACCAACTGCACCGAAGATCACTGGCCTCCACTCCACGAGTGTCCTGTGAGCCAGCTCCAAGTGTGTCCACTTGAGGCTCCTTCGCGGTCACTAGTCCGTTGGCTAGTGGGCCCTCCCGAAGGCAACTCTTCTTTTCCTAGGGTTTCCCTGGTTGCTCCAGGCGTGTCCTGACTTACCCTCGCTGGGTGAGTCCCTCAGACCTTGCTGGTCTGCACCACCGTCCTTCTTCTATTTCCACAAGACTTGCCGTTGCCAAGGCTTGTTGGGTCCAATCCGGTCGCCGACACCCCTGCAATCGACAGACGTCGTGGGACAGCTTGAATCCAGCTCCTTGTCGTCATCGACACCTCCTGGACCTCGTGGCTGAAGAGTCAAGACGACCGTCAACCTACCTGAAGCACCCGACATCGGTGGGCATCCGCTCATCGCCTTCCTGGTCACTGGCTAGTGACCCAGACTCTGTCCCCTCTGCTTTCAGGTTCTTCAGATCTTCGATCCACCTTTGGATCCACCCGAACACTTTCGACTTGGCCGCCAGCAGCACTTTGCAGCAGATCGCCATTGAAAACGACGACGAAACCCGACCCCGAAAGACACCTATGCACCCGGCTTCCCTGGGTGAGGTAACACGAGTACTCCGGTGCTCCCGTGGGTATAGACTCTAGAACAACCTAGTTCTAAAGGGGTTTGCTCCAAGTCCTCCTCTAAGTGTCCCTTTTCTTTGAAACTCCAACCGCGACATTCCCCATAGAAGTCAATGGCGGCTCGCGGCTGTGTTCTCACACTGCACGCGTCCCCCGTGGGTCCCCTGTGTCACTACCTTGGGTGGTTCCTTGAGGGCCAAGCACTTCTACAGGCTCTAGGCCTTGTGTCTAGCTCAGTCGTGGTTCTTATACCACTTTATTGGTATATGGTTTGGTACGCACCTAGGGCTCAAACGTGTATTTGTGCTATTACTGTTGATAACTAACTTATAACTTATGTACTTCGAACTCTAGCCTCATAAAGAGACTAGAGGGGTGTGTTTAGCAATAAAAACATATATTTTGAATATATACCTGGTGTGGTCCTCTTTCATTTGGTCACTCAAGAGATTATAGACTGGTAAAACAAGCTGCTTTACATTCCTTCAAGACTTAGCCTGAAGGCTGCTCTCCATAGCTAAAACTAGGATAGCTTTCAATAAAGGTTGTCTTTAACCTATCTCCAATAAGGGGCTGTTTGGACTGGTGCAAGGTGCCCACTATAATTAGTGGACAGCATATACCAGGCCAACTTCTCACATTGGTGTGCAGCGTGTGGGATTCCAGCTTGCTATTGTTTTACCAGATAATCTCAATTGAATTGATCAACTGAAAACCACTAAGGGTACCTTAGGTACATATAAATCAAGCTTAGGATACAGTAAGTTCTACTGAACTTAGAGTTGTGTGTTAAGGGATAGCACACCCTTTCTACAACTCAAGAGAGTTTAGTAGGCCACACTAGAGTAGGTAGTGCATACACCACACCTCACTAGTAATGTCTTCAAAGCCAGGACCCAGTGAGTCCTTGCCAGAAGCCAGTGGGCTTCTTCCCTCCAAGTATGATAATCTCCCATTCTTGGAATTGAGAGCATTGTGCAATACTAGGAAGCTGAAGACAGGCAAAAGTGCCAGCACCCAACACCTCAGGGAGGTGCTACCGTCAGATGATCTCAGCAGACCCCTAGGGTCTGAAGGGGTAGGCAGACAGGGTGGGGCAGAAGATGAGGAAGGGGTCAGGGGTGAAGGAACCCAGGGCCCCCCCTCTGAAACTGGCCAGGAAGGTGAAAATGACCTTGACCTGGAAAACCCAATTCCTCCTGTGGAGGAGGAGGAGGATCAGAATGACCTCCCCTTTGTCCCCCCAGGAAGAATTGTGAGTGTGCCCAGAAGGCCTAGATCTCCTTCTCAGGAGTCTAACCACTCTGACACCACAATAGGGACCTCTGTTTCCTCTCATAGGAGGGAATCCTCTCATGAAAGGAAAGAGAGACTGCTCAGATATGGAGAAGCTCAGTTGAGGCTCAGAAGAGAGCAGTTGGCTATAGACAGGGAGTCCCTAGAGCTTGAAAAGCAAAGAAAAAAGATGGGACTAGAGTCCCATGGTGGCAGCAATTTCCCCAGAGATAGGGAAAGGTCTTATGACCATAGAAACCTGAGCAAGATTGTCCCTCCCTACTAGAGTGGGGATGACATCCACAAATGGATAACTGCACTGGAGAGGGCCTGTAAAGTACAGAGGGTCCCTCAGGAGTAGTGGGCAGCAATCTTGTGGGTCTCCTTTGCAGACAAAGGTAGAGACAAGCTCCTCACTGTAAGAGAAGAGGATGCTGACAATTACAAAGTCTTGAAGAGTGCTCTGATTGATGGGTTTGGCCTAACAACTGAACAATACAGGTTAAAGTTCAGAGATACCCAAAAAGCACAGACTCAAGACTGGGTAGACTATGTGGATTGTTCTGCTAAGGCTCTGGAAGGATGGTTGATGGACAGTAAGGTATGTGACTTCACAGGATTGTACAATCTTATCATGAGGGAGCAGATTCTTAATAACTGTCAAAATCAGCTGTTGCATCAGTACCTGGTGGACTCTGATCTGACCTCTCCCCAAGAATTGGGAAAGAGGGCAGACAAATGGGTCAGGACCAGGGTGAGGCAGAAGGTACAGAACCAAGGTGGTGACCCAAAGAAGCAAGATTCTAAGAACTCTGATAAGGGTGGGGAGAAGGGTAAAGACCAGAAGTCTTCACAAGGCCCCCAAAAATCTTCTTCAGGTGGGGATTCACAGTCTAACAAAGGGAAAGGCCAAAAGAAACCATGGTGCAAGGTCTGTAAGCAAAAGACCCACTGGACCAGTGATTGCACCAAGTCCAAAGACTCTACTCCAGCCCCCACCAATGCCCCTAAGGCCCCTGCTCCCCCTAGTGCAGTTACAGTTGGTGGTGGGACTACACAAGCCAAGGGTTTAGTAGGGTTGACCCTGGGTAAGGAGATGGGCTCTGACCTAGTCAGAGAACTCACTCAGGCTGTCCTAGTCTGTGATGGAGGCATGGATGTGAGTCCCAGTAATCTGGGCAAGTACAGGCAACAGCCATTAATAAATGGAAAAGAGGCTTTGGCATTTAGGGACACAGGAGCAAGTGTCACCATGGTGACACAAGATCTTGTGGATCCTGGGCAGATTATACTTGGTGAAATGTACCAAGTGACCAATGCTAGCAATGTCAGAACAGACCATACTCTGGCAGTTGTTAACTTCTCCTGGGGAGGGGTAACTGGCCTTAAGAAGGTTGTGGTAAGTGCAGACCTACCAGTTGAATGCTTGCTTGGCAATGATCTAGAAACTTCAGCTTGGGCAGAAGTGGAGCTCATGACCCATGCAGAAATGCTGGGCATCCCTGCAGATGTGTTTGCTGTGACCAGGTCACAGGCCAAAATGTCTAACACTGAACAGGCCTTGGATTCTGGAATAATGGACCAAGTGCCATCCAAGAAGAGGAGTAGTAGGGTAAAGGCAGTGCCTTCCCCCTTGGCTCAGAAGGAAGATCAGTCTCTTCAGGGAGATGATCTCAGCCCTGAGGAAGGAACTGTCCCAGAGGAGCTTGAGCCTGATCAGGTTGAGTTCTTAGGGACAGGGGGCCCTTCCAGGGCAGATCTGAGCCAGGAGCATCAGAGCTGCCCCTCTCTTGAACCCCTCAGACAGCAAGCTGCTGCTGAGGCTGCTGGGAAAGCTAGTGGTCCCCATACAGTGTATTGGGATGATGGACTCTTGTACTCAGAGTGTAGAGACCCCAAGCCTGGTGCCACCAGGAGGATGGTTATACCTCTGAAGTTCAGGGGCTTCCTATTGACCCTAGCCCATGACATTCCTTTAGCAGGTCACCTGGGCCAGAACAAGACTTGGGACAGAATTGTCCCTCACTTTCACTGGCCCCACATGTCTGAAGACACCAAGGAGTTTTGTCGCTCCTGTGTAACCTGCCAGGCCAGTGGCAAGGCAGGTGGCACTACAAAGGCCCCCTGATACCACTACCTGTGGTGGGGGTTCCCTTTGAAAGGGTAGGGATTGACATTGTTGGTCCCATGGATCCCCAAACAGCATCTGGGCACAGGTTTATCCTGGTGGTAGTGGATCATGCCACCAGGTACCCAGAGGCTATACCCCTTAGGACCACTACAGCACCTGTGGTGGCAAGGGCCCTCCTGGGAATTTTCTCAAGAGTGGGCTTCCCTAAGGAGGTTGTATTAGACAGGGGTGCAAACTTTATGTCTGGATACTTGAAAGCAATGTGGAAGGAGTGTGGAGTGGCTTACAAGTTCACCACACCCTATCACCCACAATGCAATGGTTTAGTCAGAGATTCAACAAAACCTTAAAGGGCATGATTAAAGGGCTCCCAGAGAAGCTTAGGCGAAGATGGGACATACTCTTGCCCTGCCTTTTATTTGCATACAGGGAGGTGCCTCAAAAGGGGGTTGGCTACAGCCCTTTTGAACTTTTGTTTGGTCACCCTGTCAGGGGTCCATTGTGCTTGGTAAAGGAAGGATGGGAGTTACCTCTCAAGCCCCCAAAGCATGACCTATTGGACTATGTACTTGGTCTCCACTCCAGGATGGCTGAATACATGAAAAAGGCAACTAAAAACCTTGAGGCTAGCCAGGAACTGCAAAAAGCCTGGCATGACCAAAAGGCTGTACTGACTGTTTACCAGCCAGGACAGAAGGTGTGGGTGTTGGAGCCAGTGGCCCCAGCAGCTCTCCAAGACAAATGGAGTGGACCCCATACCATTGTTGAACAGAAGGGTGAGGTTACCTATTTAGTAGACCTAGGAACACCCAGGAGTCCCCACAGGGTTCTCCATGTCAACAGACTGAAGCCATATGTGGACAGGGCAGACATGGGCTTGCTCATGGCTACTGATGAGGGACAGGAGGAAGAGAGTGACCCACTCCCTGACCTGCACTCACAGAACCCTGATGATGGGTCATTGGATGGTGTAGCCTTGGCAGGCAGCCTCACTGCTCAGCAGCAAACTGATTGTAGACAAGTGCTCAATCAGTACAGACATATGTTCTCTCTGACTCCAAGTCAGACCACCTGGTGCACTCATGAAGTGGACACTGGGGACAGTCTGCCTATTAAAAATAAGATTTATAGGCAACCTGACCATGTCAGGGACTGTATCAGGACAGAAGTCCAGAAAATGTTGGATTTGGGAGTTATTGAACCCTCAGATAGCCCTTGGGCTAGTCCAGTGGTCCTTGTGCCAAAACCTCACACCAGTGGTGGGAAAAGAGAGATGAGGTTTTGTGTGGACTACAGGGGTCTCAATGCAGTCACTAGGACTGATGCCCATCCAATACCTAGGGCAGTTGAGCTAATAGACACTTTGGCCTCAGCCAAGTATCTAAGCACATTTGACCTGACAGCTGGCTACTGGCAGATCAGACTAGCTGATGATGCAAAGCCAAAGACAGCATTCTCAACCCCTAGTGGGCATTACCAATTTGTGGTAATGCCCTTTGGTCTGAAGAATGCCCTGCCACTTTTCAGAGGTTGGTGAATACAGTCCTTACAGGTCTGGAAGCCTATAGTGCAGCATATCTAGATGATATTGCTGCCTTTAGCTCCACCTGGGAGGATCACCTGGTCCACCTCAGAAATGTTTTGCAGGCCCTGCAGAAAGCAGGCCTGACTATCAAGGCCGCAAAGTGCCAGAAAGGGCAGAGTCAGGTTGTGTACCTGGGCCACCTTGTGGGTGGAGGCCAGGTTCAACCCTTGCAGAGCAAGATCCAGACCATCATGGACTGGACTGCTCCAACTACCCAGACTCAGGTGAGAGCCTTTTTAGGCCTGACTGGGTACTATAGGAGATTTGTCAAGGGGTATGGATCAATAGTGACACCCCTGAATGACTTAACTTCCAAGAAGATGCCCAAAAAGGTTCAGTGGACAGTTAGCTGTCAAAAGGCATTTGATGACCTGAAGCAGGCCATGTGCACTGCTCCCATTCTACAGAGTCCTGATTACTCCAAGAAGTTCATTGTCCAAACAGATGCATCTGAATTGGGGGTAGAGGCTGTACTGTCACAATTGAATGATGAAGGTCAGGATCAGCCAGTAGCTTTTATTAGCAGAAGGCTGACCCCTAGAGAGAAACGTTGGTCAGCCATTGAGAGGGAGGCCGTTGCTGTGGTCTGGGCTCTGAAGAAGTTGAGACCATACTTGTTTGGTACTCACTTCCTTGTTCAAACAGACCATAAGCCCCTCTTATGGCTAAAACAAATGAAGGGTGAAAACCCCAAACTGCTTAGGTGGTCCATTTCCCTACAGGGGATGGACTTCACAGTGGAACATAGACCTGGGAGTAACCATGCCAATGCAGATGGACTCTCTAGGTACTTCCACTTAGAACATGAAGACTCAACTGGACAAGGTTAGTTTAATGTCCCTACGTTTGGGGGGGTTGTGTAGGAGAGTAGGATCTGCTTCACATGGGTACCCCCACTTTTTGCTGATGCTTCACTGTTTTTCGACTTTAGTCTGGCTGGGGCCCTGCTAATCAGAACCCCAGCCTAGCTGCTTCCTCTCTAAAATGGTTTCCATGTGCCTTAGGCACATCTCTGATTGGAATCTGGAGTGCCCTTGTAAGTCCCTAGTATATGGTATACTATGTACCCAGGGCATAAGTACCTCAGAGGCCTGCCAGGGGCTGAAGCATGTATTATGCCACCCCTGGAAGGCCAGCCAAAAGGACACCACAGGTCTGCTACTGCAGCCTGGGTAAGGTGGTGCATGCACCCCTTACTGTGATATAGGCTACCTATATCACTACATACACACACACATATAAACCTATAAGTCACTCCTATGGCAGGCCTTATCAATCCTGAAGGCAGAGTGCTTGGTTCCTATGTGAGAGGGTGCCCCTGCATGAGCAGAGCCCCTCTGCAGCATTCGGAGACCCTTCTCTGATGCTGTTTGTAGTGCAGCCTGACCATATACTCTTAAGCGCATTATAACCTCGCGTTAAATGCTAACTTTGGGATGGCTGCACGGAAACATGTCGTGTTTGGTGTCAAACATCTTGGAATACTACCCCCCCACCAGTTCTGGCAGCGGGGGTAGCATTCCACCCTTCTAGAGGGAGAGACATGTACACACCGGCCTGCCCGGTAACTTCTTTCCAAGCCCTGGCATCACAAAATGGATGCCGCTGCCACAGACACGGGTCTGGCCTCCTGCTGCTGACTGAAACTCTGGCAGGGGAGGCCTGGACAGTAGGTTTCCTGTCCCAGGGAGGTGTAACCACCTCCCCAGACAGGATAATGTGTATTGGGGCTGGGCGGGAGCACTCTCTGGTGCTTTGAAGTCCTGCACTGGGGGCACATTTGGTGTCCCTGTGCATACCCCAGTTCAAACTGGTTCAGGGGCTTCCAGCCCCTGCTCTTGTGCGAAACTGGACAAAGGGAAAGGGGTGTAACCACCCCTCTTCCCTGACCCTCCCATAGGTGGGTCCCCAGAGTATGTCCAACCCCCTAACTTGGTATAAGTATGGGACCCCAGTCCTTAGGACTTTAGATTTACCTGGACAAAACTCTGATACAGAATCCTGGACCTTCGATGCTCTACTTCAAGATTAGAGGACTGAAGAATCTCCCTTGGGGTCAAGGAGTGACTCCCCTGCTTGGCAGGCACCTAAGAAGCAATTGTCCGGTCTGCATCGCTGAAGCTCCCGCCGGACGCCAAAGTCTTTGCATCACCAGAGGTGGATTTCCAGACTTCCCCGAGGCTGCCCTGAGTCCCCAGCAAAGCTGAGGCCCGTAGCTGTCGTGGGTAACGTGGAACCGTGACCCCTGGACACTGAGTACTTTTGCAAGTGCATCCTCTTCCTGGTCTCCCACAAAGTTGTGCTTTGGGCTCCAGTAGCCCTCGCCTCCAGCACCGACTGCACCAAAGATCACTGGCCTCCACTCCACGAGTGTCCTGTGAGCCAGCTCCAAGTGCGTCCACTCGAGGCTCCTTCGCGGTCGCTAGTCCGTGGGCTAGTGGGCCCTCCCGAAGGCAACTCTTCTTTTACTTGGGCTTCCCTGGTTGCTTCAGGCGTGTCCTGACTTACCCTCGCTGGGTGAGTCCCTCAGACCTTGCTGGTCTGCACCACCGTCCTTCTTCTATTTCCACAAGACTTGCCGTTGCCAAGGCTTGTTGGGTCCAATCCGGTCGCCGACACCCCTGCAATCGACAGACGTCGTGGGACAGCTCGAATCCAGCTCCTGGTTGTCATCGACGCCTCCTGGACCTCGTGGCTGAAGAGTCAAGACGACCGTCAACCTACCTGAAGCACCCGACATCGGTGGGCATCCGCTCATCGCCTTCCTGGTCACTGGCTAGTGACCCAGACTCTGTCCCCTCTGCTTTCAGGTTCTTCAGATCTTCGATCCACCTTTGGATCCACCCGAACACTTTCGACTTGGCCGCCAGCAGCACTTTGCAGCAGATCGCCATTGAAAACGACGACGAAACCCGACCCCGAAAGACACCTATGCACCCGGCTTCCCTGGGTGAGGTAACTCGAGTACTCCGGTGCTCCCATGGGTATAGACTCTAGAACAACCTAGTTCTAAAGGGGTTTGCTCCAAGTCCTCCTCTAAGTGTCCCTTTTCTTTGAAACTCCAACCGCGACATTCCCCATAGAAGTCAACGGCGGCTCGCGGCTGTGTTCTCACACTGCACGCGTCCCCCGTGGGTCCCCTGTGTCACTACCTTGGGTGGTTCCTTGAGGGCCAAGCACTTCTACAGGCTCTAGGCCTTGTGTCTAGCTCAGTCGTGGTTCTTATACCACTTTATTGGTATATGGTTTGGTACGCCCCTAGGGCTCAAACGTGTATTTGTGCTATTACTGTTGATAACTAACTTATAACTTATGTACTTCGAACTCTAGCCTCATAAAGAGACTAGAGGGGTGTGTTTAGCAATAAATACATATATTTTGAATATATACCTGGTGTGGTCCTCTTTCATTTGGTCACTCAAGAGATTATAGACTGGTAAAACAAGCTGCTTTACATTCCTTCAAGACTTAGCCTGAAGGCTGCTCTCCATAGCTACCACTGGGATAGCTTTCAATACAGGTTGTCTTTAACCTATCTCCAATAAGGGGCTGTTTGGACTGGTGCAAGGTGCCCACTATAAATAGTGGACAGCATATACCAGGCCAACTTCTCACACTGATATGTGAACAAGTTGTGGGAGCAAGCTGATGTGACCCTCCACTTCCCTATGGCATACCACCTACAAACCAATGCGTTAGTGGCAAACTTTAACAAGACCATTAAGACCATGATGGAAACTCTGCCAGAGAATCTAATTCGCCTACTGAGGAACTCTATAGAAGAGGGTAGGGCTCAGTCACTTTATAATTGTGTTTGGCTCCCAGTGCGTGGCCCACTCACCTAAGTCAGAGAAGGGTGGGAAGGAGTTTAAGAGTCATCTTAAAAAGATATGGTGGATGATGTGATTGGCTTCAGCAAGTTGATGACACAAGTGAGTTAAAGGAAAAACTTTAGGTAAGATAAGAGCTGATGAAAGAGTAGTATGACCAGAAAGTAATACTAACTGAATACCAGGAGAGTCAGGAGCGATTGATGCTGAAGTCCATTATTTCAAGAGCTATGGAGAATAAGTGGTGTGGGCCGTAAAATGTAGTGCAAAAGAATTGTGAGGTCAGCTACTTGGTGAAAACAGGTGCCACAAGGTATCAGAAGAGGGTGTTTCATGTGAACTGGCTTATTCCATACCTTTGGGGAGACTCAACAGTGAACATCATGGTAATGACAGGGGGTTGAGGAATAAACTGAGCCACTTCCCTGGCTTACTGCATGGTGATAAGAAAAATTGTTCTGGGGATAGGGTACAACTTGTCCCTGAACTGACTCTTGAGCAACGGGAAGAGGTTAATGAAGTGCTCGGCCAATTGTCCTATCTTTTTTCTCTGATGTTAGGGTTGAAAATAGGGCCAGTCTGCCCATTTATTCCATCAAGCATTTCCCCAGTGGGCAGGGCAAATGAAGGCCAATTTGTGAACGTATAGGGCAGCTGCTGGCACTCCTGCCATTTTCTCCAGCCCCCCCGGGGTATTTGCAGATGGCACTACATGTGCTTCAGGATAGAGAGAAAGAACAGAAAGGGTGGGGGGAGCAGAGTTGGTTTGAACATAATTGCTAGGGCTGCTTTTGCTTCCCAGTCTGGCCCTTGTTGACAACTGTCTGTGTCCATTACACAGATACAGGGGATAACTTTCTAGTGAAGAGTAGGACTTAAAGGATGCCCTCTGAGCCCAGGAGTGCATCAAGGCAGAGGTGCCAAGATGCAGGACTTGTGGGTGATTGAGCGTTCCCATAGTCCTTGGGCCAATCCAGTGGTATTGGAATGCCTCAAGGATCCACAGACTTGTGCTTTTGTGTAGACCACTGAACCCTCAATGAGGTGACCAAGACTGATGCACATCCGATTCCCTGAACTGAAGAGTTAGTGAACCGGCTGAGTGCTGCTTGTTCCTTGTGTACCTTCGACCTGACAAATTGCTGCTGGCAATACGCATTAGCGACTAGAACCAAGGAGAAGAGTGGATTCTGTAAGCCAGTAGGATTACATCAGTTTAGTGTGATGCCTTTTGGGCTTCAGAATGATCATGCTACTTTTCTGCACCTAGTGAACCATGGGGCATATTAGCAAGGGCGTCCTCGCCGCTTTAGTGGCACGTTTTGCCACTAAAGCGGCGATATTTCTATCGCCCTATTGGCAAGCTGTCGTGACAGCTTTATGGCGAAAGCGACCGTTTTGGTGCCGCTTTGCTTGTCAGCGATATTTATCACTAATGACATGCAAAGTAGGCGTTCCCACCTAAAAGCGACTGCAAACAGTCACAAACACAACTTCCCCCTATTACCAATGTCGGCGAAGCGATAAAAAAAGTCGCGCTAACCGCGATTATCGCTGGAATTTAACACCTGATAAAAACTTGACTTAACCATCTTGTCAATGGGAGGTGGATTGTAAGGTTAAGTCCTCACCTGCCTATTAGCGAGTTTTTCATTAGCGCAGTGAATTTATCGCTTGATTTCTCGCGCTATTGCTGGGTTTCGCCGCTATCGCTGGATTTTCTATCGCCTTGGAGATAAGCGTTGATAATAACGCGTTATCAAATCGCGAGGAGCAGAGATGGCGCTAGTGTGAGTTTCTCCCTTTCCAGTTTCCACGCCACGCATCACACGCCGGAGTTCTGGCAGTCGGCGATTGACTAGCTGACCTGTAACTGACCTGCAGCCTCTTTCAAACTGATGTCCGTGGCGGCGTTTGAACTCGGGCTGGATATTCAATCACCCGGAGCCCTTGTCCAGTTCTTTAGCAGCGGAGGGCCGCGAACTGGAATTCTTGCCTCATTACGCCTAATCTACCGGACTATCAACACTCTGGTCAAGGGGCGAGCGGCGGTAGCCGCGGTAGTCTGGGCGCGAGTCTGTCCCAGGCTGCTGGCGAAAGGCGACAGAGCGGGGGCTGCGGTGCCGACAGCAGCGCACAGGAGAGAACAAATTATGACCACCCGGGGACAGAAAAGCAGCAGGACGAAAGCGGCTTCTAATCCAGTGGGGGCTGAGAGGGAAAATGCGGAAACAATGGCCGAGAAAAGGACGGAGAAAATAGACTCTCTACCTAAAGGTAAACGAGATACGGGGAACTGTAAAAAAAATGTGGGGAAGATTGGAGGAACTAATCTCCCAAAAGAAAATGCCACAGGAGGAACAGGCTTATCACCCTCCATGGCTAAACATTTCTTTGCAGTTAAGGGTTCCTCTACCTCTACTGACTCAAACATACCCGCTAGCGACCCTAACAATTCAAAAGTGATTAGCCAGGAGGTCTCTGAGCTAGGGGCCATTCAGCAGATCGCTCCGACCGTACAGCTAGTCTCTGTGGACGCCAGGAGCGATACTAGGAATGAGGGGGGTAGCGAGAATGTGGTAACGTTAGCCCCGGAATCGTCTGTCTGTACCCCAGATACTGTCCCCGCTGCACCTGCTATGTCTGCTATGTCTGATAACGAAGAAGTGGACAAGGCCCTCCTGGGGGAAAAGGGTGCCGAGACTTGCAATCACCTTGCAGCGAATGGCTGTCCTGGACATATAGCCCCGCAGACCCCAGACTTAGCCGCTGAAAACCTTTTCTCGGTCTCTGATGGCTCCCTATCTGGTACAGAGAATGATTATATTTGCACTTCAGAAAGCAGCAAATCAGAAGATAACGACTCTGACCCTGCAATCAGAACCATTCAGCAAAAGAAGAAACCTAGGAGTAAAAGACGTAGCCAGCTGAAGTGGGACTACTCTGATTCCCACGGTTCATTTCCTAGGGGGGATCCCCCCAATCTTCAGCTTGAAGAGAGCCCACAGTCGACCATTGGTCATACGACCGAGCCGTCTCTGGCCTCTATACTGGATTCTATTAAGCAGTTCCAAGAAGAAGTGAGATCAGACAGTCTAGCCGCCAAGGGTGCTTCCAAAAAACTTCAAGGAGGCATCAGAAAATTAAATAAGATCTGTACTGATATTGGCGATCGGGTCTCAATGGTGGAAGCACGTACGGAGTCTCTGGAAACAGAAATAACCAACGTAAGGGACCAAGGAACATCTCATGCTGCCTGCCTAACTGACTTAATGTCCAAGCTAGAGGAACAGGAAAACAGATCACGAAGAAACAACTTGAGTCTGTTGGGAATCCCTGAAGGGGTCGAGGGGGATGACCCCAGAGGGTATATTGTTAAGTTGCTCCGTGCTGCCTTTCCGTCGCAGACTAGCTGGAACTGGGATCAAGAGATCCAGAGGGCACACCGCTTTCCATTCAATCTAAAGCAGCGGCGTGATGGTAGTAGCTTTGTCAACGATAAACCTAGGGTCTTTTTAGTTTTTTTTGGGAACTTTCTTTTGAGACAGCTGGTATTCGATAAGGCCAGACCGAACTCCCAAAAAGTTGTTGACGGAATAAAAAAAAATTCTAAACCAGACTTCTGCCATGCAACAGTCGAGCGTAGATGGCGATTGCACCAACTGATTGCCCCTCTCCAGCAGCAAGGAGCCCAGGTATTCTTAATGAACCCAGCCAGGCTGAAAGTGATATTCGACGGCACGACGCGGGTGTTTCTGTCTGAAATCAAGGCTGAAGAATACTTAAAAGACATTATGGGAAGAAAAAGACTGAACTAAGTCAGAGATATTTATCCAGCTCAACGGAATAATTTCTGCTGGGGCCCTAATCGTCACTTTTTTCTTTCTTTTTTTCTCCTTTTCTCTCTTTTGCTTCTTTTTTTTTTTTCCCTCTTCTCTTTTTTTCTTTTTTTTTCTCTTCTCTGTCTGCTTGGGCGGACCAGTCTAGCCGAAGCTAACAGATAAATTGCCAACAGATAAACGGCTAAGTGGCTTGGCGACTGGAGCTCACACATGCTCACCATCATTCAGGGCTTCCTGACTGCTTTTGATTGGGGGAGTGGGGGGAGGGATCGGGGGTGGTAATGCATGCAGTGGGGGGAAAAATATTGTCTTGTGTTGAAATTTTGGGTGGTTATGTTCGGAAGGGATCTAGGAAACTTACCATATCCGATGAGAGTTAGAAAGGCGGAAAGTGGAGGGGAGGGGTGGAGAGGGGGTGGGGGCACGGAATTTGGTAGGGGGTTTGGGGGGGGCAGAGGGGAGGGGAGGGAGAGGGATTGGGGAGGGTCTGGGGGGAAGGGGAAGAAGTAATCACATACTGTCTAGCTGTCGGTAGAAGTATGTCTCTTAGTGATAGCCAAAATGCGGCCTCAAAAAAGGGGGTCCCGGACAAATATATAGGGCCAAGGTATCTTAAAGCTGATAATGGGTACGTTTAATAAACTTAGAATCGTCTCGTTGAACATTTGTGGCTTAAATGATCTAGGGAAAAGGCAAAAAGCTGCTCAAGTCTTACGATTAATGGGGACGGACATTGTCTGCCTACAGGAGACACACATAGACGGGGCCCAAAAATCTCTGTTGAACTCTCTGGGTTATAAAGTTATCGGGGCAACTTCACAAGGGGCCAGGGTCAAGGGTGTTGGGATCCTGGTCTCAAAAGATTACCTTTGGTAGTTAACCAAGTTAAAACCGACTCTCTGGGCAGATGGGTGATAGTCGGATGCTCTCTCCCCTCCAACATTGTTTTTACAATCTGTTCTATCTATGGAAGCAATCTAGACGACCCGGGGATAATTAACGGAGTAAATGAGGAATTAGCACTTTGGCCATTACCTATAATTTTATGTGGCGATTTAAATCTAAATTTACCTAGCTCATGGAAACCTGATCAGTCCTCGACCTATAGGGGTCGGAAACCTAAGGTTTTTCAGGCAGTGCTCAATCTGATTAGTACCCACGGCTTAAAAGATGTTTGGGCACACCTGAAATCTGATCAAGATGGTTCTACTTATTTCTCTGCTCCCCATCTGTCCTTGGCTCGGCTTGATTACTTTCTAGGTTCATCCTCTTTGGTACATGACTGTTCCATCGATATTACTCCTCGACTCCTTTCAGATCACAATCCACTTATTTTGTCTAGAGGGTTGGGGAGATAGAGGGCCAAGTACGAACTGGACCTTTGAAAGAGCATTGTTATATGACAACAACTATCGGGAATATATGAAAGGCTGGATCCACGAATTTCTGACTATAAAGGTCGGGACAGCTCCGGTAATGGTAGTATGGGATACATTAAAGGCTGCCATAAGGGGGGAGACGCTCCAATTTTCTATTAGAAGGAATAAAAAAGAGAAAGCACAGGTTAACCTTTTGCAAGACCAAATGATAAAAGCAGAAAAGGAACTAATACAGGCTGTCCAGTCAGGAACAGGAATCGAACAGGCACAGATAATGGTGACGGTCGCCAAGGCAGAGATGGGAACCGTACTAGCTGAGAGAACAGCAGCAAAATGGGCCTCGTCCCGAGAGAGGCTATACGAATGTAGTGAACTCATTGGCCGCCAACTGGCTATCTCCACCAGGCAACAGGTGACCGCTAACGCAATCTCCTCAATCCAAGCTAGCTCTGAAGGGATAACCAGCGATCCTATAAAAATAGAGGAGGCTTTTAGGGAATTTTACGAGAAATTATACACCGAAGAAATTATCAGGCCCGCAGAATATAGACTAAACGAGATTAATAGCTATTTGGAGGCAATACCGGCCGCTGAACTCAATGGTGAGAGCCGCGATCAATTGGAAATCTCCCCAGATTGGGATGAAATTGCCACTGCACTAGCAAGCCTCCCTGATGGCAAAGCCTCTGGAGAGGACGGCATTCCAGTCGAATTTTATAAAAAAAATTCACAGCAGATAAAAGATCTTTTTCTAGACGTAGTAATTTCCATTTTTAACGGGTCCCTTCCACCGCAGTCTTGGTCTTCCGCAAAGATTGTAATATTCCCTAAAAAAGACAAGTCACCTCTGGAGATGTCTTCATACAGACCCATAACCCTCATTAATACAGATTCTAAAATATTCTCCAAAATTATAGCGTCTAGATTATCTTTAAATATTGAGCCTCTTATTTCTAACTGGCAGCATGGGTTCATCCCAAAAAAGGGCACCACTGAGCACATCCGTCGGACTATCACTTTATTTGACGCCGCCAAAGTGGCAGGAGACCCGATCGCACTAATCCTTTTGGACGCAGAAAAAGCGTTTGATCGGGTCTCCTGGCAATTTCTTTGGGGGTTCATGCGGCGGATCGGCTTCGGCCCTAGGTTATTATCGGTATTGCAGGCATTATACCAGAACCCCACAGCCAGAATCTCAATTAACGGACACCTGACTGAACAGATAAAGATTTCACGAGGGACACGACAAGGGTGCCCTTGCTCCCCGCTGCTCTTCGCCCTGTATATTGATCCTTTGATTAAAATAATTGAGCTCAACCCCGAAATAATAGCGTTAAGTAGGTTCGGCATCCATACAAAGATCATGGCTTATGCTGACGATCTAGCCATAATAACTCCGGAACCCAAAAGGGTCATTACGGCTATAGAACAGGAGGCCCAAAAATTTGGGCAGATATCCGGATATGCTCTCAATAAAGCAAAAACACAGATTATTTTAAATGAGAAAATAAACTGGACTGACGACAGAGTAACCCAGAAGGCCAAATACCTAGGGGTCAATATAGTCTCCGACCTGGATTTAATCGTTAAAGAAAATGTGACCCCGTTAGCAGCTGACATGAAAAAGTCACTCCAAAAAATCAACAATTTACACCTGACAATTGTAGGGAGATGCAATGTTCTAAAAATGTCCTTCTTTCCCAAACTACTTAATTTTTTTAGGACAATTCCGTTAGAATTTAATAATAAGACGCTGCTCATATTTGAACAAATCTTTTCTCAATTCATTTGGGCCTACTCACAGCCTAGAAGGGCTTTTAAATTTCTCTCACTACCCAGAGATAGAGGAGGGTGGGCTCTACCCAATATAAAATTGTATTATTGGGCTGCCGTCCTTCAATTTAGTTCCGAGTTATTGCATGATCATCCCGTCGGTAACCCCTCTGGATTGCTATCTCCCTATATATCTTTACTGGGGTAAAGTGTCAGGGGTTGTCTTTGGCGTCAGCTGGAACTTGCCTACTACAAACGGGTTAGATTCAAGACTTTGATCAATGTTTACAAGGTTTTTTCGAACGTACGCAAATTACTTGGACTTGCGAAGCTAAACCATTATACCCCTATTCGGAATAACAATAACTTAGCACTTATCTTCCAAGAAATATACCTTCAACAGTGGTACCAAGCCGGTATCACAAAAATGGGAGACTTGATTACTTCCAAAGGTATCTGGCCCTTCAGCATTCTTAAAACCCGCTATAACCTTGGCAACAATTAGTTATTCCAGTATAATGCGATTACAGGTTACTTAACTAACAAGACTGGCGGACCAGCAGGGTTTGCTAAGATTGACCTAATAGAAAAAATCCTAGGGCCCAGTATACCACGGATTGGAAATATCTATTCAATGTTAAATCAACGAAGGCCTGACGATGTAAGTAAAATATATGAAAAGTGGCAGTTGAGGATGAATGCCCCACCCAACACCTTTTGTGATGCCCTAAGTCTGGCACAGACCCATTTACTGTCATTTAAACTGCAAGCACAATTTTATAAAACAGGATACTTTCTATACATAACCCCTAGTAGAATTGCTAAATGGGGCACTGGCAGTGGTACAACGTGTCCGAGATGCGCAGAGTACAGCGCAGATTCTGTCCACATGTTTGCCATGTGCCCTAAAATAGATCCATTGCTGGAAGGGGTACAGCAGTTTATGGGTAGGGTTCTATCACAAGACTTTCAATTGGCACCAACCATTATAATGCTCGGGCTGCATGACACGATCGATCTGAAAACAGGGGGAGCTTTACTGTTTGTGGCAATGACTATTCTTAGGATATGCATCGCCTCACACTGGAAGGACCTGAATCCTCCCACATTTGCTCAATGGCAGGCTCGACTGTTTGCCACCTACAAATTAGAGAAGGCTATATATGCCAAAAAAGGCAAGCGTGGGAAAAAAAAGGGATTAGAGATGTGGGACCCCCTAACTAGGTGGCTTAGCACACTGAATGTACTGGAATAACCATAATGCTACTTATTTTTTGGTCTTTATGAGGTTCTTATGTCTTTTTTTTTTTCCGCCCTCCCTTTGGCGAACTTCTTTCTACGTCTCCCCCGGCCTTCTCCCTCCCCTCTCCGAAGTATTCCCCTTCCTCCCCTCCTTTTTTTTTCTCTGTTTCCTTTGCCCTTTCTCAATTTGCTAGCTGCTCTGTTTTTGTTCTTTCCCTGATACTATAATCCCTTCAATGCAGGATTTTATACTAGTGTAAATACTGCTAGGCTGATTCACTATTATGGTGTTTCCCACTGCTTGTCACAAACTTTTGTTATTTCTGATGGATTTGGGGTGGGGGGAGGGGGGCCTGGTTTGGAGGGGAATGTATTGACTCTGTAATGCACCGTAAGGTGTAAAAAAAAAATAGAAAAAATTAAAGAAAAAAGAAAAAAAAAGATAATAACGCGTTATCTACGCGATGAAATCCAGAGATAAAAAAAACAGCGCTAAGCGCGCTTTGCGATAATTATCGCAAATCCTTGGTAATATGCCCCCATGTTCTTTAAGGGCTGGAAACGTTCTGCATTACCTACCTTGACAATATTGTCATCCTTAGCAATTTCTGAGAAGAGCACCTGAGGCCCCTAGAAAAGGTGTTCATCAGGATACAGGGAGCAAAAATCACCCTCAAGGCAACCAGGAGCCAGGTGGGGCAGTCCTTTGTAGTCTACCATGGGCATTGGGGTGGCAATGGGAAGATCCATCTGTTGGATGTTGTGATGAAGTCTGTGTTAGAGTGGGAGGTTCTTACCATGCAGACAGGACTCACCAGCTATTAAAGTTACTTTAAACACCAATAGGATATTTTTGACTTCCTAATTGACCATAGCCCTGTCGCTTTATTCTTAACAGAAACCTGGCTGAATGACATTTAAGCCCCAGGTATAGTTACAGCTCTCCCTTCAGACTACCGAATTCTACACTTGGACCGTGCAGAGAGAAAGGGCCCAGGTGAAACTGTAAAAATAAATTTGCATGCAAAATTAATAGAATGACTATTCCAGACTGCGAGGTATTTTTCTTCTCAATATCTTTATCGATGAAGATAATTAACTATGTCAGGGTCACTAATATACCAGCCACCTGGATCTCCCAGCAACTGGTGTGCTAATATCACGGAATATCTTACATCAGCTATTCTTAAACATGCCAACTTCACCATTTGGGAGACTTTAATATTCATTTGGATGACAAAACCTGCAGCTTGGCCACTTCTTTGATTGAAGCTTCATGACATTAGATATCCAGCTGATTACTAAGGTCCTTACTCACAAAGCAGGACATTTACTGGACCCCGTATTTACCAATCTAAAGAACATGCAATCAGACCTTCCTCTACCCTTGACATGGTCTGACCACTTTGCAGTCCCTTTTTTGCTTTCAACAGATATATGTCCACAGATTTGTGAGAAGTAGTAGTTGGTCAAAACCGGATGATCCCTTATGGAGTGCTATATTAGAAGCTAACCCCCCTCACTGTGTAATTCTGTAGTGATAGATGCACTCAGAATAGATCACTAGCTTATGTCCTCATTGGATTCCTTAATTCCTATCACTATCAAAAAGCAACATAGAACTCTCCCGCCAGCCCCATGGTACAACGATTCTTTGTACAAACAAAAAAAGGCATGTAAACACCATGAGAGGGTGTGGCGTAAAAAGTGCGGTAAAGAAGACAAGGTAAACTATAAAATTGCCTTAAAATCCTATCAAAAAACCTGTCGGGAAGCGAAAGCTTCGTTCTATACGAACAAAATTGCTGCCACTCAAAATTGCCCTAAAACACTTTTCAGGTGGTCAAAACTCTCTCTCTAACCCAAACAGTGTCATACCAGTCTCCCCGCTTTCACTACATCAATGTGACTAAATAGCAGACTTCTTTTTTTATAAAAGTAGAAGATATTCAAGGACCATTTCCTATTGCTGAGGTGGCCAGAAGCCAAATTACCTCTTCCAAAATAAATAGCAGACTGCAGAGAATTCAGCTTTTGGATGTGATGTCTTTTGGGGCTACCCTGACTTCTATCAAATCAGGATCTCCTTTGGATCCCTGCCCCCCAGCAGTGCTTTCCCATTTTCTCTCGGAGCAACTTACCCAACTTTTGAACTCATCATTGTTGAAGGGTATGGTTCCTAAGACCTGGAAAACAACTTGGTTACGCCCTTACTGAAAAAACCCAATCTAGATCCACTCATTTGGTCAAATTAAAGACCCATTTCTCTGCAATCCGGTTTTGCCAAGGTGTTGGAGAAACACGTAAACCAACAACTCACAGCGTATACGGAACTTAATGGCCTGTTCCACCGTTCACAATCTGGGTTTCGCACAACCCATAGCACCAAAATGACCCTGCTTGGTGCCACAGAGTTCTTGACACATCAACTGGATAATGGTGGAGCTGCTGCATTGATTCTACTAGAGCTCAGTGCAGCCTTTGACACTGTTAACCATAGTATGCTCTTACGAAGATTAGTGGATATGGGTTTACAGGATATTGCCCTTTCCTGGCTTAAACCATTCCTACAGGACCACACCTTTCAGGTCCATACCAACCAATATAGGTCAAAAGCTCACCCCTTGGTCTCAGGGTTACCTCACGGTCTACCCTGAGCCCTCTGTTGTTCAACCTATGTTGGGCCAGTGGCAGAAATTGTAGAAAATTGCGGCCTTACACTTTTTCCCCACGTGGATGACACACAAATAGTTGTGCCACTGTCACTAAAGATAATCAGAATGGGACCCATAAATCCTGCCTTACTCAGGTCTCATCATGGACGTGTGCCACCTCCTTGAAATTAAACAGTGATAAGACCCAGGTGTTGTTGGTGGGTAGTCCACCGACTCCTTGGGGCCCCCACTTCTGGCCAGTATCTATGGGCAATCTACCCAGCCCTCTGTCGGTCGTAAAGAATCTGGGAGTTTGGCTCGATGGTAATTTACCAAGAGCCAACAGATTAACAAAGTGGCTGCTACCTGCTTCTGCATTTTGAAATGGCTTAGAAAGATTTTGTACTGTCTCCCGACTTCTCCCCAGAGAACCATGGTCCAGGCCCTAGTCATTTCAAGGCTGAACTATGGGAACGTTTTATATCTGGGGCGGCAAAATCCCAACTTAGATGTCTACAGATTGTTCAAAATGTTACTGCATGTCTCCGGCTTCACCCTCCTAAATTCACTTCCACATCCATGTTGTTGCGAACTCTACACTGGCTACCTATTGAGCGCAGGTTGCAATTTAAGGCATAGTGCTATATGCAGAAATACCTAGCAAATTCCAGACCTGCGTGTCTGAGATCCTTGGTGGCCTGGTACTTTCCTATACGCTAGTTGCGCTCTAGTCACCTCAGGCTGGCCGTCATTCCTAAAATTTGGAGATCCCGGCAAGGAGGCCGAGCATTCCATTATTTCGTACCCAGACTCTGGAATGCACTGCCTTTAACATAAAGAGAATGACATTCACTCTCTGTGTTCCGTAGACATCTTAAAACTTGGTTGTTTCAGCTATCGGAACTTTACTAATTCGGCACTCCTTTAGAGAAGTTTTTTGGTTAAGACTTCCTTTTAGGTAGCCATGTGCTTTGTAAAATATGCATAATAATAATAAAACCTTTGCGGCCAACTGTGGGGCCACAGTTGCACCCTTGACAGCTCTGATATCCAAGAAGCAGCCTAAGATGATGATTTGGACTTGGGAATATCAGAAGGTCTTTGAGGGCTTGAAGAGAGCACTATATGAAGCACTTGTGCTGAGGGCACCTGACTGTAGTCAAACTTTCATTGTACAGACTAATGCCTCAGACAAAGAAGTTAGAATGGTACTGACTCAATTTGATGATCAGGGTAGAAAAAGTCTGTTGGCATTTACCAGCTGCAGTCTACTTTATAGTGAGCAAAACTGCATGGCCATTGAAAAAGAATAAATGGCGATAATGTGGGCTTTGAGGAGGTTCTGGACTTACCTGGTTGGTACTTTGTGGCAGAGACAGATTATACACCGTTCAAGTGGTTGATGGCAATGGAGGATGAGAATCCCTAATTTCTGAGATCCCCTGTCTCCCTGCAAGGCCTATATTTCACAGTGGACGATGAAGCCAGAAAGGATAATGGGAATACAGGTGGACTTTCCCACCAGTTTTGCCAATCTGATGACTGGACTCCTCCAGTGGTTGGCTAAGGATCCCAGTCGTCACATCCAAGAGGGGCATCTATTGGGACAGTAATTTTCACTGCATGCTATATAGACATATACCCCTGCTCGGAGGGACAGACTGAGTATCTGATATTCTGACTTTTATCTTAGGCCCTGGCATCACACAAATCTAAGGTGTGCTTAGAGGCCTAAGCCTATCCTCAACAAGTTGAGCTCCATAACCTGTTCGGTGATCTGGAGGGGTGCATGTAGAATACCCTCAGAGTGAACAGAGAACTACTGTCCCTGTGTTGGGTTTGGTACATAAGGCAGTGGCAGCATACATGTTTTTTTTTTAAAATCTCATACAGAGGACCAGACCTTTTTATCTGTATCAGTGAGACTGTGGCTTACTTTCCTCTCTTGTGTAAAGTTCCTTGGTTATGTGACAACCCAGAATCTCACACTGACACCCAGTTGTGTACGTCAAGAGTGCGTGTGATGTGTAGAGTATGTGTAGCACGTGTCGTAGGACTGTGTGTGTGTGGAAGTCTGACTACAGAAACCAATAAGATACATTTTGGATGCCCCTAGCTTACCATGGCACAATATGGAGGAAAATGACAGCTTCCCTCATAGCAGGCATAAGGGTGACGCAGTGCAATAGGTATACGCCTCCCCCATGCATTGCGGGAGTTGCGTCATGCTTACGACACAACTCCAGCAATGCGTGAGTTTTGTGCCGACAGACACGTCATGACACATCTGTCAATCCTTGCGACATTGAGCGCCGTACATTAAATACTGCGCATCCATGGTGTCGCAAGGAGGGCACAGTGAAAAGTGTTGCATCGCTGCTTTATTGCAGGGATGCAACACTTTTCATAAATGAGGCCCTCTTTTTCCAGGAGACAAGAACTGCACTGGACATTAAAAATATTGTTTTTGTTGGATGCTGTTGAATTCTAGACTCAAGCCCCACACTACCTTCCTGAGAAGGCTGGGATTGCTCGCTTTCAGGGTTTGTCCGCAAGCTGTGCCCTGTGAATAGCTTAGCATTTGTTACCTTACCTGGCCACATACCATGACATTTGCCCAGTGTCCACTGGGCATCAAATCATGGGGGTACTTCAGGCAGACTGTGTGGAATAGGCTATAGCCATGCCCTGTGCACAGAGCCCTCTGGCACTGCGCACTGGCATGGGCCATTGCCAGGCCCTGTGTCCAGTGGATCTGCCCAGTGGGTACCTAGCATGAGGAGACAGAGCAGAGGGCATTTGACACAATAACTACCTGTTTATATTAAAGTCTAACAAAATACTTTGAAAGTTTTCACCTGTTTGAAGATTCCCCTGTGGCTCGTATTAATTAACAAGACGTAACTCTGCAGAGAGACAATTCTAGAGAAAGATGTAGTACAAAAGCGCCTGCTGGAAAAAAAGAGTCAAGTGCAAACTGCAAGTAACAGCAATGAATGTAAATGACGAATGTGTTGACTTTGGTGACCTTGCTTAACACAGTTCTATCACTTTAGCTGGACTTTTTGAATTGCTACCTAGACCTTTCACGAACTCTGAGAGCAGTGAAGCTCTCTACTGCTGGTGGTAGACGCACTGAAGATTTTGTATGAGTGTTTTTGCCTAGACACCCTTAAGTATTAGTGAGCGTTACAAATTAAAAAATTTTTTACGGAGTTCTATATAGCACGAACTTGACCCGAATCGGGTATCAGAGCGCTTTACATAGCACCAGTTGCATTATATGACGACACATTCATTTTTGTTAGGCACTGAGATATTAAGTGATTTGCCCAGAATCACAGGATGTTTGGCGTCATTGCGGAGATTCGAGCCCAGTTCCCCAGATTCGAGGTCAACTGCCCTAGCCGTTAGGCCAACTCCTCGCCCCAATATTTAATGTCATTTCATTTCCTTAAGACAAGTCATTTGCTTTTTTTCCTCAGTCTGTACTTGATATTGTAAACCGGAAGACTGTATGTAGGTTCTTCTCAGATAATAGGTAGTAACAATGGGTTTTGTGAGTATGCTCATGGGAAAAACATATTGCATAATGAGTCATACTGTATAAGCAAAAGATTGACCACACCTATATCGAGGAGTGCCTGAATGACGTGGATCTGCTTCAACGTACAAGGTCCCTAAAAACGTTTTTTGCTAAAACACTGGAAACAGCATTTACAACTCATGCTTTAGATCGCATGCCATTAAAACGCGGCCGTTTCAACGATCGCGTTGTTGCAACGCGTACCATTACATCACAAGTCGTTACAACGACTTGCTGTAGGGGGCAGAAGGTTCCCTGCTGTTGCACAAACTGGAGTAGGAATAGTAAATTATACTATTCCTAAGTCCAGCGCGCCCCCTACAGCAAGTCGTTGTAACGACTTGCGATGTAATGGTTCACGTTGTAACAACGCGGTCATTGTAACAAACGCGTTGTAATGGCATGCGATCTAAAGCATGCGTTGTAAAGAGATATATTCCTAGAACACATAGTCACAAGAACTAAGTATCTGCTTAGCCCGAGACAGGGATATTGACTCGCTAGCAACCATTACAGAGCCCAGTGCAGTGTGTCTACTGACCTCAGAGGCAGTCAGTGCCTGCCATTAACAGCCCAGCCCCAGCACCAGAGCCTAAGCTAGTGTTCTGCACACCTGTGAGTCAGTAGCTTCTTGATCACCAACAAACCACAGTCGGCACCATCAGCACTGACAGAGTCTAAATCAGGGCTACATAACTTAGAAACCAAGAGCTCTACCTGCTACCAAAACATTCCCACACACGAGCCAAATTCAGAGAGTAACCCTACCATAAAGGCAGGGAGCTACTCTATTAGTAACATTCTGAAAAGTAGAACCAATCTGAGGGTGAATGCACATCTCATAGGCAGGGAGAATCTTTTTCTAACAAACCCTTTTCAGCACCACAATTTAATGCAGTGAAACTGTCTTCCACAGAGGAAGAGAGCTTCTCTCCCAAGCAGAGAACCACCAGCACAAGGGCCTAATTCAACATGCCCTCACTCCTCAAAGGCAAGGAGCTTCTTTCACTAAAACCTATCTCCAGAACCACTGTCTAGGGCAGTTTGTCTGCACATCTCTAGCACCACAGTGTAACTCAGTTTGTCTGCACATCTCAAGCACCACTGTGTGACACAGTTTGTCTGCACATATTCAGTACCACAGTGTAACTCAGTTTGTCTGCACATCTCCAGCACCACTGTACGACACAGTGTGTCTGCACATGTCCAGGACCACTGTGTAATGCAGTGCATCTGCACATTTCCAGCACCACTGTGTAACCAAGTTTGTCTACACATCTCAAGCACTATTGTGTAAAGCAGTGTGTCTGCATATGTTCAGTACCACAGTGTAATGCAATGTTCCTGCACAGCTCCAACACCACTGTGTGACGCAGTTTGTCTGCACATCTCCATCATCACTGTGTTACGCAGCATGTCTGCACATCCCCAGCACCACTGTGTAAAGTAGGGCGCCTGCACATCTCCAGCACCACAGTGCAGTGCAGTGCGTCAGCACATCTCCAGCACCACTGTGTAAAGTAGTGTCCACACATCTCCAGCACCTCTGTGTAACGCAATGTGTCTGCACATCTCCAGCACCACTGTGTAAGGCATTGTGTTTGCATATTCCAGCACCACAGTGTAACACAATGTGTCTGCACATCTTCAGCACCACAGTGTAATGCAGTTTGTCTGCACATCTCCAGCACCACTGTGTAACACAGTATCTTGTCACATTTCCAGCACCACTGTGTAATGAGTGTCCCTGCACATCTCCAGCACCACTGTGTAACGAAGTGTGTATCTGATCATCTCCAGTACCACAGTGTAACGCAATGTGTCTGCATACCTCGAAGGCAGGGAGCCTCTTGAACTGGCTGTAATTAGTTCACCCTTTTTTCTTCCATAGAACAGTAAAACCTATCCCTGCTGGTTGTTATGAGTGCTGGTCACTAGCCTTCCTCTTTTCCCTTTACAGAAACAGAGCACACATGACTAGTTTATCTAGAAGCATGCTCTTAGCCTTGGGTAGAGAGCACAGTATGGTCCACTTAGCCTGAATTTCCACAAATAATTGCAGTCACTCTTTTGAGATGACCTAAACACTGGTCTCCATTGTTTTTTTGTTTTTTTTTACAGTTTTATATAGCACAAACTCGACCCAAAGTTGTTGGAGTGCTTTACATAGGCACCAGTTACACTACACAAGGACATATTCATTTTTTTTTTTGTATAAGGAGATTAAGTGATTTGCTCCGAAATCCGACCCCAAGACTCGAGCTTGGTTTCCCACTTCAAAGGCAGCAGCTCTGGCCGTTAGGCCACATCCACTTCTAGAAGTGGTACCAACATTGGCACTGATCTTAGTCACAATCAGATCTTCGTTCCACACATGTATTTCTTCGCCATCAACTTTTCACACTAGGGGCATATTTACAAAGAATTGTCATAGGACAGCCCTGCAAGTAATTTTGCTGCGATGCCCTACGCTAATTCAAAAGGAAAGAAATGCACCGTATTTACAAGACATGGTGCATTCCTGTTCCTTTCAGCCAGCGCCGTCGCAAAAATTGCAGCCGTGCACAAATGCATGCACACTTGCACCATGGTGCAAGGGTGTCTGTGTTGTTGGCATGATTGTTTTTGTGCATGAAGGGGCACCTTCCTGCACAAAAAACAATCATGAGAGGTGTTTCCTCATTCTATGTGTGCTGCAGAAGGCAGCACACGTGGAAATAGAAAAACTAGGAGAAATGTAAACATGCTCCTCGTTATACCTGTTCTGGGGAGGCGTACGTTATTTGCACTGCCCCAGATTTACGCTATGGTGTAAATCTGGGGCAGTGTCAAAATCCATGTGTGTTGCGTGGGAACACCCACAACAACACCCATGCCAAACCTCCCTGCCACAATGTAAGGCAACGCAGCGACTTGCACTGCATGGTTTAACATCTTAGCTACAAGGCCATGAAAAGCCATGCAGGGTGGCTTTGCAAGGCCTTGTAGATATGGGCCTGAACTGTGCACCACCGGAGCATCAAAAAAAGTGATGCTCCAGTGGCACAAGAGGCTTGTAAATAGGCCACTAGGCTATCATTCACAGTAGAAATGACAGCGCTGCTTTCAAAAGGAAGGAGGCATCAGGCCAGAGAAAGAGATTTCTACATTACTGGGATTCTCTTAAGTTGACGTGCAAAGTTTTTTTTTCCCCCGCTGGTGACTTCATACAAAGTTCCCAATTTTCTACTTTTGAAAAGTTTCCTAGATTACCTTCACTCTTGCAGAGCATTTATTTGACTCTCAAAATATTGTTCACTCTATCCATTAATGAAAAATGTTTGTAGAATCCATCTCAGTAAGTTACCTTATCTTTACACGATAGTGTTCAGGAGAACACACAGACCCTCACTATCGGAGGGCAGTTATGCCCATTATTGCTGAAAACGCTCCAAAAAGTGGGGGGAGTGGTTTGGCGCTGTTGGAGCAATACACGGACTGAGGTGATCCTGGATGAACGCCGCCACCTGGAGACATCCTGACCTCCATCCGCCTCATTCGGCCCTACCTGGCAGCAACTGTGGGCACCTGTGCAACTGGGGACCCACTGCTGTTGCAGAAACTACTAATGCTGCTGCTATAATAACTTTTCACCCCGACATGCGGGCAGGGTGACCGGGCGCAAGATGGCAGCCTGCCTTCTTTGCTAGGCCAGGATATTACAAGGACGGCACCTGACGGCAACTCATCCCCCTGGCGACCACTGAAATGGAAATTGGCCCTTGATATCTTGGGCGCACCGTGAGGGGAGAGCCTTCCCATCAGCGGCTCCACTGTTGCACCACCCTAGCCCAATCAACAGACCTGCCGACCACAGCTACTGGAGGAGTGAGGACTGCAGGCCAGTTAGGCATGCGGCGGTGAGGCTGCCATTTGAGACACTGGTGGGTGAGTCGGCGGAGTCTGGGCCTCGTAGGAGGATGCCCTTGCCTGTTGAGGTGGCTGGCTCTGAGGGACATCCGTGACCAGCTGTGGGGAACTTTTCCAGCTGCGAGACCCTGCTGGCGGCAGCTGAGGGACGTGAGGTGAGCCTGAGCAGACTGGTGTGCTGCTGTGGGTCCGGACCACAGGCATGCTGCAGGGGTGGCCAGTGCTTCCTCCCCCCACCCTGCAGCTTCCCGGCCACCATGGGGGATTCTAGAGCCTTCAGTGCCACCTGCCTGGGGCCACTACATTGCACTGGGTCCGAGAGGTGCATAGATCAAAAATGAGGCTGCAGTGGCACAACCGCACGTGCAACACAGTGACTGGAGGGCCTGTGAACTGATGTGAAGTGGCGTGGCCCAAGAAATAGGGGCCTGGTCACTGTGGGACTGCCACTTCCCCTGTAGCAGTGGCTGGTTCTAGGAGGACATCTGCGATCTGCCACTGGGAGCTGTAGGGACATTGGAAAGAGGCCCCGGCAAACGCAAGGTCTTGTGGGTGGCCTCTACGGTACGTGTGGCGGCCTGTACTACCTGATACTATTGATGCAGGGCTGGATTATGAGCATGCGAAGAGGGTAGTTGGTACCCCCTCTTCCTGCAGATCTCTGGCTTCCCTGGTGGGTCCCATTGTGCTTGTGTTGTGACACCGACTATCTAAAACCACAGTGCAGCTCTGGTTGGGCGGCTTCCCCAACCACCATACTGCCTTGACTGGTGCATTTGCCTGGTGGTCTGGTGGAATGTGAACTGCACAACTTGGCTGCTCCCTCCTCAGAGGTTAGTTGCTTCTACACCTGGGCAGACCCAGACTGCATTGGGATTCCTAGCCTGCCCCCTTGCCTCTCCTCTGCTGTTGCCCACTTTCCCTACCTGGAGTGCCTGGAGCCCATATTTCAATGGGACGAAGCATTATACCTGTTTAAGAGCATGATGGGATTGTCCATGAAACCCTAGATTTCCTGGGGTGCAGAGTTCACTCCATAAAATTCACGCAGCACCTGGGTTCGTGGGGGTAATTGACGCCACCTGGCATGGCTGGACTGGGGACCCTGCCAAAACTGGGTCCATTCTTCTACTTGGCTGAAGCGCCACTTCGACCACGACTACTTCCGATCCAGCACGGCCCATATCACTAAGACCACAAGCTCAGGAGAGGGACTCTTCACCTGGACTGGGTGACCACCGCCATGGGTAAGATTGCCAAGAAAAAGGAGGAAACTGAACCCTGCCTCTCGCAGGTGCTGCGATCCCAGGCATTAGATCAGTTGGCCCTGATCTGGGGACCACAGGAGGTGAACACTCAGGGCCTACCCTGAACAGGGTCTTGCTGGCCATCGCTGCTTCTAGAGAGGCACTTAAATTGAAGATCGATAACATGGTGGAAGACATGGGCCTATTGCGAGATGATCAGTGGCAGCTGGCTGAATGAGTCACCACCACTGAACGCGCTATAGATTACCTCACCCCGGAGCTGACCTCAATGCAAACAAGAATGTAAACCATGGAAAGCAAGATTAAAACTTTAAACACCAGGCCTGAAGATGGCGAAAATAAGTCTGAACAACATTAGAATCATTGGACTTCTGGAGTGTATTGAAGGCACCACCATGAACATGATTGATTTCCTGGTGAAATTGATTAGGGAGGAGTTGGCCTTGGAGAATCTCTCTCCTTTCTATGCACTGGAATGCGCTCACCGTGTCTCTGCATGACTCCTGTTACCTGGAGCAGCTCCTCAACCAGTAGTGCCAAAACGTTTACACTACAGGGACCGTGACTATATCCTGAACAAGACAGACTCTGTGGACATTATGGTTGAAAATCACAAAGTCATGTTCTTTCCCTACTTCATAAGAGAGTGCCAGAAGCAAAGAGCCTCTTTCACCAACGCCCAAAAACGCCTTTGCCAACTAGGTCTCACGTACGCTATGTTGTTCCCTGCCAGAATGAGAGTGATCACAGTAGATGAGGTGCAACTCTTCATGTCGCAGCAAGCGCTATGGGAATGGATGGATAGCTATCCTCAAAAAGGGGAGACATTTCATTGGAGAACAGACGACAGGGCCGGCGACCACATCGGAAGAGGGCCAAACATAGCCAGGGGACTGTCCGGTCCTGGTCCCAGGCGCACCATGAATGCTGACGGGTGGTGGAGGCAGTGGCTGCCATGAGTGGAGGAGGCTCTGTTATATATTGAACAATTGAAACAGTTACCATTTTCAGTGGCCGAAACTGACTCGGCTGTGTGGTTAATACATGGGGGTATTTCATTGCCTATCTCACTTTTTCAGTACACAGCATGTATGAAACATCATCCCGTTGGGAGATGTGAGCCCCTCGGCAAGAATTATATTCATGAATTGTGGTCATTACCTTTCACTTACAGATGTCAACGAGCGGAGAAGGAAGTTTTCCTTAATGGGGAGGGCTGTGATTCCACAGTAGGACATTCCCTAGTCTGCCAACAAGTTAAGCTTCACAGAGCCTGTAACGTGACTCCCCGAATCTGGCTTGTTTTTTGAAAGGTACCCCTGTCCCTGCTATTATTCCCGTATTAACTTTGCTTTCTAATGGTAGTTATCTTATTTTGAATAACCACGATTGCTGCGGCTTGAGAGCTGGCATCCCGTATATAGTAACGGTTTCACAACGTGTTACATGTTGCAGCAATGTCCTATTTACACCCCTGCATGGGTTTGTAGATAGTTCACTTTGGCCTTCAATTCCCACTTTGAAAACAGATTTCAATAAACTAAGCAGACTCAAAGCGCTATTGTTTCAACAAGAAGTGGCTCTCACATCAGCTCGAGAGACCTTCCAATTGCAGGTGGCGAGAACCCCAAATGAGATACACTCGCTGCTAAACACAAATCTCCTACTCCATTTTGGGGAATTAATACACCAAATATTTAATGCGTCTGATATGGAGGGCCTTGCTCACTTTTTTTAACTTGTGGGATCCGGCCTTGTTTCTTCCTTTCAGACTGTATTTGGAGTCATTCCGGCCTTTATTCATTCTATATTCTTCCAGCGCCTTCGGAGGGTTCCCCTGGTGCTCCTGTTGGTTTGCTGCGTGCTGGTTCTCCTAATATTGCTTCGCAATGGATGCTCGATCTGTGAAGCTGCCAGACCCAGTCCAGTTGCAGCTGTACCGTGATCGAATGTGTGAGCTTTTTGGTGCTATGCCAGTGGAATCTTTTGCCATCGATTACTGGCTGGCCTTCCGTTATGCCTACTTCACTTGCGTGCAACCTGTGTTTCACTGCCTCCGGTGCCCTTTTCAATGGGCCATGGATGTCTGCTTGTCCAATACCACACACGCTGCCCTGGATTACGATCTGTTAATGGGTCCGTTAAAGGCCCATGACCAGGTATGTGCCAGGGGTAGATGTTTGGTGTGCGATCCTCTATTCGGACCAACGGCAGACTTGAGTACCTGTGCTCTTGCGCAGCGCCTCATAGATCGCAGTTTCATCGAGGTTAACGCAGGTTGTCCTGTAATGCTCCTAACAGCTTCTGGGTATGAGGAGCATGTGTGCTCGTTCGATCTTCTCAACTGGATGGCATACTTTTTGCAATGGATGGAACGGACAACATTCTGGAATTCATGGCATTTCGCTTTGCCCACAACCTTTTTGACTTTGAGACCTGAAATGTATGCTTAGCAAATTTTTGAGCACCCAATTGGCAAAATATTTGTACCATATTACCTAGCGGTACATATATAAAAAAAAGAAATTATTTGGCTTCAATGTTACACGATTTAGCTTTCAACAAGGACGCTTTGCCTCTGTTTACCTCAGATTTTTGTTTTTGCATAAGGCTATTGCCCTGGCCAAGGGGAGGGTGTCACGTGGCCCATAGGGACATTGTGGTTTTCACTAACTTAGCATGAGCACGTTGCAGCTTGCCTGCTGCTTTGCACACGTTACTACACGTCTTTATTTTTTGCGATATTTTCAAAGACTGCTTTCACATGAGAACTCATCGCTCTGTTCGCTCTCTGCATGTTCCTCGGATTTTGACTGAACATTATGTGCAAGGTCGAACAACAATGCCCTTTGTTATTCTGTTCTGGCCAGTTCTTAGCCCTTAGACAAAACATACCGATGCAGCTGTTGTTTAGAAACCGTACTTTGGTTTTTAGTGGGGTGCACGAATAGGTGAGACACACTTGGAGAGGGACCTTTCCAGGGAGAAGAGCACCCATGATGTAGAGCTACCAGCTATAGGCTAAGGTATGGGGTCTGCTGACAAAGCCCAGAGATCTTCTATTATATAATAATACTTTTTTTTAGCAAGGGGAGGGAGGTTAGGCACTATAGTCCTTTCTCCATTGTCATTTTATGATGACTTCTCCCTTCATGATTTATGGACTGACTGATATGCTGACAATATTTGTACTAAGCATTTTTCTGCTTGTTGTGGCACGTATACTGCATGTTGGGGCATGTTAGTTAAAATAAATATTTTAAACTATTTCGTGTCTCCATCAGATCTTATTGTGGACGAGTACAAGAGAGTTACCATGATTCCTGAGAGTTCTGGGAGTGTTGTGTTATGGGGTGCCTAATCATTTGTTTCTCTGTGAGTGAGTAGGAGAGCAAGTGAGGCACTATAGCTAGTCGGTCCTGGGTTTGTGGGTACTAAGGTGGTAGGAAGACTCAGTGCCTATGACGGGCACTGTGCTGGGTTGGTTCCGCTCATTTTTAAAGGGCCGGTCTCAGCAAGTTTATCTGCACCCTCACGTCTCCACTCCTAAACCCCTGGAGTGCGGGGTGCCCCAGGGTTCTGCCCTGAGTCCCACCCTGTTCAATGTTTATATGGCCCCGCTGGCCTCCCTTGTTGAGCAGTGGGGAGTGAAAGTGGTCTCCTATGCTGATGATACGCAGCTGGTGTTCACTTTCAAAGAACATTCAGAAGCAGCATTCGACAACTTCAAGACCTGTCTGGTCAATATCTCGATCTGGATGACGGAATGCTGCCTCAAATTAAATACTGAAAAAACAGAGGTGTTGTTTTTCAATCAACCCTCTCCTCCTTCCTCCGTTCTCTGGTGGCCTACGGAGTTGAATCCCCCTCCTACCCCAGTTGAGGAGGCTAGAAATCTTGGCTTCAAATTCGATAATCACCTTTCTGGTAAAGCTCAGATCTGCCAAGTCTCCTCGGCTTGCTTTTGGAAATGAAAAGCCCTGCGGAAATTTCTACACTTCCTTTCCATGGACTGTCGGAAGACTGTAGTCCATGCCATGGTGACATCAAGGTTAGACTACGCTAATAGCCTGTACCTGGGTCTTCCTACCTATTTGACCCATAGACTGCAGGTTGTTCAAAATGCGGCAGCCAGACTTATTAGAAATGTGCCGTTTTGTCACCACATCTCCCCCCACCTGAGGAGCCTTCATTGGCTGCCTGTCCTTAAAAGGATAGAGTTTAAGTCACTTACCATCGCCTTTAGAGCAACCAGGGATAGGGACCAGCTATACCTGTGTCAGAGACTCCGGAAATACCAACAAGCAAGGACCCTCAGGTCTAATCTTCAGCAACTTCTTTGGATCCCTCGCTTCTCTAGAACCAGGATTGGGGGCAGAGCTTTTTCAGTGAGAACCGCATCCTTGTGGAACTCTATGCCGGTTCACCTTCGGAAGATATGGACTGAACAAGCATTTCGGAAAGCGCTGAAGACCTGGCTTTTTGCCTGCCCCTAACATGCAGTTCTTCTCTCTCCCTCCTCTGCAGGTTCCGCTGTCAGCGCCGGGACACCTCCGGTGGAGGTAGCCGCGCGCTTTACAAATGCACTTGACTTGACTTGACCAAGGTCCCATATTCCTGTGCATAGTTCTGTATATGTGCAGAATCCCTGCAACAGTTCTAGATAGTAAACCATTGTGTTTGTGTGGTCATTGTTACTGCATAGGGGCTTAGGGCCCCGACCCTTACATTGGCGGCGAGCTGGTTGGACCCGCTTGTGTAGGTGCAGCAGCTTAGAGGTTGGCGTGGGGGAAGTGTAGCTCGTGTTAACGGCTACCTGCCAACATGCTGCATACGGTGGGAGAGGAACATGGGGCCTGCCTGCGTGTGACCCGGCAGAAGCCCACTGTAAGCCAGCACACCGAGCGCGGTGTCCCCGGAGACAAGGAGGGACAAGCTGGCCGAGCGCCCTGCCTATTTCGAACCCCGTGAGGCCATCGCGGACCAGGCGACGTGCCTGCCTACCCCTGGGCATGAGGTAAGCCAGAGGGTTTGAAGAGTGCGAGGCCGGGCCATCTAAAGAGCCTGCGTGGGGAGGGGAGAGTGCTCTAGAAGCCCGCAGTGAAGCGGACCCCCTCCCCTCAACCGCAAGGGGTAGAAAGAAGATTAAGCAGATGGCAATGCTGGAGAAGTGCCCGCAAATGAGAGGTGCAAGACAGCGATGGGCCCCAGAGGGCGTATTGTGAAGCTGGCGGTGTTAACTGTATTTGCAGCGTCCCCTACCTGATGAGCTGGCTGTCTGAAGCCTGTGTCTGGGTAGTCACCGTGCTGGTGCTGCTACCCTGCGGGAGGTCTCCCGCTGTGTTTAATCAAGTGGAGGCTGTTGGAGACGGTGCCCAGCCTGCTGGTGAAGAGAGAGCTGCATGGCCAGCAGGATTAAGGAGGCTGCCGCTGTGTGTCCCGGTAACAGCAATGCGGCCGGTGAAGGAGAGGCCTGGTTGTGCCCATGCTGTGATTTCCCAGCAGCAGCGAGCCTAGCTCCCTGTGGGGGGGGTGGAACAGTTGTGGACCAAGGAGCAGCGGGTTGCCGTGGTGCATGTAATTACGGAAGCAACGCCGCCTCAGGAAAATTGCTGCTGCGGCTTCCGCCTATGAAGTTGCGAGCGCAGTGCACCCCGGGCGGCCATCTGCGTACTGCAGCGGAGACAGGCAGATGTTTATGTCAGCAGCGGGTCAAAAAGCATGAAAAGTGAGGCCACGCCTGCTGACCATGTGCCTGACCTGCATCGGCTCCGTGTGGGAGTGAAGGCTCGTGGCATCAGAGCATCCAGCCGGTACTGTGAGTCAGAGTGCCCAGTATCCTCAGTTACAGTGCGAGGCCCGCAGTGTCAGGAAAGCTGTCAGGGCCTGTGCTGGGAATAGCGCTGCAGCACCACCAAGCAGATGTATGAAGTACCGCACTTGGTGGTTTGAAAATGAGTAAATAAAGACGCAGAGGAGAACTGACAAAGCTTCCTGGAGTAAGGGAGAGCCCGCTGGGACTCTCTTACACTGTTTGTTGATCAAGAAATTAGCTGTTTTCCCCTCAGCGAGGGTGTGCCTAATAACCAGGGAGAAAGCTGCTGGAGGACTCTACATTGTGCTGTGGTGCCACCTAATGGCCATAGGTGGTTTCTACATCCAGTGTATAGCACATCAGAGACAGAGGAATGATTCACAGCGCAGCACAAGCTGCCTGGACCCCAGTCAAACTAGTAGCAGCACCCAGGGACATAAACTGTTAAGGGGTGAGAGACTATGTGCCCCCGCTGCGGAGAACCCCAAGTACTGTAAGGCTGCCCCAGCCAAGAACAGGTAGTATCCCAGGGGTAGACTTCAAGGCAAACCACTGATGTACAGTGGCAAGTGGCTGGGCAAGGAATGAGGAGAGAAGTTGTTCCTGAACAGTAAAGACCGGGAGCGCAAAGCGCCAGGGGAGAGCGCCAGAGAGGGAAAAGAAAGGGCATGAGGTGAGAGAGGCGTTTAGGGCTACGTCTAGAGATCAGATAGTACATGCAGGAGTGAAAGCCCTGCGAGGAAGAGGACCAGTGTCGTCACAGGGTGTAACAGACCCTGCGAAGCCTGTCTGGGTGGAGGCAGGAGCAAGCGATACAACGGCGTAGCCTTGAAGCGCAAGGAGTACATCTTCAAGTGAAGAGGAGACCTGTGAGGTCCATGAAGAGACGACCTGTGAGAGGTCGACGGAGAGAAGACCTGTGAGAGGTCCATGAAGAGGAGACCTGTGAGAGGTCCACACAGAAGGGAGACCTGTGAGAGGTCCGCAAGGAGAAGGCCTGTGAGAGGCCCACAAAGATAAGGCCTGTGATAAGCCCAAGAAGAAGACCTGTGAAGGGTAGTGAAAAAAAGAAGGTCACGACAAGTGGTCCGGTCAGTAGACGAGGAGAAGATTCAGTCCTATGGGTAGGACATGGCCGGGGAAGCCCTTGTGAAGTGCACTTCACATGGAGAGGCCTGGTCAAAAAAGAAAGAAGAGTAAGGCGCGTTGGCACCAGGCCATGTCGTGAAGAGGAAGAAGATGAAAGAGAAGAAGTGGCATGAGGCCACAAGTTTAAATCAGAAGAAGAGGGTGAAAGAGAAAATTGTGGCACGAGGCCACAGCACCAGAGTGCAAAGCAAAAGAAAAAAAGAGATAGGTGTGAAGTAAACATCTGGCACACAGCAAAGTACAGAATCAAGTGCATCATGGAGAACATCCAAGGAGCACCGAACATCTAGAGTGGATCCCTGTGCCTGTGAAATACCCTGAGGTCAAGGAGGCATCTTTGGCACTGTGAGAGGCTGGCCGCCCAGAAATCTTCAGCTAGACCAAGTGAGCCTGAAGCCTCCTGAAGACAGTATACAGGACCATTTGTACCATCCACTTTTGGGGTTGACTTGGTTGTGGTTCTGCTCGGACATCCTGAGTGACCTCAGTCGTGGGGCCTAAAAGAGGATCCGAGCAATCCACATTGGCCCGTGGCAATCCAGGGGCAAGAGCCTTAGGGATTGCCAGTGAGAGAGGAATCCTGACACAAGAGATGCGTCTGCAGCAGCTACCCAGCCAGTACCAGGAAGCATGAATGTCTCGGTCGGAGTCTGGCTACCCCAAAGGCTATCCAGCAGATGCCTGTGCACCAGAGTCAGGATGGCAGTAGTACACCAACCTGGAAACAACTACCCTTGAGGCAGAGCGAATGACTTGAAGGTGGGACTGGTAGTAATTCTTCCATTGGCTATAGTATGGCATCGGAGAGACACGGTGCAGTCCACACAGTCCTGTGGAAGCCCGCTGAAGAGGACCTCAAGGGACTCCTGTCAGTGGGGAATCCTGGTAAGAGAGGGGAATCCTGTTTAGAGAAGAAAGCCGGAAGTTGCTCCACCATCGGGCAGCTGGCAGCACTGCGGCATCTGAGGAAGACTCGTCAACTGTTGTCCGGACGTGACCAGTTTTTTGATGCTTGCTATACTTGGAGCAGGGCGTCTCTGAAAACATATCAGCTACAGACATCACCATGGCTCCACATGAACCCTCACAGCGAAGATTGTATATAGACTTCCGCACAGTGGGACCAGGTGGGACAGGACCCACAGTGCCCAGTTGAACTGTGAAAATCTGGACTGGTGAGCGAGAAATCCAGATTTCATCTACACTGCCATTCGTGCCCAGAGTAGTCTGGTTAAAATGACAGAGACACGCCATGATGCCTGGTGCTTCCAGCTGCACCTGTCCCCTCATCCTGAAGAGACTCAGTGGAGTCTATTTACAATGTTCGCTGTGAGGGTTCATGTGGATCCATGGTGAAGTCTGTTGCTGATACGTTTTCAGAGACGCCCTGATACAAACTGAAGAGACTCAGTGGAGCTTTGTTTTGTTGTTGTGTTCTCTCCCACAGGTTGGACTTTTTTGCCCCATTTTTAATAAAGTTTTTTTTTTACGGAGTTTTATATAGCGCGAACTTGACCCAAAGGTATCGGGTATCAGAGCGCTTTACATAGCACCAGTTGCGTTACATGAGGACACATTCATTTTTGTTAGGCACAGGAAGATTAAGTGATTTGCCCAGAATCACAGGATGTTCAGCGTCATTGCCGAGACTCGAACACAGTTCCCCAGATTCGAGGTCGACCGCCCTAGCCGATGTAGTGACCGACTGGTTACGGTCTAGTGTTTCCCGCAAAGGCTGTGTTTCCACCAGCCCCTCCTTGAGGGCTGGTTTCCACACTCACCCCGCACCCATCAACACAGGCAGGGCTTTAAGTGGGATAAAACAATTGGGGGGTCTCTCAAAGGGGCGTGGCCAATGAAATTAAGGGCGTGGCTTAAAACACAAAGCTCTGTGCTTAGCATAGTGTGTCGCCCGACTGGTATTTTGCTGCTTCTGTCATTGCAGCCAGATATATAATACATCAAGTAACATTATAACTACAAGTCAGGACTATTGGCTTTGTCAATGGTTGTTAGTTGCATAAGATAAATAAGCAGCAACTATGGCTTGTATATAATATTGAAAAAGCTTCCACTTAAAGCCCTGGTGACACCACATAAATGTTGCTGCTCTTGAGTTTCAAAAAGAAAAGGGAAATCCAGAGAGAAAATGACTCTCTTTAAAGGATTTCCCTTCCCCTACATCGCTCACCTGGCATGACGTCATGCCGTAACCTCCACTAGTGTGAAGTGAGCAGTGTGAGCAGGCGCAGATTGATGTGCCTGCTGTCAGTACAGTCCGGAAAAAAACGGACCGTCTGTGCCAGGGCACAAAACAGAGCCCGATAGAGACCCGTTTCGAGGCCTCCTTTAAAAAACTGCCGGTGCTCAGCACCGGTGAGACCCGGCCCACTTAAAGCGTTGATCACAGGTGTCACAGGTCATGTGACCCTGCCAATAAAAGTGGTTGTGCGCATGTGCCCTGGGGTAGTTCTAGATAGTAAACCACTGTGTCTGTGTGGTCATTGTTACTGCATGGGGGCCTAGGGCCCCGACCCTTACACCATGCCATACATGCCAACCTCCAACAGTACATAAGACTAATATTCCCAGTGCAATGTGCATAAAGAATTTTTCTGCGCACTTTCCACATGTACACCTATCAAAATCGTGATGGCGGTGCGATTTGTTGCCTGTGATTTTCTGAGGAATTAACCACTCGTATGTCCACACTGTGATCTATGCTTACGTGCTGCCAATCATCTCGTAAACAAGCACAGTGATAGGCCACAGTGGCAGATGGGCTTTTTTCCACGGACTCATACCCCTTCGCCCATTTGAGTTGATGCTGTCACCTCCATGCCTCCAACACCCCCAACCCCAACCCCGCCCAAAATCCAAAGGTGTCGGGTCTCTTCTAAGGTGGTGTTCAGTGTCCTCTGACTGTTTTTGTGCATTTTGAGATGGCGCCACATTTATTCTCTCCCTTCTCGTTCAGACAGGCCACTTTTAATAGGTCTTCTTGATTTGCTGGATGGGGGAATGTAACGTGTTCACTGACTGTCTTGTTAAATAATGTCACTTCAGAGGTAATTGCTTCTTCTGGGAATGTTTTCAACAATAGTGATCCAAAAAACTTTAGCCTAATTGGCCGCCGCTCTAAGATCCCTTTAGGTCATAAATATTAGTTTTTGCTTTTTTTGGGCATTTTGCCATGAATTTCGTATGTTTTTCTTTATGTTGCGCAATCCGTTTTATCTGCAGCTGAGTACTGTCTCGCGAGCATGCCTCCAGGCTGTTCTCTTGTTTTAGTGCACACTGCTCTTCCTATCTGCGTCATCTAGGCAGCGTTCACTTGTAGGCATACACTACTTAAAGCCATGTTATGTCGCCATTCTGCGGTCACAGGGTATTGTGGGAATTTCTCCTTCTCTCTAATTTTGCCTCTGCTACCCATCGTAGATTTCCATCTCAGAATCGAACTCCTACAAAATAGCTTCTTTATTTCTTGGAAGTTTTATACAGCGCGAACTCGACCCGAAGGTATTAGAGCGCTTTACACGAGCATCAGTTGCATTACAGATGGAGACATTAACATGTTGTTTGGTACGGGGAGGATTGAGTGATTTGCCCAGAATCACAGGATGATGAACCTCGCTGCCGGGACTCGAACGCGCTTCCCCAGCATCCAAGTCAGTTAGGGCACATCCTCAGGTTGCGACCTCTGCGCTCCTCCTCCTTGCAATCAGCTTCATATGGGGGGCAGGTGGTCGAGTGTGGGCTGCAGGAACCAGGGTCGCCATGGAACACAGCATCAGTATAGGTATGCAGGGGCAGATTTACAAGCCCCTTGCGCCACTTTTGCGTCACTTTTCCCATGTTAAAAATGACGCAAAAGTGGCGCAAGGGGCTTGTAAATCTGCCCCGCAGTGTCTGTATAACGATGTGCCTGGAAGTAGGTGGATGACAACTGTGGCACTTTCAAAACTCTACAACTAAAAAAAGAATCCATCCATGTAATTGTGATCTTGTGATCAGGCAGAGGTGGGATTCAACACTAAGACAGTGACTGATTTCCTTTTACAATCCTCTAATATATATCAGACATGACATATATTCAGCAACAACACGGCCACACTACCGACCGAGAAGGTGGGTTAGCAATGAGTAAAGCACTCCAGCCTGGCCTCCCAAACACTGCATCATGGACCCAAAGCTCAATGATTGAGGAATTACCACCAAACCGGAAGACAGAGACAAAAAGACTCGGGGGCTCATTTACAAGCCCCTTGCGCCAATTTTGCGTCATTTTTAATATGGGAAAAGTGACGTACGGGTGGCGCAAGGGGCTTGTAAATCTGCCCCTATATCTGTAACACGTCATCACCAGTCAAATCAGACCCTTACTGTCCTAACCAAGCAGGCCAGGATACTAACGGCAGACTGTGTGCTGTACAAATGCCAACAGCATAACATAACCACATAACACAACTTGCTACACGAATCTTTCCAGCTGTAAATCTGTGATGTGTCAACAGAACACTGGCATCCGAGGCTGATGAGGGTTGAACAACAATAATTAAAAATAGAAGACGTGGCTGATGAGCCAGGGAACCTTGTCAGGGCCCATTGAGCGGACGAAGATATGGCCTGGGGTTCAGGCAAGGAAAATAAACCGGAGACAGACCTGGCATTGCTTGGATAGCATCCCTTGGCTGCTTCAGGCTGTACACGAGGTTGCTGGCAGCCCCAGTCTTGCTGGCAGTAGTACAGCCTTCTCTGGAATGCGTATGGGAATAGAGCAGAGCCGATTTAACCCTGTCATAAAAAGGGTATGTTCTGTCTCATTAGGAGAGACTGTACATAGACGAGTTAAAAATGCAGCACTGCCCAGGGATGGGAGAGCAGCTTTGCTGCAACTTGGGGGGATATTCACAAGAACTTGCGCTAAACATCTCCAAAAAATGTTAACGCAACTTTACACATCGCAGTCTATCGCGGGAAAATAACCCTGTGTTAACCTGGAATTCACAACACGGCGTTACCATGTGATAGTCTTCCGAAAACGCGGCCAATGTCCGCGATACAACCACCGCGACGGAGTCAAAAACACAAACTCCAACACCAAAAAACGTGCGATGAGCCCATTCGCGATGAGGAAATCAGCGATAAGCAGTGCCAGGCCTGCCATACACACACGGCAGGCGGGAAAATCACTACAAAAGGAGAAAAAACACACAAACACAAAATGACCAACACCGAAGCACCATGGAGGCAGCCGGAACAGGCGCAGAGGACGAGCGCAACCCCACAAGCACCCCGGACGACCAGCCTGGGACCTCGGTGACAGGGAAGGGCAAGGACAAGAAGAAGAGGAAGACGAAGTTCAGTCCGCAGGAGAATAGTATCCTGGTCACAGAGGTGATAGAACACCATCAACAACTGTTGGTCGCCTCCAATGTGTCATTGGGCACCAAAAATGGATTATGGCGGTCCATCGTGGACAAGGTGAATGCCGTCGGAGAGCACAAGAGGTCAATGGACGAGGTCAAGAGGCAATGGATTGACATCAAGCGCAAGATCAAGGAGAAACTCGCAGGAAGGCAGCAATGCAGACTGGAGGTGGGAGCCCAGGGCCACAGCTGGAGCTGGATGACATGGAGGAGCTGGTGTCGACAGTCATCAGTGTGGAGACCGTGGCAGGAGTCGGGGCACCGGACACTGCTTGACATGACACAACACAACGGCAACAGGGTGAGTAACCACCAGGTACTGGGGGGACGGGGGGAGATGGCCACAATGGCACACATGCACAACCAAGCAGAATACAGTACACACCCACAATGACTCTGGATCATGGCCCTGATCTACACACTGTCACAATGTACATTGCCATGCTGTCTGAATGTCAACATGTACCATGCGGCCACATACATGTGGACACAGTGTAACACAGCATATCCCCTTCACTTTGCAGGGGCACCGTCAACGCCACCTGCAGAGCAGTCCCAGCCACTCTTCACTGATGACGAGGAGGACACCACCAGCATCGACACCCAAGCCCTCCAAGGCATCATGGAACTCATCCGCCAATCACTTCCAGGACCAGGGCAGCCCAGCTGCATCGAGGAGACCCCACCCACTCCACAAACCACCCAGCAGGAGGCACCCACAACCCCGGCTGTCTCCCAAGACCCCCCAACAACACATGGCCTTCCAACGCCGTGTGTTGGAGGGCCAGAGGGAGATGGCTGAGCAGGTGCGGGTGGGGTTCGACCTCATGGCTACCAAACTCGACGCCATCCATGGGTGTCTGAGTCCCATCAGGGACCACCTCCAGTCCCTAATGGACACCCACACGCCGCTCCATGGTCTCCAACGAGCCCTGGCTGACATCGCTGGAGTCATGACTTGGAGACAAGAACACCTGTCCGCTCAGAGTAGCTCCAGCGATCTCAGCCGTGAGATGGCACACATGCGGAGGCTCATGGAGGACATGGTGCGGATGGAGGCGGAAAGGATGGCAGCCGCCGCTGCACATCAGCGAAATGTAGCTGAGATCTACATTGCCCTGCATGTCCTCATCATGGCATTGCTGCCACAAGGCGTGGCGCAGATGAATGCTGCTGCCCCTACACCATCCACATCTCCGCCCCCTGGTGTGTCAGTGCCTCACAGTGCGGCAGGCATTTCCACTCCGGCACCTGATGTGTCACTGCCACACAGTGCGGCCGACAATCCACCTCCGGCCCCTGATGTGTCAGTGGCACACAGTGCTGCAGCCGGAACTGCACCACCCACAGGTGGGGCAGGGCACACATCCGAGGACGAGGACGTGGCTGGCTTTGGGATCAGAAGGAGGCACTAGCATTCATTTCCGCCACCTGGCCTGTTGCTCCTTGGTGCCGCACATGGCCCCATGACCTTCCACTGACCCCCGATACACTCTGCGGCACTCACCTTGGACCGCGACATGGACTGCCACATCCTGTTTGGTGACCAATGACACGGCGACCAGACTGCGGACTGTACTCTTCCTCTTCCGCTGTACTTGTCATTCCCTGATGGACTCTGGCTGGCCCTCCACGGGGCCATATTGTGAGGTGGGGCTGGCATGGCTCTGTACTGCTCCAGCTGCAAAACTCCACTGGATGTGCATTAAACATTCAGAAACGCACTGCTGTGTCATGTCTTTCATCATTCAAGTATGAATGTGTGGATGAATGTAGGGTCAGTGATTCCCCCTAACGTCAATGATGCTCATCTAGTGGGATTCCAGTCACAGTGTGCTACGTTGCCGATTGCGTTACGGGTGCCGTAGACACTGCAACAGGGACACACGCATTAGTCGCTTCCTTGTCCGGACATGGACTGCACCACGCCCAGAGCCCCCGAGTCATTGTTGCAAGCCCTGCGCTGGCCCGGCGTACGCCAGGACAGACCACTCCGCTTACGCTCCGAGGGGGGGGCACATAACCACATGTCACAGGTTTACACGCTAGTGGTCTGCAGGTCGCTGGTCTAGTTGTCAGCATGTCGCGGCCACTCCCTGAGGGCAGGTCTGCACACACACCACACCCATCCGTCACAGGCCATGTGACCCCGAGTATATAAGGGGTCGGCAACGTCACATTCCCCACTGCCGGAGGTGACTGGATGACGGACGTTCCACGGGGCTCAATCATGAAGGGCCCATTAGTTGTTGCGCACAGGGTTAGTGGCACCCGAGGCCTTGCGGCCGTCACGGGCCTACCACCACGTGGCGCTGACTGGGGTTGCACAGGGTTAGTGGCACCCGAAGCCTTGCGGCCACCACGGGCCTACCACCACGTGACGCTGACTGGGGTTGCACAGGGTTAGTGGCCCCGAAATTGCTGAGCGGGTGTGCAGCCTGCGATGATGACATGTGCAGTGATGTGGTCTCTGCCATTGATGCCTCAGGACTCAGCGCCATGTGTGGGACCTGCTGGGCCGCGGTGCGGGTCCGCATGATGTGGAGCATGCCATGGTGGGGGGACCGGGGCGTGGAGCTTGCACGGGCACGTGGTGTGCCCACTGGTGGACACACCATTGTCGGCAGGTGAGCAGTGGGGCCTGGGTGCACAGGGGCGGACAGCCAGCGCTGGCCGGCGGGAGGGGGTAGGGTGCGGCTGCATGTGTGCGCGGGGGCGGACGGGCGTTGTTGCCGTGTGCCGTGAGATGGACTCTGCCATCATTGACTCTTGCCTCGATTACAGATTGCAGACCTGGTGGCTTGCAGTGTATACCGGCACTTGGTTGGAGACACACCGGTGGCAGCAGGTGAGCAGTGGTGCCTGGGTGCGCGGGGGCGGCAGTGTCCCTCCTTCTCTCTCTCTCTCTCCCTCTCTTCATCTCTCTCTCCCTCTCCCTTTCTTTCCTTCTCCCTCTCTCTCTCCCTTCCTTTCCCTCTCTCTCTCTCCCTCTCCCTTTCTTTCCTTCTCCCTCTCTCTCTCCCTTCCTTTCCCTCTCTCTCTCTCCTTCTCCCTTTCTTTCCTTCTCCCTCTCTCTCTCTCTCCCTTCCTTTCCCTCTCTCTCTCTCTCTCACTCTCTCTCTCCCTCTCCCTTTCTTTCCTTCTCTCTCTCTCTCTCTCTCTCTCCCTTCCTTTCCCTCTCTCTCTCTCCCTCTCCCTTTCTTTCCTTCTCCCTCTCTCTCCTTCCTTTCCCTCTCTCTCTCTCTCTCCCTCTCCCTTTCTTTCCTTCTCCCTCTCTCTCTCTCTCCCTTCCTTTCCATCTCTCTCTTTCTCTCTCTGACTTTCTTTCCTTCTCTGTTTCTCTATGTCTCGCTCCTTTGATGTGCGCATGACACACATTCTGATTTTGTGCTTTATTTTCCAGGCTGTGACATCAGGATTGTCCCGGACGGACCCGACAGCAGTCTTCCGCATTGGTGTTTTGTGTTGTATTCAATAACGTTTTTGGTATTTACTTCAATGATGAGTGACTGTTTCTCGTTCTTCTGACCACACATGTGTGTTTCTGTTTGTCATTGTGCGACGTCATGCGCTTTTTGTGGCTCTTGGGTCGTGCACGGTATGTGTTTGTCCGGGGTGGGGGTGGTCCGGGGGCGGGGGCCTGAGAGTGGTGGCGGTGGGTGTTGTGGCCCTCTTGGGTCTCCGAGCTGCATGATCATTGGCTCCATGGCATCTGTGGGTCTTCCGATGTGGCTCTGGGCTGGGCTCCCTTTCGTACTGCAGGTAGTCATCCTGCTTAACACCAGCAGAAGGCAGGTGTTAATTCCCTGCTGCTACCGCGGCTTATCGCCTGTTTTTGGTTCGCATCGCAGATGTGGCAGTTCGTTGTGAAAGTGGTGCAGTGGTGTTTTGGTGTGTTTTTGCACGGGAACGCCTTCTCTGCATCTCATTAGGGTTAGTTGGTGGTGTCACCCGTGGAGGTAAATGTTGAGGCAGTTATCGTGGTAATACTTGCGTTGTCTGCAGTTTGCAACCGCTTGTGAATGGGGTGTTAAATCTATCACCACTTTTGTTGCGTTAAGTTGGCGATAACTCGGAGATAAGTCCTTGTGAATATCCCCCTTGGAGTTTCTATTAAAGGGAAAAAATTTGCTAAGTTTTTTCTCCACAGACTTTGTGTTTTTTTCCCCAAACTTTGCATGCTTCGTTAACCATGGGGATTATTCAAAGTTTAAATCATGAAGAAAACAAATCTGCACAAGTTATTATTGGAGAGTGAGTCTAATAAAAATCATGTGTGATTATTCTCCAAGAAATGAAATTTTGCTGTAAAATGCTTCTGCAAAATTTTGAAAAACTTTTTGCCCGCAAGCAAAATTTGCAAAACCTTTCAACCTTTATGAAGTGCAGGTTACAAACTTTCTCTGCAAATTAAAACTTTTGCTCACCCAGAGTTATCCTCTTATTTTTAATGGTGCCTCAGAAGCCTCATTTTCTTGGAAACAGTAACGTGAATGTAAACGCTTACTTAGCTTTGACTGGCTTTTCTCTAAGACTTTGTCCAGCCATTCGGATTACATTGGCACATGAAACGGAGAACTCAGTTTGGAAACTTAGTCAATCCTATATGGAGTTTTTGGAAACTTCTCGGGTAGGGCTGTCAAAGTCTTTAACTATGGTCTTATTGTCAATGAGTTATGAAAGTGGAGTCAAATAAAAGAGCTCATGGTCTTTGTCAAAATGAGGATAGCTTTTTTGGTATGAATCGCATAAGGAACTCTCCGATGTTCTTCCAGACCATTCTGCATTTGGGCCAGAATGAGAAACAGGACTATGCAGCAACTACTTTTTGTTTTCTTTCTCCCTTTCAAATTGGTGAGTGAGGGCTTCCATAACACAGAGCTGCAGACATAAAAAAGCCAACAATGCAAATTTCCTCATAAACCGTTCAACAAAGAAACACATTCCAGTCTAAATAGGAATCTCACGATGGGTCGATGGATGGAGATCGCCTCATTTTTCTGGAGTGAGGCTCCTGGTATACAAGGATATCCTTGAGTGGTCATCAGCCAGAAAACAATGAGATGGCTCTGAAAGCTCACATGAATCGATTACAGAGCGCCGAGAGGTGCCATAAACTTGAAGTTCCCAATCCGTGGGAGTGTTCAGAGAGCAGTATCGTGAACTAACTGAAGCTTCTCCTGGGTTCCTGATAGAGAATTTATGTACTTAAGGTAAGTTGATACAAAGGCGTGACCAATTTATAAGAGATCAGAAGCAGACAAAAATGGACACAACCCATGCATCAGTTGGAAACCCTAAACCTTGTTCCGAATAGAGCTATAGGGCATTGACACAGACAATTAGTCTGGTTTCCAATGTCATTTACAAGCCACTGCCATTGGCTTTTCTGAAGTTTGTGTGCAGCAGAATCCTCCGGGCATGTTGAACAACAGCAGTGGCACTGTGGCAGGTTAGAAGAGAGCTAGTCTTGCTCACGGTGTGAGTGCGCTTGTTATATGTTTTCATAATGTTTCATATGTCACAGGCCTTGGTGCATGTTAACATAGTCCATGTTGTGCACTGAGGTAATTTTACTGCTTGATTAGTTTAGTAAAAAAAATTTGCATCCGGATTTTATGTCTAAAATTGTGGAATTCCTACCATTATTGGTTAATTGGATTTGCCAATTTTTGTTTCCTTATGCTGCCATTAGCAATGTTTACTGGTATTTGGCTAGTACATATTATTATACCTCTAGCAAAATTCTCTTGCTTTTTTCAGACAATTGACCCACATAGAACACCATTCATAGCGGGAATGTAATGAATACAAACAAGTAAAAGATGTGGTATTACCTGTACTGTACAGTATTAATGCATCTTTACCAGACAACATAACGTTGTCTGATCTTGAAAGGTGATTAGCACGAAGGAACTGGTGTTGAAAGCCAAATTATCATGGTATTCCACATTTAACTTGGATATTCCATGAACTTTCAACTGGCTAAATACCTAAAGGTAAAAAAATTACAGTCTTTTTGGTACATAAAGCCTTCTGCCCATCCATTCTGCCATTTTCGTCTCCATGATTTTGTACATTTATTCCTTAAAATCATTCTCATACATTCATCTATCGTTCTGTTATAATTCGAGAACAGAAAAATAAATCTTTCCCGGTTTCTGCTGCTCCGTTAATATAAGATTAGAATTGAGAGGTTACATTCAAGTCGCCAACTCTCCTTGCAGTTTGAGAGCTGCCAATCAACAAACACTTACCTATAAATACAGGGAGTGCAGCTTGCTCCACAAAGCTAATTTAAGGTAGGGTAAAAAAATTGGGGGGCATATTAGCAAGAACATGCGATAAATATCGCAAACCTTGCTTAGCGCGCCTTTTTTTATCGCCGGCTATCGCTGGATATTACCGCGGAAATAACATGCTATTAGCAAGGTTTATCTCCATTGCGATAAAATATCCAGCGATAGCGGCGAAACCCAACTTTAACGCGAGAAATCCAGCGATAAAATCCTATCGCTAATTCTGGGGACTTAACCTTACAATCCACCTCCCATTGACTTTCATTGCTAAGTCATGTTTTTATCAGTTCTAAAAAACAAGCGCTAATCGGGGTTAGCGCGCGTTTTTTATCGCTCGCGGGTATTGCTAATAGGCGATAGGTATGTAGCGACTGTTTTCTGTCGCTTTTAGTTGGGAACGCCTACCTTGCATGTCATTAGCGATAATTATCGCTGACATGCAAGGCGATGTAAAACCCGGCCGCTATCGCCGGAAAGCTGTCGCTAACGCCTGTTAGCGACAGCTTGCTAATAGGGCGTTAAAAATATCGCCGCTTTAGCGGCAAAAAGTGCCGCTAAAGCGGCGATAAAGCCCTTGATAATATGCCCCTCGGTTTGACTAAAAATTCGGATGTTCTAGCTCGTCTTTTTCACAAGCTTGCTCTTAGTTTACCACCTACAATATTACTGTTGTACAATCGTTGAGCCCCTTAGTTTAAAGGGTGAGGTTGACTTCCATGAATTGGTGACTGCTGACTGAAGTAGGAGAAACAGGGGGGCATATCTACAAGGGCTTTATCTCCGTTTTCTGGCTTTAAAAGCCAGAAAAACGGAGATAAAACTATCGCCCTATCAACAAGAGGGTGCTAACATGCATAATCGCATGTTAGCACCCTTTCCAACGCCCCCTTTGCATCTCTAATGAGATGCAAAGTGGGCGTGACTGAGCGTACCCCGGATGGACTGCCTTGAAAATATCGCTGATGTTCACATCGCGATATTAACAAGGCAGCCCATAAGATTTTAGCAGACGTTAGATTTTGGCGAAAACGGCCGTTTTCGCCAAAATCTAACGTCTGCTAAAATCCTGACTTACCTATGTCAGACATAGGGGATGGATTATACTGATACGACCACAGGGTCGTATCAGCAAGGTTATCGCCGTTTTGCAGGGAACATCGCTGGAAAACCAGCGATGTTCCCTGCAAAACGGCGATAACCTCGCTATCTCTGGAATTCTTATCGCCCTGGGGAAACGCATTGTTAATAACGCGCTACCAGGGCGATAAATACCAGAGATAGCCTGCGTTAGGGAATTCGGCGCTCAGCACGGCCAGCGATAATTATCACTGGCCGTTGATAATATGCCCCCAAGAAACTTTGCTGATTTGATCCACAGCTAACACTTCATTCAGCAAATTACCACAGTAGTGTTCTTTGGATGCTCCTACATCCATAATCAACACACACATGTGTACAGCTAAAGTCCAGGAAAGAAGATTGAGCACTAGATCGTTAGGACATTCATAATAAGTATATTTACAACTTGTGAACCTAAATGGAACTAATTAGCATAGACATTGTTTAACCTGAAAATCAGTCATGGATCCGGCACCCCAGAAATACAGATTTTTATAGTAAGGACTGTCACTGGAGCAATCCCTCTTTAACCAAACTCCAAAAAAGCACAACATCAGAAGAGTTGGAAACAATAAATTGGGTTTCAGTCGGTACTCGTAAAAAATTTTTAGAACACACCTAGGTCTCTTCAATATACAAAACTAAGCAAGTATCTTTCGCTTGGAGGAAAACATCAGTGGCTCTTATGTGAGCAAGTTCCCAACGTTAGAGCACTTTGGCCTTTATTTCTTATGAGTTAAGCTGAGTGGAATTCCTGTAGGGAATTCCACTCTGCCTGATTATGAGTGGGTGGGCTTTTCCACACCCAGATTTTAGTGTGCTCTAATCCGCGTAGTAAAACCGCATGATGGCTTGGCTGCAGCAGCAGCCAAGCCTCTTTCCACATTTTGTTTCTAACTGGGTGAAGTATACAATTCTCCCCCTGCCAAGAAATGTCCTCCACTTTCCTGCCCCTTATCTACTCCCCCAGCCCCCCCCCCCATCACCCCTAAAATCACTCCACTGGGAGCTGGTGGTAATTCAATGCTTTAAAGCCATGGAATTGGGAATCCTGTCTGGGTTTACGTTCAGAAAAAGCAGCCCTACATGAAAAGTCCTCATTCCATGGGTTTTAAGTTGCAATTGCACAGCAATAGGATGGATTGACCACATGGCAATGTTAAACAAGCATGGACATTTATCATTGCCCTAGTACGGTGCAACTCAGAATAAGGGCATTAATGGGTACCATAATGAGGAAAAGGGAGGGGGTGGCTTTTCAATACAACACTGCCACAGAAAATTCCTGGAAAACCATCCCTTATTAATAGTGTTTTTATCACCTCAGTCTCTTTGCTATGTGTCCAGGTAATGTCACGCTTCTTTTTTCTTCATATTTTCATTACTTTCGACGTTGCAACAGATGCTTTTTCAACACAAAATGGTTCAACAACGAGCCAGATGTGGAACAGGAACACACATCACTGTGCGAGGTATTAGTACAGCATAACATAGGTGTCCCCAAATGTGGTCAATAAAATGTTTGACTTGACATTCATTTTATGAGGCATGAACTACTGTTTACCAGAAAGCAGTACTCTCTCCGGCTGAAACCTATCTCCCTCTGTCTGAAAGAACATTATCAGGAGCCTGTCTCAGCGTGTTTATTCTTGGATCAGAACCATTTTATGTAACCTGCCCCAGAGTTTGAACTTGTTCACTGAATCAAAAGCCGCTTTGAGATGATTCAACGCAAATGTGCCCTTATTAAGAGTGATTTATTTCAGAATGAAACCATGGTTGTTCTCTTTGTAACCCCATCAGTTTGTGTAGCCAGCAGCTCCCGGGCCAGGATGCCCTTCTTGGGTAATTTCGCGCTCTACAAAGCCCCTATTCATTCAATTAGTAATGGCTAGTAAAACTCGTACTAGCGGTGCCCTAGCCCAGGAAGCAGGGACTGCACTTGTAACCCGTGTGGCACCCACTATTGTAACACTGAGGGGTATATTCACAAGAACGTGCGATAAACATCGCCAAAATAGCTTACCGCAACTTCTCACATCGCAGTCCATCACAGGAAAATAACGCCGTGTTAACGTGGCATTCCCAACACGGCGATACCGTGCGATAACCGCACAAGAACGCGGCGAATGTCCGCGAAACAACTAGCGCGACGGCGATAAAAATTCAAACCTTAAAGCGAAAAAAGTTGCGATGGGCCCAATCGCGAAGAGACAATCCGCGATAAGGCGCGCAAGGCCTGCAATACACACACGTCAGGCGGGAAAAATCACTACAAAAACAGAAAAAAAACACACCAAACAAAAAAACACCAACAGCGAAGCATGATGGAGTCAGGCGGAGCAGGCACAGGGACGATCGGAACCCCACAAGCTCCCGGAGCCCCAGCCAGGGCCCTCGGGGACAGGGAAGGACAAGAAGAAGAGGAAGCCGCGGTTCAGTCCGCAGGAGAATCAGATCCTGGTCACGGAGGTGATAGGACACCAGCAACAACTGTTCATCACCTCCACCGTGTCATTGGGCACAAGAAATGGAATATGGCAGTCCATCTTGGACAAGGTGAATGCTGTCGGAGTGCAGAGGAGGTCAATGGACGAGGTCAAGAGGCGATGGACTGATATCAAGCGCAAAACCAAGAGCAAACTCGCCAACAACCTCAAAGCAGCAATGCAGACTGAAGGTGGGAGTCCTGCGCCGCAGGAGGAGCTGGATGAGATGGAGGAGATGGTGTCGACAGTCATCAGTGTGAATACGGTGGCAGGAGTTGGGGGCCCGGACACTGCTCTACAGGACCGGACAGAACAGCAACAGGGTGAGTAGCGACCAGGGACTGGGGGGACAGGGGGAGATGGGCACAATGGCACACATGCACAAATAAGCAGACCACACTGCACACCCACAATGACTACGGATCATGTCCCTGATCGCCTTGCCATACTGCAGCACACATAGGAACACCAAGTACATCACCCTCGACCATCTGTCCAGAGTGGGCCCACCCCACACATCACACAGCTCACATACAACCCATGCACATTTGCTGAACCCAGACAAGCTGCAGGTCCGTGAGCCACACTGACAACGTAAGTGACAATGCATGTCGAATACCATGCCTGCAGTCCGATTACCATGACATGGTGCACGCAACGACACTGAGGTGGCTGAGTGCGGACCACATCCGTAAAGGAGCAGGTCACACTCTGACACATCCACCTGCACAATCAACCCCTGACGTCAACAACACAGCTGCGGACAAACCATGCCCCAGAGTCCCCACTTCCACCAAGACTAAGCCTGGGCGTAGTTCGCGAAGTAGCGCTACGCGAAGCTACGCAAAGTGCAGTTCGCACTACGCGAACTACGCGTAGCACTACGCGAACTGCGTAGTGCACTGTTCGCAATGATTGCACAGTGCCGGATGCTTGTCCGCACTGTGCAATCATTGAAAACGGCATCTTGCACAGTGCGAGCTGTCTTTTACTGCCGCTCGAGTAGATTTTTACTCGAGCGGCAGCTTTCTCAACGCGGACTGGTAGTTTCTCATCGCGAGCGGTCGCGAGCATACGCGACCACTCGCAATGAGAAACCTGACCTCTCTGCGTTGAGAATCTCGCCGGGATGTCATTTTGCTGGCTCGCGGTCGCCAACTTGACGTTGAGGACCACGAGCAAGCAAAAAATGACCGCTGCACTACGCTACGCTACGCTACGCGTGTTTGCACTGTGCTACGTGCAATTCGCGTTGTGCGAAGTAGCGCAAACTTCGCAAACTACGCGAGCGTAGCGTAGTGCTTTGCCCAGGGTTAACCAAGACACACATCCACCCAAGACTGGTAACGTCTCAACACTGCATGGACACAGAAGTCAAAGGCACACTGCCTGCAAGGGACAAGAGGCAGCAGACTCAGAGCTGCAGGGGCGACCCTCACAAAACTGCAGCACACACATATGACAGTCAGAGCACAGCAGCATAGACAAGAGTGTGGGACAAACTGCAACACGTGAACAACAGGACAGAGGGCGGAACTGCTGCCGCTTGCGTGAAGATACTGGCCAATCACATTTGGCATAGCAGGGGTATGTGAGATGAAACTGCACAAGTACAACCTCACATCCATGAAGGTGTCGAAATGTCAACTGTCCCGCATCCAACAGGCATCACCACCTACACAGCCACAATGTACCTCGTCATGCAGTCTGTATGTGAACTTGTACAATGCCTGTACAGACATGTCAACACGATGTAATGCAGCATCTCCCCTTAACATTGCAGAGGGACCATCAACACCAACTGCAGAGCAGACCCAACAACTCTACACTGATGACGAGGATGACAACCCCATCATCGACACCGAAGCCCTCAGAGAGCTCATCAGCCGCATCAGCTCCCCACCTCCAGGATCAGAGCAGCCCAGCTGCATCGAGGAGACCCCACCCCCTGCACAGACCACACAGCAGGCAGCACCTGCCACACCGGCTGTCTCCCAAGACCCCCACAGAACACACCTGGCCTTCCAAACCCGTGTGTTGGAGGCCCAGGAGAAGCTGGCTGATCAGGTGCGGGTGGGGTTTGACCTCCTGGCAACCAAACTTGATGCCATCCATGGGTGTCTACGTCCCTTCGGGGACCACTTACAGTCCCTGACGGACACCCACAGTCCGCTCCATGGCCTCCAATGAGCCCTGGCCGACATCGCTGGAGTCCTGACTCAGAGACAAGAACACCTGTCAAGTCAGAGTGGCTCCAGAGATCTCAGCAGTGACTTGGCACAAATGCGGAGGCTCATGGAGGACATGGTGCGGATGGAGGCGGAAAGGTTGGCTGTCACTGCTGCACATCAGCAAAATGTAACTGGGATATACCATGCCCTGCAGATCCTCGTCATGGCATTGCTGCCAGAAGGCCTGGCGCAGATGGATGCTGCTGCCCCTACACCATCCCCATCTGCGCCCCCTGGTGTGTCACTGCCTAACAGTGCGGCAGACAATCCACCTCCGGCCCCTGATGTGTCAGTGGCACACAGTGCTGCAGCCGGAACTGCAGCACCCACAGGTGAGTCAGAGCACACATCAGAGGACGAGGATGTGGATGATCCAGACTTCTTGATCATGAGGCGGCAGTTGCATTCCTCCCACCCATTTGGCCTGTTTCATCTTGGTTCTGCCCTTGGCATCATGACCTTCCACTGCCCCCGATGCACTCATTGACTCTCACCTTGGACCTCGACATGGACTGCCATATTCTGTTAGATGACCGATGACACAGCGATCAGACTGCGGTCTGGACTCTTCCTCTTCCGGTGTACTTGTCATGCGCTGAAGGACTCTGGCTGGGCCACCCATGCCAATGATGTAAAGTGGGGTCTGCCAGGACCTGTACTGCTCTAGCTGCAACACTCCACTGCATGACAATAAATCGTTCACTAATGCACAGTTGTGTCATGTCTTCGATCATTCAAGTATGTGAGTGTGGATGTGTGTAGGGCCAGTAATTCCCCCTGACGTCCATGTTGCACACGTCGTGGAACATGAATCACAGGGTGCTACATTGCCGATTGCGTTCCGTGCGGCGTAGTCACGACATCAGGGACACACGCATCCGTCACTTCCTTGTCCGGACAAGGACTGAACCAGCGCACACAGCCCCGGGATCATCCTTGCACGCCCGACGCCGGTCCGGCGTACGCCAGGCCAGACCACTGCGCTTAGGCTCCGAGGGGGGACGACATAGCTACATGTCCCAGGATTCCACGCTTGGGATCTGCTGGTCACTGTTCTAGTTCCCAGCATGCCACGGCCACTCCCTGAGGGCAGGTTTGTACACACACCACACCCATCCAGCAGATGCATCACGGGCCATGTGACACCGCCAATAAAATGTGCCTGCAACGTCACATTCCCCACTGCCGGAGGTGACCTGACGACGTACGCGCAACGTGGCTCAATCATGGAGGCTCCATGACTTGTGGCACACAGGGTTAGTCGCCCCCGACGTCCGGCGGCTGCCACGGGCCTACCACCACGTGGCGCTGGCTTGAGTTGCACAGGGTTAGTCGCACCTATGAAGCTGAGCGGGTGGGCAGCCTGCGATGATGACGTGTGCACTGATATGGTCTCTGCCATTTCTGACTCAAGACCCAGTATCAAGTGTGTGACCTGCTGGACCGCGGGGGTGCCGCATGATGTGGAGTCCCCACATCATGCGGCACCCCCCCGCACCCACCGGCACGTGGTGTGCCCTGTTGGGGACACACCGGTGGCAGCAGGTGAGCAGTGTGGCCTGGGTGCGCAGGGGCAGACATTCACCGCTGTGCGGCGGGAGGGACTGGGGTGCAGCAGCATGTGTGCGCAGGGGCGGGCATGCGATGATGCCGTGTGCAATGATTTGGACTTTGCAATTATTTGTTGTGTGCTCGTTTCAGATAGGGGACCTGGTGGACTGCAATGTTGGCCGGAGCCTGCGTGCGACGCGGGCCTACTGCCACGTGGCGTTGCCTCAAGGTCCACAGAGTTAGTGGCACCTATGGAGCTGAGCAGGTGTGCAGCCTGTGATGATGACGTGTGCACTGTAATGGACTCTCCCATTCCAAACTCAAGGCCCAGATTCAGGTGTGTGACCTAGTGGGCCGCGGGGCGGGTCCGCGTGTTGTGGAGGCTGCCAAGGTCGCGTGTCCCGGGCTCGGAGTTTGCACCGGCACGTGGTTGGAGACACACCGGTGGCGGAAGGTGAGCAGTGGGGCCGGGGTGCGCATGGGCAGCAGTCTCTCTCCCTTTCTTTCTCTCTCTCCCTTTCTTTCTCTCTCTCCCTTTCTTTCTCTCGCTCCCTTTCTTTCTTCTCCCTTTCTTTCTCTCTCTCCCTTTCTTTCTGTCTCTCCCTTTCTTTCTCTCGCTCCCTTTCTTTCTTTCTCTCTCTCTCTTTCCTTTGATGAGCGCATGACACACCTTCTTATCTCTGATTTTTTCTTGCAGGCTGTGACTTTAAGATTGTCCGGAGTGGATACGCATGGACTCTTCAGAATTGTTGTTTTGTGTTGTGTATTAATAAAGTTCTGTTGTGTGATTTCTAAGTTGTATGTTTGTTTCTCCTTATTCTGACCACACATGTGGGTTTGTTGTTGTATTTGTGTGACATCAGGCTCTTATTTTTCTCGTGATTTTGTAAGTTGCTGTGACACATCTTTGTCCGGGGTGGGTGGGCCGGGGGGGCAGGGGTGTGGGGGGGTCCTGGGGCTGGTGGCCCTTGGTGTTGTGGGCCTCAGGGGTCTCTGAGCTGCATGGGCAGTGGCTCCATGGCATCTGTTGTTCTTTAGGTGTGGCTGTGGGCTGGGCTCCCTTTTGTGGTGCAGGTAGTCGTCCCACTTAGCACCAGCAAAAGGCAGGTGTTAAATCCCTGCTGCTACCGCGGCTTATCGCCTGTTTTTGCCTCGCATCGCAGATCTGGCTGTCCGTAGAGAATCGCGCGGTGTTGTCTTTTCGTGTGTTTTTGCACGGACACGCCTATTCTGCATCTCATTAGCGTTAGCTGGCGGTGTCAACCGTGGCGATGTTTTGGCGGCAGCTATCGCGGGTTATGTGGTGATGTGGGCAGTTAGCACCAGCTTGCGAAAGGGGCGGTAATTCTATCCCCACTTTTGCTGCGCTAAAGTGCCGATAACTCGGCGATAAGTCCTTGTGAATATGCCCCTGAGTGTGCATACAGGGTTACATTTCTGATGACTAGCTGTGGTTAGGTGCTTATCATTTGACTGGTCTATTCTGGCTCAGTTCAAAGCCGCTACACATGTGGCCACATGGAGCAAGGGATCAGGAATCCACATTCAGGTCAGCACAGAGAATTCAAACCTATCGAAGGGCCTCACACTCAGTTTAAGGTTACATGTGCTATCAGTAGTGGAGAACTGAAATTACTTTTAAAAATAGCATCGCAGTTTGAGACCATATGGTGGGAAAGGTAGGACACTCAGAAGAAGCAAAGCTAAAGCCTATAGACCTGATTTTGACTGCCAGCCTTTTGCCTTTGTCATTGAGTTTTTTTAAAGGTTTATTTTCAAGGAGCTGCCAGGCCCTCATCAGTGTAAAAAATAAACATTGGTTATAAGCAAAAATATTTTTGCCGTCACAAAATATACTTTGCCTAGTCAGTTCCTGATATTGATGGGGCACTACTTTGTGTAGATGTGGTCTTTGTAAAAGAGCATAACGCTGTCATTCAAAGTGAGTTAGCCAATAGCTGAAGTGGGCTGACCCATTTCCCCATGATGTATGGGGTAATGCTTGGAAGAAATATTTGAATGAAACAACAGCAGGCCAATGGATGAAAAGAGCTGTCTGAAAGCCTCTTTAGGTATATTTTATATATCATTTTAATAAACTAAAAGGTGTTGGATAAATTTAGATTAAAAAAAAAAGCATGCATGCATCTTGTGATTTATTGTAACACTGAAATAAAGGCCAAAAATGGGAATTGGGATCTGAAGTAACTAAAGCCTCCAGCTCGTCCATTGTAGTACTTCAAAAGAAACCTCTCTACTATACTTTTTTGTCAAGCATAACAATGTGGCTTATGGGCAAGCTATGAGTAATGATACTTTTTTGTCGAGCATAACAATGTGGCTTATGGGCAAGCTATGAGTAATGATACTTTTTTCTCGAGCATACCAATGTGGCTTATGGGCAAGCTATGAGTAATGAGTAATGAACTTACAAAGATTCTACAGTGACAACATTTCTAATGTAAAAGCAAACACTATGGTGAATGACAAGCTAGAAGTTTGCTCATATGTGGCATCTACATCAATTTTGGTGTTCGCTGATTTTGAATTCACATCTGTTTTCATCGAAGATGTTGCCAACATAATCAAGAAATTTAATGCAACAGAATGCAGCGCCAGGATACCTTTGCAGGTGATAGTGAGCTTTGCAAATATACATAACAATGCACATTGGGAACTGCACCAGTATGGTAATTTTCCTCCTTCCCGGAGATTTTTTGAAATCTAAATTTAGGCTAACATTATTGATACAAACACAACAAGATGATGGATGGAGTGCTGAAACTTTTCAACCACTCACCCTCAGTCAAAACATCTGGGTTTAATCCATTGTTCTTTTGCTCACTATGTCACCCCAGTTTGGACTCAGCCATAAGCAAATCAGTCTTGACCCTGTGCCTCATGGGAACAGTCCAGCCCAAACTGCCAAGCCAAGTCCTCCCTGGACCGGCAACAAGCATCCTGTCACCAGTTTTGGAGTATCACCCACCATCAGCCAGGCTAGCTTGAATCCAGTGGCACACCCTGGGCAAACCCTTGGCCACTTAGGGAAATCATAACAAGATGATGGACAGACAGCTGAAACTTTTCAACCACTCACCCCCAGTCAAGAGATCTGGGTTTAACCCATCGTTCTTTAGCTCACTATGCCACTCCAGTTTGGACCCAGCCATATACAAATCAGTCTTGACCCTGCTCCTCATGGGAACAGTCCTGCCCGAACTGCTGTGCCAGGTCCTCCCTGGAGTGTAAACAAGCAACTTGATACTGGTTATAGGGTATCACCGCTCATCAGCTAGGTTAGCTTGAATCCAGTGGTACAGCGAGCAAGGGACCCACGTCTGGGCATACCCTTGACCACTTAGGGGGAACATAGCAAACACAACAAGATGATGAACGATGTGATGAAACTTTTCAACCAATCACCGCATGTCAAGAGATCTGAGTTTATTCCATTGTTCTTTTGCTCACTATGCCACTCCAGTTTGGACACAGCAATATGCAAATCAGTATTGACCCTGCTCCCCGTGCTAGCCTGTCTGATGAGGGTTGATATGCCAAAACTGATCCCAGTCTGCTGGTTTCTGGTCCCGGGAGGACCTGGCCTGACTGTTCCTATGGAGAGCAGGGTCAAGACTGATTTGCATAAGTCTGGGTCCAGACTGTAATGACATGGTGAGCAAATAAAAAACAGATTTTGCCCAGATCTCTGTACTAGGGGTAAATATTTGACAATGTTCAGCATTCCGTTCATCATCTTTTTGTGCTGCTATAGTCGCTCCAAGTGGGAAGGGTATGCCCAGTCTTGGGTCCAGTGCTCTCTTGGCCATTGGATTCAAGCTAGCCTGGCTGATGAGAAGTGATACTGAGAAACCGGTCCCAGGATGCTTATTCCTGGTCCAGGGAGGACCTTGCCTGGCTGTTCGGGCTGGACTGTTCCCATGGGGAGCAGGGTGAAGGCTGATTTGCATATGACAGGTTCAAAACTGGAATCGCATGGTGAGAAAAAAAACGATGGGTATTTGCCTAGATCTCTGTACTGGGGGTGAATGTTTGACAATGTTCAGCATTCCATCCATCATCTTTTTGTGTTTGCTATAGTCGCCCCAAGTGGGAAGGGTATGCTCAGACATGGGTCCCGTGCTCACTGTGTCATTGGATTCAAGCTAGCCTGGCTGATGAGGGGCGATACCCAGAAACCGGTCCCAGGATACTTGTTTCTGGACCTGGGAGGACCTGTCGTAACAGTTTGGGCTTGACTGTTCCCAGGGGGAGCAGGGTCAAGACTGATTTGCATATGAATGGGTCCAAACTGGAATGGCATGGTGAGCAAAAATACGATGGATTTAGGTCTAAATCTCTGTCCTGGGGTAAATATTTGGCAATGTTCAGCATTCCTTTCATCATCTTTTTGTGTTGCTATAGTCGCCCCAAGTGGGAAGGGTATACCTAGATTTGGGTCCAGTGCTCTCTTGGCCATTGGATTCAAGCTAGCATGGCTGATGAGGGGTGATACAGAGAAACCGGTCCTAGGATGATTGTTACAGGTCCAGGGACGACCTGGCCAGGCAGTTCGGGCTGGACTGTTCTCATGGGGAGCAGGGTCAAGACTGATTTGCATATGACTGGGTCCAAACTGTCCAAAAAAATGATTGATTTAGGCCCAGATCTTTGTACTGGGAGTGAATGTTTGACAATGTTCAGTATTCCGTCCATCATCTTTTTGTGCTGCTAATGTTATTGATGCCTTTCTACATGAGCAGCAGATGTTAAAAAAAACAATTACCACCTCTGGTAAAAAATGAAATAAAACTGTCCAAAAGACAAACAATTCCAGCAATTACCACTATGTAGTCAGACTGCAGATAGCAAGCAATGCACCAGAAAGGATGACATTGATAACCAGACAATTTTAAAGGGAGCAAGATAAGCATGTTTTGTTGTTCTGTGGAGAGTTGACAGATAGGCTGTGCTGTGGTGCTAGGACTACACTTTCAGACATACCATTTTATCGCACGATGGATACAGCTCACTCAGCCATGCTGGTAATGCTGGTGATGCTCAGTGTTACAGTTGCATTTAACATCATCGACTAGGCTATCCATCTTCTAAAGCCATAATTTCTTAAGTGGCTGCTCGGAACTCCCTTGGCTTGATTTTGGTCTTTTCTGAAAAATTTACCAAGGTGACACCAGGGGCCGCATTACAAATGGTGCCCCGAGGGCACAACGGGCGTTTGCGCCCTCTTTGCGTGCCCCCAGGGCACTTTGGTATTATAGAAGGGGACGCAGATTCTTGTGCATCCCCTTCTATAATACCGATAGCGCTGGCACACTTAAAGTGCCAGCGCTATCAACAGAGGGTGTTCCCTCATTTGCATAGGGGCCTGCCATATGCAAATGAAGGAATTCCTTTGACTCTGCGCCCGCTCCATATTACAGATGCGGGCACAGAGTCAAAGAAACCCTCAGGAGGCGCACTGACAGTGTGCCATTTAAAAGGTGGTGAACTGTCAGTGCACCCCATGCCAGCAGCCCTCTGCAGGGGATAAAGGGGGTCCCATGGACCACCCAGACATCCCCTTGCAGGTGAGTGCAGCCACTGACTGCACCCACCTGCAAGGGGATCTCTAAACCCCTCTGAAAGTGCAGGCAGGTGCCGCCTGCCCTGTGAAAACACGGATCGGCTGGTCCGTGTTTTCACATGAATGCGCTGCACCCAGGGCAGCATGAGGTCGTGGCTGCCCTGGAGGCAGCGCATACACCATAATGGGGCGCATTATCACTGTTTGTGCCCGGCGCACCTTTGGAAAGGTGCGCTGGGCGCAAACAGTGATAATGTGTAATACGGCCCCAGATACTTTTTTTTCTTTGTGCCTTCTAATTTAGACAGTTGATTTCTGCAGGATTCAGCATTTCTACTCCTCTAAGGTTAATATTTACATATGACTATTATCATGTATTATTGAGTCATATTGCCTGGCCTTTCAGTGATAAGCTAACATATCTTTCTCAGGTCACAATATGTAGATCCTCAGATAAGAGCTCATTTCATTCCATGTTTAGTTATTAGCTGGAGTTGTGGGGAAAAGGTTTCCCCAACAAAGATTCTAATCATTAGAACAATTGAACTTTTGATTTTTGTCAGGATCCTTATCTTTCTAAATTTAGGACTGACTTGAAGACTTATCTCTTGACCTCAAACACCACACACCTGTGTTGAATAGGCAAAAAGTAAACCAGTGCTATTGATGTTTTACGTGCCAGACAGACCACCTTATTCATTTTGTGCATTAGAAACATAAATTAAGGTTAAGCTGGAAGGACATTCTGTAGCGCCACTGGGCCCATTTACTTTGATCTTAAGTTTACCTAGCACTACACCTCAGAGTCATTTACATTGGTCCTCCGATGGACCTTGAACCGTGCTGAGAGGGGTCGGATATAGAGAATCCAATTCAGCTATCCAATGAGGACCAAGAATTGGTTAACTGACTTACAAGCTAGTAATTAGATTCATGTATATGACTCTCAATACTACACTATACAGGTGCAGAATTATTACTGCTAAAACAAATCTCCTGAAAAAAGTTAGACGAGCTAGGATCATACAAATGAGTAACTCAGTTAAAGCTATTCAAAATAATAACATCAGGACCTATTGACTAGCGACCTCTCTATTAAAATTCCCATCCCTCATTTAGGTTATGAAAATGCACTATCAATTATTGGAGACCAGTCATAGAGAGACAAAAACAGGATCTTTAAATGGTTCAAATGTATCGGTAATTTCAGAAAGTAAATACACCAATATCAGGCATTAAAAGTTAAGAGTACAGAATAATCAAAGTGATCACATTGGGACGTCAATTACCAAAGTTTTAGGAGGAGAGTTCAGGAAAGTACATGGATCATGTCAGCTCAAAGATTCTCTCCCATGAAGGAAAGAAGCCTGGGAATAGTGCACACAGCGTATGCACCAGCCAGGAGAGTTTGCCAGTCTGATAGTTGTCTCTCAGTTCGATAGGAAACAATCCACATGGGAAAGGTGGAAAAAAGAATGTGTCCTCCAATCATCAATTCGATGGATAATATAATTTCTCAGTTCTGGGGTGGCAACTCCTAGGTTACCTCATCATATTGGACCACTGAGTCCACTGGTCAGTTCGTACAGGATACTTGTCATGAGACATAAAGACGACATATTTTACGGGAATATAGGTGTTTCATGTTACGTAAATGATCAGATCATCCGGCAGTGGTGGACTTTTAAACAAAGATACTGAACAAGGCACCTGAACAAGTTCAAAAGGGCAGTTTGCCAGGCAGATTGTCCCGGTGTAGAAATAATTGTATCCAATGGTCCTTGTAAGTGCATGAGAACACCTGAAACAGGATACAGTTGCAATACATTTGAAATACTGAGATATTCTCCCATGTAAACAGAAGCAAGCAAGAGGAAAGGAAAAAAATATGCATTAATAAGCAAACAGGCCTATTTGAATTTAGGCTAATATAAGCAAGAATGTAAGCATTCAAATAGGCATGTTCATTATGAATTATGACATTTAGATATGATTTGCGGTGTAATTATGTGCTTGAAGCAAGTTAGTCTCCTTGTAAATGACTTGTGTAACTATGACGTACTACTACATCTCGAAAGTACCAACATGTAACTTTATCTCAAAATTTCGAAAACTATTTTCGTTTTAGGCATATTACATTAGTACCATATGTTAAGATCATACTCTGAAAGTTTCGGTTAAATCAGAATTAGCATTTACGTGCAACACCATTTCTTTTTCTCAGTTGGAGCACACTTTAACATGAGCAAGAAGAGTAATAAAGCAACTCTTCAATAATCGTTCATAAAGTCGTCTAATTTATATTTAGTTCTGTTAATTCTTCACATATATTATCCAAAGAAAACTATTTAGTAAGACTTCCACATGTCATCACTTTAACATTTTTATTTCAGGTTAAACGAATACCATAGAATCCTAGTAAGCACAAACCTATGTTGTTCAAACGAGCAATTTTACATCTAATCTACTCTTTTCTGCATGCTTTTACCATGCAGAAACTAAGGGGCATATTAGCAAGAACCTGCGAAAATTATCGCAACCCTTGCTTAGCGCGCGTTTTTTTATCGCCGGCTATCGCTGGATATTACTGCGGAAATAACATGCTATTAGCAAGGTTTATCTCCATTGCGATAAAATATCCAGCGAAAGCGGCGAAACCCTGCATTAACGCGAGAAATCCAGCGATAAAATCCTAGCGCTAAGGCTGGGGACTTAACCTTAGAATCCACCTCCCATTGACTATTATTGTTAAGTCATGTTTTTACCAGTTCTAAAAAACAAGAGCTAATCGGGGTTAGCGCGTGTTTTTTTATCGCTTCGCGGGTATTGCTAATAGGCGATAGATATGTTAGCGACTGTTTTCTGTCGCTTTTAGTTGGGAACGCCTCCTTTGCATGTCATTAGCGATAAATATCGCTGACATGCAAAGTGGCACCCAAACCAGTCGCTAACGCCTAAAAGCTGTCGCTAACACTTGTTAGCGACAGCTTGCTGATAGGGCGATAAAAATATCGCCGCTTTAGCGGGAAAAAGTCCCGCTAAAGCGGCGATAGAGCCCTTGATAATATGCCCCTAAGTCTCTTTATGATCTATATCTCAAAACACTTCAATGTAAATGAGCATCACTTGTTACAAATGTTGTCGTTTTCTTTCAAAAGGTGTCAAAATGTGGTTTTATGTGTCAAGTAAGCATTCATCACTATCTACTTCATGAGAAGCATAACTTCAAATTCTCATTTTTTTAAATTTCAGGGCAGAATAGAGGACGGAGGGTGTAACAGTTTAAGTAGGAGTTGTACATTGCCCCGGAAACTAGGAGACAAGGTCATCAGTGAGTGTCAAATCATCTCTTGAGCTCAGTGAGTCTTGGGCACAATGTTTGCAACTTTTCCCCCTCTTCGCCAGAATTAGAACTTACCTATATACACCAATAACAATGTTTTCTTTCAGCACCCTATTTGCTGTCATCTTCCATTTGTCAATAATTGTAAAGTTAACTGGCAAAACAGAACACGCAATACCGCTTTTTTAACACACATGCATTTTACAAAACATAAGCTTTTATCTTAATTGTTGTAGGTGCGACAGAATCCTCAACTTTGCCTTAAATATTTTTAGCTCTCAGCTATCACATTAAAACCATTAGGAGAGATTTAGATTTAGATTAGGAGAGAAATATTTTTCCTTGAATGTGATCCAACCATCACCTAATGACACCACAAAAGCCCGGCCAAAATATTTATCAGAGAGAGAAAATGGCTGTGACAGGAACTGACAGATAAGATATGATCTAATAGACAGAAGGGGAAGGGGAAGGGGAGGGAAAAAGAAAAATTGGAAGACAGAAAGATTGGGACCTGAGTGAAAAAACAAAAGTGAATTAGCTTTAGATCTTCATAGAGAGACAGAGAGAGAGAGAAAAGAGACAGAGAAAGAGATAGGAACAATCTACCAAGGAGATGGTTGGAGGGGAGAGTTTAAAACCTCTCTTAAGAAAGAAAGCAAGAGATAGACCGTCTGAACCTTCTCTTGAGAGGCAGGAAGAAGGAGAGAAAGAGAAAATGCCTGTAGCCTCACTCGAGACGGAGAACTAGCAAGAGAAAGAGAGAATGAAAATGTCAAGATATCTTTGAAGGCCTATACACGCAGAAAGAAGAAAGGACAGCAACGGTTTGGGCAGTAGTGGCTCCTGGTGGGAGTGCTGCGGGGCGGTGGGGCGAGGCGGGAGCCACTACTGGGTTTGGGACATCTTTGCAGAGAAAAATGGCAAAAGTGAAATAGTTTGAGACAGCTGGCATGCATACTAAGAGCAAAACTGGTGAGAGTGCCTAGGTTCAGAAAAGTTAGATCTGGTGGAAGAGCTTTCTGTGTTGCAGCAGCTTCGGCGTGGAACAAATTACCAACTGAACTTAGACAGATAGATGATCTATTGCCATTCAGAAAGAAACTGAAGACCTGGCTCTTTCCCAGGGTATAATTTAGTGTTTTTTTCAACTGCTATCATACTCTAAGATAACTGACCTATGTGCTCAAGCGCCAGGATACCCGTGGGGTCGCAGTGCCCTCTATAAATTTTATATACAATACAATACAATACATAGAAGAGAGGCAATTGTAAAGATCTATTTGCCGAGACAAACTTTGATGAGGCATAGTTTGATGCCTATCAAGAAAAATACATCATAAGAGAAAGGTTTTGATAATTATATGCGCAGCAATAGATCTGCAAGCTGGACGGCTTCTATTTTGCTTATCCTTTGAGAAAACACTCTGGGGCAGATTTACAAGGAAGTGCCGCAGCACGGCAACGCAAGCCCTTTGGCCACGCTGCGGCACTTCCAAAGCACAGGAATGCGACATTTTTACAATAATATGTCGCATTCCTCTGCTCTCCCCAGCGCTGGTGCACAAACAGCTGCCATGCGCCAGCGCAGGCACCCTTGCACCATGGTGCAAGGATGCCTGCGTCATGGGGAGATAGTTTTTGTGCAGGAAGGGGCACCTTCCTGCGCAAAAACAATCACTACAGGCATTTTCCTCTTTTAATGCGTGCTGTAGAATGCAGCACGCATTGAAAGAGGAAAAAACGAGGATAAATGAAAACATTTCTCCTTGTTGCGCCTCGCAAGCAGCATTCTAACGCATTTTCAGATTTACGATTCCTTGTAAATCTGTAAATGTGTCTTGTGGGAACACCCACAGCAACACCCATGGAACGCCCCTTTCTCGCAAAGTTCTGCGTGTAAAGGGGCCATATTTACAAGGACAGGAAAAGTCACGCAGGGTGGTTTTTACTGTCCTTGTAAATATGGGGCAGAGAAATACACCACCAGTTCGTCACAAAAAGTGACGTACTGGTGGCACAGGAGGCTTGTAAATCTGCCCCTGTGATTGGAAAATGCAGGAACCAGTTTCAGAGGTGCATAGAAAAAGGAGTGCATAGAAAAGCCTTATCGGAGATTGTGAGAGTGATATAGAGAAGGTGTAGGAGTGTGAATGAAGAACTGAGAAAAAGGAAAGAAAGAAGGAAAACCGTAAAGGGGATAAGCAGGATGTATAATCGACCACCAAGCGCACAAGCTGGTGAAATGGAAAAAATGACGGCATCCACTAACATATCTAAAGCATCCCACGGAAAGACACGAGCTTTGAATGCACTGGGGTAGAAGATCGATCCTGAGTGCTGTAATGACCACAAAATGAGTGAAGCGCGCCTCATCAAAGTGAGATTCAGTAGGCCGTGAGCACTTCCATTGACATCTTCGCCTCCAGGCTGCTGGCTTAGGGAGAACAAAGTGCCTGTTTGAACATTGTTTGCGTTGCCTTTCAGCAGAGATTACTGATGCCGAGCAGCCTCGCTTCAACCAGAATGACCCCTGTACCCAACTTTGCTCTAAGCTCGTCTTCCATGTTAGAACTAGCACAAAACATTGGCAAAGCCTCCACCGGGGCACTACAATCCCACACGTAGCAGTTACCTCATGCCACAGTCCCGCTGCGCGCGAGACTACCGCTCTCGGGAGGAAATCTCCTCAGCTCTGGCTGGGCCTGATTCCTTGTAAATCTGCCAGTGTGTGCCTTACTGAGCGCATGCTCACGGGGGACCCTTTAATCCACACAGGGGGGACTGCAAGACTCAGCCGCTCAATCATTTACACAACCTGCTCTCCAGGGGCCTGTTAGCTAAACAGCCCGTTCAAGGTTACAGGCTGCCAGGCGCAGCTAAATCAACAGAACAGTGTAGTGATGTAGGCAACTTGCTATAATTAGTGCACTAATTGAGATAAATGCCTCTTTCATGGAATGAGCTATTAGGAGCACAGAGACGGAAACGTGTCTACTTGAACTGTTCTTGCAGAGGCCGGCGCTCCCCCCCGAAGGGGGGGGAGGCTCAGGGGCCGGCACCATAAACCTCGCCGAGCCCGGGGGGGAAAACCAGTTATGGGTGGCCAAAAGCGCCCAGAAACAGCGCGTGAGGCGCACTACACTACCCCCCCCCTAGCAGGAGCGCCACGGTGGTGCCAGGCCCCCGTCCAATGGGGGGGCCTGGCGAGGTACAAACCCCCCAATGGGGGGACAGCACCGAGTGGCGGGAAAGGCGCAAGGGGGGGATATAAGCCACCGCTCCCCCAGGTAAGCTCCTAACTTCGTGGAGTGGGGGAGCGGCGCACTGGGTATTTCGGACCCACCCACCCACACCTACAAAAAACAGCAGTGTCGCAGTGCTGGTCAGCAACACGAACGTTGGCGGAAAATGGTACAATGGTTGGCTAAGGAGACACACCGACAAGGCGGTGTGTAGGAGGAGGGCCACTCACTTTGGGATGCCGCACGGCAGGGTGAGTGGACCGGGCCAAGGAGGAGAGTAGCAAACGGAAACGGCGCTCGCGGCCCAGACCCGTCCGGACGGCAGGGCACAAAAAGGTAGCGAGTTGGGGCCTAACTCCGGGGAGAAGCTACCCCTCCCTACACGCAGAGGGCGTGGGTGACCAACCAAATGGTGGTCCCAGAAGGAACATGACAAAAAGGACTACCAAGAACTAACAAAAGAACTGGTTTGGGCGCCATTTACGAACTGAATGTACCGCAATATGATATGCGCAATATGATAATGATATGTATGATTTATGACCATGATATGGCAGTTCGCAAATGACCAATATGTCCAAGGATCATGCTAATGATGATCAGATAACCAGTATGTACATAATCCTAATAAAACTGCAGCCAACAAACGACCACTACAACCACAACCCTTGTTGGCCAATTTTATTAGGGACCAGGATGGTGGAATTGGGGGGTTGATTTTGCCCTGAATGGGCGCAGTGCGGGGTTATCCAAAATGCCAGTGTTACTGTTGGAACTCTTGTTTTTTAGGCAGTTTTAGGCACAGTATTTCCTGCATGTTCACAATTTCTGCTAAGATGGTGGAGGTGAGCTCGAGAGTGAAAGTGACAGGTGAAATTTGACTACTATGCTGTTGCCCCCCTGCTGCAAGTGCAAGAAAAGTGAAAAATAAAATGCCAATAAAATTATTTTATTACCATTTTACAGTGGCGGCTCGCATAGGGCGTGCTGCGGGGCGGGGGAGGGGCAGGGTGGGGGGGTAGTAAACTCAGACATACGATGGAACAGAGGAAAGTAATTATTACGTTCCTTCGTTCCGTCGTATGTCCGAGTTTACTATCCCCCCACCCTGCCCCTCCCCCGCCTCACCACCCCGCAGCACGCCCTATGCGAGCCGCCACTGCCATTTTATTTTTTACTGCTGCGCTGTGACCACGAGTGTAGTATAGAAACGCGGCGGGCCATTGTTGCTCCAGGGGCCATATTATGGATAGTGCACACTTTCCCTGTTTGCACCACGGCGCACCTTAAAACAGGTGCACCGGGCCCAAACAGGGAAAGGACACCCTATTACATTGAATGTGCTGCCCGCAGTGCAGCCGCAAAGTCATGCTGCTCTGGGGGCAGCGCATTCAAGTGAATTACAGAGCGGCTTGAAGCAGCTTCTCCATGTTTCACTGTGCAGGCGGCAACCCGCCTATCCTTTTAAGAGGGGAGAGAGATCCCCTTGCGGGCGTGTGCAGTGAGTGACTGCACCTGCCTGCAAGGGGATGTCAGGGGGGTCTATAGGACCCCCTTCAACTCCTCCAGAGGGCTGACATCAGGGGGCGCACTAACAGTGGGTGCACTGTTAGTTCGCCTCCTGACAGCTTCTTTGCCTCTGCGCCTGCGTGTATATTATGGCGCGGACACAGAGGTAAAGGGATTCCCTTATTTGCATGGGACCACGCCCCCATGCAAATGAGGTAACACCCTCTGGTGATATCACTGGCGCTATATGTGCGCCAGCACTATCTGTATTACAGAAAGGACCACAAAAGCATCTGCGGCCCCTTCTGTATTACCAAAATGCCCAGGGGCACACAAAGCGGGCGCTAACACCCATTGCTCCTCTTGGGCACTTCTGTAATATGGCCCCTAATAGGCAGCAGGGAAGCGTGGAGGCCACTGCAGCTTAAAGTGCGCATGTTGGTTTGGCCGGCTTGCCCATTTTAAACGTCTCCAAACGGAGCTGTGTTAGACAGCCAGGTGGAGAGCAGGCACATGCCTCCAGTTTCAAAAGGACCACCAAGCCAGCCCAACCCACCTACTCCTGGTACTTCTCTCTTGCTAGTTAGTATTGTTAACCGCATGGAGCAGCACCTGGATTGGTTAGGGGGTTGGCTCTGGGACCCCATGCTTGGACAGATCAGAGAATGGGAGGACTTGCAGCCAGTGGGTAAGTACTTGTTTTATTTTTAACTTTTTGATCCACTGAAAGGCACTGTGCGAAACTCACACTTCCTTCAGGCTCAAATCCAGAGCTTTTCAAATGTGGTCTGTTATAAACACTGTTTATAATGAGCCATAATTGAAAGCTTTGGCGTTGACCCTGAAGGCATTGCTGGTTTCTCACAGTGCCTGTCAGTGGGTCAAAATATTTGCTTCACTTGCCTCACCACATATAAATGTCACCATCTGCCACTGATGGTGGATACAATTAAGAGTACTGCAGAGTAACAATTGAGTTTTATGAAGTGGCAGGGTGAGATGTGTCTTCTTTAATGGATGAGATTAAGAACTCTAAATAGTTATCAGAGTTTTAGTAAAGTAGCAGGATGAGATATGTCTTCTCCTATGATGGGTGACATTAAGATATCTAAAGAGGGGATATCTGAGGTTTAGGAATGTGGCAAGGTAAGATATGTTTTCTTTTAGGGTGGGTGAAATTATGAGTGCTAAAGAGTGAATATCTGTGTGTTAGGAAAGTGGCAGGATGAAATATATCTGTTCTGATGATCGTTGTTCCAACCCGTACTCCTTGACTGGGTGTACACGCACTCAGATGCTGGTTAAGCATTACTGCTGATGTGCCTTCAATATATACATATATTTCTTCAAAGTCCCTTGAGACAGTACAGGTATGTGAGGCCACTCACTCTGTGTAGACATAATACACAGAAACATTAGGGGAGTCCTCGCAATAAAAATCTAAGAATCTTCCTCCCAAAGCCCACTTCTGTATATGAAATAATTGGGACACACACAGACAGCGTAGTCGGTGTTGAAGTCATAAAAACAACTGCTTAAGAACACATGTTTATAATGGTAGTCTTGGGTTGTACAACTTCTTCCATTGCAGGTCTGAGTATAAGAAACCAAGCAAACAGTCACTCAAAAGGAAAAATATGAACACAAGGAATGTGCTCATCTTGACATGACTCTCAACCTTCAATCATCTCAACATCCATTAGGTAATTAGAGTGGTGGTAGGTTAAGAGTGTTCCTACAGTCCTGATGAAATGCCACAGACCCAGTTGGGGCTAGATGAGACATGAAACCTGTCGCCAATGGAAACATGAAACATATCGACAACATGAAGGGTCTTGACTCGGCCTCTTGGTTTTGTGGTTGCCACAGGGAGAATTTCAATAAAGTAATAGATTACTAAGTGTACTTTAGTGCGAGGACTTTTTTATGGGACCTAAGAGCAGCAGGGAATACTGTGCCTCAATGATGACAACTGAGGTCTTTTACCAATGGCGCCCTGAGTTCCCCATACTATTGTCACACCAAATCTGAAATCAAATACACCCCTTCAGCACTTGACCCTTAAGATAGTGTGGTAGAGCAGTCCAACACTCCCTCACGGAGATGAAATGGGTTGAAATCTCATAACTAAGAAACACTCAGTAAGTCGTTGTCCAGTCAGTGCTTTTACCTTCAAAGAGGAAAAGTACTTCAACACACAAAAAGCTAATAATACTCATAGTATTACAAATATATACAGAATCGATGGTTTGCAAAATGGCATTATAAGCAGGATTCCGAATCACAGTAGTAGCAATGCTATTGGAATCTCTCCTAAAGCGGGACTTGCAGAAAGAGAATGACAAGTTAGACCTTCAGATATTTTCATGGCAGCACACATTCAGTAACAAAGGTCTACTGCCTTTGGCAGCACATGCAAATTGTTAGACATAAATCTGTTTTCTTTAACATAACCGTATTAACTATCCATAACCAAAAGTCAAGCCTGAAGGCTTTGGCACACTTTTCATAACTACGTTAACCAATGACCTATTCACCCCAAAAAAATGTTTCACCCAATATTCCCTTTCCACTAAAAATCAACATTTCACCAAATTACACATTTCAGCTAGGGGTGGGCGCTAAATTCTGCTCCGCCAGCAGAGTTGGCGGATTTTTTACCACTCTGTGTTGATCTTATAATGCAGAGTTCCAGCCAAATTCCGCCAACCACTGCGTGGTGGAGTTTTTTTTGTGCGTGGCTTGCCAACAGTAAGTTGGCAAGCATGAGTGTGATTTTCGGGGCTATAAGGGCAACTGGCAGGATTTTCCCAAGGCGGGCGGTTGCAACTGGTCACGGTCAGGAAACTGCGGCTCGAGTAGACAATCTAGTCGAGTGGCAGCAAAACCAACTTGAGAAGCAGAGCCCTCTGCCATGCCGTGGGGTGTCAATCATGTGGATTTTTCAGCACGGAACAAGCTCCTGGTGCTAAAAATCAGTGCGAGCAGTGCGATGTGCCAATTTCCACCCACTTGCGGAACTCCGCGGATTCTCGCGGAGTTTTCATGTATCTCCATTGAATTCTGTGGAGCGAAACTCTGTGAGTTCCACCCACCCCTGATTTGAGCCTGAAACACACATTTCTGTATTTTACCATAGGTTCCTAAGCAACATCTGAAGCCCCAAATCCAACAAGTCCCAAAGTTCCATAGATTCTTACACAACTAACACACTGGGAGTTCTTCAAACAATCCTTGGGTTTACCAATTCTCTTTCCTGAGTTTCTACTTCACGTAGGGGCTGTGTGGGGCTCTTTTCTCTCCTCCTAGTAGCAGCACTAGATACCACAATACACTTTTGTAGCTCTTCTGTCGTTCTGGACCACCGCAGACAAAATATGCCAGATTCCTAGGTGGCCCCAGTGGCTTTTGTTCAAGGCCATATCCTTTAATACTATCACAAAAAAAGCTTTTCTTTTTTATGATTTCGTGATGCGTCCACTGTTGCATATTTACGCAGGTGTCCCTGCTTCTTCCTGGGGCACCCACACACCTTCGTGATGGGGTAGCAAGGTGGTCTCCAATGCCATGCATACCTGAGCTCTCCCATTTCCTGTTACTTTTGTCAACCAGGAGGGAAAGCTGTCTCTTACTGCTCCCTTGCAGCAGCCTCACATTCTCCAGACACAGGCACAGGCAGCAGAGATGAGAGAGCAGTGACACTATTCCCACCCAGGGGGTTTCCCCTGCAGTTCGCAGGGAAACAAATGCAGGCCCAGGAACTCCATGTAGGAGGAAGATACTTCTCTGTGGTTCCCATGGGTTGTGGGGCCTGTTAGACCTGGCATCCTTGGCGTGGGTCTCCCTTCCATTTTTTTATGATGCCTCCTATGTTACTGATCTGTTTTTGCTGGTGTTAGATGCTTTGGGCACTGTGCCACTGCTATCCAGTGCCACAGTGCAAGTGCTCCCTATGATAAATTGTGTTATGTATTAGTGACTCCATGATTGGATGATTGGTTTACTTGTCAGTCCCTAGTACAGTGCACTGAGTGTGCCCTGAGTGTGCCCAGGGCTTGTAAATCCAATGCCGCTGGTGGGCTTTCAGCACTGGTTGTGCCACCCACAGAAGCGGCTTGTAAAATGTGTCTCAGGCCTGCCATCGCAGAGCCTGTGTGCAGCCTAGGGCTGCCATGCCGACTTGGTGAGTGCACCCACTTACCAGTCCCTAAACCTTCCCTTTACTGCATGTTGGTCACCCCTAAAGTAGGCCCTAGGGCAGGGTGCATTGTAAGTATAAGGTAGGACATGCCCTGGTGTGTGTGGCATGTCCTAATAGTGAATTACAGCCATTTTTCGTTTTTCACTATTGCAAGGCTACCTGCTCCCCATAGGCCAGAATGGGCAGACTGACTATTACACCTTATAGTCAGAACTGACCCAGGGAACATGGTAGAAAAACGAATTTAGTATGCCTGAACTCAGAATGATAAAATACATCTTTTAGTGAAGTTGGTTTTAACATTCTGTGTTTGAAAATACCACTTTTAGAAATTGGGTATTTTATTGCCTAAACTTCCAAGCCTGCCTCTGCTAGGTTGTGTATTCCTTGTCTGGAGATTGAGTGACAGGGGCTGGGGGTGGCTACAGGAGACAGGGTGAGTCAGCACAGGGCTGAATAGAAAGATCTGCATCCAGAGTGGAGGGAGGAGTTGCACCTGGGTCTGAATAGGGCTGTGCCTGCCTTCCACAATGCTGGCTCCACCTCCTGCCGGGCGGCTGAGCACTCTGCCCCACATTCTGAAAGGAAAGAAGGAGTCAGAAAAACAAAGTGCTCCAGGACTGACCAGAACTGGTTCTGGACTAGGCAGAGGCCTCTCTGCCTTCAGAGAACAAAGAAAAACTGTGTATAAAAAGGGGACCCAGACCCCTAGGAGATTAGATCACTTTGGGAAACAAGAAGAAACCTTTGCTGAGGAGCGGAACCAAGAAGAAACTGAGGAGAAGACTATCCCTAAGCTGGAGGGATCTGCCTGCAGTGGTTGCCTGACTGCCAAAGGAAGGAGAAAGGACTTTGTGTGCACTTTTATTCAACTTGTGAAGGATCTCCAAGGGCTTGAGAAAAGAGCTTGCCTCCTGCTGAAGTCTCAGGGACAACAGACTTCAACCACCAGCTCCCCAAGAATCCTTTGGAAGTGCCTGCTGCTGTTTTGGGCCTTCTGAAGGGACTGCGTGTCGCAAGGAGCTGGAAGCGCGACTCAAGAGGGAGAAGCGTGTTGCCGTCGCAGCCGCTGCCGTCACATCACGGAGATGACGCCGCTGTAGCTGTCGCATTGCACCGCATCTCAAGAAACGTCCCGCAACACCGAAGAAGCGTGTCGCAGCCGCTGCCGTCGCATCGTAGATGTCGCCGCTGTAGCTGTCGCATTGCACCGCATCAAGAGAAGAGTCTCGCATCGAGGAAGAAGCGTGTCGCCGTCGCAGCCGCTGCCGTCGCATCGTAGATGTCGCCGCTGTAGCTGTCGCATTGCACCGCATCGAGAGAAGCGCCTCGCATCCATGGAGAAGCGTGCCGCCGTCAGAGCTGCTGCCGTCGCATCACGAAACAAGGGTGTCGCCGCTGCAGTTGTCGCATCGAGCAGAAGCGTCTCGCAACGTCGGAGAAGAGGGTCGCCGCCAAAGCCGCTGTCGTCGCATCACGGAACAAGGGTGTCGCCGCTGCAGCTGACGCATCGAGTCGAGACTTCTCGCAACATCGGAGAAGCGTGCCGCATCAGGAAGAACTTGACGTCTTTATTTCTTTGCACCAGAACTTTGTCGCATCTCCATCTCTGCAACACTTTCGTTGTAGAAACGTGACGCATCGTAAGGTACATTGACTCAAAGTGTCGCATTTTAAGAACTTAAGAGCACTAAGCTAAACCTACCATTTTAAGTACAGTATTGTGGATTTTTGTCGTTTATGGTCTTGTGTTAAAACTATATAAAGAATACTTATTTTTGATATAAACCTTGTGTGGTGTCCATCTGTAGTGTTGTCACTAGATTACTGTATGTGTTCACAAATGCTTTACACACTGCCTCTGAGATAAGCCTGTCTGCTCGTGCCAAGCTACCAAGGGGGTGAGCAGGGGTTATTTTAGGAGTGTACCCCTACCCTGACTAGAGGCGAGGGTCCCTATTTGTCACAAGTACCTACCTGTGCCAACTAGAGACCCCCAATTCTAACAGGGCCCATGTTATATTCCCCCATCTCTAAGGGGATCATTTAATAAGTCAAGCAACACCACTGAAGTGTTCTAGTAGTTACTAGCACTACAAAAGGAGATATGAAAGGAAAAGCTGGATACGTTACATTTTTCTTGCACAGTTAGTGTTTACAGAACTCCAGCCACGGGTAGGAACTCAGAACCCTTTAATTTAAGATATCACGGGTTCTCAGTGTATGGATTTTCACAGGGTTTCAGCCTTTTTTCTCCTGATGGTGCAATCTACCCACCAGTACCACTTTCTAGGAACCTCTTTGTTCCTCCTGGCAAGCTGAGCTCTCCTTTACTAGACCACACTTTCCTGCACGAGAACTCTGGTAGCACTATTTCGCTGCAGCGAGTTGACAAAGACAAATTTGTTTTCTCCATCAGGTCTAGGACTCAAGTCTCTTGCGCAGATCCTTGGTCACCCGGCAGCTTTGCTGATGACTACACAAGGCAGGCTGTCCTCGGGTGGGTGCAGTCCTGCTATCCCCATTCTCCAACAGGCAGTTCCTACTTTCCTCCTGACAGTCTACACTACAGCATTCCTAGCACTGGTCTTGCCAGGTTATTCCCAACTTGGGGAAGCAAGTAATCAGAGACCCTGGCTCAGGCACTCCAGTAATGCCCATCTATCCTGCTGGATGCATCCTGTCACTTGTCTATGAGAACACTGGCACTCTGACCTAGGTTTCTATCTAGTATGTATCTGAGTTTTACGGACAATTACGTATATACCACTGCTTCACCTCCACCTTGGATGACCACATGACAAAGACATAAATTCGAGGCAGTGACTTTAAAAACTCACGACAAAGGTTTAATTTTATGGACACATCTGAGGAGGTTAAAATAAATGGTCGACAGGAGTACAGGTCAAAATAAGATTATATGCTTCGGTTTGTAAAACACATAGAAGTATTGATCAAACACTTACATGTAGCAGGATTTATTTAACAATTATAAACAATTAGCAAACATGTACATTAAGCAGAATTTGAAAATTCATATTTCCACCCATGCACCATGAATTATAGTGCCAGAAGCAGAGCTCTGCTTCCAAACGTGGATTTTGAGTACATAGGCAGCAGCAGAACTAGTTTGATTTTCTTTTTTGAAGACGTACTTTTTATCAGAGCTGGCAAGTTAAAATATTCATTATTCCCAAGAGCACATGAATAGAAGTCTGAGCAAGAACGTTTCAAATTAACCTGGAACCGAAGTTCCACTTTAAAAAGTTTGATATCACAACTATTTCGAGCGTCAGTTCAGTCCAAGGGAATGTCATTTGGGGGAAAATCCTCATGGTTGTTGCTTTGCTGCCAGACAAAAAAAGTGTAAATTTCATCAGTTTTTTCACATTGGGAACTTCATCAGGCAAACTAGAAAAGACAGTTTGTCATTTCTGTGCGCATGATAGTTGTTGCCTGCGACAGCTCGCAAAGCAGGAACAATTACGGAGGCGCCAACCGGACTCGGGCACGCCGCAGATTATGGCGGTTGTGCCGGTCCCCACGTTGGAGAGGGGGGGGGTGGCCGTCGCACGCCGGTGACGTGGTCCCCCCCCCCGCCTCCCCTCTCACCTGTTGCCAGCGGTGGGCGACCCGGAAGCATTCAAGTGCTTCCGGGTCGCACGACACAAACAGCGTCTGGGGCCGGATTTAACCGGTTCCTGGGGGAGAGGTTAAAAGGGGATGTGGGGCGGAGATCGTTCTTTTCGCGTCGCCGTCCCACAGCCCGATCACCAGGGAACGGTCTCCAGGACGGAGACCGCATCGCGTTTTTCTTTCTCTCTTTTCTGTCTTTTCTTTTCCAGGTAGCCTCCAGGATGCTCGGCAATCTCGAAGATAGGCATCTCAACATGGTGACGGCGGCGCGGTAACATCGAAGGGCCGGTGGACTGGGAGCCGCGTGGGTTAGAGTTGTACTCACCCGACCCGTTGTTTCTCGCGCGCGGGAGCTGCTCCAGTCCGGAGGGCATGTACGTATGGTGGGCATATGGAGTGCTGGGTTACGCGTTTTCCACATGGTCACTTCCATCTGGTTCATTCATTCTGAAGTTTGTCATGAAGCTCCGATCGTGCAGTCCGACTCACATAGTTAAAATGCAGGCAATGGAATTATGTGGCAAAAAAGGACCAAAGTATGTGGGGGTTTACTAAATAAGGCAGCAAAGCAAATTATGCGATTATGCGCAGGTCGACACAGGTGGTACAACAAGAGGCACTGATGGAACTTGTATCACCATGGATACGATAGCGGTAAGTTTCTGTTTGCTCATGCGCACTAGTTTCAGGTAACCTTGAAAGCTGGTCGGTGATATGTCAGTTTGGGGGGGCAGATTACCTCCTGGGACTTGCTAGCTAGGTGGGGACGCACGCTAGCCCCTTCCCCCCTTATGGGTGCTCGGTAGGTCACCTTGCCTCGTCGCGAGTAGTAAGCGCTAAATGCATACTATTACAAGGACAGAATACGCGTAAGCGGGAAGGCTTAGATCCGGGCGGATACACGTGTGCTCTGATGCGGGTCATCTAATGTTTTAATACAATCCGGGTAAGCAGATGGCGGTGGGTGGAGGACTTGAATTGACCCCAGACATTGGTATTTAGTTGAGCCACATTCCGGACCATTATGTTTTTGCCCGCCATGCAACTCCAGCATTGCTGAGAGGAATTCAATAATCCCAATTTTGTTTGTTGTTCTCCTAACGGTGATGCCCCAATGCTTAATTGGAGCGGGTGGCTTCCAGTGCTTGGCACCAGCACTTAATGTCCACACTGGCATTTAGGACAGCTGGCACATGGTGGCGCAGTGTATGTTAATCTAACGATGAGCAGCACAACTGTGGACGGTTATATTGAAACAGATATTACCAGCCACCAAGCAAGGTTTATTGTTGTGGACATTTTTGGACAAGGCGAGCTGTTAAATTCTCACTTGTGTAGGATTGTGAGGTTCAGTTGGTTTGGTGCTGTCTTTGGCAGCGCGGAGAGGGGCAATGGTTGGTGTAAGCTGCGATGGCCTCCTGAGGAGGGCGCTGGCGCGTGTTTTTAAGTCATAATCAGTCGCTGGAAGTGTACGCCTCTGACGCTGGTAGTTAGCGATAACCCCACAATGCTGTGAGGTGCGGTCTACCGGGGCGCACCCCTGGATCGGGGATCTCCCAGTCAGGTCGGGGTTGACACTCCTTTTGATTCATCCTATGCTGAGGCTCCTTCTGTCATTTATCGTTCGCTCGCTGTCCTCCATTATCAGTTGCTTCCTTAAACTCATCGGTATGGTCACCGCAGAGTGGTTTCATAACGTTTCATGAGCAATTGTTTTACAGGGACTCACTGTGGCTTCTTGGTCCACGCCTCGGGCCTGTTTTCTTTGTAGGGTTGTTGTCCCTGGGTGTTGTGTTTTTTCACTGTGGCTCATTACAGACCAGTTGCATGCTACTTTGTGCGCGGGTGGACCAAGGCCGTTTTTTTGGTGCTAGTGGTACCGGTAACAAGCATTTTTGCACCCCACGAGCGCCATGTGGATGCCCCTGACAACTATGGGGGAATATAGGTGTCTCTTCCTCCTTTCGGGTCTAGTCATGTTCGAAATGAGGCCATTTTAGAGTGAGAAGGAAGGGGTTGTTTCCTGCAAAAGTCATACATGGCAGTAATAGTTTCCGCCGCCAGCGTGAGGAATATGTTAAGTTCTGGGTCCATGACCTACCGAGTAAGAGTACAGGTGTGCGAAGTTACAAGTCTAATGCGGGAGATTTAGGAGTCAAGGCTGGATACAAGGGATTGCTTCAGTTGAATTTAATGGGCAATCATTCTGACTCCACAGGCTGCTGTATGACTCTCGTGGATTGTTTGGCGAGAGGCCAACTTTAGTACAGGGGAATAAGAATCTGTTTCCACCCGGTTTAGTAGGCTGGTTCCAACTGCAGCGGGGTCGCCATTCGGCTGGGGTTGGTTACTGGATGCTGTGATGCGGTCTATAACTCTGGTCCCCTACCTTTCATGGTAACCGCAGCGGCAGTAATATTGCTGTCCACTGGGGCAGAGGTACAAAGGCCTAGTGTGTCGGGCCCGGACAGCTACAAATAATAGGTGAACTTAATCCTATTGTGTGGTTTGCCCCTAACTCCTCTTTTCTCTTTGGGCATATCCTCGGGTCGGCGCAAGTGAGAAATGGGGGGAGCTGAAACAGCAACTGGGTACCTCATTGGTTGTATTCGGCGAATGCGAGAGCGGCTTTCCAAGGGTCCTGGGGAAAGGACACTCACACGTGAGGCATTGTCAAAGGGCGAGGTTCAAGGAGCTGCTTGGACAGTAGCTGGAGCCGTTGTCATTTTATGTGGGCCCAGAGGGGGTTATTGAGGTACAGATGCGGGCCATTGACCACACACCCGCCCATGCGCAGTGGGTGCAAGAGAAGCACAGGCCCCAGGGGGGGGCGGAAGACGGGGGTATGGAGGTGCCCGAGGGAAGTGTCTTGGTGGGCAGACAGGCCCCCTGCACAAAGCACTACCAGTATGTTTTTTGGGTCGGGTTCTCACAAAAGAAGGGACCCACCCCTATAAAAAAGGGGGTGTGTGGGGGTGCCCGAGGGAGGTATCCTAACGGGCAGACGGGCCCCCTGCACAAGCACTGCCGGTTCGGTTTGTGGGTTAGGTCCTCACGAGAAGGAGGGGTCCATCCATGTTAAAAATGGGTGTATGGGGGTGCCCGAAGGAGGTATCCTAACGGGCAGGCGGGCCTCCTGCACAGTGCACTACCGGTATGGATGGTGGGTTCGGTCCTCATGAGAAGGAGGGGTCCATCCCTGTTTAAAAATGGGTGTATAGGGGTGCCCGAAGGAGGTATTCTAACGGGCAGGCGGGCCTCCTGCACAAGCTTTACCGGTATAGTTGGTGGGTCAAGTCCTCACGAGGAGGGACCCATCCCTGTACAAAATGGGTGTATGGGGGTGCCTGAGGGAGGTATCCTAACGGGCAGGCGGGCCTCCTGCACAAGCACTACTGGTATGGTTGGTGGGTTGGGTCCTCACGAGAAGGAGGGATCCACCCATGTCCAATTGAGTATTGGACGAAAGGTTTGCTAAAAGGAAGACCCCCGACCTAGTCAGTCTCTCGCTCTAAATTGTTAGCAATGGATACACAAGAGCATTGGGAGGGTGGGGGGGAGGGGGGGAGGGGAAGTTACGCTTCCGGTAGGCGTTTTGGGCCAACCCCCGCACAGGCACAGTTGCGCAACAACATTTGGCCTGTCAGCACATCTCCATGGCTATGATATGTAGGGCATAGTGGGTGCCGGGGTAGATTACTTTCTGGCGAACTGGGGCTTCCTGCGCACGTCACTCCGGTAGGAGGGGGGAGGGGCCCACGTTAGCTCAGGATTGCGGCGGCAGGGGGGTGCTAATAAAAAGAGAGATAAGTTGGTTAGGTCCCCAGAACCCCACACCATTTCGCATGGATGCATTCGGGAGGGAGGTTTGCCTTCCTGGCTGGTGTATGATTAGAGGGTCAATCAGGGGGCGGATTGAGGCACTTTCTCTTTACATGAAATTGTTTTTTGCTATGTTCTACTGACGGTGTCTTTTATGTCTGCTTTGCATGTCCTGTCCCGCAGGAAGGAAGCCTGCAGAGGTGAATCCATCATCGGATCCCATCGCAGCCCGGGTACCCAACTGGGGGTGAGAGGAGATGGAAGTGTGGTTAGTTGGTCACTCATGTGTAAGCATTTTGAAACAATTTCTTTGCAGGCTACGCATGCCAGACACTGCAGGCAGGTTCATATGTTTCTTTCATGGCCGTGGGGGTCTACATCTTGGTCAACTAAGGGACATGTTGGGAAGCCTACATGACAGGGCACACATGCCCCCCCCACAGCACTAATTTTGCATCTGGGGGCAATGAGCTAGTTCACCTGGGTAGGGAAGACGTGGCGGAAGCATTGATCACCGAGGTGGGTTGGCTGGAAGAAATTGCCAACAGACAGTGATAGCATGGTCACACATTGTCCCCAGATTCCAAGGACAGGGGGTCAGTCTGTTTTGGGCTTGGAACCACGCGGTCAAAAAAAAATAATAATAAGCGGGTTGATAATGGGTCTTGTTCCCCACGATTGCAGACGATCACACAAGGCTGCATCAGGGGTGAAAGGTTTTGCTGCCGGAGGGCACGCATCTCCCCAAAGTAAGAATGAGATTTATCTGCAAACTTATTAGCTTGGTTAGAGGAAACATTGAGCAGGGCATGACCTTTTTTAGCTGCAGGGGGGGGGGGCAGATAGTCGGTCAACTATGCTGGCCTGTGGCGGTAAGGTCATGATTGGTAGGCATACTTTTTCGGTCCTTAGTGGGCATCACCATTGTCAAATGAGAACGCCTGGGTGAGGGGACAGTTGGTCTCTCTTGGAATTCCAGGGGCAGTTACAGCCGGTAGGCTGGAAGGGTGTGGGGGAGGGGAAGTTACGCTTCCGGTAGGCAGTTTGGGCCAACCCCAGCACAGGCGCAGTGGCGCAGGAAACTTGGCAAGACAGCACAGCCTCTTGGAGATAATATTGAGGGCGTAGGGGGTGCCCGGGGGAGGTAACCTCAGGTAAACTGGGGCCCCCTGCGCAAGACACTCCGGTAGGAGGGTGGGCCATAGCACGATCTTGGACCAGTCATTGACCTTGCCGTAGGCTCAAACAGGGATACGCAGAAAAGGATTTGATTGTTGAACATTTAGCTTAAGTCAGGAATGGCTATATATTAGAAACATGTTAAGGATAGCCAACTGGAATACTGTACATATCAATGAAGTACTGTACATATCAATGTAATGGATTGGACTTTTCTGCGTATTATACATAATGTAAATATAAAACTTAATGTTTATTATGTTTAATAAAATACGGCCGGGGTTTACGACCCCTAATCCAAGCACGGTGTGTTTTTGATTTTCTATTGCGGATGCTTTGGGGTGAAAAGTGGAGGTCAAGTGGTTTCCTAAGATCAACAAGTGAACAGGAAAAAGGTATGTCTAGGGGAGGGGGGACTCAGCAGTACCTGGCCATATAAACTGTATACTTTGCAGAGGTACTAGAGTTCCAGAAGACTGTATCAGCAGCTTTGCAGAGCTGCTGAAATATGTAGGGAAGGCAAAGAAACCTGCATAACCAGGGCCAGTGCTACATTGAGGTCAATGTGGGCAGCTCCCTTAGAGCACCACTACAATAGCCACAAGATTTCATCAGATGCCTATGGTGCTCAGGCATAGGCAGTACCCCTAAAATTAAACGATGGATGACCGAATAATATGACAAAGTTGACTACATTTTGTGCATAGAAAAAGAAAATTATGTAGCGTTGTACAGCATATTCTTTAGCAAAATTCATTCTTTTGTCATTTTAACAGACAATACTTGGGTCTGGGTTAAGGTCTCAGCTCATTAGTAACAATGTAATACCTGGATTGACCAATTCACAACTAAAATGTGACTTGTCAACCTTGTGAATTGTTTGCTACTGTGCACGAACTCATTCATTTGGAATAGATGAGGGATTGTAACTTTTGATCCATTTGAATTAGCAACTCGTTTTTATCAAAATCATCAATTTATGCAGCAGATGGTGGATTATGTAGCACATGCAGTAATTCCATAATTGTATTGAATTTGCCACAGCAGCACAATCACTGAATTCCATTGACCCTGGGCATAGGGAGCATAGGGAGCCCGGAGCACCGAGTGCAATTTTCATCAGCTAATCCTGTGCTGCAGACAAACTTAGTCTCACCAGTAATGACATAATTGGCCAGAGTAAGCATAGTACAGATCACAAAGGTTCACCAACATAATATAAAGTGTGAGAGTTTGATGTAAAGGCCTAAATAAAGCTTAGTACAGGCTGGGAACAGAGAGAGAAAAAAGTTGTTTTGTTCTTTAGGGACTGACATATATTAACAACAGGTATTTCCAGATGGGGAGTCAATTAAAGTATTTGCTTACCAATAGAAAATGTTTTTTTCATAATCCTACTCCTCCCAATAACAAACACCATTTGAGACATATCAGTGCATTGTGGAACAATTTTCCTTTACCAGACAAACCTTGTCATTCTTTGTAATGGAACATACCAATGACTATTAGCACACCATGATTTGAGCCCATGAACTTAAGAAAGAGAGTATTATGTTTTAACCAGTAAGCCACAACTAGCGGCTTACTGGTTAAAACATAATACTTCTTTCTTAGGTCATGGGCTCAAATCATGGTGTGTTAATAGTCATTGGTATGTTCCATTACAAAGAATATATATATATATATTCTTTGTAATGGAACATACCAATGACTATTAACACACCATGATTTGAGCCCATGACCTTAAGAAAGGAAGTATTATGTTTTAACCAGTAAGCCACAACCAGCACTTGACTTTCTCGCTTGAAAATTTTCAATAAAGATATATATATATATATATATATATATATATATATATATATATATATATATATATATATATATATATATATATCAGTAAAAAAAATAGATTTTACCTGACCCTACTGTTCTCCCATTAATAAATAAAATTTTAGACATATCGGTGCAATTTGAAAAAGGTCATCAGGATTTGAACCCTAGATTTTCAAACTGAGAATCTTAGACTTCTAATAATTAGGCCACAATCAGCAATATCCTTTTGCAGATTAAACTGTTCAATGCTAAAGTCAATGAGGGCGAGAGTAGTTGAGAAATAGTTTTGGTCGCTAGGCCTGGCATATATTAAAAACAAACCAATGTGACTGATTTGGTGGGACTTGCTCCACCTCCTTTATGTGCTTCTATCTGGAGCAATTCTGAAGCATCTTTAAATCAAGAAATTATTGATGATTGCTTGTCCTGTGATTTCTGGCTAAGGATCCTATGGCTTAATTATATATGGAAAACTGCAGTAGCCTTGGGTAAATCAGAGCTTTTTACAGAACCCTGTGCCATCTTAAAAGGGATATAAACAAGATCAAAGATATATTCCTGAGTCGGGCAGTGGCTAGTAGAGAAGGCAGAGAGATGCTAAAGCCTAATAAGAGAGAGATGATCTGTATTCAAACTGTAAAAGGTGTAGAACCAGATCTCTCATATGTAAACAATATAAGGTACAGGGCACTCTCAACGAAATTTCACCTGGGAACCATACGATGTTACTTATGTTTCCCCCTAGGTCAAATTCACTAAAAGTCTATTTTACTCTGTCCCTGTGACGAATCCTCTTCCCAAACTTTAGAGCATTTTCTATTTGTCTGTAAATTTTATCAAACGTTCAGAAGTACATTTTTAGGCCCAATCCTTAAAAGTCAGGGGTTTTATCTATATAAGCCTGCATTTTATTATCCCACAATGCTCTCTTACTATGAGTATTCTATTTTGTGGGTGCCTTTTTGAACAGTGCTCTTTACTGGCGAAAGTCTATTGATTTTTAGTTTTTCTCAGCATTGAGTTTTGTAAAGCCAAGTGGGAAGGGTTCACAGGATAATGAATTGTTGAATGGCCGCATTCCTTCCGTTATTCTTTTTTGACGTCTGTTTGTAGCGTTTTTCATGCAACAACATATTGCATTTTAAAAGTTTTATTTGATAATGTGTGCTCTTTTATGATTATATATTTATAATCGACTAAAGAATTCATTCATTCAAAACAAACATTTCTGCTTACAGAACCAATTAAAATATTTGCCTATCAATAAACATTAGTTATCTAATCCTACGATTCACCCTTTAACAAATACAATTTTAGACACATTGGTGCAGTTTGAAATGATCATATATTTATTTAATGGACCTTGACAATACTCATTGCAGTGGAAAAGGCCTTCAAGCAGATGGATAATAAGGGAGACAGCAGGATTCAAACCCGTAACCATCAGAGAGTTTAAGACTGTAACCATTCAGCCACTACCAGTATTTGGCTTATTAAAATGCAGCCACCTCATTGGCTGTCCGACAGCAAATTTCAAATTATGTACAAATGTTGTCCGATACAGTATTAGTTACAAATTCTTCTAAAATAATGGACGGTCCCAGTAAATAATAGACTGGAAGTCATCTTACTTCCAGGACTGGTTTCAATCAGTTCCTGACATTTTGTGCAATTCCTGCCTCAGACTGGTCAAACCACAGCCTTTGCCCTCTAGTTTTAGCAGTAAGAATGGGTAGGGTTGGGAAATCCCTGTCAGAGAAACACAAAACAAAGGCACAACATAGGCATACACTTTTACACTCTGCTACCTCTCAACTAGTTAGGGGAGTGGGGGTAACACCTCAGGGAAGAATCAAGCAGGAATGTGGTAGGGACTTTCTCTGCATATACAAGGGTCATCTGTCTACTTCCTTTTTTTCACAGAGCCTATTCCATTTCAAAGGAACTTAGGAATGCACCTAAAATCGTCATCACTGACTTGCACACTCTTCCCAATCTCCAGCCTGTGTACAACTCAAACACAGCAAGTACATCCAAAATGAACTGCTGTCCCCACACAACATAGCACTACAGACACAATTCCTGCTAACCATAACCCTCAGAAGCAACAATACAGTGCACATGTACTTGACATACATGCTGCCTGCATCCTTCCCAACGACCCTTACCATAGCTGTCCATAGGCAGCTGACCTTATATTAAAAGGGAGCTGCAGGTCGCTGCTCATAGTCCAACTTAAATAGAGTTTACAGTGTAGAAGACTCTGCTAGACACCTCACACAGTAGAGGGAAAATAGGAAGAACCCACTGTAAGCAGACATCACTGTTGAATTAAGAAGTGTTCAGGTGAGATGTGTGGCCACATGTGACTGGAAATATCTCTGCCATATATGGCCATGGTTTCAGTAATATGGTCAAGCATCAGAGGGAAATCTTGTATCGGGCTAGGTAATTTACACAAAATTGTACTCACTGTTCTTGGCGGTATCTTGTGTGCAAATTGAATGTAACGGCATACCTCATGGTAAAAAAGATGCTTCGATGATACTGGTTTGAGGAGAAAATCTCTCGTTGCAGTTTAACTGTTCCTGTATTACATTTTTTCTCAAGTCAGTCACCCACAAGCAAAATCATGCAACATTTTACAATTGTTCACAAAGTTTCCATACCACAAGATTTGTGAGTTTCACAACATTTTTCTACATTAAAAAACATCCTGGCACATTGTTGATGCCCTGATAGTGAACAATATGTTGATGCATAAGTAGGGAACACTTACTTGTAAAAACTGAGATCTCAGTGCTCTGATGGTGAAAGAGATCGTGAAGGGTTTCACTACTTTTCTAGAACATTTAATCTCCTAATCATAAAATGACTGTTAGTTAAGAGTCTTAACCAACAGTGACCACTGAAAGCACACAGCTGCCCCTTTCCAAAAAATTGAACCAAAGCTGTCTTGTTCACGGAAGAGTTGGCGTACACCATCAAGCCCAAAATAGAAAAGTTGCCCCCAATTTCTGGACAGATCACCATGCACCTAGGCTTTCCTTTACTTCTGGGTATTCACATCTTACTGAAATGAAAAATGAGGGATGTAACATTATGCATTGCTGATCATCAAATTGGGATAACTTATATCTCACAACAAACAGAAAATACAACTACAGTATAACTGGAAATGGCACCACCATGTACGTACTCTTTCATCAGAAACACTCAGCAATATAGTAGAGCTAGTCAGTTTCATACAAGTCTGGCCCACATGAAGTTGGTTAAGCTGAATTTGTAAAAAAAGATGAAACCAATGTGAGGGTAATGGTTTTAGACCTGACAGAAGAGTAATTGACCCATTAAGTGGTAAGGCACATTCATTAATATCACTTTTCTTCATGCCCTGGAAGCTTATCTAGTACTATACTGTTTGCCCATATTAAATGATTGTGAGAGCGCTGTTGTTCAGGAAATTCTGGAGTTGATCAGTGCTGAGCATCTGTGCTATCATCAGTCGAATGTGGGGGCAGAAGTCAAAGAAATGTGAGGAGTTAGTTTGAGGAAGGAAAAGATGAAAGGTGGGTGGTTCTCCTATTTAAGATCTGCCTAGTATACCTTAACCATGTCCTTGGCTCCTAACATATGGTACATGGAAATGGTGTGACTGAATGTGCAGCTGCATGCACAGAGCAGAGTGTATGTTGAGCCTATACATGTGTGTTGAACTGCCTGCAGACAGGAATCCATTGGATTCCTGTGGGAGGATGGGTGAACAAATAGACAAGATAGGTGAGCCTGCTCAGGGCCCATGCTGATTGGGAGAGGGCATGTGGCAATTCTCATCTCTTCCATTGAAGTGAGCCATGGAAATAACCACAATCTTTCACGTTTTGAGTTTCAACCCCACACTGCTCTCTTAGTAAGCACTGGGCTTGTTGTAATGTGTTCTTAGTGGGTCTTGGAAAATTGGTTGCAGGGTTCCATCTGGCTACCTAGGAGATTGTGGAATATGTTGCCATTAGTCTGTTGTTGCTGCTCCTGGCTCTTGAAGGTCTTGAACTGTTGTTGGTGACTAATAAGCCTTGAAGATCCAAGAAGTAGTGGATTATTTACTTGCAACGCTGTAACCAGTGGCTAAGGAGGAGGAGCATTGCCCCACTGCTCTCTGAGCAGTTAAAAAAGGAAAAATAAAATGATAATAACACAATGTTATTATCATTTTATTTTTCCATACTGGCTCAGTTCTAGGTGCTGGCGGGGAGGGTCTGCAATGTGCAGAGTAGGGTGAGGAGTGGTGGGCACTATCTAAGTGTGTATGATGGTTTGGCTGGCCGTCTTGAGCAGACTAAACAGTCATTCACACTTTGCATGTTCTCCACCCAGCTGTATTGCACAGGTTCCCAGTCCCTGTCTGAGTGCCAAACCACGGCACTCAGACCAATCATGATGCTGCTGTAATGGTGACATCAGGGTTGTGATTGGCTTAGGGGAGTCTGTGTGCTTCCTGCTTCGGACCGGGAGTCAGAAGAGAAGAGGACAAGGAGAGGCGGCGACCGTACCCAGGTAAGTGATTTATATACTTTTTTCATTCCTTCCCCCAAAACCCCCGCACCTCCTCCCCCCGTTCGGTAGCAACCGCCACTGCCTGTAACTACAGGTTGTCACCAATACGTTTCTCAAAACCCAGCATGTACCTGGAATTTCACTATCAACAGAAGATACTCCTAAGTTTCGGTTATTTGTCTGTAAAGAAGGCCAAACTTTGTGGCCTGTCATGAGAATTAAGTCATGAGAGAATGAAAGATATTCATGAAATTAGTTGGTTTTTGCATCATTTAATTGGATATTACGTTACCGTTATTTTTTAAGAGCTTTGCTGGTGCCTGTGCCTACCGCAAGCTGCTGATTTTCTTGCATCTTAGAATCCTGAAAGATCCATTCTGCAGCCACACGAGGGATCTTCTGTAACACGGCGCACACTAGGAGCTGTGAGTTTCTGTTCCCCTTGCACCGGTGTGAGCCTCATGGTCACATGAGTTACGTGTGTGGGCATGCAGTAGTTTGACCCTACGCTGCTCTGTCATGTTACCACACTGTTCTCCTCAGCATTACTGCCTTGGAAGGAGATTTCTTCATGCAAGCAAACTGATGGAATTAATTTAATTGAAGGCATGGAGACAAGCAAAACGTCCAAGACTATGTTCTGTGGCTGACTGCATTATTTATGAAAGGTAACTGACCTAATTGATTTTATTATAGACAAGGAGATGAGCAATACGTCCAAGACTATTTTGTGGGCACAACCTAGCAGTGATAGATTGACACTGCATTTTGTTGTGTAAAGGTTGCATGTCAGGCATCTTGAAGTGGCTTTACTGAGCAGCTGTGTGAAGATAAATTACTGATCATAATAACAATTCTTGGTGAATGTTCTTATTTTAATCTTTTGTGTTAGTTTGTCATTTTGGCTCATTGTTTTAACTTCTTATATACATTTTTATTCTAGTTAGTTGTGTGCAATTCCTTCCTTAGGGTGTTGGAATCATGGCTTCAGTTGGGATATTGCAACCTCCTCAATTTCTATCTGAGTCAGGAGAACCACTTTTGTTTTGGATAAAGTTGAAACAGTTGCTTGACACCTATCTTATAGCGATCGGAGGGGAGAAATATTCTGTGAAGAATCAAGGCATTTTGCTTCACAAACTAGGAATTGAGGGGCAAAACATCTAAGAGAGTCTCCATGAAATAACAATCGGTAATGGGGAACGTGAACTCAGAGATGTATTCCAAATGCCACTGGCAATGTTGGAGAAATAATTTTGGTCCACACATTAACATTGTAATGGAGAGACACAAATTATTCTCAAGAGTACAAGCGAAAGAGGAAAAAGTGGGTAACTATGTAGCCTCTTTTAAGAGTCTTGTGAGGACCTGTGAATTTGGTGAGTCAACTGATTCACTGAACCATAATGAATTGGCATGGTGCACTAATAATCCATGGGTCCATGAAAAGCTGTTAGCAAAAAAACATTCTTTGACATTATAGAAAGTATTGAACATATGTCAGGGTGGGTTAAAAAAATACGTCTTTAAACTCCAATCTCAATTGATAGAGTAGTGGGTGGGAAAAGGGAAACCAAGGAACTCAATGACAACAATGTAATGCAAAAACTAGGGAGTGAAACCCTAAAGTGAATGGAAGTTTAAGCAAAGACTTCAATTTAAAGTGTTTTAAGTGTGGTAGCCTTAATCATTTGTCCAACAGCCCAAATTTTTATGCACACAATTCTTTATGTAAAAGTTGTCGCAAAAAAGGGCATTTTGCTCGGTTATGCAAGAATCCCAACATTAATGTGGTGAGTGAAGTTCTCCCTGTAGAGAGCGTCAAGGCTGTTTTGCAAATAGTTTCCGATGCAAATTATGTGAATAGTACAGTGGATGGAGGACCTGTTGTTATGTGAGAGTGTGATGTGCTAATTGAGGGGAAAGTGGTGCATGTTCTCGTGGACTCTGGGTCACCCTTCACGCTAGTAGGTGATAGGAATTGGGAGGATATCTTTGGAAATTATAACATAACATTGCTGCCTCCAAATATAAACCCACAGGATTATGGTGGAATGAAAATCGACTTTATTGGTAATACAGAACTGAATATCACTTTAAGTGTAGCGAGACTGGTGGGAAAATCTATGTGGCTAAAAGAGGAAATAATTTGCTAGGTTGGCGGCAACAGTGAGAACTGGGGATTACCTAAAATCATAATTCTCCTGATACCATAACAAAACATAACATAACATGTGTATTTGTAAAGCGCACGTTTACCCAAGGGTATCTTGGCACTGAATAACAGATGTTTATTGTTACCCAACGCAATGGTACTCAGGTATCACTTGTTGCCAGTTTGAACAATGTCGATTTAATGAAAGAGTTTTCAGTAGTTTTTACAGAAGAAGTAGGCCTTCTGAAAAATGTAAAACCTAAAATAATTTTGAAGAAGAATGCCAAACCAGTAGTGCACAAGGTGAGAAGTGTGCCGAATTTTGTGATGCATTCCCTACAAGATGAGTTGAATAGATTGGTACGCATGGGTGTTATTGAAGAAATTGAAGCATCTAAGTGGCTTGCACCTGTGGTACTGGCTCCTAAGGATAATGGCACAAAAATAAGGATGTTTGTAGATCTTAGGGATCATAATCAATGATATGGGTTGATCTCCAAACAATACCCAATAAGTCTGAAGTTTCTAAAGATGAAGTATAAAAACAAGTTCATAGTTTTGTTGCTAAGGGTTGGCCCTTCTCGAAGTTGGTGCTAGAGGAAGTGAAAGGATTTTGCCATTTGAGAGATGAACTAAAGATTGTGGATGAGGTGCTTTATCGGGGTGAACGGTTGGTCCCTCTTGCTGGATTGGGGAGAAAGATCTTAATTCTAGCCTGTTAGGGGCATCCAGGCAGGAGTTTAACTAAGGCTAGAGTGAGAGAACATTATTGGTGGCCTGGGCTTGACAGGCAACCTGAAATAGCGGTGAAGGATTGCTTGCAATGTGCATTCAGTCATAAATCCAAGTTAGTGAGAACGGCTCTGCTGCCACCTGTGGATATAATTAGTGAGCCTTGGAGTAAACTGGGTCTAGACATAGTGGTTCCTTTTGAATTGTTACCACAGGGTGAGAGATTTGTATTGGAGCTGGTGGAATTCACTTTTTTGAAAATTGTTTTTAATTAGTTTTAATTTTCATGGTTTTCTGTGGGCACCACTGCGTGTTGCAGGGTGTCTGTCCAGTTCCTTAAGCGCGCCCACTGCTCTCTGCACTTACCTTCAAGGTCTCTTCCTGCTTATTTGACCAAAATACCACTCCTGACTCTTTGCGCTGCCTTTTTTCCTCAGCAGCGGAAAGGCGCCCTTTTTCCTTCTCCCTCTGGGACTCCCGCAAGATGCCATTTTCAGTGGGTTAGCAAGCTAGGTGTCTGCCTCCCCCCACAGTGCCTATATCATGCACACTGCTTCATGAATGCGTGCAGCGGGCACGCTACCGGTGCGCCGAAGGTGTGCCAAAGGCAAGCCCGTCTGTGCCCTTCCGCACCTGTCCACTCCCTGAGCCAGAAACCTCAAACCTTATCACCTTCTCAGGTAAAGAACTTTCAGCTTTTAACAAGGGGAGTAAAAATTGTAACCACTTTAACATGACCTCACTATGGCTAGGTAACGGCGAAGGCTGTAAGAGCTCTGGATTCCAGCTCATGGACCCTTTCTCTCAGGCTAGTTCTCATGATCAGGGCCTTGGCGTCCACTTTAAAAATATTCCTATGACATGCACCCGCATTCTTGTGAACGTTCGCTCATTAATAAAACACACCATAGAAATGGCAGAATTAATTGACTCCCGTAAGCCAGATATTACATTTATTACGGAAACCTGGGCTAACAATACATTGATGCTGGACCTTCTAACTGCGACCCCTGTAGGATATAGGTTGCACAGACAAGACCGCCCGCTAAAAAGAGGAGGAGGTCTGGGCATTTTATATCAGGACAATCTCAGGGTAATATTTTCGACCAACCTGACCAAAGACTGTGAAGCTCCATCGTTTAACTTTGAATTGACAAAAAACAATCCTTTAGAGGATCCCTTATTTACCGTCCCCCGGGCCCCAGAAATAGATTTTTAAATTCAATCAGCTCCCTCCTGGAGGACGACATCTGTAATACAGATTTTACGGTCCTCTGAGATTTTAATTTCCACTTGGAATCTCAGGTGGACAAAGACACCACCTCTCTACTTGAAATCATGAATGCTTTGGATCTTCCTCAACTAATTCAAGTACCTATCCACAGTGCTGGCCATATCTTGGACGCTCTGTTCTTTAACAATAAAGCCATTTTCTTCCTCAAGGTGCTTCCATTATCCTGGTCGGATCATTCAGCCATTTTCTTCGAGCTCAAGGATGTTGAAATTAGCCAAGCTCCAAATAACAGACATAATTCATCCCAGTATAGGGCTTGGGCCAACCTAGATAAAAAAAGACTGCAACAAGTGCTGACAAATTCATTTCCGCCACCGGTGAGCAACGCGGAGTTAGCCACTCAGGAGTACTCAGTTTGGTTAAACACAGCCTGCTCGCAGACTGTTCCCATTAAGAAGGCTAATTCTAATAGGAATAAACCATCTGCTCCTTGGTTTTCTGAAGCCCTTTGAATAGAAAATAGAAGCTGTAGACGTCAAGAAAGGAAATGGAGAGCCCAATAGGACTCACACGAGAAAGGAATTTACAAACTTTCCCTATCTAAATACAAAACGCTTCTAATTAAGGGAAAGACGGCATACTACACTGTGCAAATCGAATCCTCAAAAAACTCTGCAAAACAACTCTATCAGGTGATAAACAAACTACCAGAGAGCCTGACTATAAAGGAGACTGGATTAGTCAGTCCTTTTGCGATATTATCACTCAGCACTTCAGAAACAAAATAGATCACATTTTTAAGTTGTTTGGCTCACTCCTGTAACAACATTCTGCCTGCTTTCAGTAGCGGCTTAGATGGCTACTCTGATAGCAATTCCTCACTGGCCGTCTTTGATGCCTTTTCCCCAGTCACAACAGTGCAAATAGAGGATCTTGTACTTACCATCAAATCCGGTTCATCGGATGATCCATGCCCTCCTTCAGTGCTCAAGTCTCACTCAAATACCATGGCCTTTAAACTCACTGACATCTTTAATTTCAGGTTTGTCTCAGGTATTTTCCCCACCTCTTGGAAAAAGGCATCTATTCTCCCGCTCCTAAAAAAACCTAATCTGATCCGGGAGATCCAGTTAACTATCGGCTAATTTCCAGACTGCCCTTTCCTTCCAAAATAATCGAAAAGATTATGAACACCCAGCTGAATCAGTTCATCAAAGAAAATAGCTGTCTCGATTTGGGTTCCGATCGGAACACAGCACCGAGACTGCCCTCTTTAAGGCTACTGATGAACTAAAATTCACCCTAGATGAGGGCGAATCGGCAGCACACATCCTGTTAGATTTATCGGCGGCCTGCAACACGGTGGACCATTCCATCTTGATCCACCGTCTGGAAGCAATAGGCATAAATAAGCTAGCTCTAAAACTACTTACATCCTTTCTCTCTGATAGGGAAAACGCTGTCAAAATAGACACTTTCTCCCCCAAATCCTTTTCATTGCCCTTTGGAGTTCCACAGGGTTCATCACTCAGTTCTACTCTTTTTAATATCTACGTAGCAGAACTTGCCCCTCTCGTTCAATCCTTCGGCTTCTCAATCACCTCCAATGCAGATGACACACAAATCGCTCTTTCCGTTGCTAATAAATCCAATAACACCAGCCATCGATTCCAGAATTGTATGAGTCAAATCAATTCTTGGATGAGCAGGCATTGCCTTAAGCTTAATTCTGAGAAGACCGAGGTGATCCTTCTTGGAAACAATCCCAACTTCTGGTCAGCATCTTGTTGGCCAGCAGAAATGGGATCTCTCCCTGCTCCCACCAACAAAGCCAAGAGTCTCGGGGTCATCTTGGATGATAAATTAAATCTAGGAAGACACATTAATGCAGTTATTTCATCCTCCTACTACACCCTTAGAATCCTTAGGAAAATTTTAAATTTCCTCCCCCTCAGCGCCAGGAAGACTGTTATCTCCACCTTAATATTGTCTAAATTGGACTACTGCAATGGCTTATAAACAGACTGCAGGCCCAATATGTCAACAAATTACAAGTTTTGCAGAATTCAGCCGCAAGACTATTATTGGGACTGCCCAGGCATCACTCTGTCTCTCTTGCCATAAAAAATCTTCACTGGCTAAATGTCAAGAATATAATTAAATTCAAATCTCTATGTATTACCTATAAGGCTCTTCATGACTGTGGACCACTCTTTCTGAAGAAAGTTTTCTCCTGGTACACCCCCACAAGAAATCCGAGAGCATTGGGATCTTTCAAAATAAACACCGTTAGATATAAAAAATCCAAATTGGGAGGAAGCAGCTTCTTGGTACGAGCATCCAAACAATGAAATCTCCTCCCTTTGCACATCAGAGCATCCCCCTCCCTCCTCCAATTCAGGAAGGCCTTAAAGACCTGGCTTTTTAATCAGTAACTTCTCCCTTGGTACGTGCTCTGCACTTTGACTAGCGCCAAAACACCCCCGGGTATACGTTGCGCTTTACAAGTTTTTTTTAACATAACATAACTTCAAAATGGATCACAGCCTGTTGTGTAGATTCTGTTACAGCTAGGAAAGAGTTCTTACTTGATGTTTTTCCCTGTGAGGGGATTCCCAAAAAACATCATAACTGGTAATTGGGTCCGTTTGTGCCCCAAGAGATGAAGAAGTTTTTGAATGAACTCTCTGTTCCCCATAGTTGTGCTGCTCTTTATGCACCACAGGTGGATAAAGAATGGAACGAATAAGCAGGTTAGTGAAGGATTGTGCGTTAATTGCCATTGAGAAAAGAATACCATTGATATTGCTGTACCCCTAATAGTATGACACGGTTGTCCCCTTTCCTGTGCCTCAAAGGTAGAGTGGCAGGTTCCAAGCTTAACCCACTGTTGTTAAGAAGTGAGGTACAAGGTCAAGGTAGGCATGAGCAATGGAAGGAAAAATGTTCATGAAATGTAAGTGATCATCAGAAAAGTATAAGATACGTTTTGAGAAGAAGCATTCTGCATAAGAAAGGAAGTGGGATATGGATGAAATACTTTATGTAAAGCAGTCTGGGTGAACACCCAAGGGAAAGTTATTTTGGTCTTGTCAAGATTGTGGAAGTCAGGAAGAATGGTGTGGTTTTGGAGGGTGGAGAAGTTTAGCTTATGTTACGGTTGGCTAAGATAGTGAATGGTGGAAGTGTGAATGGAGACATTCTGAGCTGGCGATCTACGCAACAAGGTTTTTTTTTCCTGGGATGCAACAATGTTCTCTTCTTGGGATGAGATGGTCTTTTCGTATTAGGAGAGGACCATTCCATCACAGGCATTATGTAATGTCTTAAAGTTGTTCTATTTCGGAGGTTATACACTACATTAATGCTGTAACCTTTTTACTTAGAACCGGGACATCTTTCTGATTACTTATATATATTAATGTGCTTGTTTGTTACAGTTTGATGTTTGTTTTATTATATTTTTATTTTTGTATTTTCAACTATATTTGTTACTGCTTTGTTTTCTATTTCTTTATTTTCTTATACTATTGTTTTTTTCCCCTTATTGTTGGGAGAGGAGATGTGTTGTAATCGGTTTGCAGTGGCTCTTGGAATATTGGCTGCAGGGTTCCATCTGGCTACCTACGAGATAGTGGAACATGTTGCCATGAGTCAGTTGGCTCCTGGCTCTTGAAAGTTGTGCCCTGTTGTTGGGGATCAATACATCTTGGAATCCAAGAAGTCATGGATTTTTTGTTACTTTACTTGTATTTACTTGCAACAGGACTACTCATTTACAGCCCTGAGGGTCAGGTACTATTAAAAGGGTGTACTTGGTGCACAGTTGTGGGCTCAATAGCAAGGTAGCTCTGTCAAAAGCTCTGTAACCTCTGACTGCCCTGGGACCCATGAAAATATTCCCACAGCCCCCCCCCCCCATGAGGCCTCATGGGAATACTTCTAGTCTATTTGACTAGAGGAGATGCTGGGCCCTTTCATGTGGCTAACTTTCATTACACCAAAATCTGTTTATTTTGACCTTCTACACTGGACAGTTGGAGTTGGATACCTGCTTTTTTAATATGTATTGGGAAGACTTCAGTGAAAGCATGCACACACTGGAGGAAAATTTGAATGTGTTTATTTATAAACTGTCAGTTTGCATTTCCAGTTTCCAGTTTTCACGGTTTAATGTCGCTATTCAACAGCCAGTCACTGTTGTCGGATAACCTAAGTTTGAGATCTACACCATTGATTAGAAGTCTTCAATGGAAAAACATGAACTTTTACTGACCCAAAAATCGAATATGTGATCATCCATTGCATGTTTCATTCATATGATAAAGTCCTTTTTATCATCATCCAAAATCATAATGTCTTGAAAATTGACTTTGTTGTTATCAAAGAGGGATGTATTGATATCGTCAAAAGAAATTCAATAAAATTGTTGTTGGATTGAGAGATTGCAATCCCCTTGTGCAACCACGACCTGGCAACAATGCTGTTAATGGGGCAGTGTAAGGTTGATACCCGAGTTTGTAACTACAGCAACATGATCTGGTATAATGATTTTACAAGTCAAGTGTAAGAGGCTGTTGTTCAAATCAAGGTATAATTGGGATCCTGCGAAATAGAACTTTTAGGAGCTAGTGTTTGTAGGAGTCTCAAATGGGAACGCAGCTACATAGACGCTGTTTTAAACACAGGTCTTTGTGAGCTGGTCTTGGAAGAAGTTAAATTGAATTTGGAACATTCCACAAGTAGAACATCAGTGAAGGTTATTTTACTCTAAAAATGTCTGTGGAGGAAGATCTAGGGTTGAGGGGAGGCATTCCATTGTGAAAAGCAGGGAAGTAAAATAATCTGAATTAACAGTTATTAAATGAAGACTTAGGTTGTTACACTGATGTTCGGATTTGTAAGCAGAGAGGCAGGCCTTTGTATAATGAGAAATGGTCTAAGCAATGAAGATAGACTTTGGATGGACTGAGAAATTTAAAGATTGAACTTATACATAGCATTTGTCACTTTTCTCGATGAAATGTGGTGGTGGATCTTATATACTGAAGCCGTTGTAAAGATAAATTGTAAGCAAAGCTACTTAGTTTGTGTTTCAGCAGAATAAAAAGTGAGGAGAGGTAGATTTATTGGTGCTAAGCAGATTGAAGTGGGAGAAGATGGTGATTAGGTGAAGGATGTGAAGAGGCTCAATGTGCTTGCAAAATGCAAAGGTAGAGTGGGAATGTAAAATATAGTCAGAACAGAATGGGATGGAATTGTTAGGAGTGCAGTGGTGAGGGTAGAATCAGGAGGCGAAATTAAATTGATTTGAGGGGTAAAAAGCCCAAAGTAATGTCACTGTACAAAAGGATCACTGGTGAAGGAAATTTAAAGAATCCAGACTCCACATCTAAGATAGTGAACAGCAAGCTCATAAAGCTCTATATCTCACTGAAAGATTTACATGCTGTCCAACTTTACCACTAGTGTACAATAGGGGTGTGCAAAATTAGCATAATTTGCTTTTGCATAATTACTCAAAATGTCAGTGAAATTACATTAAATTACGCACACTTATGCAAAATGCAAATCCATCATTTAGTTCTAGTTTTTTAACGAAAAAGATACCTCAAACACACTGCAAGTTCTGCCGGGCAGTGGCCACAGAATAGTTAAAAAGGAAGGAGAAGAGTCATATTCCACCACTAAGGCACAAGTATATTATAGTCAGATCACCACCTTTCTCAGATTTTCCCATGTTTGTGCAGATAAACCTGTGCCTGGTATGTCGGGTCCTCCAGGGTAGTGCACCAATCCACCTCTGCCCTCCATTTGGCCAGAGAGGTGTCCTGGGTGGATTTCCACTGTTTTGCAATATCTTGCATAGCCATGGTGACATCTATACCCACATGTATGCCTTCCCTCTGATGCCACCCACTTCGTCCAGGTCACCTATTGTGCTATGAGTGGGGTGCAGTCAATCAGGCGTTTGATGATCTTGGACAGCATGGAAAAGATTTTAGTCCAGTAGTGTGCAAATGATGGGACATTCCCAGACCATGTTGAAGAAACCGCATTCTAAATGAGCACATTTGGGCCAGGAGGCCCTCATGAGCATCCCCATGTTCCCTAGGCATCAGGGGTTGTGGGCCACGTGGAGGTATTTCAGTGCACTGAGATGGAGGTAGGAAATGATGATTAGTTCTCTTGAGGCCATGTTCGCATCCTGCCAGTCGCACTCATCCAGGGACCTACCCAACCCTCCCACTACTCCCAGAGGAGCGCAGAATGGTCTGGATCATTGGTTATTAGGCACCTGCAGAGGATTGAGATGGCTCCACGGCCCAATGGGCCGAAGGTGACTTAGGGCTCTGGGAGTTATGTTCTTGTAGGTTAGTCAGTGCAGGTCGCTATACCGTTAGGATATGGCATAATTGTACGTATTTAGAAAATTGGGACTTGTTGAGCATGAAGTCTGAATGCAGTTCTGTCAAGGATTGCATCTTTGAGCCAGTCCATATGTGGCCCAGTTTGGAGATTCCAATGAAATTCAAGCAACTAAAGCCTTCCAGTCAGGTTGTGTGCATAAGCCATGTGCAGTGCCATAAGGGTGTCTCCCACATGCGCCTTCGATCCCATTGGATCCACTAGATGGCTACTCTTCAACACAAGAGAGGTACCAGTGCCAACTCCTGGAACGATCTGGGCGGGGGCTCCCATAAAATAGCCCCTCCATGTGCTGGTGTCCAAGTGGGGACACTTCAAACTGGAAGGTGGGGACCTCGTGACCTCTGAATATCCAATCGTTGATTACTTGGTCCCGAGATTCCCAATAATAGAGGGCCAAGTCAGCCGCTGGCCATCCCTCAATCATATGTGGATTGTATGCATATATGGAAGGTGATCTTGGGGATTTTTGTTCCAAAAAAACACTTGTATCTTTGCTGCAAATTGTTTGAAACAGGAATGTGGACTGAGGAGGGGGAAGTTTTTCTATATGTAGAGAAGCCTCAGTAGGATCATCATTTTAAAAAGGGCCACTCGCCTGAGAACCTGAAGAGGTAGGTCTGCCCATTTAGTCATATCTCACACGGCACGAGTCTTTAAGGTATGGAGGTTAAGGTTTCAGGTTAGCCCTGGCTCAGGGGCAGTGTGGATTCTCTGATAATGTAAACTGAGGAGGAGTATCAGGAGTCGAGACTGCCAGGCAATTGTTGAAATGTTGCCTTTAAGTGGAACCAAAAGCAATTTGGCCGAGTTAGCCCATAGGCCTACCCATATAGGTGCTATATCTGGAGCAGGCAGGCACACAAAACATGTGGGAGGCAAATATAGAGCAGGACATTGTCTGAATATAGTGCTATTTAATCTTCAAAGCTGTCATGCCAGCGCAATTCCCAGAATTGTACACTTCACTGAATCCACGTTGCCAGTAGTTAAGTCGCCAAGATGAATAGCAGCAGTGAAAGGAGCCATCCCTGTCGGGTACCGAAGCCTATGGGCAGTGTGGAAGAGAGGATGCTATTGCCTCTCACCAGAGCTCGAGGTTGGGCATAGAGTATTTTAACAAAGCAGAGAAAGTGTGGCCTAAATCCCATCCAGGTGAGTACCAGAAAATGGAATGACCAGTCCAGTGAGTCAAAGGCCTTTTAAGAGTCAGAGAGGAGGAGTGTGGCGGGGTAGGAGAGTGTGAGGTGGAGAGCGAGTACGGTGTGTACTCTGTGAATACAATGGTGAGTGCTGCGATGCGGCATGAACGTCATTGATCAGGGTGGGTGAGCGCAGTAATTACTGGCAGTATCCTGTTGGCCAGTATTTTAGTGGAGATATTCAGATTGGTATTGTGTCAAATGCGGCTGCAACCTCAACAGACATATTGAGTGGATCCCCTCTCCTCGGGACTTCAGATCCTCGGGATCAGTCTGGTTACTCCATCCCGGGTTGCCAGCCAATGAAGCAGATTTTGAGTCTTATCACCCCATTTGTATACCTGTGCTTGTGAGGCAATCCAGCATTTCTTGGCTTCCTCTAGAATGAGTTGGCATAGGGAGTCTTATGCACCACAAGCTGATGTTTCATATGTTTGTCTTGCAGCCTTTGATATTAGGGCTCGAGGTGTAGCAGGGTAGTCTCGGGGTCCACTATATTCTGAAGCAGGGCTTTAGTTTGCCCACATGTGTAAGCCTTGCTTTACCCCGTAGGACCACCTTCCTGGCTGACCAGAGTCCCATAAGCATCTACCAAGCGTTGATTATGCTCAAAGTATGTATTCAATTTGTGTAAGAGGTATTGGGAGCATTGAGGGTCACCAGGTACCAGGCATTCAGCCTCCACATGGGCCTTTTGCCCATTTCTGTCAGACCCCAAACGCATTGTGATTGGGGCGTGGTCAGAGATACCTCTTTGGAGGATGGGCATTTCCGTAGTAGTCGCTATGTCCGTGACTGGCTTAAAGAAGTGGGCCAGCCTAGACAAGCATCTATGTGCCGCCAAGACGTGTATATAGCTGGGGGTGCCACGCCATCCAGACATCAGAGATGCCAAGGCAGCTGGCACACTCTGATTGTGGAGAGAGTCTACGAGGAGCTGCCGCTCTGACTCCAGTGAAATCAATTTGGGGATCCAACAACACATTAAAGTCCCCTCCTATGGTAGTGTGGCCTGGGGGAAGGTTGAGAACCACAGCTTGAAGAATTACAATGGATGCACTCACCAGTTGTGGAGGGACATAGACCGAAAGGATGTTATAGTGGAGGCCCTCTGGAAGAACCCCCACCAACCTAATTCTACCGGAGGTGTCTGTAGAGGAGTGAGTAATCGAGAGGGGGAACCATTGGTGAAGGAGAATCGCAGTCCCACGCAAGACCTATGTCCAGCATGGAATACCTTATCATAGCCAGCACGAGCCAGGACTGGGCAGCATCTGCTGAGAGAGGTATGTCTCCTGGAGGAGCAAGGCCATCTGTGAATGGCATCTCATGAATCAGAAGACGGCGCCCCTTTTGATGGGGCCATTGACATTCCAGTTCATTATTGTGTGAATGTGGCCATGCAGTGTGTTAAAGCTGTGTGTGCAAAGGGTGTAGCGGAACAGCCCCCACGATCTGACCACAGTGTCTTCTATACGAGCCATCCGGTTCTCGTGAGATTTACATTCATGTTGTTGCAGGTGTACAGTGTATGTGATGTGTGAACAGTAGCTTAGGAAACAACAACACTGAACTCATAACACTAAAACAAACTCTGGTACCCCTCAACTCCCACCCCACACTTCTAGCCTAGAAGTATCTCGCACAAACAAACTCTATCAACATGGTTATGAAATCAACAACAAATAAACAACAAAAGAGTGCGGCCAACAAAAGAAGAGCCAGCAAGAGAAGTCACTCTGGTTTTTTAAAAGAACCCTCACTCACCAACCAACATGCTTCTTCATTGGGTTCCCACCAGAGAGGCCGAGTGCCTCCCTGGTGTGCTACGACGCCTGTCTACAGCGGAGCAGGTTTTTTTGTGTGGCGTGAATGTGCAAAAAGGTGAGTACAAAAAGTAATTAAAAATGCCTTGGTTTTATCCAAAACATTTTATTGGTGGAAAACCAGGCATAAGTAAAAACAAGTGTGGAGGATGTTTAGCAACTGGTTAGATTGACCAAATACATCCTAATGTGAAAAAAGAATGGTCAACATGTTTCTGTCTCCTTATGCTCTTGGCGAGGCATTCGTCAGGACCAGCACACCACGGCAGTATGCGCATGCTAAGGCGCACCCTAACCTGTGGTGGTAAAAGACCGAATTAACTCACAGTTGTAGTTGTGCCTTCAGAATTTCTGAAAACCGTATGCATATAAGGTATATAGTAACCTCACAGCATGGGTCCCGGTGGGAGGCGGTGGCTTGTAGTCACACGTTCGCCAAAGCCATACGCCTGTATGGCACCTACATACTGGCGCATGGCTTTGACGAACGTGTGACTACAAGCCACCACCCCCCACCGGGACCCATGCTGTGAGGTTACTATATACCTTATAAAACCAGTAGAATTGATTACTGTTTAATTACCCCCAATCTCTGGCCTCTACTGGTTGACATGGAAGTAGTGAAAAGATCGGAGAGTGACCACCATCCTCTCGCTATTAGCTTGTCTATAGAGGGCCCACTTAAATCAAACACTCTGACAAATCCTGAAGTAGGTATACTTACTAGTGCTAAAGATCAGAAAGCCCTGAGATGGGCATGGGTTGAGAGACATCCGGAAACCCTAGAAATAGTAAAGGCCAAAGCAAGGCAAGTTATTAATGACTTGAGTGCTTTTTGTTCAAATAAAGCCATTACAAACCTAGGGCCCTCCCATGATTTGTTCTTTAGTGAGGTAAGAGACTTACTGAGTCAATCCAAAAACCCAAGTGGTAAAGGGGGCCAATGTAGTGGTAGTAAGCATGGCACCAAGAGCCCCTGGTTTAATTCACACTGTAGGAAGACAAAGGGGCGCTTATTGGTGCGCTTAGCGAGGGATTCAAGCAGAAATTTCAACCTGTAGAGTGGAGTATAAAAGAGCCACTGATGGTGCTAAAAGGAGTGGGAGGACTCGCTCTGGACCTCTCTGCATACTGCTTTAGTAGATCGAGATTCCAAAGGGTTCTGGAAGAATGCTGCATGTTGGCTTAGGGGGAACGCCCCACCCTCGAATACACAGTCCAACCAGAGGAGTGGGTTGCGCATTTTGGCTCTCTCTATGGAGATGACTCCTGTATAGCTAGGGAGGCCCTGGAGGAGTGGGCCCTACCTCGGGCTCACGATGAGGGAAACCTGGTTATCACTCTTGAAGAAACATTAACAGCAATTTCATCTTGTGTGCCATCTCGTGCCCCGGCCCAGACAGAATACCCAATGATTTGTATAGGGAAGACAGAATGCTGTGGAGCCAATATATAAACTTGATGTCCAATCTGATTTTGCAAGGCGCTCCTATTCCACCTTCCTGGAGGATAGCAGAAATAGTTCCTGTTTTTAAAAAGGGGATAGATCCTCACCCTTGAGTTATAGGCCCATAAGTCTTATTGATTCGCTCCCAAAAAATTTCTGTAAGCAGGTCTTAGGCAGGGTCCAGAATTGGATAAAGGAAGATAATATTTTGAGCGATCTGCAGGCGGGTTTTTGCTCTAAAATTAGTACACTGGACCAGGTGTTTCGCCTAATCTGTATTTACTGGAAAGAAGTGGCTGTGAAGGGTGGTAAGCTCTATGTAGCATTTGTCGATTTGCGTACAGCATTCGACCTAGTCTCACGAGAAAAACTTTGGAGGGTGCTCCGTGAGATGGGCATCCCGATAAATATTTTAAACATTCTAATTTATTTACACTCAGAGAATTCTGCACAGGTGAGATGGGGTCCCAACAACCAAGTAACAGAAACCTTCCCAGTCAAACGCGGGGTAAGACAGGGATGCGTGTTGGCACCCACTCTTTTTACTCTTTTTATAAATGGTGTAGTTGAGTGTTTAGATAGGGATGGCTGCGATGCACCAAAAATAGGGTCACGAAGAGTCCCGGCATTACTCTTTGCCGACGATACCCTGTTAATCTCGAAATCACCACAAGGGCTTCAACAACTTTTAAATGACTTTTTAAAGTTTTGTAAGGATAGAGGGCTTAGTTTAAATGAAACAAAAACCACATTTATGGTTTTTAATAAGGGTAGAGGAGCAGTGAAGACTAGACTGATGTGGGCTGGTAGTACAATCCTAGAGCAAGTTGAAGAATTTGATTATCTGGGTATCCGGCTTACCCCATCAATTAACTGGAGTCTCCAGGTTGAAAAATCAAAATTACAACTTATCCATCAGTCCGCATACATAAGTAAAATCCATAAAAGGACAGTCTCTAGGCAGATTGCTCCCGCCCTTGAGATTTATAACACCAAAATCCTGGGTGGGGTACTCTATGGTGCGGAGCTGTGGGGTTGTGCTTCCCAAGCCGCGCTATCAACAGTAGAAAATCGGTTCCTTAGATCATTGGTTGGCCTCCCGGCTAGTACACCCCTGGTCCCTTTTTACTTGGATTTGGCACATAAACAAGTAAAACACATAGTAAATTTTAAAATGTTATCATTCTGGTACAGAATCTGGACGGTAATTGAGCTGGAGCCTTACCGTGAGGCCTTAAAGGATCTCTTAAGAGTCCCTCAGGCAGAATCTTTAAAGTGGTTTGCTTGTTTACGTGCTCTATTAGGGAGAGTAGGGATGGAAAGCTTTTGGTTGAGCCCAGAAACTATGATTGGTACCTCAAGGGTGGAACTGAAAAAAATGTATTGGGAAAAAATACTACACCTGGACCAAGTAGAACAGTCCTCTCTTTTTATCTCATAAATGCACTCCATGGTTTGAAGTTACAATTGAGGAAATTACACCAACACTGGCCCGAAAGCTGTTCCTACAGTTTAGGTATAAGACCTTACCTACCAAACTCTTTTGTTCAAGGTGGTGCACGAGTATACTGGCTGATGATCTGTATCCTATGTGTAAATCTTCCCAAGAATCAATTGTTCATTTACTCTTTTTCTGTCCTTATTATATAATACAGAGAAAAAGATGGATTGTACCCCTATGTAAAGCTATTGGTCCGGGACATTACCTAGAAATTCTGAGGCAATTGTCAACAGATACAAGCAGACTAATAGCCTTTGGCATCTCCCGATTTCTCCGTGCTGTGTGGATAAGGCGGGGGAAGCTAATGAAGTGATCCTCTTCCAGCTAATATGTCAATGGTGGAAATGAAATGAAATGCTGTATAATGCCCAGCCCAAAATTTATGATGGTTTTTCTCTTTTATATTTTTTTTAGTCTTTTAAATTTTAATTGGTGTTTTAACATTTTTTATATTGTGATGTACTTTTTTGGATCTTTGAGATCGTAAATAAAGTTAATGATGATGATGATATACCTTATATGCATACGGTTTTCAGAAATTCTGAAGGCACAACTACAACAGTGAGTTAATTCGGACTTTTACCACCACAGGTTAGGGTGTGCCTTAGCGTGCGCATACCGCCGTGGTGTGCTGGTCCTGACGAATGCCTCACCAAGAGCATAACATGTTGACCATTCTTTTTTCACATTAGGATGTATTAGGTCAATCTAACCAGTTGCTAAACATCCTCCACACTTGTTTTTACTTATGCTTGGTTTTCCACCAATAAAACTTTTTGGATAAAACCAAGGCATTTTTAATCACTTTTTGCACTCACCTTTTTGCACATTCACGCCACACAAAAAACCTGCTCCGCTGTAGACAGGCGTCGTAGCACACCAGGGAGGCACTCGGCCTCTCTGGTGGGAACCCAATGGTGAAGGATGTCACCAACTAGGTTGGTGAGTGAGGGTTCTTTTAAAAAACCAGAGTGACTTCTCTTGCTGGCTCTTCTTTTGTTGGCCGCACTCTTTTGTTGTTTATTTGATATTGTTCAGGGGGACCAAGAGTGGCTTTATCTACCCTCTCTCTCTTGTTGTTTAACTATATGAAATCAACAATACATGTACTGTCTATTCCCAACCTCTTCACATATAGTAGGATACAGTGCTGCTAAGAAGAAATTATGGATTGAGAAGCTCACAACGATTCCAATCAGTAACAAGTAAGGACAATGAGTGGGAGTTCTCAGAGTTATCAAGTAAGATCTGAACCAGAGGCTCTGTTGGAAGCAGGGACCCGGGCCCAGTCTGTCCTTCAGTAGGCAGGGCCGGACTGGCCGTAGCGGGCACCGGGCGTTTTCCCGGTGGGCCGCTTTTGGGCCCCTGGGGGGCAGTTTTTGTTACCAGAGGCTAGCAATATCGGCCCCCTGCAACAATATTGGCCAAAACCGGCCCTAGCGAAGAGCTCGGCCGCACCCCCACCACCCTCCAGGGGTGCCGGCCGAGCAGTTTGCCATGGCCGGTTTCAGTTCCCAGTCCGGCCCTGTCAGTAGGGTTGTAAGTCACACTTAGGTTTCTCTGGGTTCCTCCATCTTCTGCCTCCGAGGACCAGGCGTGCATGCTTCTGCATTTCCAGGAGTGGCATCTGCGGGTGGTACCACCCCTTGTAGTGGTTCCACTATCTCCGTGTGGGTTGGTGATGTCCTGTAAGAGGGCAGTGTTCGGAGAGGGACCTCGGAGGCCCCCCTCTTCTGTTGTCCACTCCCAGGCTGTTTCAGGAGTGTCAAAAAAGAAACAACTGGAGTTGTAGAGTACCTTTAGACATGCCAGAAAGAGATCATGTAGGTGAGGCCCATCGCTTTCAGTTCCTGCTTGATGGTGTCAAATTATTTTCACTGCTTCTGGGCCAGTCTGGCATAGTCTGGGAAGATAAGTATACATGATGATTGGAAAGGGATGGGACCTCATTCCCTGGCTCCTCTAAGGGTAGTATCTCTGTTCTTATAATTAAGCATCTTAGCACGGAGGACCCTAGGTGAGGTTCCGGGAGAGGGCTTCTGCGCCAAAGGTCGATGAGCTCTCTTCAGGAGGAAGAATGGGATAGTTGCTCAACTGGAGGACAGAACAAGATCCAGGATTCAAGGAATTTCTCCAAGGACAAGCCTCTTGTGCCATCTGGAAACCCTACAAATCACAGATTGTTCATTCGTGCTCTGTTTTTGGCATCTTCCACTTGTGAGAAGCTGGGTTTTTGTTGCAGTAACCCCCCACTTTTTGCCAAACTACTGATGCACTTTGACTTGATGTGCCCTGGGTCCCTGCTAATCAGGTTCCCAAGGCCTGTGTTCTTTCCCCAAAACTGTACCCAATTGGTATCTCTGGCCACGAGTCAGCCTCTGGTGAATGGTACCACAGGTACCCAGGGCACTGTGACCAGGGAAGACCTCTAAGGGCTGCAGCACTTATTGTGCCACCCTTAGAGGCCCTGTACCATTACACACACACACTGCCTTTGCAGGCTGCGTGTCTTGGTGCAGAACAAAGTGAAGAGTTGACATGGCACACATCCCTGTGTGCCATGCCTACAACCCACTGCCCTGGCATAGATCAGTCACCCCTCTAGCTGGGTGCACTATACCAGTGGTGAGGGTACAGGTGCATGAGCCCTGTACTCCTACAGTGTCTATGTCCATTCTTAGACATTGTAAGTGCAGTGCTGCCATTAAGAGTATATGGTGCTGGGAGGTTGTCATTATGAACTCCACAGCACCATAATGGCTACACTAAAAACTAAGAAGTTTGGTATCAAACTTCTCAGCACATTAAACCCACACTGATGCCAGTGTGGGATTTAATGAAAAATTCACACAGAGGGCATCTTAGAGATGCCCCCTGAAAAACGGCCTACTACTAGTGTCCAGGCTGAGTGGCTGCTTTTAGCTGCCACCACCAGACATGTTTCTGGACCCCTGGGTCGAGAGCCTGCTGCTCTCAGGGGCCTGAAACAATGCACATCCTGGGATGAGGTGCCAAGCCTCCCCCCCTAGGATGGGCAGGGTCCATGAAGGAGAAGCTTCAAAGGCTTGTCGCCTTTGTGAGCTTCCCCAGGCCACTTGCTGCTTTCAGCAACTGGTCCCCACTGGTTCTGACCCCCATTTTGGGCGGGAGAACTGGCGGGAAAAACAAGTGAGGAAGAGACGTTTGCCCACCACTGCCAACTCCACCCCTCAGGTGGGGGAGGCGAGGTGAAGCACAACTCTCAGTCCCTGCCATATTGCAGATGGGGGGACCCAGCCAACCAGGGAAAGGCTTATGCCCCCTCCCACTGGAGGGTAGCATAATAGAGGGTGTACCCACCCCAGGGAAGAAACCCATTGGTCCCAAACTTTTACCTACCTGTATCACCCCTAAATCTAGTATTAAGAAGGACCGAACAGCCGTGCCGAAGCTAACAGTAGGAGGATGCCCACTGACTTGGCCCCAGCCCTACCGGCCTGTCCCCACCTCGAACCTGCTCCAGCGAAATTTCGGTGTGCCCTGCAGCCAGCAACCTCAAGAAACCCGGAGGACCTGACTGCCTTCAATCCCAAAGATTCTGTCGCCCGTGAACACAGGTTTTGTTCAAACAACAGACTCCAGCTCTGCAAGGATCCTTGGGTTTTCACCACTCTGCACCCGACGCCCACGGCCCGAGTTCGAGTGGCCCAACACCAAGAGGAGGTCTCCCCGGTGATCCTGACCCGAGATCCAGCAACCCCTGACCTGCCTCAAGCCTCAAGCCTCCAGCCGATGCCTGCAGCCTCAAACCGGAAGGTCCCCACAACCGCGACCTGGAGTTGGTAAGAAGATCCGACCTTAAAAGGCACCCCTGCACCCGACGTCCCACAGCCTTGGGTGGCCCAACCGACGGTGCCTAACCAACCCCCAAGATCTCAACTTACCTCTCCAAGTGGTGGTCACACCCAGAAGACCTTCTTCCCGAGCCTACAGTGCTTTTGCAAACCGGAGACTCCCCATTGAAAGCTACAGGGCTTCCGACGCCAAAACAGCACTCTGCACCCAGCCGCCCCAGTAATGCTGAGGGTGCATCTTTTGTGCTGGCCTAAACCCCCATTTGCCCTGAGCTTAAGTCCAGGAGCTTTGCTCCCACAACCCAGTGGCCTGCTCGTCAGCAGCCACCAACCGGAGGCCCCCTATCCCCCATTGGATAACACTGGGTCTCAGCACTCTGCACCCGGCCACCCTAGTGCCACTGAGGGTGTAACGAGAGTGTATCCCTGACCCTGGGGGACCCCTGAGTCTACCCCCAGAACCTCAACTCCCACTACCGAATACTTACCCTAAAACCGATAACACTATTTTCCTCCATAGGATAACATTGACTGTTTTTCTTGGAAAAATTTCTGTGTGTGGAGTTTGAAAACCTAAAGAAATTCTTTAAAATTGTACTAACTAACAAAAACGATTTTACTTACCTGTTTACAGGAAATGTCCCAGTGTAGTATCCAGGTATACTACACTGTGTAAGAAAAGTAATCTCAATAGTAACTTACCTGTAATCTTACTGAAAATCCTATACAAAGTATATGTACTGTATTTACAAAGCATTGCATTTCTCAGAAACAATACTGTAAGTCAAAACCAAGTGCATTTACAATTGCAATCCAAACTGTGTTACAAACAGTATATTTACTGCAAAGTACTTATCACTTACCTGTGCCAGGCTTGCTTGGTTCTAGGAAATAAAATAACTAAAATAATATTTTTATACAAAAACAATTGGTCTAAAGTTTAGTCTTTGAGTGTGTGAATTCATTTGCTGACTGAGTGTGTATAACAAATGCTTAACACTGTCCTCTGATAAAGCCTTACTATTCGACCACACTACCACAAATAGAGAGTAAGGTGCTATCTAACTTTACCTCTGCCTACCTTTGGGGTTCCACTGGACTCTGTGCACACTATACCTCACTTTGGTATAGTATATACAGAGCCAGCTTCCTACACCACTCATTCATCCTCCAGAGTAGAGATCGACCCCTCAGTCTCAGGAACTCTGTCAGCAACTTTAGTAGGTCCTGCCACAGGAAAGCGATGTCTACTCTGACTTCCCCAAATTTAGTCTTGAGGGCGGTGCAGTACACCTGGATCGCCTGTAGAATGGAGTCTGTGCCTAAGGTGTCAGGGTGGGGCTCAGTAGATGGCTGGTGGCCCGTGATTTGTTCGTCTCAGAAGATGAATGTGTAAAGTATTCCATCTTGGTCTACGTCTGTGAGGAGGATGGGTGGTCTCGTCCCATATTGTCTGTCTCCCCCGGGAGTGTCAGACCCCAGGTTACAGGATCTATAGTAGAGTACGCAAGTAACCTGCTTGCACCGCAGATCCCCAGATGTTTGTGTGCAGCACAAGCAGTCAACCAAGCCGATCAGTGAGTCTGGGGTATAGGGGAGTTCTGCTGTGCCAGTGTACAATGGGGGGCTGTGGCTGCCCTTGTATTGTTGGGGCTAGGACAGCCTAATGCAAATGCACTTCTCCTTGGGAGAAGCAAGGGGAGAGGGGGCCCCAGCAGTGAGGGTGGTATTTCTGGTGAAGTAGGTGTCTAGCAGGGTTAGATACTTGGGGTCGTCCACTCCCAGGCCCCGCAGGCAAAGGTGACCCACTTGAAGTCCAGACAGTGGATGAGTTGTCCCCACTTGCAAGTTCGGGCCACAGATTCCCTCCAGGCAGGCCCAAAAGCCAGCCACTGGGGAGCGTCGGGAGCCACGAGATCCCCTTTCAGCATTCTCTCTGGACTGGGATCTCTCCATGCTGTCAGTGAGGCAAGCACTCAGTTAGAGAGGGGCAGGGAATGTTGGAAGTCACCAAGGCCCCCAACTGTCATGGGCATCGGAAGACTCATCCTTACCTCCAGCAGCAGCCTAAGGCTTCAGTAGTTTGCTGCGCTCCTCCCGGGCTGCAAAGTGGTGTGGTCCGTCCTCAGTGCCTCAGCTTCCATTGGGGCCTCATTGCTCATGGGCCCATGCTGTAGCATTCGCTGCCTCCAGTATGCCCGTGCCTGCTGGCGCTGCTACAGATGTTGCATTATGGGCTGCGAGATCACCATCTTGGCTCCTTCGTGGCTCCGGGAGTCCGCCCCAATGGGCATGTAAATGTAGTGGGCCCCTCTTTACATGCAGAAGGCTCTTCTGTGATGCTGGGTAGGGGTAAAAGAATGTTGCTAGCAGCAGGATGAGGGAAGATAGAGAGACTGGTTGCGAAGCTTCTCAAGGAGCGTCTGCTATCTTGCCCGACCAGGCTACACCCCTTATCGCTATATTTTAACATGAAATGTGTCCCTGCATCAATTTTTGATGCAAGAAAGCATTTACAAAAAACAAAAGCATTGCAAACAGCAGCTGCTAGTGCTCTATTGCTCCCCTTGGGTACTCTGAAATGTTTTACCCCAATTCGTGCATTCCTGTTACATTTCTGCCATGAATAGCATGTAATTATGTGAAGTAGCCTAATGGCACAGCCTTGGGAAGCTTGTATAATAAGTATAACACAATATTTTGTAGACTATGTGAATTAAGCCAGCGTAATGTACATTTCACACAGGCCTTGTGCACAGGGGCGTAACCACACCATTGGACTCATAACTGGTCACCAAGTACACCCCTTCAGCACTTGACTCTCAATGTAGCAGAAGTGAGCAGTCTAAGGCTTACTAAAGAAGATACTATAGGCTTAGAAGTTCCAGACTTAACAGGTCATAAATTCAGATCATTAATAGAATATTTAGTGCTCAGTCTTTCAAAATTATCCCACAAAACTATTCTATATATAAACGGTTGCAGAAGCAACAAATTAAAGAAGGCATTGCCCTGAAAAGAAACAGTTCGCACTGACAGTGGTATGTACCATCCTCCAGGGGGGCAACTTTAACAGATGATCTTGCACTATAGTCTCTGGCATTCCCCTGGGCCCAGAGAGGGAGCCATTCTGGTATGCTTGTAATCATTCCCCAATGTATTTGATATCAAGAAGGCTGAGTCTTACACTTTCCCCACCCCCCAACTGAGGGTTCCCTAGTAGCTGATTGTATTTCAGATGTTGTTTGTAATTTGGAAACAGTCCATGCCTCTGCTGTGTATTGTGTTCTGTGCTGCTCTTGGGCTATTCATTTCATGGCCCATTATGCTGATGGAGCTACATTCCTTTCCCTTTACAGTCTGCGTTGTGTGTGGTGGGATCTGCGTTGCCATGCACATCAAGGGAGAATAGAGGCAGTGTCAGCCCAAGTCGAGGAGGCGATGCAGCAGTTGTAGTGGTCGCATTTTGATGAATCTGGTGCTTGGAAGTTTTTTTTCTGGCCCAGACACAAGCCCACTATTTAAAGGGTTATATGCCAATCACGAATCAGTTATTCTCCAATGAGAAGATAATCTTGGCATGTTAGGTAACATATTTGAAGAAATATTGTGAGTGAGTGATAGCTTGGATGGCATTTCGAAATTCCAATAGATCCAGGCTAAAAAACAATGGGGCATATTAGCAAGACCCACGTTAAAATTATCGCCGTTTTAGCGGCAGGAAACTGCCGCTAAAACAGCGATAATGGGCTTGCTAATATGCGTTATGGAATTCCAATAGAAGCCCAGGTTAGACGTCCTGCACATCTAACCTGGGCTTCTATTGGAATTCTATAACGCATATTAGCAAGCCCATTATCGCCGTTTTAGCGGCAGTTTCCTGCCGCTAAAACGGCGATAATTTTATCGTGGGTCTTGCTAATATGCCCCAATATCTAAAAGCGCTCTCTGGAACATGGTTAAGCCCATCCTGGTTTTTAGGGACCAGGTTGAGACCCAATGATGAAGCATGTCACTAAAAGAGTGGGTGACAGTCTTTTACAAAACCTAAATAAGATTTTGTGGGTTGCTTTTCATTTTTCGTTCCTCAATTCCAATGATTAAATGAAATTGATTAAATCTTGGGAAAAAAGGGAAGTGGTGGTTAGTTAAGGATTTTGAGGTTATACGCAGAGTTGAGGGCAACCATGATCCTTTACTTTATGTAGTTAATAGGAATTGTCCGTTACTTAGACAATGAAATTTCCAAAAAGGGAAGTGATCTGAATGATAATGAGACTGAAGGAATTGATGATTTGTTAAATGACAATATACCCTTTTTGGAAGTTTTCGTTGAGGATAGGAAAATAGTCATAAGATATGAGTTGATGGGTGAGGGACTGAAGGTAGTATTCTTTAGACTGTTCCCTTATTACAAGAAACATAGGGCACAAGTGACGGATCGTGGTATGATAAAGGCATTAAGGACAGATTGCGAAGTGATCTGGGTGCTAATTGAGATGAACTTGATAAAAAAAAGAATAAGATATGAATGTAAAGCTTTCATTAACCAAAATTGTGATTTTAGATCTAAATCATTGGACAATCTAAAGTAAGCTATAGAATGTAAAATCTCCAGTGACTTCTGGATCCCTATAGCAAAGGGTAACTTTGAAGAATGACCAGAAAGGAAGTGTGGCCAGTGCAGAGGATGATACAATCATTTTGACCCACTTTGTGATGATACCATAGATTTAGAGAATATTACAGACACCCTCAAATTAAGTACAGTAAACATTGTTGAAATTAATGACATGTTGGTATGCCCCCCTATTAATTTTAGTACAGATTGTGAGTGTGATCAAAGGGTTGAAAAAGGGAAAATCCCATTGCCAGGATTTTTATTTAAGTGTGTGCGGAATTCACCTAATTTGCCTTTGCATAATTATGCTTATTATTGGCAAATGCAAATCTATCATTTCGTGCTATATTTAAGCATGAAATTGTATGATATGATATGATAGCGATTTATAGGGCGCACAGCTACTCCAAGGAGTGTCCCAGCACGAGCAGTGAGATCGGAATATGAAAAGGCTTAGATTTGCACAAAGAGCCAAGTTTTAAGTTTCTTCTTAAACAGTGCCACCTCATTCATCATCCGCAGCTCCAGAGGGAGCTGATTCCAGGCAGTTGTACCCTGGAATTCAAGAGACCTTACTCCTGCTCTTACCCACTGAATCCTAGGGATCCCCACCAACAATTTGTTGGCGGATCTCAGCTGTCGTGTGGGGTTATGAAAGCCAAATCTGGCTGTAAGGTAGCAGGGGCCTGATTGATATAAGGCTTCAGTACTAATACCAGAGCCTTAAATCTGACTCTTTGCCTGATGGGCATCCAATGGAGTGTGCGTAAATGTGGGGAAATCCATGTTCTCATAGGAACATTTAGCAGGATATGGGCCGCCGCATTTTGGATCACTTGGAGTTTCCTGAAGCATTTTGTTCTAAACAAATAATGCCAAAAACAAAAGAGAACAGCCGCTTGTGTTTTTGTTACTCACATGCATTTGGTGTAAATTTTGAAAATGATTCACATTTAGCATAGTGCAAAACTGCCAAAATTACGTAACATACATCAGCGTAATTTCAATTTCACCCAATTTTGTTGCAAAAGAGATAGTGCAGTGTAATTCGGATATCTTGGCTCTGGTTCTGTTAAGCATTTTTATGTGTAAAATATTGAGATTTGACTATTGGAAACCTGTAATCACCATACTTTCTGCCCACAATAATTTTGCTCATCGGATGTGCCTATCTTCGAGGTGAGATAAGACACGCATTGGTATCGGAGACATAAAGTTTACAAACCAACGTGTTCGGCTAAACTTGTTCGCATTGTTATTAGTTATGAAGTCTGTCTTTGAGTTCTGTCATGCGCCTAGCTATACACACACCCCTTTGTAATGTTGGTGGTCATTTAGTCATGTGATCGATGCTAAAAACAGTCTGCAAAACAGTATGAGTTTGCATCTTTTCTTTCCTCAAGGAGATTGTGTCTATTTCTGGTGTAAGGTATCTCTTTATAAGTGTCCCCTTTAACTCATAAACTACTAATGAATACTTTTCTGACTCTACCCAAACATGAGACACATTTCTCTTTAACAGATATTTGTGCCCCGGCTGGGAATCACAATGATTTTACCTAGAGAACTGGCTGGAACTGACCGGTCCTCTACTCAACAGACCCAGGTGCCAAAGGTCAGACAGAGGTTTCTCCATAGGGCACAGGAATGGAAAGTGGCCAGTGGTTGGCTTGCCAATCAGGTCAAACAATCTTATGCGGTTTGAATTTTGAAAAAGAGTTTGTTTCATTTTTATTGACTGAACATTAAGTACAATTTTGTTACTCTAACTTTGGATATTAACCATATGACTAGGATATGGGTAGGAGACTATGGGAAGGAATAGTTGGGTAGGAAAGGTGGGGGTCCAGGGAATCAGGAGATAAACGTGTGAGTAATAATCTACAAGAATAGAGCAAGAGGCTTAAAGGACCAGTACAGTAGCTTAGGTCACCAGTATAGATCCCATTGGATAAGTGCTGTTGAAACAGATGCACTGTCTGAAAAAGATATACTGGTTCAGCCACCCTTGACCTTCAGCAAATATAAATAGTTTGTGGCCATAGGAATTCAGTTACAAGGGTGGCAATGGACAAGCATGAGTACATTTCTGCCCTCCTTGTGGAGCTTGTGGACAAATCTATCACATCCTTCATTTCCCTCTTACTCGGAAACCTTTCTTCTCTGATTTTCACTGGAAAGAACTGTTGTGATAAGCAGTATACTACCTAAAACGCTTTACCCTTGGTAATAGTGAGGGTGCAAATAGGTGAAAATGGGAACCTGACAATCTAAGTACAATACTGTTCCACCAAAAGAGACTCACCCACATCATGTGCAAGTAGTATGGTAGAAAAATGTGCTAGTTTAAAGTGAAGTGGAACGAGTGCGCTTGATGATAGAAGCAGACTTGTCCAGAGGAAAGCACCTTTAATTTTGAATGCCTGAGTAACGTTTAATAAAAACCTAATGAACCCAAAATGAAACCACATTAGAATAGTGATTGACTTTCTTGAATAGGCATGAGGAAGCCTTAAAACAATGGCAAGACTCTTTACAAAATGATTTTAGACACCAGAAATGCTGACATAGCCTATTAGTCACATGAGGAATAGAACCCAAGCTTACTCCCCCACTGCAATGCCCTTATGTCTCTTTGTCTAAATAAAAAAATATGGTCCAGCAAAACAGAAAGATTACAGCCACAGCTCACCTCTCTTGACTAGCACAGTATACCGGCATGACTCATATCATTCCTCCCAACACTTATAAATGAACAAACTTCTTGTACCCTGACCTTTGACCAAATTACATGCTATTGGTAATAGCTAGCTTTAGCTGGTGTTGCCCGGTTTGTTTGAAAAGGCTTAGTAACGTTTACAAATGTTTTAACATGCATGTGCAAGGTCAGGTTTCAGGCGCCATGGAAACATCCAGAAAATCCACCAGAATAAGCATCAAGCAACTGGCATAGATAACCTCAAAATGAACCTTCCGGTAGACAGCCCTCATCAAATTAATCCCCTGCACCTGTTCCTTGCAATACGCAATTAGAATGCAAACTTTGTAAACATTTTGAAAAACACCTTCTAGAAGACAGCCTCATCAAATTAATCATCTGCACCTGTTCCTTGCTATGAGCAATTAGAACGCGACCTTTGTGAACATTCTAAAACACCTTCTAGAAGACTGTCTCATCAAATTAATCATCTGCACCTGTTCCTTGCTGTAAGCAATTAGAACGCGACCTTTGTGAACATTCTAAAGCACCTTCTAGAAGGCAGCCTCATCAAGTTAATTATCTGCATCTGTTCCTTGTTACAAACCATTAGAATGTGACCTTTATGAATGTTCTAAAGCAGTCTTATTTGAAGACTGTCCACACTCCTCCCCTTCGTTTAGCCTCTTTGCCTGACACTTACCTGTTTCCCGTCTTCCAGTACTCTGTCTTGCCAGCTCCTTCATTCCTTCCACTTCAACCTCACCGCAAGGGACGTCCCGCATCAGTCTCGCACCTGGATGGAAAAACAAGAAGAAAAGGACAGACATATTAACAGACTTGATTTCGCTACAAGCTGAGCTCAGTCGCAACATCGTGCTTGCAGACAAGGTAACCAGTGTTTTTGTTCATCTTGTACTTTTTGTTGGCAGAGCTCTTCCAGAAAGGACTTGGGTAAAATTAACCCTGTCCAAAATAGCTTGTGCGTTTGATGCTGGAATCATGCTCACTACAATTTCAAAACTTTGCTGAAGGAACCTCTATGGACTATCTAAAAACAACAACTGACAACAAAACTAAAGGTTGGTTGAGATATAAAAAGATTTTGTGAGGAGATACCTTAAAAGATGAAGCTAATACTAGACTAAAGCCTTATTTGTTTGTGTAAAGAAAACATATCTGATGGTACCATCCATCAGACTGGTGTGAAGGCCTGGTACAGTGTTGCAGTTGAGTAGATGAGCCACAGCATCTTTTGACTCCACACGCTCTCTCCATCCCAACCCCCTTCCCCCTGGGATTTGCCACCAGAGCATTGTCTCGTTCTGTACACCGAGGGCAAGTCTAGAGGGGATTTGGGAACCAGCATCGCCACCCCATTGGAATCACCTCGGATCCAGGTTGGTGGCTTATGACACATTGAGTTTGCCCATTCTACTGAAGGAGGTGGAGGTACTACAATGGTATTGTCTGTTTGCAGTGTAGAGCGAGCCAATGGGGAAGCAGATGGGGTTCAAACAGTAGCTGTGCAGGTAGTAAAGGCACACACAGGCGCAATATGTGGCAGCACAAATGATGGCAGCATGCCATGCGGTGGACTAGATAGGAGGCTGACTTGACAACACCCCAGTTACCAATTCAAGCCCAGTCATCATTGGTACCTTACCATTTGGATGTACATACTCAAGGCAGGTATGTTATGTTATGTTAATGGCTACTTGGTACAGCGCTGTAACTCGGCCCCGGAGGGGCATCTCGGGGATGAAGCAACAGACAAATAGAGAAGCAGCCATTAAAACAGCCAGGTCTTAAGATGTTTTTTAAAACCTGAGAACTCAGTGCATGCCCTAATGAACAAGGGAAGCTTGTTCCAGTGGTATTGTGCAGTGCAAGTTAAGAGAAAGCTCGTCCACCATACCTAGACGTGCAAATACACCAGGGACAAAGAAGAAGTTGACTCCTTGATCTAAGATCTAGGAAGATAGGGAACCAGTTTGCCCTGTAGATATTTGGGTCCATTGCCTGACAAAGCTTTGTGCGTCAAGTAGAGGAGTCTGAATATTCTTCTTTTCCTTATGGGGAGCCAATCAAGGGCTTTGAGCAGAGGGACTGAGGATGTGCCAGGTGGCCGTTTGTTAACCAAACGAGCTGCAGTATTTTGTACCACCTGCATTTTAGATAGAAGAAATTCATTAGGTGCTACAACAAGTTTCCATAGTCAAGGCAACTGATTATCAGAGAGTTCAGCTGAAGCCACTGAAAGATCCTCCTGAGAAGGTGCATTGTCCCAAAACACATCCCACAGATGGATGTCACCTGGTCCTTCATAGATAACTTATTGTCTAGCAGAATGCCCACGTTTCTTGCTGAGTTTCTGGGTGAAGGAGCGGGGCCAAGCTTGGCAGGCCACCATTCATCTGTCCACTGGAGCTGTGCTTTGCCGAACAGTAGAATCTCTGTTTTGTCCCCGTTTAGCTGAAGACAGTTCAGGGACATCAAAATGGCAATTTTCTTCATGCAGGTGATAAAACGATGTTTAACATTTTCAATGTCCTGCCCAAAAGAGATGATTAATTGGGTATCGTCTGTATAAGAGAGCATTTCAAAACCACAGGACTTGACTAGCTGAGCGCGGGTAGCAACACAGATGTTAAAAAGCGCAGGGCTTAAAGCGGAGTTCTGAGGAACCCCCTTGCCCAGGGACAGAGTCTTAGATTGAAAAGGGCCAAGAGTAATCCTTTGAGTCCTGTCCTTTAGCAAATCTATGAGCCAAATTAGGGCGGTGCCCTGGACCCCTATCTCATAGAGGCGTTGAATCAAGATGGAATGTGAAAGAATATCAAACGTCACTGACAGGTCAAGAAGAACCAGCATAGCTGGTGTAGCAGCATCCAGGGATAGGCTAAGTGAGTCTACTACCGCTAGGAGATTGGTTTCTTTACCATGAGAGTGTCAGTAACCTGATTGAGAAGCGTCCAGCTGATGATGACTTCCCAATAGGAGGAAAGCTGTTTGTTAACATAAGACTCAAGAACCTTTCCGATCAAAGGAATGAGAGAGATAGGACGATAATTTGTCAGTTCCTTAGGATCAGTATGAGGTTTTTTTAGGATGGGTGTAACATGGGCGGCTTTCCATTCCCGAGCAATGGCAGCTAAGAACAAGGATTGGTTGCATAATGATGTAACTGAGGGTGCAAGAAAGTTGGAAAGCGTAGCTATACTATATGGGGTACACAGGTCAGAAGGAAAGCCAGATTTAGTTTTTGCTGGTTAATCCAGCAGTTGAGTTTGTGCAATAGGCTCAAACCTCTCCAACACTGCAAGAGTGTTGTTACAAGTAGAGTTAGCAGGACAAATATAGATTGGTGAAGTAGAAATGTTGAGGAAACTACGATAGATATTCTCTATTTTAATTTCAAAATGGGTAGCTAAGGTGTCACAGAGTGTCTGAGAGGTAACAATGGTCGAGGTGCAGGCATGTGGTTTAGTGTAATCCTTTAGGACCTTGAATAATTCTTTGGCGGAGTTCCCTGCTTGGTCAATTCTGCTGATAGTATAGATTCTATGTGCTGTTCTCATTCTACTGTGATAGGCTCCTAACACTACTTTGTATTGATGTTTGTCAAGGTCATCTTTAGAGTACCTCCATTTACGCTTCAATCTTTTACAATTTGATTTATCGGTTCTCAGTTTGGCCATATACCATGGAGCATTAGGTAGGCAGGATTTAGTGATATGTGATCTATAGGGGGCAACTGCATCCAGTGCACAAGAAAAGGACTCTTGAAACATAGCTCAAGCTGAATTAATATCCAGTAGGTTATAAAGATCAGGAGCACAGAAGGAAGATTGAAAGCTTTCTAAAGTGACCTGCTTCCATTGTCTTGATCTCAAACAATTTGCTATTTTGGGTTTAGTAGAAATGGCCCCAATGGGGATTTTAAAAATAATTTAAAAAATAGAAGTCCAGGCAAGTGGTTCAGAAATATCAACATCTAAAAGCTTAGAGTTAGAGAATATGAGGTCTAAGGTGTGACCAGCCGAGTGTGTGGGGCCTCTCTTTTTTCTATGGAGATCTAGCATTTCAAGATTGGACAACAAGATAGATACATCTGGGTCAGTGGCTATGTCTACATGATAGTTGAAGTCCCCTATCAAAAGAAAATTCTGCATAGATAGCACATAAGGAGCTATTTGTTCCATTAATTTAAGGCTGAAATCTTTCTTAGTGCCAGGGGGATGATATATTAATGCTCCTTTCCATATGTCTCCATGGAGGGTATCAACTTTAAATATCGATATCTCCACCTAGTCGTTAAGTACTGAGTCAATTATTTCCACTTTAAGAGTGGCCGAAAAGCAATAGTTACTCCCCCTCCTGGCCTTATTTCTCTGTCCAATCTGACCAGTTTATAGTAGTCAAGTAACGCAATGGGAATGTAGGGAAGTGCCAGAGAAGCAGTCAGCTTTTAATCTAGGATAGTCTGTGACCAATTGCTAAATGAAAGGCTAGAGATCCAGAATGTATGTCCCTACTTTGTAGACGGACCCTGCACTCCAGTGATGATGATGTTTTTCCTAGTACCCACCCAGACACCCTCTACACTTGCGGCAATGTCCTGCTATGGGACATGGGTGTAAGGGCACCATCTATGCCCCTCAGTCCATGGCTTACCTTCAGAATTGGTTTCATTAGCTAATTACTCTGTAGCTGCCCAAGTAAGAAACAATCCATCAAATTGAAACTGATTATTTTTACATATGCAGTATTTTTAACAAACAGTCTGAGGGAGGGGTAGAGGAAGACGAGTAGGTAGAAGGTCTGGGAGGCACCAGGGACAGTGTGGGGAGAGTTTGTTTTTCCTGGCAACACATCATGTTTCAATTACATTCAGTGGGACACTAGAATCTAGAGTGTCCAAATCAACTTCCCGACACACATGATCTGCATGCACAGTACGACTTTCCTCCTCCTACCCCTCTTCCCAACAGATGCCCACCATTTTAGGACAGCCTGAGAGGAGTCGATTGCTGTACACATCCTTTGATGCTTGTAGACCTCAAACGGCCTTATGGATGTTGCGGGATGAATGTGAAGCACACTTCATGCCTTAATGATATTGGTGCTAATTGATCTGTGCTGAAAACCTCTCTGTTTCCCTTTTTTCGTCTTTAAGGTAAAATTATTGTTTCAGCTAGCATTACAAACACTCATGTTCCTAACCACTGACCATTTTAAGATTTGGATGAACCCAATAAATAAATTGCTCTGTGTACCCCCATACTACCTTACCCTTAAGGAGGTAAGAATCAATTCAGTTATTGCTGCTTCATTAATGCATAAGATGTTTGCCCCCACTGTAATGCACCTGTTCTACCCATCACAATGGCTGTTAAAAGAAATGTACTCTTGTGTAAGACTTGCCTGTTGCTGTTCTAATGCTCAATGTTCCTATTGAACAAAGCCAAGGTCCTATTCTTTAATGCATTTTGCCCACAACCACTTATTTGACTGTTGTTGATTTAGGTTCTGGTTTCTTCTCTATTCCTGTACAGTATCACAGCTAGTTTTTTTGTGTTTTCATTTAGCAGCTCCCTATTGACATGGACTTGACTTTAACAGTTGCATTCAGAATCACCCTTTATATTTTCACAAGCACTGAAAAAAGATCAAGGCACACTAGTTTTCCCACGTGGCTATAGACTAACTCAGTTTGCTGATGACTTGTTGGCAGCATCTGGTTCTGTGGACCAATACAAACACAACTCCCTTCATCTGCTCACCAAACTAGAAAAATATGGGCACAGAACCACTAGAGAGAAAGTACTTTCACCTTGTTTGATATCTTGGTCATGACATCTCTGTAGGAGACACTTGTCTGTTGTTCGCCACCTAGCTATCTTTAAGTTCCCATGTCCAGTCAGTGTTTCTCAAGCCATCCATGGATTTTAGGTTCTGTTTAGACCTGGGTGAAATTAAAATTTTGCCGGCAACATTCACGTAATTTCAGAAATGCTGTGGTTTAAAGTCTTTAAGATAAGAGTGCACATAATCAGTGTACTCTACACGATGCACACTACTGTGAGACCCTTAAGGTTCCTACATTTTAAAGTGAACATTTAAAAAGAAATTGGTTAAAGTCTGCCATCATGCCTGTGTGCTGTAGTGGCAGCTGCCTATTTTATTGAAATAATAAACTACTGCTCTTGGTTTACCTCTTACTGTTGCTGTATCCATGTTGAGTTGCCTTGTTACTGACCACTAAGACACAACAACTTTCAATGTCATGGTTCTTAGGATATGAAATATTGTTGCTTTCTGCCTCCCATAATACTTTTGTAAGATGTCCACTTCTAAACACAGCCTCATTGTTATCTACATCTCTAGTTGGAGAACCATATAACTGTCTCCTCACCAGTGCTCCTCTTGCTAAGCCTCACATAGGTCTTATCAGGCATCAGGGCACATCTGCCTAATTAAGATATTGTAAATCATGTTAATGGTTTTTGCCTTAGAAATGATGAAGGACAATTAGTTACAGGATACACTGTGCCAACCTTACATGAAATATTTGAGAGTCAATGTTTACCACAAATACATTTTGTCCAAGTTGATGAATAACTGCCCATACCTGTATTTGTACCTCAGCTACAGAGAAAAGTGTCCCCACTTTTTACTGATTCAAAATATGAATTTTGCAGACTCCTATGGGTACAAAGCGGTTTCTACAATTCTGAAGGTATTCCTATAAAGAACGGATCTTACTTAAAAGCATTGCTTGATGTTAGCCGACTTCCAAGGGAGATAGCGATTGAGTGTGCTGCCTTCCAAATTACCCAAGATGAAGAATCTAGGAAGAGTACCTTTGCTGATAATGCTGCCAAAATGCTGCCCTTTCTCCCAATTCTGCAGTAACCAAGTGACTGAACCAAGTTGCTTAACCCTTCCTTCATGCTCCTTACAGAATCTTGACTTCATTCAAGAGCAAGCACTGGAGAACAAAATATGGTTTGGACATGCTACAGGTATCTCTGACGTAGGGATGGGTTGTGGGCTGACAAGTATAGTAAAATGGTAGTTCCTAGAATAATGTTACCCAGTTTCGCCAATCTGTAACCTGGTATTGTATGTCTGTTGAGACGGTACGATTCATGCCAAAGGCACCCAAAGGCTTAGACTCTATTTCCCATCCTTCGTTCACCAATAGTGTCATCCATGTGCTGTCTGTCAACTTTACAATATTGGCAAATGTGCAAAGGCTACTCAAGCCTTTGTAGCATTTAGAAGCCTAAATCTGTGCGGGGCTGATACTACTACCATGGCCAAAAGACTGATTTCAGGCTTTATCCTTACGTTCAGAATCATGCTTAAGATTGGAGTTGACAAGGGAACTCATTTTGTGTCATCTGTAGTTCAGGAACTGTGCAAAGCCTTGGGAATTCGATTACACTTCAACACTAAGTCATCTTAAGTCCCACATGAAGGTAGAATAATTTAATGGAATGGTGAAAAAGAACACATTTAAAATATGTGAAGAAACCAGAATTAAATGGTCTGAAATCCTACACTTAGCACGAGTGTCGATAAAAGCCTTCCCCCAACCAAAGGACTATGCTGAGTCCACATAAAAATATTATGAGCAGATATAGGAATCTCAAATCCACTCCTTCATTGTCTCCAGCATGAATTGCTTTGCGTTTGTCTGATGATGTGACTTTAGAATGCTGCAAAGAAATGATCTACTGTCTCAAGAGCTTTGTTCTCAGGTATACGTTGCATATCTCCCTAGCCCAGCTGAAGCCTGTCATGATCTGCAGCCAGGAGACTGGATTCATATGAAGGTCCATCAGTGTAAGGCACCCCTTTAACCCAGTTGGTGAGGTCCATACTATGTCCTGCTCATAACCAACGCTGCTGGTAAGTGGCAAAGACTGCCTACCTGGATCCACGTGTCACATTACAAGTGGACTGCAGAGCTGAGAGATGCCAGACCAATTGACAGACAAAATTGTGCCGCCACAGGTGCACAATGAAGACACAATGGAAATGCAACCATTCTATTTGCCCATGGCCAGAGCCTGTGACTTCTTGGTGGCAAGCCTTTCAACTATCTAATATTTCTTTGTTGCTGACATTCCCTTTTCAAAGCAAACCTTTTTATTGGCTGCATTTGGGGGCAGGCAAAAGATGAACATGTTATGTTATGTTTTGTTAACTAAGCTTGTAAAGCGCGCAGCTGCCTCAGCAAAGAGGCGTCCCGGCGCTAGCAGCAGAAAGGCATGGAGGCTAAGAAGCTGGGCAAAACGGCAAAAGGACGAGTGAACATAAAAAGACAAAATTAGGCCACAGGAAAAAGGTAAGTCTTAATGGCTTTACGGAAAGCCAGCAGGCAATTCAGACTACGGATCTGACAGGGCAGAGAGTTCCATAACTTGGCTGCCAAGCAACGAAAGGACCGCCCCCCGGCACGGAGACGGTTCACTCGAGGGATCACAGCCAAGTGTTGCCCCAATGAGCGCAGCTGGCGTCCCGGAACATAAGGTACTAACAAGTTGGCCAAACGCCCGGGAGACGCAAACTTAAGAATTTTAAAGGATAGGCAAAGAGCCTTAAATTCGATTCGCTTGGCCATGGGCAGCCAGTGTAATTGCCGGATAGCACCAGCTGTTGAGCTGTTGACATGAAGAAGTCAACCAAGGACCCACTGCCTTTTTCAGAAACAGATGATTTATTTGGATCAATTTAAGCAGGGCCTGAATCTCTCTTGTTGTCAAATGCACTTCCAAGTAAGTAGCTCATTGACTCAAACGGGGGTTATCCTTGATTACAATCCCTTTTGAATGGGAAGAACTCTCTGTGCACTCTATTACTGAATGTGATTCCGACATGACTTAAGTCAATTTAAATGACCTGACTTTGCCCCTCCTGATGAAGAGGTTTTGCCCTCTGCCATTCACAAAGCCTCTGCTGCCCCAAGGACTGGTTTATGAGGAAGGAGACGGCAGCCTTTTCATGGGATGCAGTGAATGAAGTGCCACTATACCGAATGTATAGACCCCATTTCCTATCTGATCTTCACACAAGTTGATATCCCCATTTTTCCTTGTAGCATATTGTTTAATCAGAGAGGTGTTTCAGTCTACAATTGAACTAAGTTTGTGGCAAACAAGTTTATTTGTGGCTACTTAAAGGCTGGTTAATGCCATTCTGTTTATGTTGAGTCCACCATAAGATATTCAACCACACTCCTACCTGCCTTGCATGGAGGAAAGAAAAGAGACAAGTGACCTGTGCCAAGATTCTTTGCCATCTAAATCCTAAGCGGTGGATTGGGCCTATCTGTCAAAGACATGCTGCAAGCTGCTAGTACACTGGGAAGAAGTAGCAAATTCAGCTGCATACGCTCTTAAGCTCATCACTACCCAATTAGTGGCACAAAGAACAAACTTTACAGAAGAGGATGACAATTCATTCCATTCTAGTGGCTATGTTTGTGCCTATATAGGTTTTGACTGCTGAGCTTATATCCCTCCATAGGGATTTTTGAACAAATTAGCAATTTACATAAAAGTCTTGACATTTTTCATAATGTTCAAGATTATGGGGCCGATTCCGATTCAGGCCGGAAAATGTACCGACCGACTCAGTACGGGAATGTAGTCCGACCGACACGTACCGGCGCAGTCCGATCCGCGTAGTACGATGCTATGCATGTGAATTACAACGGACTCGTACGGAACACAAGCCGAACGACCGAACCGCACGGAAAGCAGCCATCCGGCCGGAAAATCTACGCGAATCGAACCGACCGACACGCACCAGGAATGAACCCGACAGATACGTACCCGCGAACTCCGACCCGCGCAGTATGATGCAATGCGTGTAAAACCAGACCGAGTCGCACGGAGCTCAAGCCGTACGACCGACACGCATAGAAAACAGGGAGCCGAAGCAACCCAATACTCCGCGACCGACGCGTATGCCGCACATGAAACCCAGCATAAAGACAACGTGAAAGACTCGGAGAAGCTCGCACGAGACAACTGCAGCGTCCGACTCGGTCAGAAGAACATCTCCTACATGCCCAAAAAATACAAAGGAAAAAATACAAAAAAAAGTGCCAAACAAGCAATGACAAAGTCAATAAACTGGGGGAAAAAAACATGAAACAAAGACACACCCACAACTCCACCCATATAAAGGCCACAAATCCCTACCATGATCCTTTGCAAATTCAACTGACCTGCCAGCACAGAACACCATCACACAGCAACCACAGACACACTCACAACTCATCCATCACACAAGCCACACACCATTAGCACTTCCCTAATAGCACCCTCACATACACCCAGCAAAACTGACACTCACCCACCATCATTTGCACACTCACACACACATCAATCCCCACCACCACCCATCACCATGCCCCCAAAGAAGAATCCAAAGTTCCTAGACAGTGAATTGGAAGTCCTGGTAGATGAAATCCTAAGAGTAGAGCCACAGTTGTTTGGTACATTGGTCCAACAGACCCCCATGTCGCAGAAAACCAAGATGTGGGAGAGGATCGTCGACAGGGTGAACGCACAATCACCATGTTTGCGCACAAAGGAAGACATCCAGAACAGGTGGTATGACGTGCGCCGGAGGGTCAAGGACCTACTCAAGAAGGAATACGCCTTGAGTCATCGCACCGGCAGTGGCCCTCCTGCCAAACCAGTATACCTCAGGTCCTGGGAGGAGAAGGTGCGGGCCATCCTACCACCAGAGAGCGTACATGGACTATCAGACATCCCAGAGCCTGGTGAGTACACAACCAATATACCCAATATTGTGTGACAATACACACACATCACTGTCAAGGGGATAGTGAAACCATGCACCGTTAGCAAAGCCACAGTAACCAAAAGATAATCATCCCAAGATGTGTATGCTAGTCAGACAAACACAATACCTGCCATCTCATAGTGATATGTAACTGTGTCATGACATGTACAAACCTAACAACAAATAGAGCAAGGCAGTGGCACAAATCTAACCAACAAACACTGTCAGACATTTTGCCACCACTAGAACACCACCTCAGAGGGAAGCTGACTGAAAGGAAGGAATTGTGTGTATGCTGGTGAAGTGAGTGTAGCCAATAGCATGATGGGAGTTGTAGTCACAGATATTGGTCACCCTCACAATTGGCCCATCAACACCACTCTGAACCATGCTCACATCACAGGGAGTGGAAAAGAACTGACAAGCTGGCTGACACTGGGTACTGCTGTGGGGAGAACAAGCCCCTGCTGGGTGTTGTGCTCAAAACAACAGCAGGACACCACTGCCTGACATCCTGAAAGCCAACTTGCACTCCCTGCAATGGAAGCACGTTCCATGGTGGGATATCTGGCTGGGTGGGAAGGAGGACTGACAGCTCTGACCATAGTTACCAGTAGCTCTTCTCACACACCCCCTTAACACAAACTACACACAACTCACCTGGGAGAATGCATTGCCTCACACTCTAATTAAATATCCCACAAAGAACTACCACACTGGGTTATGCTGTGTGAAGCACAGGGACACTTTTGGGACTTGTAGCCAAACAAACGCCAGGACAACACTGTCAGCCATCCTGTCAGCACAGGCACACTACCCCACAGGGAAGCAGAGTCAAAAGGAAGGAAGTATGGGCATGCTGGGAAGAGGGGTGTAGGCAATAGCATGATGGGAGTGGTAGTCACAGCTCAACATCCCCCACCCGCATGGCCCGGCAAGCTCACACTGAAGCATGCACACCTCACAGGGAGTGAAAAGCCACTTCCAAGATGTCTGACACTGGCCTCAGCTGTGGGGAGCACAAGGCCCTGCTGTGAACTGTGCACCAACAAACAACAGGACCACACTGTCAGCCATCTTGCCATTGCTGTCACACTCACACACAGTGAAGTCGACTCAAAAGGAAGGAAGTATGGGCATGCTGGGAAGGGGGTGTAGGCAATAGCATGATGGGAGTGGTAGTCACAGCTCAACATCCCCCACCCGCATGGCCCGGCAAGCTCACACTGAAGCATGCACACCTCACAGGGAGTGAAAAGCCACTTCCAAGATGTCTGACAAAGGTGCTCTGTTGTGGGGAGCACAAGGCCCTGCTGGGAACTGTGCACCAACCAACAGCAGGACACCACTGACTGACATCCTGACAACCAACTTGCACTCCCTGCAATGGAAGCACGTTTCATGGTGGGATGTCTGGCCTGGGGGGAGGAGGAGTGCCAGCTCCGACTACAGCTACCAGCAGGCCCTTACATACACACCACTTCCACTAACTCCAAACAACACACCTGGGACCATGCTCCACAAGAGAGTGAGTGAAAAGCCACTTCCAAGATGTCTGACACTGGCCTCAGCTGCGGGGAGCACAAAGCCCTGCTGTGAACTGTGCACCAACAAACAACAGGACCACACTGTCAGCCATCTTGCCATTGCTGTCACACTCACACACAGTGAAGTCGACTCAAAAGGAAGGAAGTATGGGCATACTGGGAAGGGGGGTGTAGGCAATAGCATGATGGGAGTGGTAGTCACAGCTCAACATCCCCCACCCACATGGACCGGCAAGCTCACACTGAAGCATGCACACCTCACAGGGAGTGAAAAGCCACTACAAAGATGTCTGACAATGGTGCTCTGTTGTGGGGAGCACAAGGCCCTGCTGGGAACTGTGCATCAACCAACAACAGGACACCACTGACTGACATCCTGAGAGTTAACCTGCACCCACTGCAAGGGTGGCATGGTTCATGGTGGGATAACTGGGCTGGGGGGAGAAGGAGGTCCGGATGTCAACCAAATACCACCAATGCTGGCCATACACACACCTACTCTGCAAAAACACATTGCACACGTGGGACCAGTCACTCCCAAAGTAAAAGCCCTGGCAAGATGGCTGACACATGGGCATGAGAAATGATGTGCCTGCAATTCACACCCATGCACTGGCCAACCCAAACACGTACACACTCACAGCCATTGCAACTCTATGTTTACACACACTGTCAGGGGATGCAGTGTCCATGGGTGCCCCCTGGCCTGGCTGTGAAGGTGTGACTTGCAGATGACAACTGTGGAGAATCAGACAAACTACATAGCACAAAACACACAGGAAGTCACAGAGACATCATTGACAGGGGACACCTGACAGTGAATGCAATGGACACACCAATATACCGGACACTGTACCGTGGTGTCAGTCACACAAGTTGCGGTTGTGATCTGCATTCCACTCCCACATTGTTCGGCAACATATGCATCCTTCACACAACACACCACTCACTGTCACAGACACTGTAGACACAAGCACCAAGCTGGACTGCATTTGAGGAGACATGCTACTCACAGCAGCAGAACTGCAACACACACCACTGGCCATCACTGTCATGACAATGGAAAAGCCAGAAAGCTGCCGTGCCCAATCCTTATCACCATGGAGGACATTGACAAGATTAATCACGTTTGCACGTACAAAACTCAGCAACAACATCATTAGCTACGTTAACAACATCACTTGTATGAAATGAGACGTGAACTAGGAACCCAGACAACAACACAGATACTCCCAAGAGATCCCAGGCATACCGGACTGTGACCATGTTGCTCAGACACACCAATGTGACGCACAAAGACTGGCAAAAACTGCCACCACACATGTCCCAATCTTGAAAGATATCCTAAGTGGAATTGCACGTATGTCCCAGTTAAAGGACAAATGTGGACAAGGATGACACACCTGTGTCAGGCACGTGATGGCCTTTGAGTAGCAATGGTCATGTACAGCCAATCTATACATGAGCTGGTCATGCACACACCTCAACATTCACATTGAAATGCTTCAGGTTGGCAGGACAATGTGCTACAACAATATCAACCTCTGGCTGTGACAACTTAGCACAATGCAATGTACAGGCACGCATCCAGAAGTACAGTCACAACTGTCATGTGTTTGAACCATTGATGCCTGTAGAAACATAACATACATTGTGTGTCTCTTCCAAACACAGGTGATGATGGGGACACAGCAGCAGATGATGAGGAGTCCCTGTCCCAGGCTCCGGTGGCCCCTGAGCTCTCTGGTGTGGAACAGCCTCTGCCCTCCTCGGATGGTGAAGACCTACCTGGCCCCTCCGGTGTGAGTCATCATGCAGCACCAGCAGGACCACCATCTGCACCCCCTGCACCCACTCCTCCAACATCTGCCAACACACAGACCACCCCCGCTGACACGGACAGACAAGGACACTGAATGACAACAGCACAGGGACCCCGGCCCCCCGGGAAGCAACGGACAACAACCCCAGTACCAACGCCCAAGGGGGCCTAGGGTCACCTGTGCGTGCCTCCACAGGTCCTGCACATGTGGCCAGGGGTGGTGGGAGGGGTGGTAGGAAGAGGTCGCTGTTTTCAGAAGCGTCTGGACTGCATGATGACCCACAACTGGTACACATTGCAGATGTGTACCAGAATAGCACCGGAGAGGTCAGCCAGGTAGTGGGGAGCCTCAAGGACATTCAACAGCAGCAGGCTGCCCATCATGCCCGCTTGGACTCCCACATGTCCCGTGTGGAGACACACATGTCTGGCATGGAGTCCAAGTGGGACACATTGGAAGAACTGACAGCGGTGCAGAGGGACATATTGACATGCCTCCGCCAGATTAGCACCAACATGTCCACACCTCCCTGTGTGCCCACAACATCTGGTGCCGCAACAATTGCAACTGCCACAGGGAGGGAGGATGACTCTGGTGGAGAGTCCTCTGCACCGCAGCGGCCTGCACATGAGGGTCCCCCAGAAAGAAGAGGGGTCATCCGAGGAAGGACAACTGAGAGGCAGATGGCCATGTACATCCCCCAGGAACCCAACACCTGTTCTGGAAATTCTCCTTTGTGTGCAAACTGTTCACCCTGTCGAATGCAACCCAACTCTCCCACATGACATGGGGAGTTTAAGATGGACTAATGTATCAGATGACTGTGGACTTTACTCAGGACATTTCTGCTACCAACACTTCCAACTCATCTGGGAACTTTGGATTCCAATCCCAATGTACAGCACCCACCATCCTGTGCACTATCCTCACACATGTATGTAAATAAACTCACTAATACACCATACTTGCCTCTGTTGTGATTCCAACGTGGTATTTTGTCATGGAGATGATGATCTGCTAAATGACACTGTGCATGCTAACTGCTACAGCAATTCCAACACCGTCATGTGAGTCATGGCGACGTGACACATATGAGGGAGACACACCACTAGGGCAACACAACACATACACACCAGGGCCATCTGACTCATCGCCTACACTGATGTTGCCGGGAAATACAGTGGAATGCACAGACACCACACCTATTCAGAGTCTGTGTTAACTAGCCCACAGGAGCAGTAAGCAAATGTCAGTCAGATGTGTGACCACAGACAACGCACATCCCAAAGTGAAGCACAGGTTTATTACACATTTGCAACATGTTGTTTCCTCTACAGATGCAAGGTAATCCCACGTGGCAGTGGCCACACAGTCAACAAGTGTTGAAGAAATAAAGTCCAGGGGTGTGTGGCACATCACCTGTAGGGAAACGACTGCTTCCACCCTGGAAGTTGAATCATGGTGTCGGGGATCACAGTTGACCAAACAACTCTGAAAGTACCCTGTGAAGGACAGACATGACACACATTCAAAAGCACTGAAGAACAGGACAGAACTGCAATACTCATGCCCAATACATGTCACAAGATACCTACACAAAACCAAGTTAGCATGTCAACACTGTTGGGGAGTACAGACTACCTGTAAGGACACATTGCTGCACGCATCCAGTCAAGTAGCACATGGCCACACTCAAACAGCAACAGAGCACCACCAACACATATCATGCAAACTCAAATCATTGACATAACATCTCTGTATACTCACATTCAGCTGAAGAAGTTGGTGATGAGCTGTGTGCGGACATCACCCTCATCATCATCATCATCACTGGCATCGTGGCCCAGGCCAGGATCCTCCACAGGTGGCGGATGTTGGTCATCGTCATCCAGGATGAGAGGCAACTCCTTCCGCACTGCCAGGTTGTGTAGCATGCAGCAGACGATGAAAATCTTGCACACCTTTGCAGGGGCATATGGGAGGGCCCCTCCTGTCTTGTCCAGGCAGCGAAAGCGGCTCTTCAGGAGACCAAATGTCCGCTCGATCACTCTCCTGGTCCGACCATGTGCCTCATTGTAGCGCATCTGGGCTGGTGTCACAGGGTTCCTGAGGGGTGTCAGCAACCACGGCATGTTGGGGTATCCGGAGTCACCTACATACAGACAATTGCACAATAGCTGAGTTGGAAAAGAGGGTGGAATACAACATTGCAGAACACACACAATGGTACAAAGTCAGTACACACCGACAAGCCAGGCACGCTGGTTCTGCATCTGTGACATCATCCTCGGGATGCGACTACTCCTCATCACGTAGGCATCGTGTGCAGAACCGGGGTAACGGGCACACACATGTGAGATGCTCATATCTGCAAGACATACCACCAGAGCATTGATAGAATGGAAAATTTTCCTGTTCCTGTATGCCTGCTCATGTGCCTGTGGTGGTACCAAAGCCACATGTGTCCCATCAATGGAGCCGATGACATGTGGCATCCTCCCCAGGGCATAGAAGTCACTCTTGACGTCAGTGAGTTGTTGACGTTTAGGGAAATAGATGTACTGGTTCAAGTATGTTAACATTGCCTCCAAAACATCGCGTAACACACGGCTGAACATGGTCTGTGACATCCCACCAGCAGACGCCACAGTGTGTTGAAAGGTACCGGTGGCAAAGAAGTGTAGGGCTGCCATCACCTTCACCTTGGGGGTCAGCGCTGTAGGGTATGGCCGGCCAGGTAGCAAATGTGGGGCCAACCGCCCCGCCAATTCCTCAATCAGCGGCCTTTTGAAGCGGTACCGTCGGATGCAGTCACGTTCCACCATGGTTGCAAGGTCAGGGAATGGTCTATGGACAGCTGGTGCCCTGCAGTACATAGGTGAACAAAGAAAGATTGTCAGTCACCCCACATATGTGGCATTGACCATACTAAATATCACATGATACATCATTACGAGACACAAGTACTTGATGTGTGTGCCGTTCTGTATGGACATATATGGCACCTACATGGCCATCATCTAACATCTCAGTTCAACATGTGTTGACAACAAGTTCCAGGTTGTGCTATGGGAAATCATTAGGCTGTGTCACAGTACCCATGTACTGCTGTCACGTTCCAAACACACACCACAGTGACAAGTGAGGACAGATGTGCCCCAGGCATCACAGCTCTTTGACAGGTAGATTCCCAGGGACCCTGTATTGCCACATGGACACTGGCATGACATGGCGTATCATGTACACGCCAGCAAAACAACCATGACTCCCACAGGTAGTGGCCCCTGTTGCCTCTGCAGGACAGACATGGACGTCTGTGACACACACACGCACAACATCAAAGTCGATGCACAAACAACGTGGATGTGGAGACTGTCTCCCATTGTGCACATGGAATCAGAGACATCTGGAACACAACATGCACACAGACTGTGGAGGGCCATCACAATTGTGGCAATGGGTCACCCTGTGACGTACATACCATCCCACATGGGACTCAGGGTGTATGTGACATAACATACACATATACAACCTGGAAATGTGACCATGCCACATGCTCTGAACTGAACAGTTGCACATCACAGTGGTCATGTGCACAACACACAAAGGATTCTGTCCCCATGAACAGGTGCACAGCCTGGGAGTGGCTGCCCCCAAGTGCCACCCAACAAACCACATGTTGACCCCCATACACACACAGGTAATGCAGCCTTACATGCCTTAGGATACAGTGTGGACAGGCTGTGGTGTTGTAGGTGTGCCCCTGAGTCCCTGGCAAGTAATTGTGGCTGGCATACGTTCACCTGTGACAACCATGGTGACATATGCGAGTGACTTGTACAGGGACGCGTCGTACAGCAATGGACCGATCGGTGCGCACGCATTGGCCATTGCATATGATGTTGACGGATGCGTGTTGTGTTTCAAAATACGCGTCGTACAGCAATGGACCGATCGGTGCGCACACATTGGCCATTGCATATGATGTTGACGGATGCGTGTTGTGTTTCGAAATACGCGTCGTACAGCAATGGACCGATCGGTGCGCACGCATTGGCCATTGCATATGATGTTGACGGATGCGTGTTGTGTTTCGAAATACGCGTCATACAGCAATGAACCGATCGGTGCGCACGCATTGGCCATTGCATATGATGTTGACGGATGCGTGTTGTGTTTCGAAATACGCGTCGTACAGCAATGGACCGATCGGTGCGCACGCATTGGCCATTGCATATGATATTGACGGATGCGTGTTGTGTGACGTAATACGTGTCGTACAGCAATGGTCTGATCGGTGTGCACGCATTGGCCATTGCATATGATGTTGACGGATGCGTGTTGTGTGACGTAATACGCGTCGTACAGCAATGGTCCGATCGGTGCGCACGCATTGGCCATTGCATATGAATTTGACGGATGCGTGTTGTGTGACGTAATATGCGTCGTACAGCAATGGAACGATCCGTGCGCACGCATTGGCTATGGACTGACATGGTAACGGACGCGTATTTGAAGCTTTTGCGAGTCGGATGCAGTGAATTCAGTTGGCCACCCACAACAATGTTGCAAATTCATGGGTGTCATCAAGTTGAAATTTTGAAGGATGCTGTAGGTGTGTATTAGTGGTGCAATTCCATGGATTGGCCAGATTCAGAAGATGCAAACGACTTGGACCTATCACATTGGACACATGGGACAGTATCTGTCTCTGCAGCACACATATAATGCTGGCTGTTCCCCTGAGAGCTCACTTGCCTGCACTACATGCTCCAGGACGACATCTGCCACCACCACTGCTGCTGTCTCTGCATCCTCTGGCTACTGCAATGGCACGTACTGTGGAGAGAGTCCCAGCCTTCAGCACTGAGGAGAACCAGGCCCTGCTGGACAGCCTCCTTCCACAGTACAGCAAGTGGTATGGGAAACCAGGGGAGCAGGTGAGTGTGCTGTCCACTGCCTTACTAATTGTGCATGTAGTCTGACTAGCAAGACTTACAGTGTGTACACCAGTGGCTAGCATGCTCACTGAGTAGTTGTCAGCCCCCAAAGTGTGTAGTTACATGCACTGAACAGGTATAGTGCAGTAACAGTGCATTCCAACAAGGTTTTACTTCCCAGGCAATGATACCATCTAGTAACTGCTGGACAACTGTTCATAGCCATAGTTGCACTACCTGGGTACATCATATGCCCCTGTGATTGAGACATGTATATCCAACTGTGTGATGCACGGATATGTTGCATGTGTAGTAATGGCCTTTTCACTTTGTCATCCTCACAGGTTGATGCCCACCAGAAGCAGGAGATCTGGCTGACCATCGCCCGGGCAGTACGATCTGTGGGGTTCTACAGGCGCAGGATCCGCAACTGCCAGAAGAGGTGGCAGGACTTTCGTGGCTGGACCCGGAAGATCGCAAGGGTCCAGCTGAAGCTGTCGCCTCCTCGCAGGAGGGGCGGACACCGGACCCTGACCCCCACATGCTCCAGATTCTGGCGGTGGTCTTCCCTGACCTGGATGGGCAGCTGAAGGCCAGACAGCAGCAAGGAGGGGGTAAGTACTAGCCTTTTCTGGGTACTATGACTAACATGCTCTATGCACTCCTTTAGCCTGGTTCCACTTCCACAGTACGACTGTCTTGTCATCCTGGACTCATGTCCCTCACTTGTGTCATGCCACCTCCTCATCTGATACACAGGTGTGGCCCTTACAGTCTGTGACTTAGGTCACTTGGGTACTGTGTACTTCAGTTACCTGTGGTTCAAGTTGGGGACAGCATCAGTTACAGGAACTTTGTTGTGGGCTGCATGGGTGGTACAATTGCTCACACAATGCCTGTGATCTGACATGTACTCTGGGTATGGCTTTAATATGTGTTCCAATTGCTGCTCTGACTCACCACATGTCTGGGGTATGTGCCACACACCCATGCTGCTGCAGAGACCAAGGTAGGAGCCTCAGAAGTATGTACATCATGTGTGTGACACATGCATAGCCACCTGCCTAGTGTTCAGGGTAATACCATGTTGCACATGGACCAGGACTGTAATGCCTACTCCGGACATCGAAGGCACTCTGTTCTCCCACTCCCGTGTGTCAGCATACATATTGGGCATTGTGAAGAGTGCACTCAGGTGTCTGCCTCTGTGTCACCGTGGTGTGGCCTTGCTTTTGGACTCCTGGAGTGTTTAACAATTTGGGGTGGCCAGCCATCTGAGTTGTGACTATAGGATCTGCACATTGGTTAATGCATAGGTCTCTGATCCCTTGACTGTGCACAATGGTGTATGAAACATTGAGGTGCAGGCAGCTTTGGTTCATTCTCATCAGACGGTGAAGTGCTCATGTGTATGGATTTGTGTTTGCAGTCACTCAAATGTCTCATTTGAATGACGTGGGATCATCTTAGTCCTCATGATGTGGGTGGCCAGGGGTGCACATGTGCACCTGTCAGCTACAGGGCTTGCATTCCCAAAACTTCCATGATTGTGACACAGTGCAGACTGGTGTTGTCTGTATGCACTGCCCCTGTGACAGGAGACAGTTATGACTGACTTGCCAGACAGGCCTGTGCCATGACATTCAACTTGCAAAGGGTGATCCAGCAGTAGTGTGATATGTCCTGCATGCACACCATTGTCACATTGTCTATCAGGACATCATTGTGTCTGGTGATGGAACCTGTTGGAAACGGGGTAGCGTGGTGCGGAGCGGGAAGGCTAAACTAGGAGCATTGTGTGAAGCATCCGTGCAGCACACACAGGCGACACACCAGGCACACCACAAAAAGGAGACCACACCAGGCTGTTATGTAAAAGCAAGTTTCTTTATCTAACTTTAAGTCAGCAATAGGTGACGCAGGTAATCGTAGGCAACATTTCACTTCAGTGAGCCTCTTAAACCCAGTGCGTAGATTCCTTCAAGCACATCATAACAGCAGAACAGTAGGCCGGTAGGAGGCCGTAGCAACAACCACCTGTAAAAGCAGGTAACACAGTAGGTCCCAACATATACTTCAATACATTTGGCGACAGGCAATTAGCTAGACATTAGATGCACATTACACTGTAGATGAGGAAGAGCCTGTAACATTCTAGGCGCAACCACTTTCCATACAGTGGGTGTCGCAAATCAGGTAGGCCTACAACATAGGAACACATTAACTTTTGGCAGGTGAACACAGGCTCCACTCATGTAGGTACATTAAATTCATTGGAGGCATTATAGGTGAACACCCTCATGCAGAGGTTAAACCTTGCTAATCACTCGGGGCAGGAGTCATCAGCGTAAATACAATAGGCCTTACAAGCCTGGCATGCCCCTCGCTGCAGATTAGCCTGTGCGCCACTGCGCCTGGGGAGCCCCCTCTCTGGGACTCTAGTTGCTGCAGCCCCACTTCACACAGGGAGCCCGACTCCCGGGCCCCTGGCAAACAATGCCCCTCAACGTTGCAGCTGCCCACTGTTATACGGGGCAGCTGTAAAGTCAGCGCAACACAGGGGGAGGCGGGCACCGACAATGTGCCCCGACACCACCCCCCACCAAGTCAAGGGCAGGGTCCCCACTCCAGGGCTACTAGGTCAATACTGCCCCAACCGCTGCAGCTGCCCGCTATCAAGTGGGGCAGCTGGGGAGTAAATGGGCCCTGGTCCCGGGGCGGGCACCGGCAATGTGCCCCGACACACCCCCCAACCACGGGATGACTGAGCCCCACTCACCACCGCGGGGTAATTGAAATATAGCGCTTAGACAGCACACCACTGCAGGCGTCCGCTCCTCACTCCTGGCACTTTAGATGTAGTGCTTTGGAATCACAGCGCTTCTTCAGGCACGCAGCGCTTCTTGCAGACGGTGTCTTCAGGGGGTTACAGTGCTTTACAGGCTACAGCGCTTTTAGATCACAGCGCTTCTTCAGGCACGCAGCGCTTCTGGGCAGCATACAGCGCTTTCAGGATTCAGGGCACAGCGCAAGGGTGCAGGCATCAGCCCCTCTTCATGCAGGCAGGCAACAGGCAGTGCTCCCACCTTCAGGTCCCACAGGATAAGTAGAGCTCTGGCCGTCCAGCGCTGCAGGCACCCTCTCCCTTCTTCTGGCACTGCAGATATATCGCTCCCCAGGCGCTAGGGTGCAGGCAGTCCAAATATGGCGGTCACTAGGCGCTAGAGGCCAGGGGACAAGTAGTGCAGGGCGAGATCAGAGGCTAGCAGGGCGGCTCACCAGTCCTGAAGCAGCAGCTCCTCAGAACGGTCATCCTCCAGTATGGTGGCAATCCTGCCAGCACAGCAGCCTCCACTCCGGCAGTGTCCCTCTTACTGGCCCTGGGGACAACAGAGGGTGCAGATGGGCACAGGGGCCAGCACACAGGCCCAATGTGGCGGTACCTCCTGGCAGAGTTCCCCTTCACTGTCTGGACTGCTCTTGCCTGACTCTAACTCTTCACTGAGCACATGGCAGCCCACACCCCCTATATGTATCCCCCTCCCCCCACCTACCAGACAGGGCTGGAAGTTTCCAGAAGGTTCCCTGGGAAACCGGTCTTAACTGGTCTAGGGGGAGGAGTAGAGCACCCTGGGTGCGACGTTTCCCTCCAAAAGCAGGGGGCGCTGGGAAACAAACCACTAGACTGCCAACCCACCTCAGTCAGGCGGCACAAGGGCAGGCAGGAATGGCGTCCATTTTAAAAGTAACATTGCTTTACAACAGTACAAATAAATCTGCGCACGCCATTGTGCAGTAGGTATTATTTCACACATGGTAAAAAGGCTAGGGGGGAAAAGCGAAAGATTTTAGGACAATAAGGGCCAAGTCCAACACAACCCCCTCCCAGCCAAAAGCCAGGGTAGACCGATCAATGCCTTGATGGGCTTCCCTGCTACGGCGAGAGAACTGGACGCGGGCCCACAACTGCAGGGGCACCCGCAGGTTCTCCGACACTCTGGAACCCGATGGTACCCTCTCTCAAACCACCCTGGACCAACTAAGCCACCCCACTGGTGCTCCCTAGTTGGCTGCAGCCAGGACCGGGCCCTAGGCCATCCAGATGTCTCTGGCCCTGGCTGTCTCACAGAGTGGGGGGCAGTAGCCCCAGGCCCGAAGTACCCTTTGACCACACTCCCTTTCCTCCGTGTAGTCCCAAACTGCCAATGGTCTTCCCACCTAGCGACCACATTCTCACACTGTCCACCAGGTAGGGGTGAGGCTCTCCTCCCCCTACCTCTCCTTCTGGGGTTCCGCCCTCTCCTCCTATGCGGGGCACCCTCAGAACACCACTCTCTCACTCTTCCAGGGCCGTGACCCTGCAACCGCTCCCCCAACCCAGGGTCTAAACCCTTAGGTTGCACTGGTGCCAGAGGCGAGTCCTCCCTCCCTCTGCACCCCCTCCCAGAGTTCCGCACCGTCCCAACTGGAGTAGCACCCCTGGAAGACAACTCCGGGGGGACACTGCTTACAGACGTCCCTCCCGCCAGGTCAGGCAATACCTGAACCGGGCCTCCCTACCCAGGATCGAAGCCCTGTGGCTGAGCCGGTGCCAGAGGCGAGTCCTTCCTCCCTCGGCACCCCCTTCCAGAGTTCCGCACCCTCCCACCTGGAGAAGTACCCCTGGAAGTCAAACTGGTAGGGACCTTGATTACAAGTGCCCCTCCCTCCAGGTCAGGCAGCCCCTGAACCTGGCACCCCAGCCCAGGATCTAAACCCTGTGGCTGAGCAGACCCCAGAACCCCTGGAGCTCTGAATACTGACGCCCGGGTTCTCCTGACACTGGGGGATCCCCTTCCATGGACGGCCCATCGGGACAGCCTAGGCTCCCAACCTGGGGTTCCCTTATGGAACTCTCCAGGCCCTGAGACTGTGGTTGGGGCACCTCGGGACACCTCCCCGTCTCACTCCTTCCTATAGATAGGATGTGAGGCCCTACAACCCTCTCACTATCCTGGGACCTAGCTGGGCTATTCTCCACCTCTCCCACCTCGCTGGGTTGGAAGATCCCTGCACCACTCCCTTCAGGATCACTCCCCACTGCCCTCTCAGACTCTCTGGCACTCACCCAAAGGTCTGCCTCCCGTGCAAGCTCCTGGGGTCGGAGAGCCCACACTGCAACAGGTGGTGGCGCAACCTGGGAAGACAACTCTTGAGCACATGCTCCCTGATAATCAGGCGGAACAGCTCTTCCCCATCTGTCACCGCGCCACACACCATCCACTCCTCCAGTGCAGTCCAACACACGTCCACATACTCCCCCAAGACTGATGGGACAGTTTCTTGCCGCCCCTAAACTCCAACCTGCCCCCTCCTTCTGGGGATCAGGCACCATCTTCCGGGCTCTGGGAGTGGGACTTCCTGCACTGGCTTCACTCGCTGCCACCACTGGATCCCACCCTCACTGGTGAATCCAGACCACAGACACCACTCTCAGGGGACAACCTACCCACCTGATCTAGTCTCTCCCTGGCGAAGGCCCTCTCCGCCTTAGCTATCCTCTCCTGTGCTAGGACCCTCTCGGTCTCTAGCCTTTTTCCTTCCACCCTCAGCTGCGCTAGCTCCACTCTGAGCCTTTCCAGTGCCAGCTGATACTCCCTTTCTTCCCTCCTATCTACCCACTCTTCTGGGGACAGGGAAAGGGGTGGGGCAGTGCCCCTGGGGCTGGACCCAGCACGGGACTCCCTGTCTATGGTGTCCTCATTCGCTACCGGTGTCTCTGCCCTAACATCCTCTTCCTCCTCAAAGTCACCACCCTCCAGGGTTATGTACCGGGACCCCTCACTCTCAGAGTCCTCCTCACGGTCTCTACCAAATCCATCCCTTAAATATGCGGAGGGGTAATCGGAAAGGTCCCCGTGGGGCTCTAAGGGTTCCCCCCTTCTCAGGGCCTCATAGAGGAACAACTTCCTGCGGGTGTTGCCTACTGTCTCTCGGCAGAGGTCTATCACCTCCTGCTCAGTGTACTCCCCCAGGCAATCCTCGTCGTAGGTTAACCCCATCCTGGTGAGATACCCTCGGGATACACCACCCACAGTGCAACAGGGAGACACAATCCCCAACACAACACTTCCAGGAGGAAATACAGTCAGCAAAACAGTCCCCAAATCTGTGGTTACTCTAAAGTACCCCCTTTGTAGTGCAACCAGTTGCCGCTGTGGTACTGCGCAAACACAAGTCCTATCCCACCGCTAAGCACCAATGTTGGAAACGGGGTAGCGTGGTGCGGAGCGGGAAGGCTAAACTAGGAGCATTGTGTGAAGCATCCGCGCAGCACACACAGGCGACACACCAGGCACACCACAAAAGGAGACCACACCAGGCTGTTATGTAAAAGCAAGTTTCTTTATCTAACTTTAAGTCAGCAATAGGTGACGCAGGTAATCGTAGGCAACATTTCACTTCAGTTAGCCTCTTAAACCCAGTGCGTAGATTCCTTCAAGCACATCATAACAGCAGAACAGTAGGCCGGTAGGAGGCCGTAGCAACAACCACCTGTAAAAGCAGGTAACACAGTAGGTCCCAACATATACTTCAATACATTTGGCGACAGGCAATTAGCTAGACATTAGATGCACATTACACTGTAGATGAGGAAGAGCCTGTAACATTCTAGGCGCAACCACTTTCCATACAGTGGGTGTCGCAAATCAGGTAGGCCTACAACATAGGAACACATTAACTTTTGGCAGGTGAACACAGGCTCCACTCATGTAGGTACATTAAATTCATTGGAGGCATTATAGGTGAACACCCTCAGGCAGAGGTTAAACCTTGCTAATCACTCGGGGGCAGGAGTCATCAGCGTAAATACAATAGGCCTTACAAGCCTGGCATGCCCCTCGCTGCAGATTAGCCTGTGCGCCACTGCGCCTGGGGAGCCCCCTCTCTGGGACTCTAAGTTGCTGCAGCCCCACTTCACACAGGGAGCCCGACTCCCGGGCCCCTGGCAAACAATGCCCCTCAACGTTGCAGCTGCCCACTGTTATACGGGGCAGCTGTAAAGTCAGCGCAACACAGGGGGGAGGCGGGCACCGACAATGTGCCCCGACACCACCCCCCCCCACCAAGTCAAGGGCAGGGTCCCCACACCAGGGCTACTAGGTCAATACTGCCCCAACCGCTGCAGCTGCCCGCTATCAAGTGGGGCAGCTGGGGAGTAAAATGGGCCCTGGTCCCGGGGGCGGGCACCAGCAATGTGCCCCGACACACCCCCCAACCACGGGATGACTGAGCCCCACTCACCACCGCGGGGTAATTGAAATATAGCGCTTAGACAGCACAGCACTGCAGGCGTCCGCTCCTCACTCCTGGCACTTTAGATGTAGCGCTTTGGAATCACAGCACTTCTTCAGGCACGCAGCGCTTCTTGCAGACGGTGTCTTCAGGGGGTTACAGCGCTTTACAGGCTACAGCGCTTTTAGATCACAGCGCTTCTTCAGGCACGCAGCGCTTCTGAGCAGCATACAGCGCTTTCAGGATTCAGGGCACAGCGCTAGGGTGCAGGCATCAGCCCCTCTTCATGCAGGCAGGCAACAGGCAGCGCTCCCACCTTCAGGGTCCCACAGGATAAGTAGAGCTCTGGCCGTCCAGCGCTGCAGGCACCCTCTCCCTTCTTCTGGCACCGCAGATATAGCGCTCCCCAGGCGCTAGGGTGCAGGCAGTCCAAATATGGCGGTCACTAGGCGCTAGAGGCCAGGGGACAAGTAGTGCAGGGCGAGATCAGAGGCTAGCAGGGCGGCTCACCAGTCCTGAAGCAGCAGCTCCTCAGAACGGTCATCCTCCAGTATGGTGGCAATCCTGCCAGCACAGCAGCCTCCACTCCGGCAGTGTCCCTCTTACTGGCCCTGGGGACAACAGAGGGGTGCAGATGGGCACAGGGGCCAGCACACAGGCCCAATGTGGCGGTACCTCCTGGCAGAGTTCCCCTTCACTGTCTGGACTGCTCTTGCCTGACTCTGACTCTTCACTGAGCACATGGCAGCCCAGCCCCCTATATGTATCCCCTCCCCCCACCTACCATACAGGGCTGGAAGCTTCCAGAAGGTTCCCTGGGAAACCGGTCTTAACTGGTCTAGGGGGAGGAGTAGAGCACCCTGGGTGCGACGTTTCCCTCCAAAAGCAGGGGGCGCTGGGAAACAAACCACTAGACTGCCAACCCACCTCAGTCAGGCGGCACAAGGGCAGGCAGGAATGGCGTCCATTTTAAAAGTAACATTGCTTTACAACAGTACAAATAAATCTGCGCACGCCATTGTGCAGTAGGTATTATTTCACACATGGTAAAAAGGCTAGGGGGGAAAAGCGAAAGATTTTAGGACAATAAGGGCCAAGTCCAACAGAACCAAAACCCGCATATCAACAGAGACTCTGCCCATCACTTTTCCTGACACATGTACTGAGTCAGTGGCAGGAGATGGCATGTGTTTGGAGTGACACATTTCCATATGTTCTCTTGGATGTCCAACAACTGTGTATGTGGTGCATGTGTGCACATATGATTAGTCGCATACAACAGGCACCAGACAGATGGGTGCATGGACAGGTAGGACACGAGTGGCATGAATGACTGTCAGGCAGACAATGGGCTTCTTCAAATCAGTGTCAGCACTTATTGCAATGTCTAGCAAATTATGGCAGGGCTTGCTCTGTGATGTGCTGTACTTACTGTGGTGTGTGTGGTCAGTACAGGTGACTAATGTTGCTCTGTTTATCCTGATTGTTTGCAGATACATCCACGGCCACAGGAGGAGACAGCTCCACGGACCAAGAGGAGCGGCAGAGCCAGACTGGGTCCACTGCAGAGGAGACCGAGGGACCCAGTGGCACGGAGGGTGAGGGGAGCCACACTGAGGAGACCTCAGCTACAACCACCTCGGCTGAGGTACACAGCACTTCCAGTGAGGACTCCCTTGTGGAGGCGGGTGTCAGCAGACCACAGACAGAATCGAGCAAGTCTGTCCCCGCCACCACCACCATCTCCACCCTCCCATCTGCTCCCATCCCACATGTCCGTGGAGGCTCCCGTGTAGGGGAGCGTGTCTCCTTCATGCCAGGCACCGCACCCCTGCCTCTGTCTCCCTTGCTGCCCTGAGTGTGGAGTCTGTGGACTTGCTGAAACAGATCCATGTAGGGCAGACATCAATGCTGAGTGTCCTCTATGCACACACGGGTCTGTTGACACAACTGGTGTCATTCATGGAGGGCATGTCATCTGGCATGTCTACCCTACAGCGGACCAATCAGTCCATGGCCTCCTCACTGACGGCAGCAGTGTCCCTCCTGCAACAGTCCCTCACCCCTCCTACCTCTGCCCCATCCACAATGCCCAGCACCCTACCTGTCCCAAGCACACACACACCGGCACAGGCACGCACCAGCACAGACACAAGCAGCACACAGACACACACGCCAAAATCCAGACGCACACGCACGCACAGTCAGGGGTCTGATACCTCACTCACAGGGGATGGGGCCCAGACACACACACACGCATCCACGAGCACTCCGCAGTCCTCAGTTACCTCTCCCCTCCAAAACCCCTTCCCTTGCCTCACCTGCAACCCCCTCCCAGAAGCTCTTCCTCTGTGAACTTGGCCTCTTCCCCACAGATCCATCTGACCCAACGTACAGGCGGAAGAGGCGACCACCACACACAGAGGGAGTGCCCTCACACCCGGACACCCTCCCCAGGCACAGGCAGACTGAGGACCCCATTAGGAAGTCCCCTGGACCAGGAAGGGCAAGACCCCACCACCACCACCACGCAGCTCCACCACACAGTCTCTCTCCTCCATCCCCCAGGCCACCACTCCACAGGTTCCCCGCCACACCCTGCCCCAGGTTCCCCCACATACCCATACCGCATCCCCAAACTGCTTAGGCCCTCCCCCCCTACCACTTGCTTTTCCACCCCCAACCCAGATGCTCGGCCTGTTTGTGCCACTGGTGTGGAGACCGGGTTCCCCCCCTCTGTCCTGCCCACCTCATCTGCCCCCCCTTCCACTCCCTTGGAGTTATGCACTGCAGTGAAGTCCACAACCACCCCGTCTGACTTGGGCACTGCAGTGGGGACCCAGTCCACTCCATCTGACCGGCCCACTGGAGTGGTGCCAGCACCCACACCATCTGACTTGTGCCCTACAGTGGTGCCGGCCCCCACTGAGTCAGACACCTCCACTGCAGTTGCCGGTGACACTCCTGCACCCACCACCCCTTCACTGCCTCCTTCTGGCATCCCCTGATCCTGTCCCTGCGGTGCCTGGCCTGCCCCTTGTATGCCCCTCCGAGGGGATGTCCCCTGTCCGTACCAGTGCAGGCAAGCAATGGGTGACAAGTTGTCACATGTCATCCTGTTCGGACTGTGAATGTGGACTGGCCATTGGCCTTAGTTTCTTTGGACTTCCAATTTTTCATTGACATTGGCTGAATAAAGCGTCTTTTTGTTTACTAGTGGTTTTGCTTTTGTTGTACATGATGTAGATGAGTATCATCATGCATTTGCTGTTGTAATAGTGTTCAGATCAGGAAAATGAAGTGTTGCTGTGATGGACTCCATGTGGTTCATGGGATATGTGTCCTAATCTAGTCTGGATCCATAGCATCCTTTGCTGCAGTCTGAGGGTGCAATGTTCAGCATTTGACACAAGGATGTACGTTTTGCATTTGTATTTTAACATCTGTGGCTTACACTGATGCACATCTGGTGGGCTTACCACTGTTCAATGTTTCTATTTCCCTGACTGTGTGCCCATCTCCACTGGACATGCAGTTTAGCACATCAATGTTGAAGGACTCATCTGTGTATACAGCGCAACTTGCTTGACACGTGTTTTGGGTATATGCAGATGACTGAAGTGACACTCCTGTACCCAGGCTGATGTGAGCAGAGCCTTCAGTGTGTTGTAATTGTTAACTCACTGACCGAGTGTTCTGCTGACATGTTTGAGTCGTGCACAGACAAGGTTTGGCACAGCGGACCTTCCACAGGAGTGGAGTGCCCTCATGGCAGTGTGTAATCCTGTGACATTGCCTGGGCCCGTGTTGTGTGTTGTGTAAGCATGTCTGTGTGTGTTCCCTTCCCTTTTCCTACACAGGCTGTGTCCCTACGGATGTTCCTGTTTGTGATGCTTGCTGAGTTATCCTGTGTTCATCCAGCATCTTGGACCTGGTTTCTCCGTGATGTGGGTGCATGGCAAACTAATGTTCATCAGGTTGTCATCCCTAGTTGTCTTTGTTGTCAGGGCTGGGGATGTGGGCAAATGCAGATGGGACACAGTCAGGATTCCCTTGGCACTTGTTGGTTACACAAGTCATGTAATTTACAGTTTGTGGTAGCTTTTAGTGATTGTGACACGTTGTGTGTGTGACTGCTGCCACTCCTCAGGGTCAGAGCTGCAATGTTGGAAGTTGTCTACGTGTGTTCTTTGTGGGTCACCTTGGCTTCTTCATTGGTGTGTGACTGTGGCCGGGATCCCATTGATTGGGGTGGATTTCACGTCATGCCCATGTACCGCGTACTGTGCAGTGTGTCAGACATTCACGAGTCTTGTTGACTGGCCAGGTGTGATGGGTTTCTGCACCTTAGTTCCCACAACCACCCCTGGGATTGTCATGGGTGCATGTGCAATGTCACCAGTCCATGTGAGCTTCACTGCTGCACATTGGTGGAGATCAAGGTGTGTGGTGTTGAGTGTGTGCAAATGTGAGTTGTTGCACGGCTAGACCCCTACCTCCATATTGGCCTTGGCTGACAGGCCGTGCTGATTGATTTGTGCTTGTGTAGGTGTGATGGTAGTTTGTTGCTCAGGACACATGGCTGTGGTTCACAGTGTGAACGACACCTACCTTTGTCATCACAGTGGGATTATCATGCATGCTAGTGTCACCACAATGTGGGGTCCCTGGGGGTAGTGCTGTGGTAGGTCTGTCTCTTGCTGTGTTAGTTGCTGTTCCTACAAGCTTGTGTGACATGTGTAATTTGGGCTCCCTCTCATCTAACAATGCCTGATTGCCCACATAGGGGAATCCGATCCATGAGTTACTTTTGTATGGCACTGTATACACATCTGTGTAATTGGAATTCAGGCCTCCTCATGTGTTGTGTGGTTGCCTGGGGACACTGGCACACCCCCCCATCACCTGTTGTGTTTGATATGCAGTGTGAGGCTGCCTGTTTGTGCATCTGCACCACTGCATTGGCATATCTTTAGTGTGCCATTGCCTGTATGTTGTTTGGAGGATTTCCCCTGCTGTCCCTGGGACTCCTAGGTCATCAGTCAGCCCAATAATCATAGTTTGTATGTCCCATTGCTGCCATGGTATGGTATCTGTTCACCTCACATCTACAGTCTCCACAGGATATCTACATTTGTGTGTCCATTAGTGTAGATATGTGGGTCTGCATTATGATGGTCACTTCTGGCATTGTGTAATTGATAAATGGAGACAATGTCAGTCCCCATGGGTGATGTTTGTCTGCACATGGCCAAAGGTATGTTTTATTTGCACTGCACTGTTTGCCTCACCCAATCTATGTTGCTATGGGACACAACCACTACTTTGCCACTGATGTGTTTGTTGTTCTGTGACCAGGAATCATCCATGCTGTTTGGCAGTTGCAGCTTTTTCCATGACAGCACTTACCTTTTGGTCACTGTGATGATGGGGGTTTAGGCCCCATTGCCACATTGTTCAAAATGTGCTTCAGCTATGGACCCCACACTTACCTTTTGGTCACTGTGATGAAGGGGTTTAGACCCCATTCCCACAGTGGTCATGGTCTGCTTGCATTGTGAAGGCCACACACATTTTTGTGTGACACATGTGATAGGGGGTCACATTGTATGTTCAATGTCATGTTCAGTGTTGTAGGCATTTGACACAGACTACACACTCTTGTCATGATGTTGGGGGATGTCTTTGCTGACATTCCTTATGTTGGAGTATGCTGGTTGTGTCATGCATTACCCGTCCTATGAGTGGGGATGGTAGTATTGGTAGGCATCCAGGCCCACATGAGTAGGGGTGGTGGTAGTGGTAGGCATCCATCCCCCCATGAGTAGGGGTGGTGGTAGTGGTAGGCATCCATCCCCCCATGTGTAGGTGTGGTGGTTGTGACAGGCATCCAGACCCCATGAGTAGGGGTGGTGGTAGTGGTAGGCATCCATCCCCCTATGAGTGGGGATGGTAATAGTGACAGGCATCCAGCCCCCCATGAGTAGGGGTGGTGGTAGTGACAGGCATCCAGGCCCCCATGAGTAGAGGTGGTGGTAGTGGTAGGCATCCATCCCCCTATGAGTGGGGATGATAGTAGTGACAGGCATCCAGCCCCCCATGAGTAGGGGTGGTGGTAGTGGTAGGCATCCATCCCCCTATGAGTGGGGATGATAGTAGTGACAGGCATCCAGGCCCCCATGAGTAGGGGTGGTGGTAGTGACAGGCATCCAGCCCCCCATGAGTAGGGGTGGTGGTAGTGGTAGGCATCCATCCCCCTATGAGTGGGGATGGTAGAATTGACAGGCATCCAGCCCCCCACGAGTAGGGGTGGTGGTTGTGGTAGGCATCCATCCCCTATGAGTGGGGATGGTAGTAGTGACAGGCATCCAGGCCCCCATGAGTAGGGGTGGTGGTAGTGACAGGCATCCAGGCCCCCATGAGTAGGGGTGGTGGTAGTGACAGGCAACCAGCCCGCCATGAGTAGGGGTGGTGGTAGTGACAGGCACCCAGGCCCCCATGAGTAGGGGTGGTGGTAGTGGTAGGCATCCAGCCCCCCATGAGTAGGGGTGGTGGTAGTGGTAGGCATCCATCCCCCTATGAGTGGGGATGGTAGTAGTGACAGGCATCCAGCCCCCCATGAGTAGGGGTGGTGGTTGTGGTAGGCATCCATCCCCCTATGAGTGGGGATTGTAGTAGTGACAGGCATCCAGGCCCCCATGAGTAGGGGTGGTGGTAGTGACAGGCATCCCGGCCCCCATGAGTAGGGGTGGTGGTAGTGACAGGCATCCATCCCCCTATGAGTGGGGATGATAGTAGTGACAGGCATCCAGCCCCCCATGAGTAGGGGTGGTGGTGGTGGTAGCCATCAGGCCCCTATGGGTGTGTATGGCATTGGTGATAGCCATCCCGCCCCTATGGTTCTGCTGTTGCTAGTGTACGTCATTTCTGCATCCCTATGTGTGTGTGACGTATGTCGGGTACGTGTCGTTTGTTTGTGTAGTGGGTGTCTGACTTACCGTCTGCGCCGTACGCGTCCGTACTGGTTCCGGTAATAGATGTACAGTATTGGTAGGACCTGCGCGATGGTATTCATGGTTGGTCTCGCCTCGCTCGGGTTTCTCGTGGCTTCGACTCGTACTCGTAGCTGGCTTGTTCGTCTCGTAGCCGTGGATCGTCTTGTGGCGCGAATCGGAGCTTATGTGCAGCTCTCCCGGATGCTCTGACGTGCCGGACGTAGCGACCAGTTCGGCGCGTACGGATTGCGCATCGTACTAGTCCTGCCGGAAGGTGCTGTGTATTTACTTCCGTGCGACTCGAATCGGCGTTTACGGATCCAGCTCGGTCGGGGAACTGGAGCTGTATTGGGAACGTACGGCTCGCTCGGAATTTTAGCAGTAATGCGCATCGTACTTGCTCGCTCGGACGACTGTTCGAATCGTTCGGTAAAAACGCATTTGGCTCGTATTTTTTCCGGACGAATCCTATTCGGTGCGCTTCCGGCCGAGATCGGAATCGACCCCTAAGTTGAGTGTTGGGACCTGTGGTGTGGATTACAAAGTACATTAGGATGTTGGTGGACAAAATATTCAAGGTTGACTTAATCATTGCTATATTTCTTCTGATGATTTATATTCTCAGACGCATTTTTATCTCTTCTATAAATGGTCTTACAGGAGACAACAAACTTCCCCAACGTATCCCTTCATGTCTTATGATGTGAATACTTGGATAATGGCACCTTGCGAAGTAAAAATACTGGAAAGGGCAGAAAGTGTTTAAGTTGATGAACATGGAGTTGTTTGATGGTGAGCATGATTGTGCAATAGTACAGCAGAAGAGAAAGATGTAAAATATAAGAAAAATAGATGCTTGTCTATGGTTACCCATAACTATTGTGTTCTACTCTTGCTACCCCTGCACACCAAATATGCCAATGTTTGAGGCGAGGTGACATGCGCTTTGGCAGCCGAGATTTAAATTTTGCAAACCAGTTTGCTCAAACCAAATTGTTTACATTGTTGTTTCCTATGAAGGCCATCTGCCAGCCTAGAAATGCACCTTCTTGTATTCTTAGTGAGAATTTAGTCATGTGATCAAACTAAAAACCCTCTGTAATCGAGTATGAATTAGCAACTTGCCATCACTCAGGGAGCTTGTTTCCCTTGCGAGGTGTAGAGGGATCCCCATGTCAGTATGCTCTCTGACTCACGGACTACAAATTTTCAACAAAGCTTTTGCCAACACATGCCATCATATCTTATCAAGTTATCCATGAACTACGGGAAGATACAGAAATAGTTCCAAACATTAAGAAGGGTTGTGGCCTGCTATCAGCATAGCTGACTGTAGAGTTTGCAGGTAAAACTATTTGGGAGTGTTTTTGATTAAATAAATGAGAAGGCTATTCTTGAAACCCATTGATATAGGTTTAAGGCTCAGAAAAACACACTGAAAATTTAAATCTTCTGCTGCCAACTGCAAAGCCAACAGAGGAACAAAAGATTAACCTGACTTTCACTGACATGCAAACAGAATTTAATTCAGTAAATATAAGCTATCTTAAGGTTATCTTAAATAGTGTGTTAATACAAAAAGCAATACTAAAATGTCTAATGCTATTGAATATCATCAATAAGGCATCCGCCGGTATTGTTGAAAATTGTATAAGGACCTTTTTTTCCCGATGTAGGTAGTGGAGAATGTAAAGTGTTCCTTTTAGCCAACCCCCTATTCATTCTCCGCATTAACTCTGTGCATTACATTAGCTAACAAGCATTGGAAAAGCCACAGTTCTTGCCTATGTGAGATTTATTGGCTTTGCTAATGTGTTTTAGCTATGTTGCAAATGGCTGAATGTAATGTAAAAAGCTTTATGACAAAGCCAGCATTGTCGGCGTTATAGTGCTTTTTTTCAGTTATGCTGCATTGCAGCTAGCGCTGCTGTATAGCATGTCTAAAAAAAAACATTGACAAAGCCAATAAATCTTGCATAGGCGAGCCCTATTGGCTTTGCCAATGCTTGGTATGGAATGCCATATGGTAAGTTATAAGTATTTATATAGTGTTTACAACAGCTGAAGTGCTAACGTTATAGAGTGGAGAATGCCCTTGCCAAGGTGTTAGTGTTGAATGTAACATAAGTTGTAGGTAGACAGAATAGTCCAATAGGTTGCAGCTTTTACTACAGTGATGCTGTAGGCTATGTGTTACTTTACATGCAATGGTTACAAAAGAACCAAAAAGCACTCTGACTGCTTGTATACTAGTAAAATATAGCAATAATCTGTGTTCAGTAGGTTTCCTAGCCCTTTTGGCTCCTGTGCTACTGCACCTGCTGCACAATTCAAATCATGGCTCTAGTGCCTGCAAGGTAACTGCACTTGTGACTGCTTGATTAGTAGTAAAATACAGTAATAATCGGTGTTCAGTGGGTTTCATAAAGCTTTCGGCCCATGTGCCACTGCACCTGCTACACCATTAAAATCAAGCCCCTTTCAACTGCAAGGTAACTGCAATTGTGGCTGCCAGTTTAGTAGTAAAATATAGCAATATTTGTTGTTTAGAGGGGTTCTGACAACTTTTTGGCCCGGTGCCACTGCACCTGCTGCACCATTCAAATCATGAGCCTAGTGCCTGCAAGGTAACTGCACTTATGACTGCTTGTTTAGTAGTAAAATGTACAATAATTGGTGTTCAGTGGGCTTCTATTTTAGCGAGTATCCGCACTCTCTATAAATCCCTTTAATTTCATTTCATTTCCTAGACCATTTGGTCCGTATGCCACTGCATCTGCTGCACCATTCAAATAATGACCTTAGAGCTGCAAGGTAACTGCACTTGTGACTACTTGTTTAGTAGTAAAATATAGCAATAATCAGAGTTCAGTGGTTTCCTAGACCTTTTGGCCCCTGTGCCACTGCACCTGCTGCACCATTCAAATCATGACTCTAGTGCCTGCAAGGTGATTGCACTTGACCGCTTGTTTAGTAGTAAAAATATAGCAAAATTTGGTGTTCAGTGGGTTTCCAAGAGCTTTTGGCACCTGTGCCACTGCACCTGCTGCACCATTCAAATCATGGCCCTAGTGCCTGTAAGGTAATTGCACGTGTGACTGCTTGTTTAGTAGTAAAATATTGTAATAATCAGTGTTCAGTGGGTTTCCTAAACCTTTTGGCACCTGTGCCACTGCTCCTGCTACACAATTGAAATCATGGCCCTAGTGCCTGCAAGGACAAATGAGGAAATCATTTATATCCAGTATTATATGTGTTCTGAAAAAGACACGGTTGCAGACAGAATACATAATTATTGTGCAATTAAGCATGAACACAAAAGCTTTCATAAAAAGTGCTTTTAAACGTATCTAACTCTCCAAAACGAGTTGCCACAGATGTCATAAATAAAACATAACCTTTACAAATCAAAGTGAAAACCAAGCATTGTTTGAATTGTGTCACAATGTGGCTGGCTCTTTCCTCTAAAAAGATCTTATCCTTTGCTTAAGCCATAAACAGTGTAAATTGCTCTTATGTTAGGCTGACACTGAGACTGAAATACAGTTTTGTACTTTGTTCCTAAAAAGGCAGTTTCACAAATTAAATAGACTCACCAAAGAAGAGAAATTTTGCACATGTTTTGGGCAGTTGAAGAATGAGATACCTTAAGAAAGGGTAATGTCTAAAATAGAATAAATATAAAAAAGGGCACAAGCAGGCTCCATGGAAAAATTACACAGCATTCCTCTTTCCTATATACTCTCTCACTTTGAAGTCAGCCGAAAGTAAAATAAAAACCAGGATCCAAGGAAACACAGCTTGACGTTTGACCTCGGTCTTTGAATGCCTAGCAAATGTGACGAGATAAGAACAAGATTTAAAGGCCTGTTTATTACAGAAAACGAGTTCATGGTAGAATACTGTAAACACTGCTTTTGCATGGGGATGTACGGACTCAAGTTGCACAGCCTAAAGCAAATAATGCCACCAAATGGAAAGAAAGCAAACATGAATTCCAAACCACATAGCCAATGGCAAGCCACAGGCGGAATACATTCCCAGGTTTCTGAAAGTCCCCAACATGTCTTTCGCATAGCCAGACAGCTGCGCTGTCTGGTAGATGGCGGCCTTAAAAGGAAATCTGTTCTTAACATTTTCCCATGATGTGGCATGGATTGCAAAAGCAGAGATTTCTTTACAACATTATTTTAGATAAATTTGACACCTTTGCACCCACTAAAGCGCTAGAAATAAATAACAGTAAATCTAAGATTATGGAGGCTAGTCAAAAGAGACCTACTGGACACCACAAGAGGGAAAAAATAGTAGCAAGATATGATTACTTAGGGGTACACATTGCCAGTATTTTGACTTGGAAGAAACAGGTTTGAAAAGTGACAATAGTCATGTCACAGACAATTGGGGCCCTCCATAAGTTTGCCTGTAAGATGGCAATGTCATCTTTCGAAGCTCCTGTGAGGGTTGTAGGAAGCTGAAGTGTTGGAGCATATGGTGAATAATTCCATTCAGGTGGCCAAAAATCTCTTCATTAACAACATTTGCGAGCCTCACATCATGGTTAACAACTCTGTTGCATCATGAGAATTGGGCATTGACTTTTTATCTTATATTACAGCACTTAAAACTTCAAATAACTTGGTTAAAATTTTGACCAAGTGGAAATCTGTTACCTTTTTTGTACTTGGCAGGAGGGAACTCATAAGGCTTATTCGTCTTGAATGAACCCTTACACTTAATTGATTGATTTAATCACCTTAACAGTCTTTCCATATAGTCTATTAAATAACTTAGTACTTTTATCTTTCCACATAATCTATTAAATAACTTAGATACTTTTATGAACGTTGTATTAGAAAGAAGACCAGCCACAATGTCTGGGTTCATTTCGGTGGAGAATTATATTGCTCTTTCGACCACTGATGATATGGAACCATATTGTGAGCTCATCCCAAATTCTGTGGATAGATTCCTAGTTACAAAATTAAGATTGAACCCATGATCCTTTGGTAAAGGAGGATATTAGATGCTTCAACAGGAAACTGAGGTTTAGTCAGGAAACAGATAAGATCATATTGCAGTCTCCCCTTACCAGACAGCAACTGCCAACCCAGTGGATCCCTGTTTTAACCACACCATAGAATTCAATTGCAACAAAGACTAGAATGCTCAAGGTAGCAGTGCACGGAGAAAAGTTCAGAACGCCTTCGCTAGCCAATCACTGCATGTGGTGGAGAAGAAAGGATATTAATTTGAGTTCAAGACTCATGCAAGATACCGCCAGGAGACTTGTTGAAGCCTAAAATGTCTCTCAGAGTAACATTACTCTGGTCAAACTTTCAAATGGTTGAAGAAGATGCAAAATCGTGGAATGCAAAGTTATGAGAAATTTAGCAGAACGAGAAATTCTGGAATTTAACACATTTTGCTTGTGTAATTAAATTTTGACCAGGCCTATTTGAGACACTGAATCGATATATGCAGGACTTTGTATTGCGTGGGCAAGATTGACCTATACAGTTTTCCTGCACATTAGATATCATTGATGTTAATAAGCCCTAATCTTTCTGTATTTTTCTTTTTTGGGTGTGTCTTGCTGTATCTTGTATTTGATTGCAAAGTAAAAGGCAGAGAAGTATTGAAGGGCTGCATCTTCAATAAGTCCTCGCCTGGCAACTGTGCATGTTGGCGGGTTTACACACTCTTCATTGCTTTAACCTTGATGTCATCTGAGATATGGTAGGAGTTCATCATAATCATGCGAAGTGAGCACTTGAATATATTCTGTGTAATTAACATTACTAAGGGGAGTGGAGTATTGCATATTTAAAGTATTCCACATGAAATACTTGTGTATGAAACGTGATTTATAAAGTCTATGTAACATTTATATATTAATCGGATGAGAGAAGTTAACATAAATATGCCCCATTGTGAAATTATTTAATTAGAATGTGTGTGTAAACAAATGTTTAAACACTTATATGTGTAACAAGAATTAATTTCATGCAGGTGCATTTAGAATATCTTGGTTATTCTTTACAATTTATACATGCTTTAAGAAGCTGCATTTATTGTGTGTAAAGAAATATGCACATATTCTGTAACCCTGTGCACTATTAAAGTTGATAAGAGTAGGTCTCGAGAAACCAGTTCAGTTCATGATCACGTTTAGAGTCTAACATGTAATTCGTATTTAGCCTTCAATGTAGAATGCGTGTGTCTGTATTTTGTTTCCACTGCAGGTATGGACAAAGACAGAGTCTCATTAGTTAGCATAGAAGAGTTTTGTTTTCCTTAGATAGCAAGGTATAAGAAGATGAAGTTGGCAAGGAGAAGCGCGGTAACGGGCAAGGAGGCGAGTTCTTAATGGAGAGAAAAGAAATGACAAAGGACAAGTGGAAGTTGCAACTTATCGATGTGGGAAAGGTGGTGAAAGCATCCAGTTGTGCCAGAGCTATGGAAATTCACCGGCAAAGATCACGTGGGATTGTCTACTCTGACTGCAATTTATATTTTGCGCTGAATGAAATGAGCGACAGGAGAGTCATTTTGGGATTTCACAGAGAGCAGACCTATGCTTCTGCTTGTGTAGCTTTGTGCTTCTTGACCCATTTTTGCAGTGCCTTTTACTGAAGACTCTGACAGCTGACACCTTTCTGATTTCACCCTTACCAAATGCTTCTTAGTTTAGGGTTGCCCTTTTTAAGGTAGAATAGAGAGAGGTAGCTTGCTCGTGCTCATTAAGGAGGATCATCTGATTCAATTTAATACCCAATTCTTTTTCCTGGTCATCTGTTTGATCATCATAATAGAGTTAGTTGTCTGCTTTCTATTATGTAGGTAAATCTCTTCAGGAGATTTGGACTTACTTTGGTCTTTCTGTATTTCTACATGATTATGTTGAGATTGGTCTACATTGATTTGTTTCTAAATTTATAATTAAACCCCACTAAATTAAGTTGTCTAGTGGATTATTGTGTGCCACATTTGTTGCACTGCATTGAGATGTTAACAAGTGATAGTTTATCTCTCTTTACCTCTGATGCTGCTAGAAAGCTCACAGCTCTGGAGATAAATGTTTGAGTGGGCCAAACTCCACTACACCCAACTTCCATTCCAATTGCACATTGGTTATTTGTTTTCATCCTGGTGGGGAGATTTGCTGGGAAGGAATCATCGGGCTGCTCTTCTTCATTCAGCTGCTTTCACCCTGGTCTCTCCAGATTCAGTCTGTTGACAAGGTTGTCCCATAGCCTCCTGGTGATGAGTAGAGTAACAAATGATTTTATGCATTTCACTTGCCAATTATCTAGTTGTAAAGTATGTTCAAACTTTGAATACATGCACCATTTGCTTACAAGTGGTAAGAAAGGGTTCCATACTGCTGAAACTTCAGTGTTTCTCCTTTTCCCTTCCCCTCACCAGTGTTTCTCCAGGGCCTGACTCTAAGTGTTTTTGGTTAATTGAAAAGTACGAAGGCCTAAGGCTTCAGAGACCTTGAGCTTATTTTCTTGGACTCCAGCTCCTGCCATGGCTGTCCCACTTTAGTGTCACTGGTGTCATTGCTGACCCACAGCAGTGTGACCTTAGTAAAATCTAATCAAGGCAATTGGTGTCAAACCTCATGCAGTGGAGACTGGTTAGCAGTTTTCCAGTGTCCAGGTTAGCGCTACAGAAATACCACATATGAACATCATGCTCCAATAAGACTGGTAGTCATTTAAAGGCTTTTAACTCAACCTGGAATCACTACATTATCTTCTGCTTTACACATTCGTACATCCATGTGAAAGCACCAAATTACATTGGGGCAAAATAGTGGTACTATGATACAAAATATCTATGAGCACTCTCTTCTCTCATCTAGAACAATACCCTAGGAAGAAAGACATTTGCAGTCTGAGAACCCCGGATAGATTCATTATGCTGACCCGAAATAAATACAACCCCTTGACCTTCAGATAAATCTCACTCTCTCTCTCTCTCTCTCTTTCATATAAATCCAGATGGCCTTGAGGAGAATCAGATTTCAGAGATGTCCTTCATAGATATATCCATATTGCTCTACTTATTCCTCCATCTACGTTACGATTAGGAGGTGCAAAGTTGTGAAGTCTTTTGACTCGTAAATTTTGAAATTAAAAAAAAAACCTTCTTAATCTTCATCAAGGTGAAGCTCATGAATTTAAAGTAATCCCTTTTTGGTAGTGGGGAACGAATCTCACTGGTGTGAAGGTTTGTAGCTGGACTGACATTGTCCCGAGTTCTAATTCCACGCCCCCAGCAGGCAAATTCTATCTCCTGTCCTAACCCCCCTGGCCCTGCACCAACACAGGGGCAGATTTACAAGAAAGTGACGCATCTGTAGAGATGCGTCACTTTCCCTGCGCCACACTGAGTAACCCTTGCGCCACCATGGATGCGCCGTATTTACAATACGGTGCACCATGGCGCAAGGATTGACAGATGCGTCAGAAATTCTGATGCATCTGTTGGGGCAAAAGTCACGCATTGCTGGAGTCGTGTCGCAAGCACGACGCAACTCCGGCAATGCTTTTTGAGGCCTATTCCCACTACACTGCATCACTCCTTACGCCTGCTTCAAGCAGGCGTAAGGTTTTGACGCAGTGGCGTCCTAGAAGTGACGCAGTGAAATCTTGTAGATTTCACTGAGTCACTTTTATGAGGCCTTCCTGCGTGGGAACGCCCACCCTGCATACATTATACCTGACGCAGGTATAATGTGACACAGGGCTTTACAACGTGAAGCATCTCCCTAGATGCGTCACGTTGTAAATAGGCCGCATTGTTTGCGCCGCTGTTGCGTCAAAAAAGTGACGCAACTGCAGCGCAAAAGTCACGCAAGGGGCTTGTAAATCTGCCCCACAGTTCCTAAACTTTCTGTCCTGCTCTCCTCCTCCTCCTCCCGCAGTGCCGTTTTAGGAGTCTGGTAATTATCCCTGTATCTCACTACACTGCCCCTTCCTCATAGTACCTTCCTTTTCAGCACCCTGCACCTTGTCGTGGAGCAGATGGTTGATTCCTGTCCCATTCCTCGCTGCAGAAGTCCCACCGGTGGAACTCCCTGCAGCTGGATATCTTCACTACTGACAGGGTTAAAGCAAAAACGCCACCTTGGGCAAGATCAAACGATGTCAGAATAATTTACTTAGCTTCACCAAGGGCAACATTTAGGACTTTGGCAAGAAATTTGGAAATATGACAGTGTCTTAATATGGAGAAGCAGGAAATTAGGAGGGATAGCTTTCCATCGTGATCTAGAAAAGGAGAAGTGTTCTACAATTGTATGCATAAAAAATATAAGTATACCCTGGGTCTCTAGAAGGGGGTAGAAAATATCTTGGAACGTTAACTGAACTATTTCAAAGAAGATGCAAGTTGCTTTATTTACTTAAAAGTTAGTAGAATTTGCTAAGCATGGCTTTTTCCAGTAGACAGTCAGGCACCTTCGCTTACAGTCTTTATCCAGGCTAAACTAATCAAGAGTAGATTAACTGTCGTAAATCAGAATGTGAATTACAGCTGATAAAATTCACAGTCACAAAAGTGGAATTAACGATGCCAAAAGTTACTTGCAAGATACATAGGCAGCAATGGAAATTGCAGAACATGAAGACAGGCACACCGAAAGTGTAAAGCCCAGCGATGTGAATGTGACCTGGGATTGATTAGGCTAGCACTGAAGAGTGTCAGATCAGGAATATGCAAACCAGTCAGACAATATTCTGGGCCTGATCCACAAAGGTAATTTACACTTTTTAGTAAGTTTACTACTTTTCAATATTCACAAACTGCATTTTTGTAGTGACTTACACTTTTGTAGTAAATCCATCACTACACATGGCCAGCTACTAGTACTGCAACATCCTTGCATAGAAAATAACGGAGGAAGCAACATAAACTATAATTCCATAGGAAATAATAATACATTAAAATATTTAAAATAGTTAAATATATAAATACATATAAATTTATGTTAGAAATATATCAAAAAAAGAGTGCATATTTAATTATAAAGTATTTAAAATCTTTTTTTAAATTAAAAAAATAATATAACAATAAATGTTAAAAAGTAGTAACCTTACTCAAAAGTGCAGTTTCTGAATCAGGCCCTTAGTGTAGAACGATGCGTACTGAAGCAGCAGTCGACTGTCTTGCTTTATTTATCTCTTTACATTGCAGCATGTGTTTGCCTCACAGGTGCCACTAGGTGATGCACTTTACTGAGTTTATCTGCACATAACACTGATGTAGTATATTGGTCAGCCACTCAGGCTGTTAAAGTAGATGAGAATGAGGCACACGGGTGGGACGGAAATTAAACTGAACTCCATTTATAGTAGCTAAGTCGAAAGGGCAGTAGCAGTAAATTCAGCAATGGAAGGTGAGGAGGGAGCATTGAAAGCATAGATTGATGAAGGACGTCAGAATAAAACTACCAGGCATAGTCACAAACGTTTACCTTATCTCCATATGGCACTTTAGCTCCACTAGTGAGAGATTACTGCAATAATATTAAAATAGTACAGTGTGGGACTTGAGGATACACTAAACCTCACGTTCAGTGGCGGCAGCCGCCTATTTAAAGTGGTAGGGTGGCCAGGGGGGGAGGCGGGCGGTGTTGGGGAATAAAATTTAAATTTAAAACACCTACCTGCCACTCCCACCCACTGGCGCTGCTGGCTGCCTCGATGCTCCTCTCGTCCAGTCCGGAAGTAGATGGGCCTCAAAGCACAGGCTCCCCACCCAATCCAGACACTGCTCTCTAGCATGAGCGCAGCGCCAGGATTGGTCTGAGCAGCCTCGTTTGCAGCTCAGACAGTGCCTGGGAGCCTAAGGCTTTTCTCCAACCCGTCTGTGCAACACAGCTGGGTTGGAGAAACATAAGTGCGCATGTCTGTGTGGCTGGGCTGAGTCGGCCGGCCAAACTGACATGCGCACTTATAAGTGCACACTACTCCTCCCTGCCATGCCATGCCCGGCCCACCCTATATTAATTGCCCAGCTCAGACAGCGATAAATAAAATGATAATAACATTGTGTTATTATCATTTTATTTGTTATCTGCTGGTTCTGGGCAGTGGGGCGACACTCCTCCCCCATTACGGAGGAGCCGCCCCTGATGACATTCTCTAAATAAGAAAGTGCATCAATTGCTGTGTATCGCTCTACAATGCATCTTAGTGTTAGCAAGGCACACTGATTACATTTTATGCAAATCAGTGCATCATAATTCGTTTGGCAGGATAAAAAGGAGTCAATACTTCCTTGTAAACGGCAGCAAATAAATTCTTTCATTCTAGTTCTTTTTCTATCTCATGACTTCTAAACCTATTCGTATTTATTAACTGTCTTACAATTAAACCATCCATGATCAGCGGAACTTAGGAGCATGAAATCAAACTAAAGTTTCTCCCAGAGGTTCTGCCTGCCAGAAGGTGGAGTCTCGTGGAGAATTGCAGGGTAAAGGGATATTCAGAACTGGAATTACTGATTCCCCAGGTAGTTCCTCATTTCTCATGGAAGCCTTGGCATCCCATGTTTAATCCCTGATATCTCTGCCCCCCAGAGTTACCAATATCCCCGGTATCAATAACTCCAGGAGCAACGTCTATGAGCATTTTTCAGGGGGGCTTTTTCTTCACCGTGTTATGCCTGTCTGCTGCTACAGATATTGGTAATGCATTAGTGACTTACATCATTACTAGCACAGATCCCCCCATGAGAAACGTCAACTGAACTCAATATGTGTCAGTGATACTGGTCCTGACACTGACTTTGTCAAAAACGTATATTTCTGCAATCAGCTGCTCCAAGATGATTTAGAGACTCTTCATTCGATAACAATTCAGATGCACAAGACATACACCAAACACATGCTGCTTTAGGATGTCTAAAATGGAGGGGGTGGGAGGGGGCAAAGATATAAGTTACATAGTCTCCCTCCCCAATCCCTTTCCTCCTAAAATTGCATGTTTATGTACGTTTAGTAATTGAGGTTTTAGATTTACTGAGTGTACTCAAGTTACTCAACCATGCTCTCAAAATCTCTTGTCTATAACCTTAAATATACTAAGAAATTAAAATATTGTTCAGTGAAGGATTCAATTCTACGATTGTCAACTAATGACTACATTTGAAGTGCAGTACTTCTACATGCCTGCCTACTTGCTCAGCAGCTTAATCCTAGCTCATGGGTGATTCAAGAGATCGCCTGCACAGGATTGAATTCAAACACAAAGTGGGGAGGCTTTGGGTATTATACACGGAGAGAGGAAGCATGGATTTGCCTTCAGAGACATTCAAGGGTGAAAGATAAGGCATTCGATTTACAGAGGGGAGGAAGGAGTGCTGCAACTCTTGGGAAGTAAGTGGTGTTCCGCATACAGGGAAAGTGAGAAATGGGGTATCAAACATCCATTGAGAGATGTGGGCACAAGGGGAAAAATAACTGGTACATCAGGGCAACTCAGTCACTTTACTGAAAAAAATAGATTGAAATCTAAAAAATCTGAATTCATGACTGGAAAATAAAGCAAAGCACTTTATAAAAGCAGGGCAGTGGAGAGGAAGTGACTCTGGGCAAAGGGGCAGGGTATTTGCTGCCCACAGCAGACCAGGAGCAGAGAAACCATGGAATAAAGAGCACAATAAAAAAATGAAAAGGGGTTGTCCTAGCACGGAGAACTATGGAAACTCAACACATTACAACTCAATCCCATCTTACTAAGACTGAACTCCAAAGACATGGGGCAGACCCACCACACTTCTCCTGCATATCTTCCTGGACCTCGTGAGGATTCCACCTGATGTTCAAGCAGCTCATGTTGGCAGGGCAGTTGAATGATTATCCTTGGTGGGCTATGACTGTTCTTCTGAAGTTTGAGTTTCAAAGGTGGAATGCTCCGCTGCAAGATGGGTCTGTGGGATAGCAAGATCAAGGTTCAATAGCCATCTTCTGCTCTCTGTCGTAGATTGTAACATTATAGGTATTGGGTTAGAAAGATCTGACTCATGATTATTGCTAGTGAATGGTGTCAGAAATGTAACACAAGAAGATCTCAAGCATGAATATCAGGGAAAAAAGACTACTGTTACAGTTTGAAACACTTATGGCATCAGCAGCAGAAATGGGTCAGATGCAATGGCACATGCAGTGCCTGTGAGTGGTTGGCAGGATGCATGCCCAGAGGAGTGGCACATAATTTGAATTTATCATTCTATATCAAAATCACAGACAGTAAGCAGCTTGGGTTTGTTTATCGATCAACCAACAATGTGCACTGAAGTATTGTTGCTCTCTGTTAGATGACCCCTTGCAGAATTCAGAATTGTTTCTACGTTTCAGAAATGTATAGCTTTCTGGGATACATTATTGCTTTCAAGCCCATTTCTACCACTAACTGGAAGGAGGTTGAAAGCACAAAAAATAGTAAAAATAGGCTATGTCCCAGTAAAATTCCAAAACTGTGTAGAAAATGTTGGTTTTCTGACAAAAGTCTGCCTGTCCCTGAAAGCTGAGAAGATGGTGATTTCGGCACCACAAACCCTGTGTTGATGCCATTTGCAGGGAAAACAAGCATTTGCAATGCAATAGGTCTCGCAGTTGTTAGAGTTTGAGCTATTGGCATTGTAAATGGCAATGCCTTTTATTTATGTGTTGGTTTTTAAAACATAAATAAAAGGCATTGTCATTTACAATGCCAATAGGTTAAACTCTCGCAAATGTGAGACCTATTGCATTGCAAATGCTTTTACACATGGTAATACTGTGTGGGCAAAAATGTCACCTTATTAGTACCAGTCTAACAACCGAATATATAAATAAGTAACTGAAAGATGACCAGCTAACGTCTGTGAAGGATCTTCCAAAGCGTGTGAACATATATCACCAAGTTTTCAGTAACCTTTGATCCTTTTGAGTTAGAAACAATTTATCTACAGATTATGCGCCAGATGAGGGATATTTATGCAAAATAAAGCAGAAGCAGCAAACACAGGATCGCATAATTCCAGTGGCCCTCCCCATGACCTAATATTATATTTGAACTCTAACTTTTTGATGTTCAAACTGGACCCTCTCCATACCTGTCCATTGGGTGCAACGTGATGACTCTATCGTGACCCCCCAGCCCCTACCCCCTCGGCTGCCAAAACATACTTTTGCAGTCAGTTCCATTTAAAGATGGTGGAGTGTTTTTAAGGATGGTGAAGTGGGTCTAAGGACGGTGGAGTGGGTCTAAGGACGGTGGAGTGGCTCTAATAACGGTAGAGTGGCTCTAAGGATGGTGGAGTGGCTCTAAGGACGGTGGAGTGGCTCTAAGGACGGTGGAGTGGCTCTAAGGACGGTGGAGTGGCTCTAAGGACGGTGGAGCAGCTTTAAGGACGGTGGAGTGGCTCTAAGGATGGTGGAGTGGCTCTAAGGACGGTGGAGTGGCTCTAAGGACGGTGGAGTGGGTCTAAGGATGGTGGAGTGGGTCTAAGGACAGTGGAGTGGCTCTAAGGACGGTGGAGTAGCTCTAAGGATGGTGGAGTGGCTCTAAGGATGGTGGAGTGACCTTAAGGATGGTGGAGTGGCCCTAAGGATGGTGGAGTGGTTCTAAGGATGGTGGAGTGGCTCTAAGGACGGTGGAGTGGCTCTAAGGACGGTGGAGTGGGTCTAAGGATGGTGGAGTGGGTCTAAGGACAGTGGAGTGGCTCTAAGGACGGTGGAGTAGCTCTAAGGATGGTGGAGTGGCTCTAAGGACGGTGGAGTGACCTTAAGGATGGTGGAGTGGCCCTAAGGATGGTGGAGTGGCTCTAAGGATGGTGGAGTGGTTCTAAGGATGGTGGAGTGGCTCTAAGGACGGTGGAGTGGCTGTAAGGATGGTGGTGTGGCTCTAAGGGACCCACGGAACATTTCATTAAAGAAAACACACGCGCCCTGGATCTGCCTCCTACTCCCTTTTGTAGTGTGCAGCTGTAGCACACGGATGGGTAGTGCCACTGCCCTGACCTGAAATCAAGGACAGAAGGTGCCACCAAAACAGTTGCCCCCAGAAGAGGACTGGCAGCTGTGCAGTTGCTTACCCCACAGCGGGTCCAAATGAGCTTGAGGACTCTGCCCAGAAGTGCAGCATAAGGACTATGACACGCGGAGGTGGAGGACACATTTCCTTTGAGACATTCTAGTCGCCTGTCCCCTTTTACTCACCTGAAACAATCCACCTCTGTCCCAGCACATACATGTTAAACGAGGAGCAGTACTAGCGACTGTGCATTTCCTATTCAATAGTGTATATTTCCACATGCTAAATGAGGACATATTTTATTTCAGCGTTGCTAACACTGGCAATATGTGCACAATAAATACATAAAACCTGCAAATAGAATATGTGTATACGTGCAACCGGAAACTTTGAAAGTCAAAGAAATGTTCAATATTGAGTGCATTTGTACACACCTTTCTTTGGTGAGATGACTGGCGGGCGGTTCTGTGACTGTCTCGCTCTCTCTCCCCGCTCCGTCACCCAAGCATTTTTTTTGCTGATTTATATAGCGCGAACTTGACCTGAAGGTATTGGAGCGCTTTACATGAGCACCAGTTACGTTACAAAAGGACACATTAATTTTTTGTATTTTTGGTAGGCATGGGGAGATTAGGTGATTTGCCCAGAATCACAGGATGTGGAGTCAACCCCGAGGCTCGAACCTTGGTTTCCAGGACCAAAGTCAGCAGCTCTAGCCGTCAGACCACATCCTCTCCCAAGCTTTCTTCTTTTGACTCACTCCCGACATCGTCTGCGCTCTGTGCACGTTTTTGCAAAGGTAAATATGAAAAAAAAGAAAAAAATCCTATCATGCTGGCGCAAAGTCGCTATTGTTGGACAATTTTTTAAAAGCTTGCCCAAGTTACACCCTATTTGCAGCAATAAACAGATGCACGCATTAGAAAATATTATCATCAAGGAAATGTAAGTAAACAAATAATGTTTCTGTTGATTTGAACGTGCAAAGCAATCTTGCGCATACCAAGCATTCGCCAACTTTGCAAGGTGCAGAACAGAGCATAAGGGCTTACTCTGAGAGGGCACCATGGCAACATGGGCATGTGAATTTACCTTCAGATAATGCGCCATTTAGACCACCCCCTTTGGCGCCGGAGCCAATAACATGCGGGCTAAACCCGAGTCCAGCAGAGACATTGTTAAGGCCGTAGCAGCAGATGGATGCAGATAAGCATTTCAATGGATCGCCCAAGCTCACACGAGCCGCTGGCGTTGTTTTACTTGGGTCTGTGTATTGGCCTCTAGCAGCCCGCGGCACGCCTCTTTTCCTGCTGGAGGGACCTGCTTTAGCGCTTCCAACTCGTGCAGGAGCGTTTTCTCTCGCTCCGTAACCAGGCTTTCGTTGACAACAGACACGCTCTTCATACAAGAAACAGTGGTGAACTTTCATACCTTCCTCACAGCAAGAGGTAGACACCCGGAGCGAGAGAGGAAGTTGGTCGGGCAGAGCAGCGGTGTGAGACGAGAAATGCAGCGTTGCTGCCAGCCATTGTGAATAACAAGCTGTCGCCACGCCATTGCGTGAATTAAAAAAAATAGAAAAGTGAAAGCACACCATGCCTGCCTGCAGTGGGAACAAGCTGTCGCCACGCCATTGCAGAAGTGAGAAAAAAAAAAATAGAAAACTTAAAGCGCGCCTTGCGCGCCTGCAATGAGCTCACAGGAAACGTGATCTGCCAGTACAAGCCTCCAAAAAATAAGAGAGTGCTTCACGACAGCCGTGAAGCAGACGATCCAGTCCGGATGGGCTGGACGAAAAGGAGAAAGGGCGGTAACCAAGTAGCCTCCTTTTCAATGGGAAGCCAACGTTTACCATAAATGCTGACGCGACCCAATGAAAATGAGGGGCGGGGCTTCAAGTCCCTTTGTAAAATCTCCTCTACCCCAATATATCTCGCAGAGCGAACAGCGCATGCGCGCTGCTACGCTAGGCGAGACCTAAAAAACAGTCACTTTCTTCTGCAGCACTTTTTCCCCATTTAAAAAAATAAATAAAATTGCTGCATTTTGGCTGATTTCTGGGTCCCTTCCAGGGGAATCCAGAAACCCTGGATACCTTTAGAATCCACGGGGTGTTGGGAAAAAAGGGGCGCAAATTTGACGTGGATACCTTATGCGGACAACAAGTTACAGGAGCCTAAGCGGGAACTACCCCAATTAGCCAAAAAATACTTTGCACAGGGGGGGAGATGCCTAGCAGCGAAGGGGTTAACATGAAAATAAATAAACATGACCATGTGGTCTTTGCCTAGAGAGACCAATCAAACATTTTAGAACTTCTCAAAGAATACATTAATTTGTTGAGGAATTTGCAATTGTAGAATGAGAGACCTACTGCCTTTTCACTGCATTTACAAATCAGTAAAGCTTTTTGGGATTAACATGAATATGAACATGATTTTGTGGTCTCTGCCTACAAAAACACATCAAATATTTTAGGCAGACCCAAAGTATAGATTGACATGCACATAAAATCTTGGGGAACACAACGAATTTACTGTGGCCAGACCTAAAAAGGGACCTCAATAGCAAACCCCTTCTTATTCCATTTGTCAGAGAGTTCACAATGTAAAACTCCTTCCTATCTTTTTTGTCACTTAGTTCAAAATGTAAAGCCCTTTCCTATGGTGTTTGTCATGGCACTCACAATAAACGAATCCCATGCTTTTCTATTTGACAGAGTTTGCAATGTAAATTCCTTTGCTTTTGTATGAAAGTTCACAAGGCGAAAACCCTTCCTATTGTATTTGTCAGATTGTCCATAATGTAATGCCACTTCCAATGGTTTTTGGCGAACAGTTCATTGTAAATGCCCTCCCTATATATGTCAGAGAGTTCACTGTCATACAATAATGTATTGGTTAAGGGGTTACACTTTGCAAAGCCCCTTGCTACTGTATTTGACCTGTGTACGTTTTAACAAAGTCTCTATCAGGTATGGGCAATAGAACTATTCCTAGCTGGAGTAACAGAACTATTTTAAATCAAATACTTGAAGAGACTTGGGCAGAGACACAGTCCAATTCTTAGTATTACTTCTTACAGCGCTTTTTCTGATGCTCATATATGCCCTAGCAGAGTGGTTCTTAACCTATAGTCCAGGGACCTCTGTGGGTCCACGACCCCACTCAGAAGACCATTTAGAAAGTTAAATAATATTAGCAGATACATTCTATGTAAAAAACAAAACAAAATGTAAAATAGAACATTTTAAAACGTCTGGAAATATGAAGACATTTGAAATGAGTGGCTAAATATTAAGTTGCCATTCTTAGCTGGATTTATGGGAGAAGTCCAAGTTCTCCAAATAGAATACATTATGGGCTCAACTGAAGCTCTGACACAGAGAACACACTTTATAAGCAAAAAGAGACAAAGTGATATGCTGGAGGACAGCATATTGCTTCGTCATTTAGAATTAGAAACAACATTTAGAAAGACTTCAACCTTCCCATTAAATATTTTCTACATGTTTGTGGATTAAATTAAATATTTCATCATTTTGTGAATTTTTTTGATATATGCTTGTTTTTGTGTTTTTGTGTATTGTTTATTTTTAAGTTGTAGGCATTGCTTAGCCTGGTGTCCCCAGATTCCAGTAATGACTGTGTGGGGGTCCCTGAAATCCTGTCATGACTCACACATAAGTCAATGCCCTTGCAGACCGCTGCACTGTCAAGCCAGGCCTAAAAACTAATGAAATGTACTCGCAAAAAAGTTTTCTCAGAAAGGGTAAACAAAACTCTTGCCAACGAAGGTAATCTGTGGAAATCCATTTTAGAAAATACTTGTCTACAGGTTTTAACACAGTGTATTAACAATCCACCCACAAAGAAGTATTGGCTTTAAAATATGCTTTTCATAATTAATAATTCAGGCCCACTGCCTTTCTCCTCAGGCATATGGCATTTGAGGTAACCTTTCCCAAATATCAATAGGACAATTTAAGGAAATAACGACTGCACACCTGTAAAATAGTCGGCAAAATATCAAAAATACCTTCGCTGACAAAAAAAAAAATAGAGTGCTCCTCTGAAAGGACATCCACTTCCAAAAGTGTCTGGATGTTTCATAAATTGACTCAGATATAAAACAGGCAAAGCTGCACTCCTAATTAGTGCTCATTTATTGTAGCTCATCAAATAAATGAAATCCTTCCTTGAAATGTCCTTGGTGTTCTCCATTGACTTACAGCTTACTGTAACAGTTTACCACTAAAGACATCGGGGCTTATTTACAAACCCCTTGCGCCACTTTTGCGTCACTTTTCCCATGTTAAAAATGACGCAAAAGTGGCGCAAGGGCCATGTAAATCTGCCCCATCATGTTCTAATTATGGTGCTGGTGGAAATTAATCAAGTCCAAAGGCTGAGCTGAGCCAACACGTGTCTCATCTAGTTTGACGTATCTCCAATCAGGAATTCTTCAGGGCCATAAACTAGGAGATAAGCGGAGTGTTGTCCATCCACTTGTTATTCATCATGTGTGATGAGGTAGTAAAATCCAGAGCACTGTGTAACAGCCAGGGCCCTCAGATCGGCTTCTCAAAACATCTAACTGGCGGCGCATGGTGCAAGTGTCATAGGCGTGCCACTAAGTCCTTTTTTAAAGTCTCTCCCTGCAATTTTCCAGTTACATTTTGTCAGGTCAAACCTGCTGAAATTCAGTGGGGGAAATGGTAAATTCTAATACATGTGGAATTTGGTGGGAAGACATCAATCCCCACATGCAATTTCTCATTTTCCAGAGTAAATCCTGGAATAAAGGAAGTTTACCGCACTCAGTAAATACTATGCCCCATAGTATTGGTATTTACCGGGTGTGATAAACACCCCAACCTTTTTGACTCCTCTTGTAATGAGGGCTACAAATTAAAAATTCTGACTGTAACTCTAACCAAAGCAGTAGTTCGACTCTCACATGGATGTCTTATCTTTTTCAGCAAGAAGGAAGAACCCTTAAGCACTGACGTGGCCGCATCACGCTTGCAGACTGACACTCAGATCATGTCTACAGGGGTGATACTTTTATTTAAAATAGGTTTATGTGGAAAAGCACCTACCTGATGTACGATGATATGGTTTTCCCTTCAATAGCTGAAACAAAACATGGAGGTGGTGTTTTGTTCGTCTTTGAATAGTTGGGCCATATCCAATTCTACCTGCAGATGCCTTCTAAGAGGAGTGGGTCACATACGCTGCTCCACAGGAAGAATGTTCAATGGCTTCTGCAAGAGAAGGAGATTGATTCACATGGCAATTTGAATATCGCTCAGGAGAAGAGATGAAAGAGGTCCACGAAGTAATTTATTCATGTAAAAATAAATTGCTATTGCTTGAAAGAAGGTTGAGTTTCACTCATTCTTCTTACTGATGTAACGCAGCAATAATAGCTTCTTTCCAAGTTGGAAATTTGATATTGGATTCAGTCATTTTCTTGAAGTGAGCTCCCAAGAGTCCAGACTGAGCAACATTAAGTCATCAAGAAAGACCTGGATTCCTTACTAATGGAATCTTTCTCCCCAAACGTTGAAGGAAATCGAGAATCACTGCCTGATTATAAAAATAACGCTGATTAGAGCTTTTACAGAAGAATGCGACAGCAAACCCAAGAATTGTGAAATAAGAGTATAACAGCCTGAATCTGGTAGATGGAAGGGTTAGGGTAAATGACAAGGCTACTTTGTAGACAGTAATTCCTAAAGAAGTTTATGTTTTTTCTACTGTATATGTAAAGTTTGTAACTTTTTAATCTTCAGCCTTCATTCCTGTAAAGGGAGCTTAAACATTTCATGTCTGTTAAGATTCTACAACCATTCTTCCTTTGGATCTATTAAGCTCTTCCTCTTCTTGCTCTTTCTTTACTTTCGTACCTTACGTCATTTCGCTGTTCCCTTTTACACATTTCTTTCTCTTCCATTCAGGCCTTCTTGTCTTCTTCCTCTTTGCTTCTCTCTCTCTCTCTCTCGCTCTCATTCCTTTCTCATTCAACCTTTCTTCATCTGCTCCTTGTTCCCAATATGTACACATTTCCTCCATTTGCTTCTGCTACCTTCTGCTTTCTTGTCTTCTCCACCAGTCCCTCTCTTCCTTTCCCACTATCCTGCCTTTTTTTCGTACTTTCTCAATTCCATCTTTCTTTCAAAGTCTGTCCAATATTTACTGCTTACTTTTATTCCCCCTTTTGATTTTGTCTCCATTCCCTCTTCTTTCCCTGTTCGTTTTTTATTTCTCCTTACTTGTTTTTATTATTCTCCTCCTCTGAAATCTTCTTCCGTTTCTCTATTTCATACTTATAATCTGTCACCTTTTTTTCAGTCAGTTGTTTCTCCTTCACATCTTTTCATCACTAATCCCTTATTTTCTCTCCTTTCTCTTGTTCCTCCCATTCCTGTTGCTTTCTCCTCGATATTATCATTCTATTATTCTCCCAGTTGATTTTCCCTTTTCATCATTTCTACCATTTTCTCTACCCTCTTCTCTTCTCATACCTCTTCTCATCTCCTTTTACTCAATTGTCCTTCTTTACCTTAACCCTCTCTAAAAACCCTTCTTTCGGTCTTCTATGTTTTCTCCTTTAATCTAGGAATTATAAAAAGTCTAAGAGGAGAAATTTGTATTTGCCTTTGCCTTTTGTTATCTGCATTTCCTCTATATTTTCCTTTGTTTATGCTCTGGCTTCTAAATGAAAAAAGAATGAGTAAAATAAAAAATAAAAAATGTGGAACTTTAAGCAAAACTTTATGAGAGAAGTGCCTCATTTCTCCAGTCAAGATTTTTAAAATGGAAAAAAAAATTCTCTTCAAAACTAAAACAACCTCCCGTTAAGGGTCAAATCACCCCTTCAATAAAGTAAATTGGGCTTCTGCAAAATAATTAAAGGTTTATAATACAAGTAACAATAGCACACAAGAAATTGAGCAAACAGGCAGAGATTACCCTATTTTGGGAAATCAAAATCATATAATATTTTTGTAAGTAGATTCTAGCACAAAATATTGGGGAAGTAAACATCGCGTCTGTTCAAGGTATTGCAAATTTGGGGTCATTTCTTCTAAAATGACTTATTAGCTTCTTGTGCCCCATTTTGTATTCTTTCTTCAGCAGCATAACCGGCTAAGTGAGATATGGCCATTGTCCACTGCCTTGAGTTTCCTGATCTATCAATACATATGTAGCAATTAGCCTTTGAGGGTACTGTAAATCTAAGAACTCAGGAACACTTCTATGCAGGTCATTAATGATGGATCAAGATTCTGAACTACCGCCTCCCTTCTGACAACATAATAGGTCAAGCTGGAAATCTGAAATGAAAGTGCTGGGTGAAGGCACATAGCTTCAGCACTTGATGCGGGGTGTCCAACGGAGATCCAAGAGGCCATGCCCAAGTCAGATTTTAATGCCAATGACAGGCCATTCGAAAGATATTCATTTAGAATAATTCTTTGTTGATTTATCTGCATGAATTATTGAGAAGATCTGGGCTAAATCAGGCCCTACTGGAACTATGTTGGACACGCGTTGATATATGTAACTGTGCTTGGTAGGATAGACATTAGGGCAACAGACTAGGAGAATCATGCCTGATTTTGACATTTGAGTGCGTGGCACACATTACAGACAAAGCAGAAAGAGAGCAAAGGGAGCTTTTCACCAAATGCCTGAAAGGAAGTTCTTCACAGATGTTCCTCCTCAGGTTGTGGAAGCAAGGGAGTGACACTTGTATTGCTTCATCATTGCAAATACGCTTAATTTGTGTAATGCTCCACAAAAAGATGGCAAGTGTGCTCTCTAAATTTAGTTTTCGCTGGCTGTGTTTTGGCTTTCTCATCAAACTTACCCACTAACTTGCCGGGTCTAAAGTATCGACCGCACTTACAGATGTAGATTAAGCAAAGGCTCCAGAGACTGTTAATTTAGGCAGAGGCAACATCAGCATTGAGACTACCCGTACCGCAAAAAAGTAGTGGATGGAAATGACTGAACCAATCTGAACCTCTGTCAATTACTCTGGGCACATTTCATTTCATCAGGTTGTGACCTTACAAAGGAAGAGCCTAGTCTGAACTACTAAGCCACATCAAATCTGGATAGGAAAACAAACAACCCCAGATGCATTATGGTTTTATAGCTCATATGTGCCATTTCACCTGTGGACCAGATACATAGTAAGTATTTGGGGGCCCTGGGACAAACGTATTTTGGGGGTCCCTGTTTGGAACTGCTTTGAATTTAAGATCCAGTTTCAGCTCTTTCATGCCTGCCCTCTTTGGCCAGGTCACTGACAGTGCATCGGCGCTCTGGTCCAAATTCTAAATGTGTTTACATCTAATAATCAGGGATAGAGACCTGTTTTCAATATTGTAACAGAGCAGCAACTCACTAATATTACTGCAAATAATCTCTGTGACACCTGCCCATTTCTCATATGTGAGATCCTGTTTCGATCTAAAAGAAACCTTTTTATGGATGTTGCATGAATCATAAACAAAACATTTCTCTGCAAAATGTCTGTAATAGACTCACACATCACTCACATTAAAATAAATTAAAGGAAAAGGGTATTTAAAACAATCTGTTTAAGAATTACTCAAGGTCATCAGGGCAAGACTCTATGCAGAACAGAGCTGGCTCTATCAGGGCGACCCCTGAGAGGCTGGGGCCTTGGACTAGAGCCCGCTCTGCCCATGCCTTAAAACGTTTCTGCTGTGAACCAGAACAGGCTAGTATATCCTGTCCTCTTTCAATGAAAGAAAGCAAAAATAACCAAGATGCGTTTTGGTCTCCTTGGCCTCATCAGAAAGTTGCAGTGTAAAATTCCCTATGACACGGCAGACTATGAGGCCCATGTTTGGGCATAACAATTCCACTTAGTGTAGCTCACTTAGACAGCACAATGGTGATTTACAGAAATGCTTTATCTGCACCTTTTTTTTAAATTTTGGACAGTCAATTCCATTGCTTTTAGCTAGTTTCTACAGTTGGCAAACAGGGATCAACCATATGCAAATACCTTGCCCCATCCCAAAAGTTACAGTCCAGTCCGAACGTCTAGAGGACGTTCCCCATGAACAGGAACGCATACAACCTAATTTTACCGTTAAAAAGGGAGGTAGTGGCCCATAAGGCCCCAGCACGTGTACCCGATTCATCCACAAGTTCTTAAATACCCAGCCCCAATGTGCTGTCTGCTGAGATGAAGGCTACCAGTTTCCAAAATTGGAAACATGTGATTTCGTGAAATTTACAAAGTTGTTTTTAACTCGCATGAAGCATGTGAAAGAAACGGTGGGCTATAATGTTATCATTGCTCATGTGACTGTTCCTGTGCACATAACAATATGATGTTACCTAATATACAGGTTCAGAGTCGGATCTTGGGCGGTCCAGTCATCACCTCGAATGCAGTTACTGCTATAATGCCAGTGCTGCAGTGCCCTGGTAGGAAAATCACACAATGTCAAAGTTTAAAGGATCACTTCTATGACAAAACACTTATTGTGTGGGTAAGTAGAGCACTATTTTAATTTCAAAATACAAATAGGCCAGGTGTTTACAGCGACAATTTAATGGCAGAAATCAAAGTAACAGGTATGTACAGAACTGACTGACAGCAACATCAACATTTCCCTCGAGGTGTGCAGTATCATTGGCAATCATGCCAGCATCCACATTGAGCAGGTATGTACAGCACGAATATCATGCCAGAATCAACATCATATAAGCATGAACAATAGCATTATCATGAAAGAAACTAAATCTGCCCCATTATGAAATGCCTTATTTGAGTGACAGTACGATCACCAAAATCTAATCCACTTCCAAGTGTCTGATCGGACTAGACTAGAACGGGAGGAAAGTCCTTCTCCTTCTCGCAGCCAATCCTGGCACACCCATCCCCTCCACCTCCGGCAATCTCCCATATTGCCCAAGTTCAGGAAGGACTTCAAGACCTGGCTTTTCAGGTGACCCCAGCACTCAACAGAGCCCCCCCCCCTCAGCGCCTTGAGACCCTCGCGGGTGAGTAGTTGCGCTTTACCAACCCTGATTGATTGATTGATCCCCTAATTTCCTTACTCTTCCACTCACACTGGACTGGACTGCAGCAGGCATCCAGCTGTGCTGGGATGGAGCATCAATGAGTAGCTCAAATGCACGTTGCTCATGGTAAGGTATGGCATGGAAATGCTATTTCCATTTTCATTTTAACTCCTTTGTGGAGGCAGAGCAGGCCTTCCGCTCCAGTTTCTGGTTCATGCACAGGACAACCATTGGTTGAAACCTTGCACGCACACCCGCGTGCACATGTACTGTAGCAGCATTTCATACAATGCTTGTTTTTCTAGCTTATAATCTGCTGTAAAGATTTCTACCTTGCTCTTGAGCAAGGTGCCTGCTCAAGCAGGTGCTGGCACTGGCAGGAGAGTGTGGACAGAACAGGGCCACGAGAACTTTCGGTAATGGATCGTGGTACCCCACTAGTGTTACCCGAATATTTTTTATTTTTTATTTAGATTTCCTGAGCCCCGAAAGGAAATTGACACCTATTGGCGGAGGTCTGTCCCATCTCCCACTAAGTTATGCTCTTGTGCAGTAGGAATGCTAGAAATCAGACAAAGTTGCCACACAGTCTGTTACATCTGCAGGTGGGTAGCACAATTACTACACAAACACACATACTTGCATTTTATAATGTATTATAATTGAATGTGTGCTACTCCCACATGAATTATGGTTCATCAAAACAATGAAATAAAGGTGAAAGCTAGAATCCCCTTAAACATTGTTCATCACACATCCCTAACCTATTAGTAAGATCCCTCGTGATACTGTACCTACCTGGTTGAAAGTTTGATGCACTAATCTAAAATATGTTTAATTTACCGAGTCAGGCAAAACCCCTTTTGCATGCCTGTATACCAGCAGTCCTCAAGCTGGAGCTCCGGCTTTCAGCATCTCTACCAAGCAAGAGATCATTCCGCTTTCCCTGATCCAATTACGCGTCTAAAACACAGGGAGGGTCGAGGCTCTTCTCTCAACCATACAGGTGCAGCCAAACATCTTCATAAAGAATCATACGACGAACAATGTCAGATAGTCAGGCTAATAATAAAGTTTATTGTATAAAGTCAATGAAGCTGGGCTCGGGGAGGGGGGGTCTCTCCGAAAAATGTGTGAGTTGCTTGGCCTTTAGTAGCTGACGACAATTTTCACTGATCAGAAGTAGCTCTCGCTACAGAAACGGTTGGAGAACCCTGCAATAGAAAGCCATGTCGAGGAACTTTAGCGCCCCGCCTTGAGTCAGCCACACTGCTCCGCTGTTTAGAACTATGGCGCATATGTACAAGCCCCTATCGCCACCACAACTTCACTTTTACCGACGTTGTGGTGGCGATAGGGGCTGCGCCTTATGTACAAGGCAGCGTTTAGCCACTTAACGTGGCTTAACGCTGCCTTGTACATAAGGCCCCCTTTCACGCTATGGTTAGCGTGAAAGGGGTGGGCAGTAGGTGTTGCGGTGGGCGTTCCTCCGCAACACCCGTTCATTTTGATGCTGCCCCCTATGTACAAGGGTGGCATACATAGGAGGCAACGCCAAAATTAAGACCAGGTAAATCCTGGTCTTAAGTTGCCGAAACGAGGAGAAATGCATTATTTCTCCTCGTTTTTTCTTTTTCCATGTGTGCTGCCTTGTGCAGCACACATGGAAAAAGCAAAATGCCATGGTTTGTTAATGCACAGGAAGGTGTCCCTTCCTGTACATAAACAAACCTTTAAAACAAAATGCCATTTTGTCACTTTCATATGTGCTGCATGAAGCAGCACACATGAAAGTGACAGAATGGCATTTTAGGATTGTTTATGTGCAGGAAGGGACACCTTCCAACCCATAAACAATCCTCCCCTGCACGCAGACACCCTTGCACTATGGTGCAAGGGTGCCTGCATTGGCGCTAAGTTGCTAAACTTAGCGTCATCGCAGGGGGAAATGCAAGGTTGCACCACATTCTTGCAAATATGGTGCAGTCTTGAGTTTCAGAAGTGGTGGAGTGAGGCGCTAAGCCAAGGAGGCATATCCCCCTTATGTCTCTTACTTGTATTTATTTACCCTGAGCGCTGTGGGCTAGATGCTGAACTGTCATTATAAGAAGTGTGTGCTGCCCAAGCGCAGCATGGCTGATATTTAAGTAAAGATGCACAGTCAAAGGCAATCTGGTCGGGTAGCTGGGTGGTGGGGGGTGTTAGTTAGGGGTGGATAAGGCGATGATTAAAAAAGACGCTATAAAGCGGCCAGCACTGGCCACTATATAGCACTTTTTAGGTTTGAAGAGCCAATGTAACTGGTGCATATGTAAAGTGTTCCAAAACCTATGTATTGCCAAGGCTGCCCGGGGGGCCACGTAGGGGACCCTCCAAAAGGGCGGCCGCCTTAGTGCCACAGGAAGGCACAGAAGTCTGCTCACTAGGCTCCCTGGGCTAGGGACCAGGGGGTCTGCTGGCCGCGTCACTTCCGGCCGTGGGAGGGGGACCGGGGTACAAAGCCTTCCCCGCCCACTGTACGGTCTCTTGACCGCTACCCGTCTCGCTGTTTAGGCATGCCCCAGACCTCCAGGAGCTGTACTCGGTGAGTGTGTTACCCCCTCCCCACTCTTCCTTCAGCAGGGCTGCTTAGCCCGGCCATTGCCGAGGCTGCAGTCCGCCATTGTTGGGGGTAGATCAGCTCCTGGGGGCACAGGCCGTCATTCCTGGCCTGATCTTTGCCACGCCACTGGGCGCAGGCCTGGCCCCGGCCCTGTGTGTGTGTATGGGCGGGGGGGGGGGAGAGCCAGGAATGCAGCGAGGCTTCTCTCCTCACAGATCGGCGCTGCCGGGTCTCGGGATTCCGGCCGTCGAGAGCACAATTTGCGGGTAGGGAGGAGAGCAGCGAGCGCCGCGACCCTCCCCCTCTAGCTGCTGCTTGCAGGGCCTGCAGCTGCTTGTACCCCGAGCCGCAGCCCGCGTGGGCCTGCGTTGCTGGGGGGGGGGGCTGCAAGCGTCGCGATGCTCCCCCCTCTGCTGGTCTTCTTTCGGCGGTCGCCAAGGGAACCTGTATAGACATGGGCGCCTGTTTTGCCTACGGCGAAGTTCCTCGCGGTTTATCTAGTCCCCTTCATTATCAGATGGTCATGCCGATTCCTTTGCCGGGAGAAGTGTCCACTTGTACTGGCAATTATAGTACCGTCTTCCCCGCGGGGCCGGTTCCAGGGCCTCTTGATGCGTGGGGGGCAAGGAGCGCTACGGGTCACCTCCACTCCGCTGTTTTCCATCCAGGATGAGCCGGGACCAATGCCACGGCAAGCGCGGACCGTATGTGGCGTGCTGAGGGGGGGGGGGAAGCAGCGAGGCTCCTCCCTCTACCACAATCTTTCAGGTTTCAAGACCCCGGCCCAGGGGGCCGGTCCTTCGCGGGGGCAACGAGCACCGCTTGCTCCCTCCCCCGCTGTCCCCCTTCCTCCTTCTGCCCACTGTTACGGACCGGCGGCATCTGCGGGTGAGGGGTTTTGCCGACCGCCGGGAGGTCCGAGGTCAGTATTGGTATTGAAGGTGGGGTGGCGCCAAGGGGGGATGGCAGCTAGGTGCTTTCCCTTCCATGCATTTTCAACAGACCAGGTCTGTGAAGTCGTTCTCTCTCTATGTGCTTTCGCCGGCAGAAGAGATCAGGTCTGTAGAGACGGGTATAGGCCTCGCGCCTTGCAGAGGCATGTTTGCGGGGTTTTGATTACAGTAGATTCTCCACCTTTGTCTACAGATTATATATGCCCTCTCGGGCTCATACCACCATTGGCGGAATGTTATCATTTGCGCCTTGTTCATTCTGTTCCATGAATGCTCTCGTGTCACGGGATCAGAGGTGTTCCTCCACTTCCGTCGTTTCAGCTCTGGTAGCGGGACACTGGAACTCCCCCTCCCCCCCTGGAACAAACCCTTCCTTATTTGCCCCTCAATCCGCCCACTGCTTCCGGTCCCTGTTGCCGGTCTTGGGAACACTTTTGCCTCCGCCCGCAGTGACTACCTGGCCCGCCGGGGGGCACCACAGTCCCTGCTCAGCAGGGAAACCGGGAGAGGCAGGCGGGCTTCGGTCTGCGCCAGGTAGCAGCCTGACTCCTCGTGCAGCTGGGACAGGCGTGAGTAGGTCTGTGAGCAGCTCTTGCCTGGCACTTCTACACGCTTGAGGGAGCAGGCAGTTGCGCCCTCAAGTTGGACTGGTCGGTGAAGGCTCGGGTGCAAGGCGAGCACGAGAAGGGCTTCTCCCGGAAGGAAGACACTTACATTACATGTTCTCGTTTCGTGTCGGAAGTTTTATCGGCAAAAAAAAAAAAAGTATATATATATTTTGGGGTGATGTCATGTCAGTCGCTTGCTGCCAAGCTCTGAATATTTTCCTGTGGTGCGCTTTTCATATTGTGCGGGGGGCTATTGCTGCGAATTGTCACCGTGTTCTCTGGGCATCACAGCAAGTTTTTACAGCTTGGGTAACCAGAATGCCAGTGATGCGAAAAGTTTTAATCAGTTTGGGTCCGTGTGAAGAGTTAATTTAGAAAAGTAACTTTAATAAGGGGGTTCTTTGACACCAATTAGTGTACAGCAGTATTTGGGCTCATCATTTTAAAAAGGATTTTCCTTCATATCAGCTCGGTGTCCGTGATCGGGGCCGTGTTTGCGCAATAGAACCATATATACATAATTAAAGTTACCCTCACGTGGCCCCGACCCATGTGCTCATCTTCACCGGGCACCGGTTAATCCATTTCACAGAATTTTTGCGGTCACAGGTCTCTGCAGCATTGTATGTGCACACTGACAATTCACATGACCTCAGGCAGTTGTTTGGCCCCGTTTCGAGCATTGACACTGGTCGTGCACTGACATTGGTTGTGTCCACCTCCTTGTGCTATTGTTGGTGTCACCATGGTCATAGTTCCCACACGCGCGGGTCAGTGGCCATTGTGGCAAGTTGTCACTTGGCCGATGGTAATCTTTGGGGTGGGTAAAACCCTAGCAACATCTCAAAACATCATTATGGGATTTAAAGGTATACTACATGTCCTTCGTCACCTGTCCCTTATATGGATCAACAGTATGATGTAAAATGATGACTATTACATTCTTTCCTTCAGACTATCACATTTTAGATACATTTGGGATTTGAATACTGCACGGGTACACAGACCTATTTCAACCCTGCCACACTAAGTCAGTGATGCACATTTAACATAGTTGAACCAGGCATTTTAGTTACAGCCCTTCTAGTTAGACCTACAATATGAGAAAGTCACCCCCTGGACTTTCATATGGTGCTGCATTGGGCTACCAATGGCAAACTACAGCATCAAGTTTTTCGGTGCTAATTTTGACCGGGTGGTTCCGGTGCTCAGCACAGGCACTGATTTGTCAACGCCGGCGGGGGTGACAGTGGGCGCCGCCTCTCTGTTTTAGAGATGACCACAACAACAGGCAATTATTAACTCAATATACTTTGTTACTTTGGCCTGCTACCCAAGCCATTCTAATGGCACTGGGGGCCTGGATTAGTCTGTATTGTCACACTGGCAGAAGTGTTTTAGTTAGTGGGTGAGGTTACTAGGATTGGCAGCATGGCAGAAGCATTGTGGGGTGCAAACAGAAGTGGTCTCCTGACGTGAGGCGGCATATAATTTATACATCCTAAGCACTTATCAGCAGTAGGCAGGGATGTAACCCAGGCATGCATAGTGTACATGGAGCGTCACAGCAGTTTTACCTGCTATTTAGCACCAGGGTACCGTGGGTGAAGTGGGCTCTATACCTGGATATGATGGGGAATCAATGTCAACGTCACTGGGCCTCCTTTCATCCTGCGGCAAGTACAAGATGGATATCTCGGAGGGTAGCACAGGTCAGCCCCAGCGCTGCGACACAATGAACGGTTTAAGCACCAGAAACACACACACACACACACAGGGTGGAAGTGAGCAGCCTCTGAGGATTGTGAGCTAGACATCACAGCCTTTCAATGAGGGTGGGATGGGATGTTTTCATGTAACGGCACTTGTGTTAAGTTAGGAACCTGGTAGAGCGAGCTACAGTCAATTCTGACTATCAAGATTCATCCCCAGCACAAAGGTTAATAGCTGCACTCATCAGCCACAGGTGGGTGGCCGGGCGGGGATGCTCTACAAACTCCTATCCTGCTCTATAGTAGCTCGCAATGTGCAACTAAGTCCACATGTTCGGTTGCGAGCATTGCAATTTCGAGGAACTTTCAGGAATCAGTGCCGTCAGTAATACTTCCCGGTGATTGGAACGTAGGGGGTTGCTGCTGTGTTCCAATGTCGAAAACACAAGTCCCTAACCCTGTATATTGATGCTTACCGGCATCCTAGCCTCTTGCTATTGCCCGTCTGTTGTTCCCCAACTCCTCTCAGCAGAGACACCTAGGGTCTGTCCATGGTTCTTTGCGTGGCCAGTCATTGTTTACTTTCTGAAAGACGCCCATTGCTAGGCCCCATGCTCCTATTTGCACCAGTCCTTAATCAGGGCGAAACTTAGCGGGGACTGTCACCTACATAAACGGTCATTGGGTCGTGCCTGCCACATGGCCAGAGCACAGGTAATCCCGGTGAGGTCATGATGAGGTTTGGTAGCACAGGATAATAGGGGCAGACGGTACTAAGTCTCTCTTGTATGGACGATACGAAGGCTAATTAAAAAAAAAAATTGTGGGAGCATGGTGAAGAGCTAAGGTAAAGCTAGGATGTCTCGTGCTTTCTCCGCACTGCTGAGTCCCGGTTACGAGTGGATTCTATCAGGGTCAGCTGGCGGTGGGTCAGGAAGCGCCAAGTCATCAGTGGCACTGAGTGGCTTACAGCCTGAGGCGGTATCAGATGCAAGGGACATCTGTGAGATGAGAGCCCTACTCAGAGGTACCACCTTAAGCGCTTGGAGGTTTGTTGGCACCGTCTTTAATTGGAAGCCATTGTCTAGCGGGGGGCCCTGAGCAGAGCAGTGGCAGGCGTAAGTAACAGTATCAGTTGCCGGTTCAAACGTGCATCTTTCACTAATTACTCAGATACTGTGATAGGAAGTATGGCGGGCAGTAAAGCGGGGTGTCTTCTGAGGTGGGCATGGGCTGCGTCTACCAGGAGGCCTGGCCCTCGCGCTCCAAGAGAGTGTATTGCCAGCGGCATGCTGACAGCTCGCCTCTTACCTTGGTTCAGGTAGAGCAGATATTGAGGCATCGTTACTTTGTCAGGCATTGCGGGCATGGCTAGCTTTCTGTAGTCTCTCTCCCCGGATGGGCAGCATCGGCAGTGCAGGGCGGGCCTGGAGAGGAGTGCATTAACAAGTGGGATTGGGTATTCCAAAGTTTTACGGTACCTCCGTCTGTAAGCCAGTCAGTGAGGGAACATGTCCAGTCTGAATTCTGAGTTACCGAGGGCAACCCGGTGAGGTAAAGACAAATATGTGATTGTGCATCGCGCACCCAGCAGTAAAGCATGCGAAGTAGCAGCAAATTACTGGTATACCGTCAGCGGAAAACGTAAGGTTTATAGGCTACATACGAATAGGCACTCTGTCAGCTTGGGTGTAAGGGTGACATTCCCAAGAGGGTGCGGTTTGCCTTGATAGTGCTGAAGGGGAGGGGATGGAGCACTAATACGGACAACTACCAGAGCACTTTTTACAGTCATGGTTAGGGGGTGCATGTACATCACCCAGGTGTTTACTCCAAGTCCCCTGACCAGATTTGACTGCATGTCACCAGTTGCTCCAGTTAAGCGAATTTTCCTGGTGAATTGGCAGCCAACACTGGGGCTGCAATTTTGGAGGCAGCCGGTTGGCACGCCTTTGAGATGTGAGTTAGGTGCCTGAAGTTTGACCTGGGATTCTAATTCACAGGCATGTGTAGCGACAGAACCGATAGGGGCTTTGTTCGACATCTTGGCCTCAGATTCTGGTAGATGCGCTTAGCATTTCGTGTTTCGGAGGTCGATAATACGAGTACCTTTGAGTGACAAGGGGAATCCCTAAGATTCTTAAGGACTTCCTTCCGTGAGCTGCCCAAGGGAATGCCTGAGGACATTTTAAGTTTGTAGTCGCAGGCGAATGTGGAATGCCCTGGGACTACCCGTTACTGTGCAGGGTTATTGTGTAATAGGTGCAAGTTGGAGTTTTGTTTGTTTGTTTTGCAAGAATGCAATATATGTTCGCAACCTTACATTTCTTTAGTTGCCAGGAGCAAAGGTCTGGGTGATTTGCCATTCGAGTGGCGCGGTGGGCGGAAAGCATGAATGGGGGCAGGGCTTTTCCGTCACCGAGATAACTGGTTTGGGATACCCAGGCTTGCGCGGGAACATCTTGCTAAGAAGCTGCAGCAGAGACGAGGGGAGGGTGTCTCCCTCCCAACATCCTGGTCATACACCCGTGTGGCAATGATCTGACTCTCTTGGGGAGGAGGGAACTGCGGCAAGAAATGTGTCCTCCATGTGTAGGTTAAGCAACCAATTGGGGGCTTGTTGGTTATAGTGGTCAGAAATAACCCCTTGGTTAGTGTGGCGAGGAGCCCGGTTAGGGAGGTCGTGGAAACCTCACGCAGGAAAGTGAACAGCCATGCCATGTAGGTTTGGATTTGTCGGGCATGGAGTGCGGCATGCCAAGTCGACAGGGTGTTTTTGAAGAAGACGGGTTGTCCGTCTAGAAGGGGGCATGGACGGTTTTGTTGGACCTGGTTTGAGGCCCTGGAAGCAACAAGAAGAAGGCCTACCTTGTCCGGGGTTATTGTGCAAGTAGGTGCACACTGGTGTAGGTATAAAAGGATGTACAGTGCTCATTAAGGGTGTTGGCAACCCAGCATGTCTTAATTGGCCAGGACCAAGGGTCTGGGTGAATGACCTTCCGTACGTCTGGATTGGCGCTATTGGAGGAATTCAAGAAATGGAGGCATGGGTTTTCCCACCACCGAATTAGTTGGGTTGGGGGTCCCAGGCATGCACTGGAGCAGAGATCACGTTCCTCCGCCACAGAGATCACGTGGCTAGGTTACCCGGGTATGCGCTGGACGAGCTGATGAAGCCACAGCAGAGACTGGGGGGAGGTATCGGTCCACCGCAGTTGATGGTCATACACTTGGGAGGGAATGACCAGACGACCTGGGGAGGAGAGGACTGCTCGAAGACATGAGGGACATCATGTGTCAATTGAGTATTTAACGGGGGGCAGGTGTACTGTGGTGGTCCGAAATTTTACCTCGCCCAGTTTGACAAGGAGCCCGATTGGGAGACGCATTTGAGTTCACGTAGGAGAGTGAACAGCGCCATGCGTAAATGCACGGAGCAAAGGGGATTTGGCTTCATCTGGCATGGTTCACTTGAGGCCAAGTCTACTGGATGCTGGGAAGTGGATGAGGTTCACTTCTCAAGGGTAGGCATGGACTTAATTTTGCTGGACCTTGGGGAGGCCTTGGAAGCAACAGGATGTAGGTAGGATATCTGCCTTGGTAGGGGGCCCTGGTGGTGACGGTGGCCACCCCCAGAGCTGTGGAGGAGTTACAGGGCGATCCAGAGTCTGCAAGGTACAGAAGGGTACTATATTGCAGCAGCACAACAAGGGTGCTAAGCCAAGGATACCCAGGGATGTTTTAGCGGGTCCCCTGGAAGAACTACGGCGCCTCGTTAGCCCTACGGGCGGTTGTGGGTCTGAGCAACCGGGGGCTGCCTGGAACGCTCCGCCCACCGGTCGGGGGCGTGAGTAAGGGAGTGGACTGGCGGTCCACTGATGGGAGAGGTGGCCTCTCCCAATAATTGGTAACCACCGGTTGGCGACGGCCACGGTGCAAGTTGGCTCATCAGACGGGCAGGCGGCATAGGGGCTGGCCTGCCCTGGGATCGCCCGTAAGATAACCCACCATGTTGGCATATTGGTTATGCAAATAAACCTGCAGCAAATTTCTCCACTAAAAAGGTGTTGTGTGGTTTATTTATGTATGTTGCTGTATGAGAACTGAGTGTTGCCGATATTGGCACTATGCCAAGGCTGCCCGGGGGCCACGTAGGGGACCCTCCAAAGGGCGGCCGCCTTAGTGCCACAGGAAGGCACAGAAGTCTGCTCACTAGGCTCCCTGGGCTAGGGACCAGGGGTCTGCTGGCCGCGTCACTTCCGGCCGTGGGAGGGGGACCGGGGTACAAAAGCCTTCCCCCGCCCACTGTACGGTCTCTTGACCGCTACCCGTCTCGCTGTTTCCCACCCTACCGCTTACCCTGCGGACGGCCAAAGGGTAGTACGGGGAGGGGAAGAATCTAACTTATTGTTTTGTGTTGCAGGAGGAGTTACAGGGCGATCCAGAGTCTGCAAGGTACAGAAGGGTACTATATTGCAGCAGCACAACAAGGGTGCTAAGCCAAGGATACCCAGGGATGTTTTAGCGGGTCCCCTGGAAGAACTACGGCGCTCCGTTAGCCCTACGGGCGGTTGTGGGTCTGAGCAACCGGGGGCTGCCTGGAACGCTCCGCCCACCGGTCGGGGGCGTGAGTAAGGGAGTGGACTGGCGGTCCACCGATGGGAGAGGTGGCCTCTCCCAATAATTGGTAACCACCGGTTGGCGAAGGCCACGGTGCAAGTTGGCTCATCAGACGGGCAGGCGGCATAGGGGCTGGCCTGCCCTGGGATCGCCCGTAAGATAACCCACCATGTTGGCATATTGGTTATGCAAATAAACCTGCAGCAAATTTCTCCACTAAAAAGGTGTTGTGTGGTTTATTTATGTATGTTGCTGTATGAGAACTGAGTGTTGCCGATATTGGCACTATGATTTGGCGCTATATAAAGGTGCACAAAAAAATCATAATAAAAGAATAACTAAATAAGAGCGTTGCCAGAGGGTTGGTTGCGAATGCGTTTTTTTCTGGTGATGTGGGAAGGGGAGGTCTGAAAGCAATGACGAGAGAGTGTTGGGGAATTTAAAGAAACCATAGAAGAGTGATGGTGAATTGAAAGCAACGGCGGGAGTGTGGGGGAGAATTGAAAATAGCGACGGGGGAGGTGGCATTAAAAACAATGGGAGGGGGAAAGGTTTGAAAGCAAACACACCAAAATAAAACTTGAGACTGCCATAACTTATCCATGGGGACTGTGTGCAATGTAACTGGTGCTCATGTAAAGCAGTCCAATTCCTTCGGATCAAATTGACTCTGTATAAAGCTGCAAAAAAAATAAAAAAAAAATAAAAGCATTGCTAAAGTTTTTTTTCTGGAGAGGGGGGAGGGGGAGTTGGGAGGGCTGTAAGAAGCGACGTGTGGGTTTTTGGGAATTAAGAGCAACAAGTATGTGATTTGAAAGCAACTACGGGACGGTGGAAGAGAACTGAAAGCAAAGACGAAAGGATGAGGGAAATTGAAAGGAGCAATGGGAGGATGGGAAAGTTTGAAAGCAGCAACATCAAAATAAAAAAATCAATCTGCTCTTGTGTACAGTAATCTGATGATCACGGAAAGCGCTCCATGGGTGATATGCATATCCAGTCTATGTTTTTCCCTTTGAATTCTGGGATTTTTAGTCCTGTTTTATAATGGCATAAACTACCAGTCCCAGAATTCAAAGAAAAAATCCTGGACTGTCGCCGCAGATCACGCATGGACCTTGTAAACTTGTCAGAGCTGTGGGGCCCCTGAAAGGCTTGTGTTACGCCCCTGTATCATACACAGCTTTGGAGTGGAGTTCTTGACACAGCTGTGATCATTTGACAATTAGGGATTGCGTAATGTAGCTGATGGCACGGCCAATTTCAATAAACAAAATGGAAGGAGCAATAAAATGCTGTCTTTGCTGAACAAACTGCCACTCCGTGTGACCGGCAAGCAGGGCAAACAACGAGCCGAAATCAGGGAACAGGATTACAGCATTTTTAAAGGTCTAAAAACAAGATCAAAAGAACCGAGGGATGGACGAGTTCCTGGAATGACACGTCCGAAGAGTTTCCCAAATTCCAGGGTGACAGATAAGTCGCACAATGCTTATCACATGTGGATGCAGTGTGGGCGGGAGGCTCTGATCATTGTAGGAAATTCACCTGACATGTAATTTGGAAAAGAAAACACAATTAACAGCCCTTCAAGGGCAGCCTCCAACAGGACTGGGCAGCTCGACTCCATGGTTTGCTGTCACCTTCAGCCCTGCACATGGGAAGCGTCACTGGGCAAACACTCATAAAAAGATGCCCTGACATGGCTTCACATTTTATCATTTTAGGTTACCCCCAAATAAGGACTGTCTAATCCACTCCTTGTGTTTTAGAGGGCCGTAGTCTTTAAAACCACAACCAGAATACGTTTACTATTGGCATTGTAAATGACAATGCCTTTTATTTATCTGTTTTGATAACTCAAAAAATAAAAGGCATTGTCATTTACAATGCAAATAGCTGAAACTCTTGTAAGTGTGAGACCTATTTCAATTCAAAGAAGCGGCCGCCACTGCCCCGGGCTGCATGTATAGTGAAAGCGCGCATGGTGCACTGAATGTTGCAGGAAAGCATGTAGTGTCTGCAGTAGGAGAAACTCATTAAAGAAAATAGTGCTTACAGACTAAATAAGACATACTGTGTAACAACAGAGGTAAAAGGGCCAGTCCTCATAGGAGGTTACAAATGAAGACAAGGCGGTACTAAGGAGGGACTAACAAGCCTATTAACGAATCAGAAGCCAGCATTTACAAAGGACAATGACACAGGCCAATGACAAATATGGGCGGAGAGTGGGCGGGGCTTCAAGTCCATACTCAAATACAGCATGCCTCGCAGAGCAGCGCTTGCGATGCCCAGGATCAACCTAAAAAAGGCTTCGCAATTCGATTTATGTTTTGGGGCTGGTGGAAAAAGCCTGTTCATTTGCAAATGAAGTGTGCGATTTAATGGTAGCGAAGTAAAATTAGTTCATTTGGAATGTGCGGCCAGGAGCTCACCTGGCTAGTAAGTGTCGTCTAGAATCATGTGAGAAAATGGAATGAAGAGGTAGGCGAGACTCGACGTACCTGTGCTTCCAAACATTCTCAGAGTCCAGGTTTGGCAGCCTGTCTTTTCTTTGGCAGACCTGGATTTCCAAGGGGCGAATTAGTTAGTTGTGTGTGTTCTTTTGGACACATAACATTTGTTTGAAAAGAGTTGTATGAAAAGACCATCATTTTTGGTGGAAATGCAAACACGCGTGCATACCCCAACTTTGTTTTAATATCCTAACAGACTCTTAGGGTACTTGCTGTTTACATTATTTACGTTTTATAGAATCTGTTTTATAGACACAAATGCACTGCGGAAGCTGGCACAAGTAAACGCTGTTTGGGCAAGTCGACTGACGACGGAATAGGTATCATTAAATAAATAAATAATACCTATTCCGTCGGCTGTCACCCCTGCCGCGCCCTGCCCACCACGTTCACCTGTGCCGGCCGCAGCTGCAAATGCAGTTACTAAATTGAATCCATTCGTGATTCCCTGTATTGGGAAGGGAGTTGGGAAAAGCGCTATGCTATTTTCCAGGTCTCATCATGAATAGCCTATGCAATTGCGGTATTCATTGCATTTTGGGACTTGTAGTCCTGTAAAGCCAATATAAAACAAGAGGAATGGGGAAGAAGAAATAGTACTCAGTTACATCAAGAGCAGTGGACGGGCAGTAATTAAGTTGAATCAATCTGTGCTTGGTCCATGCTCCATGGAAAGGAACAGAAGTGATGATTCACATCTGCTGGCCAATTAGGAGACAGGAAAGATGAGTGACATTAAAGTCAACAAATGGTGAGCAACAGGCAGACTCCAATTAGAGGTGGGTGAGTCACTGAAAGCTTGAGCCAGGCTTAAGACTGAAGCCTGGCTCTGGCTCAGCTTGAGGTCTTTCTGGAACTTCAAGCCCATAATGAGCTGACTTTTCAAGTGGATTCTGCTTGCCACGCTCCCACTACCCAAAATGCGGCATTGTGGCCAGTGCTGCAGAGTTTGGAACAAGGGAACCAGGTTTGAGTCTGGGCTTTGGCTCAACATTCTATGATTTTGGACACTTAATCTCCCCATGCCTTCAAAATAGGAATGTAACTTAATGTAATAGGTGTCCACCCCGCCTAAAGTGCTCCATCCAATACCTTTGCATCGAGCACACACAATATAAAAGCTGCAGAAAATGTACAAAGAGGTGAAATAAAGCATTAAAATAAAATACAAAAACATTCCCATTTACTGGCTGATTTGTACAAAGTGAAAAGAGAAAACTAGGATAAATCACAGCTTAAATAGTGTGATTTTAGGCAAATGTTTTATTTCAGCAAAACTCCTTTTTCTTCATTATCGCTAAATAAAGTAGTTTCAAATATGTTCGTTCTGGATACCAGTTATACAAAACCTATTGTGTTTGATTTAGTAGACTGTAATTTTGATCTATAATAATCTGAGCTATGTACTGGGTTTACATGTCTTGCCTCTTAGTTCACTAATAGTCTATGTTTAAAGGCGTGTCATATTTTACATGGTTCGTTATATGGTTTACATAGTAAACATTTTCAGGACTTGGCTGGTGAACAGGCTCTAAGATCCCAGCCAGACCCTTAGCGTGGCTCTCCTTGTTAATATGTAAGCTCGCCACATCTAGCTCCAAGCCCTTTATTGTAAATAATAGTATCACATGCGAGAGCCCACGAAGGGCATGCAATGTTGCAGGCTCGACCCAAAAACAAAGTTAAACAGTCCCTATTAATGAAAGTCTGAGTATGAGGCCTGAGACTTCTGTCATACACTTGAAATCAATTCAGGACTACTTTGACGCATGTAATATTATCAAGCATATGGTGTTTGGATAGCCAGCCTGCCCTGTAAGCATATACCGGTACCAAAAATGTGTAACTGCCGTTGTTCGCTCTCCATGCAGTGAATTTTCTCTGTTTGAGGCAGTGCTTAATTTGAGCTGGTGGTTTCTGATGCTCGGTACTGCCACTTAATTGTCAACACCAGCCCTTATGGCAGTCTGACACAATGTGGTGCTTCTGGCTAATTTAGAGATTACCTCAACAATAGGTAATTATTAATTTAATATACATTAAAAATGACTATGGTGTTTTCTTGTTTGCTCGTGGTGACCGTGGTGCCTCCCTGCTGCCGCCGTACTTCAGCATCTTCAGATTATCCCTGGTGGGACGAGGGTCCCAAGGGTAACGCCACCATTGTCGCGCCATCCGCGCCATCCGCGCCACTTGAGCCTTCACACTCTGGGGTGGACTGCAACCACCAGAGTGCACCGTTGTACTCCGCAGCTGCCGCGAGTGAGGGGGAGGCGGGGCCAACGCGCTCATAGCGCAGCCTCTCCCACCACGACGCGGGACGCGTGCGGGACGCATCCCGGTCAAAGCCCGGACCAAGGGCGGGCCCGTCTGTGCCCGTCCGGGGCCGTCAGAGGCCGGGCAGGGCCACCCCTCTGACATCTCCTTGCAGTGGTGAGTGGGGCATCATACTAGTTCCATGTCTGGGGCAGCATTCGTCATGGGCAAACGCAATATTACTCCAGCACTGCGTAATACCACATCTATAGATAGTATGCTGGAGAGAGCAGTTAATATTGTCAGCACCGAAATTGAGCTAACTGAGAGGTGCCTGTCCCTGGGCTTAACAAACCCCCATCTTCCACTACAAACTGAGAATACTGATAACAGTGACTCTCAACTAATGTTGTCCACACAAGTTGATCATAGTTTATATTTACCAGCCCGAGAATGCGAACTGGGGGCTGAGGGAACTGTGGCCTCTGGACATATTGGGGTAATGGAGGATCCTGCATCTATGATTTGTTCTAGGGACACTTTTGTATCGGCAATTGTGAATGTATCCCCGACCCCAGAAGTCATCGGGGCAAAAAGGAAAAGGAAAACAGTAAAGCCAGTCTGTTCTAAACGGAAACAACCTCCACGTTTGAATTCTCAACGTACTGCGCTAACTACATGGATTCAGGGTTCGTCAGTTCCATCCGACTTAGTGTCTGCAAGTGCTTCGGATGATTTAACACCTTCAGAGACATTAAATTACTCTGTATACACTCAAACTGAATCTGCATCGACACCTTTTTTCTAATCTTACTCTTGGGGATACTGCTATTGATATTATCATAGATACAATGTACGAACGAGTTAAAGTGCTTGTAGACAAGAATTTCGCTACTTTATGGAAGCATTTAGACCGTTTAGAATCTTTAACTAATAAGCTAAATTCGCCCAGTATGGTACCTAAGCAGTCATCTCTACAGGGTAGCACTCACAAAAAACAGATCTTGAGTGATGGAATTCCTAAAGATCCTAAAGATCAACAGGGGATTATAATTTCCACGCAGCCTTCAGTCTCTTGTGACACCTGTCGTAAAGCTAAAGACTGCATCTCTCTTAAACCTCGCCGTGACACCGTTAATACCCAAAACTTAGCCTCTAACTCTACATTTCATCCATCTAGTCAAATTGTCAATCAAGCGCTTTCTATAACTCCTGCCAATACTGTTAATATTACTGCTAGTGGGTATGCTGAGTCAAGCAAAGATGTTTTAAGTTTACCTCCAGCAGCCTGTCCGTATGTCCTGATTCTCGCAGGGGTTCCCCCATTAGAGAAGAACAAATCTGAGTCTTGGGACCAACTACGGAATAAAAGTATTGATTGGCTGGCTAAATATAAAGGGTACAGGAGGTATAACATAAATGATATTATAATGGTACGTAGGGTTGGTTGGGTTGGATCGGCAGAAAAGACTATCGAAGGAGACTGTATTGTCATTAATTTTCGACGACCAACACTTGTTAGATCAATACTGACGGCAAAGGAGATTAATTGCTCCTTACCTACAAATATTTGGGCATTGCCTCTTGGTTTCTTTTATAGACCAAACTTTGAGCAGCAACCTTTAATTACCCCTTCATATCTCTCTGTAAATAGGTTCTCTGCCCTCTCTGATCTTGACAGCTTAGATTGACCATCAATTATACCAAAATTTATTGATATTGCCCCTTTGACATCTATGTTGGCTATCCCAGAAAATGACGGCTCTGAGCCTGTGTCTATCTCAGAAAATGACGGTTCTGAGCCTTATGACCCAATGTTACATGTGTTAAGCTGGAATGTTGCCTGCCTGGCCTCTAAATTAAGTAGTGACGATTGGGTCAAGACGGCAAATAAATATGATATCCTAATGTTTCAGGAGACTTGGGCAACAATAGAGTTATATCTTGAAGGGTATGAATGCCTTAATATTACTTCACCCCCCCCCTAAACAAGGCAGACCCTCGGGTGGTTTATCCATCTGGGTGAGCATTGCGTCGGGTGGCAGTGTAAAAACAATACCCACCAAAAATGCTAACATCCAAGCCTTGATATACACACGGGGGGTTTCGATTTGTTTTATTAATTTTTATAATAATGATTTTTTAACCATACCGAATATGAATTTTGTTAACCTTTTTAACTTTATTTCGGATATACCTAATCTTATAGGAAATCAAAGATTTGCTGGGATTTGTCTGGGTGGTGATTTTAATGCAAAGATTGCAGGGGGAAACATTTCAATCCCCCCCTGTCACCCTCTGGTCAATCCATGCAAAAGGGGGCTTGAGTTATTGGACCATTTATTAAATAGTAGTCTATCAAACGTAATGGATATCGCAGCTACAAATAATGGGGATAGTTCAATACCCACTTATAGGAGGTCATGGCTGCGCCTCTACAATAGATTACGTTTTTATAACGGCCACACTAGAAGATTACTTAGTTAAAGCAGAGGTTAAACCATCCACTTTTGGGGATCATAATCCAATTTCAGTTTTATTTAGGGTTGCTCCCAGACCTATTCCTAGAAAAGAGATAGGGGCCGGTAACCTAGTATCCTCTACAGACAATTTAAGGGTCAAATGGAAAGGTATTGATAACAGTAGTGTGTTCCATAAAATGTTAAAAACTTATCGATCACTCTGTGAGACTTGTCTTTCACCCGTTGATTCTAATCCAGAGGTAGTTTCTGCTTTTGTTCAATTATGTGCAGGTATTAAAAAATTGATTTCAAGACCAGCACTTGCATCCAATTCTAACCCTAGGTGGTTTAACAGCATTTGCTCTCGGGCAAACAGAGAGCTTAGAGCTGCTCTCTCAGCTTCCCCTATGGACTCTAACCTCATTAGATCATTGAGGCTTGTTTACAAAAGAGTGACTAAGCAGAGGAAAAACGAGATCCTAAAAGAACAATGGAACAACTTGGGTTGTGCTGCAAGATTTAATAACTCAAATGGTTTTTGGACAGCGGCCAAGTCACTGAGATCACTGGGCAATACACTCACTCCGTTAAGTTGTAACATAACGAGTGAAGCTTGGGTAGCCCACTTTTCCAACATATATGCTGCTACGCCCCAGTGCAAAGATACTGATGATAATTTCATTGCCACCCGAATTCAAATATCAGTATCGGAGGTAGAGGATGCTATTGATCAAAGTCTGGGTAACAAGGCCCCTGGCCCAGATGGGCTCCCCATTGACCTTATAAAATTTAGGTCAGAGTTCTGGGCCCCTCTTTTACTTAATGTTTTTAATAATTTGACAATAACCGAAATCCCCAATACATGGTCTACATCTGTTATCGTTCCAATTTTTAAAAAGGGAGATAGATCCAACCCGAGTTGTTATAGACCAATTTCTTTAATTGATAATACCCTTAAGATATTGGGGAGGGTACTATTTAACAAAATCAGAATCTGGGCCGAGGAGGAAAACATTTTAAACAGATGTCAGCTAGGTTTCAGAAGCAATCTTGGAACAGTGTCTTAACCTTAATTTGATCATAGGTAAATACACCATAGCTCGACACGGCCCCATCTACCTAGCATTTATGGACCTCACCTCGGCCTTTGATTTTGTTAACAGATCACGGCTTTGGAAATGCCTTTTAAATTACGGGTTGGATGAGGATATAGTGTACTTTTTAGCATATTTACACAGGGATCTAAGGGCAAGGGTGAGAATAAGCACGGATGGGGCAGTTTCAGGGGACATAGTGGTCGGAAGAGGCGTAAGACAAGGGTGTGTCTTAGCCCCACTCTTGTTTATTTTATATATTAATGAGCTACACAATGCGCTGTCTGAACTGACTACAGATGTCCCAATGATTAATGGTAATAAACTGCCCGCCCTTTTATATGCGGACGACGCTGTTTTAATGGGTCGTACACCCAATGCATTGCGAATGTTAGTTAGGGGTTTTGTTGATTTTATGAATGGCCTGAACCTTTGTACGAATTTTAAGAAATCCTTTTAATGTGTTGTGGTCCTAAAAAATGTCTTATTAATGCTATCAATTCTGGTTCTGAAACCTTGTTACGCACACACACTTTTCCATATTTGGGTCTACAATTTTCAGATAATGGATCTTGGGTATCCCATCTGGCTTATGGTCGGAGTAAATTTTTAAAGGCAGTTAATTCGATTTTAAATCTCCCCCAACCGAAAAGAATTGAGGTAGTCTTGTCCCTACTCAAAATCTATAGAACACAGTGTGTACCCACTGTAACATATGGGGCTGAAATCTGGGGCTTTATAAATTCCAAAAGCGTCCAGGTTGAAGAAAATAGATTTTGTAGGAGAATTTTGGGGATACCTATCTCTTCTTCATCCTTCGTCTGCCATAATGAGCTAAAATCATTTTATCTAGAAGATTATATTAGGTCCCGCCCTGCCCTGTTTTGGTTGAAGGTTTGACAAAATCCGGCAGCCTCGCTAACCAGGGAAATTATAGTTGACTGTTTAAAATGTGATAAAGGCGGAGATATACCGTGGCTTGCAGAAGTGAGGGCAAGTTTAACTAGAGTAAATCTTGGACACATTTTTCATAAACCAGACCAGTTACAAGGAATTAATAAAAAGATTATTCGTGAAGCTATATATAAATATTATGGGGACATAAGATATGCACAAGAGCTTTCTAAAGTATCCGTCGCACGTTATATATTAATGGTAGACGATGGAGGCCCTCCCTCTTATTTACCAGTTAGTTACCTTTTAAGAGATATTACTCGTTGGGAACGAAGTTTGCTCTTTCGCCTTAGATCTGGCACATTAAAATATTTGTTGTGTTTCCCCTTAGGCTTTCAGCCTAACATTGAGGAAATGCCTTGCCCCTGTGGCAATTTAGGTAAGCAATCCATGCTGCATTTTCTGTTCTTTTGTAATTTCTATCAAAGGTACAGCAAGCAACGTTTGATTCCGTTTTTTTGGGCCAGTGGAATAACGGACTTCAAGGTTGCATACGGGACTATTCTTCAGCTTAATGGGGAAGACTTAACACTTCGTATTTGTACTTTTTTGAAAATGGCTATTCGTTCACGTGCTTCTATGAACCCCCGATAAGTGGACCCGATCGTATTATATGCACTTCTTGGTTTTAAGCTGTTAAAGAAATATGCTCTTTGGATCCTGACCGATATTCAAATGTGTGGAGTTTTTCTGCTTGGAATTCAATAGCTTATTTCCCCTGCTGCTATTTCTCCCAAAACCATCTGTACTTTGCACTTTGGCACTTTATTATATGATACTGCTATGTATATAACTTGATATATCTGTGACAACTTTATGATGATTTATTGAATTACATTTTTTATATAGCTAAAGCTTCGATGTATGTTTTAAATCCAGATTATGTTTTTATGTAAATGTCTAAGTGATTAACTCTGTGAGATTTGTTTGTGCTTTTATGGACACTTTATATCCGAATAAAGATTATTGAATTGAATTAAATTGAAAAATGACTATTACCTGCCACCCAAATCATTCTTATAGCTTTGGGGGCCTGGAATATCCTCAACTGTCACACTTGTAGGAGAGTGGTGGTTAGTAGTTGTGAGGTTACAATCATTGGGAGCATGGCTGTGGCAATGTGTGGTGCGAGCTGAAGGGGCCTCCTGTTGAGTGCCCTGGCACTTAGGGGCATATTCACAAGGAGCTATCGCCGAATTAACGGCACTTTATCGCAGCCAAAGTCGTGATAAATTTACCCCCCCCATTCACAAGCCGGTGTTAACAGCCCACAGCACCAGTTTACCCGCGATAGCAGCTGCAAAAAACATCGCCACAGAGGACCCACACAAATATCGCTAATGAGATGCAGAGTAGGCGTTCCCGTGTGAAAAGTCGAGACAACATCACACCTCAACATTCACAACGACCAGCCACATCTGCGATAAGAACACAAAACAGGCGATGAGATGCGGTAGCCGCAGGTATTTAACACCTGCCTCAAGCAGGTGTAAAGAAGGACGTCTACCTGCAGTAGGCAACGGAGTCCCGCACACAGCCATACCCAAAGAACAAACGACACCATGGAGCTACTCTACATGCAGCTCGGAGCCCCAGCAGGGCCACAACACCCCCGCCACCACCCCCTGGACCGCCACCCCCCCAGGACCCGGACCCGCTCCCCCCCCGGACCACCACAGAGGCAGCGTAGAGCAAGACAGCGGAGCTACCGTAAACGCACCACTCTCACAGACCTAACGCCCGCGGAAGTCATTGCCCACTACAGGCTCAAAAGGACAACCATCCTCCGCATCCTGACCCACATTGCCCACAGGCTGACGGTCCCAACACAGCGGAGAACAAAAATCCCTCCGCAGACAAAGCTGCTGGCAGTGCTGCACCTGTTGGCCTCTGGGACCTTCCAACCAACAACTGCCAGAGTCGGAGGGGTCTCACAGCCAGCCCTATCAAAGTTCATCACACCCATCCTGGATGCCATTCTCAGCTTCATACCCCAGTACCTTCACTTCCCCAACACTTCTCAGGAACAGCTGGAGACTAAGCAAGGCTTCTACGCCATAGCCGGATTCCCGGCCGTGTTGGGGGCAATCGACTGCACACATGTCCCACTTGTGCCCCCTGCGGATACTGCACACCACTACCGCAACAGGAAGCACATGCATTCCATCAATGTGCAGGCAATAGTGGACCACCGTGGAATGTTCACCAATGTCGTCGCCAACTACCCAGGCAGTGTGCATGATTCCTTCATCTTCCGACAGTCCATCATCAACCTGCGCTTCCAGGATGGCAGATATGGAACGGGACTGCTCGTTGGTAAGTACCAACTCAACACACCACACATCCCACAGCCACCAACGCACAAGGCACAAGTGTGGGGATGCACACGTGACCTAACCACATCCAGCATGTTAAACTACACGACCCCCTACCAGACACGACTACACCACTCCATGGTCATCCTGGGCTACTGCACCCAATACAGACTCCACATGGCACCACAGCCACACACCAGCTGAACGTGTGGAGATGCGGAATGCGGCCATGACACATGTGAGGCACTGCTCTGCCCCCATGACCCTACCCCGGTCTCCCGCAGGTCAGCGTCCCGTGGTGGTGGGCCAGTGTCAGCCGCTGTGCATCCGGGGCGACTAGCCCTGTGCGACTCGAGTCATCCCCCCTTGTAGTTCAGACATTGCATGTCTGTGTGCCTGATGACTGTTGGTGAAGTTGCCAGCACATGCTACTCCCTGAGGGCTACATGTCCCTGGGGTTTCTGGTGTGATTTGCCAGGTTGTGCGCATTTTCCGATCCAGTTGTGTCCTGTGTTCAGTTGTGGAGGTGTTGCTGTTTGTACTGGGATGTTGTCACTGTCCGGGTGCACTTCTGCTTGTGTGCTGCACGGTGGGTGTGTCGCTCCTGCGGCTCTGATTTGTCTGCCACTGGTCTCCTTCAAGTGGTGTGCCTGTGGGTTCTGTTCTTCCACAGTGCGTGGATGTTGTGGTGTGCATGTTGTCCTCTGCAGTTGGCCAGGGTGCATCCGTGGTACTCCGCTGTTGATGTATTTTGTTCTCTGGCATTTTCCGTATACTGTTCTTGTGCTTTTTCCCGCATTGCGCGTGCGTATTGCTGCCCTCGCGCTGGTTGTCACTGTTTTCTTATCGCTATTTGGCCCATTGCGTGTTTTTTGGTGTTGTGGTTTGTGTTTATTATCTCCATCGTGGTGGTTGTATCGCGGACTTTGTCCGCGGTTTCGGCAGGCTATCTCATGCTACCGCCTTGTTGTGAATTCCACGTTGACACGGGGTTATTTTCCCGTGATAGGCTGCGTTATTGAAAGTTGCGTTACGCTCCTCTTGCAGTAGTTATCACACGTTCTTGTGAATATACCCCTTAGTTTTTTACAAATTAAGCACTGGTTTGCGCGATATCGAATTGGTATACACAAGCGTGCATGTTGTATAAGTCGCAGTCAATGGGCTTCGTCCAACTCTCTACTTGCACAATAGTCACACAAATAAATTGCCTCCATGATCTTTAAATGAGCCCACCCAACTTGAAAAAAGTCACAAGCTTCTTTTTTTGTTAGTCTGTAGATCACTTGCGGTAGAAATGCATCTGCTTGTTTCAATAAACAGTATGGCCCTGGTTCCGAGAGCCATGCCAGTCCTTGTCAGGTGCAATTTCCTGTTGAGAAAACCAGGCACTAATTGAGGATTTGCAGGTGTTTGCCTGCATGATTTTTGTCATGTAAAACCCGACACAAATCATATGTGCAAATAGCACAAATATCAAGTTTGCACACCCCGGCCAGGGAAAAAAACATGTTATTCCCCATTCCGACATCCGACATTCGGAATGGTGCCGCTAATTATTCATCTACTAAATACAGCATCTTGTTGTATCCCACCTTCTTTGCAATTATGGCACCTGTTTTTGAGCAGGCAGGACTCGTTATGAGGAGCTGAGTGCTCAGGGAGTTCTGGGACACTTACATAAATGTAACAGATTTAAGGCCTTTTTGTTGTTCCGGTGTTTCAGACATGGGTATATTAATGCTAAGTAAATTTTGCCTAAACTTGTGGTAAGGAATACTTGCAGGTATGGAAGTAGCAGATAAAATATACACATGTATGAAGGAGAGAGAAGCATGGACGTCATTTAGGGGTCGCAGCAGGCGATCCCTGGCTCGTCCCTTGCGACTCCTGGCACTGCCTTTACGACCCCTGGATCAGAGATGGCAAATGCTGTGCCAGGAACAAAAGGGCAGCTCGTCCTTATGGACGTCAGTCGGGGCGCCACTTTCCTTGTTTTCTGACAATTTTTATTACACTAATAGTGGATAATATTTTATTATTTACTATTAGTGTAAGAAAGAATGGATTACAACTAGCTGGAATATGACCCTCCCTGGCAGCTGAGGTAAGTAAAAAATGCTCTTAAATATATGTGGTGTGTGTGCGCTTGCAAATGAGTGTGTTTATGTGAGAACGAGTGTGTGAATGGCTGTGTATGTAGAAGCATGCATGTGTGAGAGAAAATAAAGGTTAAATGAACATGTTATGTCACTACCGCAGCCCCTGACATTTTGGTGAATTGACCTTCATGGGGGAATTTATATTAGCTCCAAATGCAACTATGTGATCCTATCTATATTCATAGAAGGTGTATCTAGAGCAGGGGCGAGTGTCACTATATTTAGGTATTACTTGCAATGCGTTATTGTTTTGAGCTTAACTGATCCCTTTGGTTGTTACCAGAGGGATAAAATGTGGTTTGTAATGAAGTATGTGTGGAGGGTGTTTTACTCCCACCCCTTCCAGCAATTTTCTTTTGACTCCCTCCAAAACGTCTCCTCAAAGGAAGTTGCTAGAACAATCTGTCCCGGTGTATGGCTTTGAAGGCCTCAACACAGGCTTCCAATGATGACACCATCAATTATACGCTATCCCGCAGGGGTCTCGGGGCCGTCTGGTGAAGTGGTCGTGTGTCAGACAACGATCCATCTCTGTAGCCACCAAGGTGTTTAAGTGGATACATGCATCAGTTGTGGAAATATGGTGACCGCATATAAGTCATAGGCATGAATCTTGGTGATACACACTGAACCTTTCATCTCTTGGTGGCCAATAAACCAAGTGTCACTGAATTCGGAAGCAGAAATGAAAGTGTCTGAAATAATGATTCTCTGCAAAAGGTTTACAATGGTGAAAACGTTTTCACCTGCACAAAATTGAAGTTAATCGCCCTAGCAAAAAAGAAATCAACTAAGAATCAAAGAGTTTCTCCCACAAAATGTTTTTCCTGCAGATTTGTTTTTAAAAAATACAATTTTGCAGCTAAATTCACCCACAAAAATAGGTTTAGATGTTTTTCTCTTGCAAAACATACTTTAAGGGGGATTTTATGCTCATAAAAAAACCTTTATGAACTTTTTCAAGTTAGCTAAGCATGCACACTTTTTAAACAAACTTCTCTAAATTGACAGAAGCCAACTTTGTACCCATATTAAAAACGTTTTTTTTAATTGCTATGAAGGAGGTGCAAGACTAAGCTAAAAGTACCTGTTAAGATATGAGTTTGTGGTTCTGGGTGTAATAGTTACTAGATAAAGCACTGAGACACCTTGTTTCTAGTCGTTGGGTTTCATTTAACAAACCATTGCGCTCTGGCAGCTGTAGTATTGAGTTGATCAATCAATCAATCAATCAGGTGGCTTGTAAAAGTGCTTAAAAGGAAAACAAAGGTCCATAGATCCTGGTGCTGGATATAAATTCCTAGAGATACAGGGGGAACATCACTCAAGGATCTGGACCTTTCAGCCTCGTATGAATAAGTAGGAATGAGGGTGTAAGTATATGTTCCTCTTCTTCAAACAGTTAGTTAGATTCGATGGAGTAATTCCTATTTTTAAACACAACACAGAGTTCAAGAATAGTATTTGGTGATGGTAGATATTTTATTTTCAAATGCCACTGTGTGGATCCATTTCACTCTTTTTTTATTTTTTATCATCATTTTTTCATAAAAGAGAAGGAAGCGGAGACAGCTGACACGTGTTTCGCCCTATTTGGCACATTGAGCCAGGGCTTTCTCAAGGCTAGTTGTAGTGTTCAAGGGTCATAGATTCAAATCAAAGGAGAGATATATCCCAAAAAATGCTTCACAAATCCTAAACACACTGCAAAACAGCACCTCTGATTGGGGTGAAAGCGAGCAGTGAAGTCATAAATCTCTCGCGTACGGATTGAGACGTGCCAGCTCCTCCCGAGGCTGCGAAGCCGTTTGCTTGGTTAGAACGGTCAGTGTGTTTAGGATTTGTATCCTCACCAGTCAGAGACTAGGAGCGGTCCTCCTGGGCATATTCTTCAACGTCCACTCGGCGGTGCTTATCGAGGACGTGCCCTTCACCGAGGTGGACTTCGAGGAACATTGGATGGTTTAATTAACATCGTGAAGCATTTTTTGGAATGTATCTCTCCTTTGATTTGAATCTATGACCCTTGAACACTACAACTAGCCTTGAGAAAGCCCTGGCTCAATGTGCCAAATAGGGCGAAACACGTGTCGGCTGTCTCCGCTTCCTTCTCTTTTATGAAAAAATGATGATAAAAAAATAAAAAAAGAGTGAAATGGATCCACACAGTGGCATTTGAAAATAAAATATCTACCATCACCAAATACTATTCTTGGACTCTTGTGTTGTGTTTAAAAATAGGAATTACTCCATCGAATCTAACTAACTGTTTGAAGAAGAGAAACATATACTTACACCCTCATTCCGGCTTGTAAAAGTGCGACAACTCACCAGTAAGGGTCTCAAGGCGCTACGGAGGGTGGGGGGGGGAACTGCTGGTCCGTTGAAGGTGCTGTGGTTCAGTCATAGAGCCAGGTCTTGAGGTCCTTCCTGAATTGAGGCAGTGAAGGTGATTGCCTGAGGTGGAGAGGCAGGGTGTTCCAGGTCTTTGCTGCGAGGTAGGAGAAGGATCTTCCCCCGGCTGTGGTCTGGCGGATATGTGGGATGGTAGCCAGGGCCAATTGGGCGGAGCGAAGGTCTCTGGTGGATGCGTGAAATGAGAGGCGGTGGTTGAGGTACGCAGGTCCCGCTGTAGTGTAGTTCCTATAGTACCCATGCAGGATCTGCGCGTTTGGATAACATAAACCGTGGGGTTGGTGGAAGACTGATTCTGTGCACCCCCACCGCGTATGTTAGCCTGATTTGCATTAGCTAGCTCACAGTGCCACTAGAATCTCCTCTTATCGGGGAGAGATTAGTTTCTTGCAACCTTAGACCATGACAACCCAAATTTCTCAGAATCGTGGAAACAATATACTACCTTTCGCTCAGTCACTCGTGCTTACTTATTCGGTTTGTCCCAGAGTTACACAGAATAAACAGTCTGGGCGTTTCAATAAGTATTTATTGAACAGTTGTTATTCCAGTGTAAAATATATGTGCTGCGGCAACCAGCAGACAATAGCAGAGATATATTATCAGCAGTACGATAAAAGCAAAGGGATAGAACAGTTCTACCATATTGCAATAGTCATGAGTACATACATGAATATAAAAAGCATTATGAAAAGTGCGCGTACTCCTACGATGCCTAACTAGATGTACCTGAGTGTACCTAGCATATGTGTAGGTCTAAAAGCCTAAGAGCCAAGAATCCTTCTAGGATTTAGTCGAACCCCCATACCTGAATAGAGAGAGTGTGGGACCCCGTCCTGGTCTCGAGTTGGACACCCCGCAAGGGCTGTGTCAGACCGCTGTCAGCTGGAGCGACTGCATGTAGGAGCCTCAGCATCTCTGGTCAGTGTGTCAGCATGGAAGTCTCGGTTCCCTCTGTCTTACCGGGGTAAGGTGTGGTGTATTTATACCCCGAAGACTCTAGTTGCTTCGTATGGTTTGTATTGGCCATGTTAGACTTGAGGAAGACGTCAGGGGTGAACTTTGTACATACATATTATGCAGGTGGTGTATTCCTAGAGAGCCATGCATAATTGATGAGTAAAGTGTGGGCCTGTGTTTGGGAAAAACCCTGCTGTATTCAAAACCACAGAATAGATAACGTTCAGCCCTCAGAGCACGTTGTGTACTAGTGAGGACCAATGTAGGTGAAAGATCATGCCTATATAAGGAATCATGACTATAATAGGACTTGTACAGTTATGACCGTAATAGGGCATATGCGGCTTTGACCATAATAGGTCAAGTACGAATATGACCGTATTAGGGCAAATATGAATACGTCCATTTTAGGGCATGTATGAACGGGTCTACATTAGGGCCTCTATACGAGACATAACACCCACTCCTCTTCCGAACAGGATGACAATGACCATACTTAAAATCTGGACAATTTAAAAACATTTTAAAAGCAAGTAAAAACATGGTTTTAAAATTGTTAAAAAAAAAATTCAAAGAATGTTACCATTCAGCTATTTCCAATTGCCACTAAAAAAGAAATGTCTATTTTGTTTCTCTATATAAGTTGCTTCACTCAAAGCGGAAGAAGGCCATGCTTTTCTCAAGCGAAAGTGTCAATTTAGGAAGTATTCCAAATTTGCTCGCTTATTATGAAAACGAGTGGAGAAGTCAAATTCTTTCCCAGGACGCGATGAGCCAATTCGAGATTAAGTGTCCTGGCTGGGAAGCACAACATTATCTGTGTGAGCTACTGCAGACGACAAATCCAACGCCTCACAGAGAACGTCAATTGCACATAGATGGAATGTAGCACTGCCAACAGTCGATGCTGCGCCAGCTTGTGCAGCAGTTGTTACCTGGGTGCCTGAGGAGGAGTCACCTAACCCAGCAGGAGCAAACGGCACCTGTGGATTCTCAAGGAATGCGTTCATCAGAATCGGAAGACGCTGGGGACAACGCAGAGCATGGGCCTTTATGGGGTCCAGCATTGCATCCGTGTCCGGAGGCGCATCTGATGGAAATGTTAGACAAAGATCCAACGTGCATTCTCCTCCGCAAAACAGGCATCGAAGAACAGGTAAGATGCAGTCTACCCAGACTGGTCGAAAGGATAGAAACCAGGAGGCATTGAGTTCTCGCAGGCAAGAAATGCCCAGAAGTTGTACCATGCGTTCACGGTATTTCCGCTCCAGGAGCATGTTCGCCATTCCCTCGGGAATTGGGCCGTCCATTTCGTAGCAGTAGTATTATGAATAGGACCCCAGCAATCAGCAATAGGATAAGCGGGAGTCCTCCAAATATGCTTCCCAATACGGAGTGTATAAAATGTGGGATTACTCCGAGGGCTTTCTGAAAGGTGCTTAACATTCCTGACCCTATGGTCTTAAATAGGTGTACAATACCGCTCGTATCTGACATATTGAAGATACGTCCCACCATTTCTACGAAATGAAAGGGGCAATTTGTACGTATAAGCTCCTGTATCTCAGTCGAGGTCCTTGCAACTTGAAGTTCATAGGTTTCTCGAGCGGAGGTTAAGGGCACGGGTTGCTGTAAAAGCATGGCTTGCAGTCTGCTCAGAGTATCAAATTGTATGAAAGAAACGTTCAGTGAAGGCCATAGCGGCGCCTCCCTGACTGTGTTCAGTGGTGGAAACAATACTTGCATACAGCAAGTAACCCTGGAGTTAACAGTGACCAGATATGCGACGCCCGGAAGCATCCCACAGCAACCTTGACCATTTAGCATCAAGTAACTCCCATTCAAGAGCAGCTCGGAAACTGGCGTGATCACTGCAGCTGGGGTCCCAGTCATGTGACACGATAGATTCGCTTCTGAACCATTACAGGCTCCGTGTAGTAAAATATCCTGGCACATGAGAGAACCGCTTAAAGCGTTCTTGCAGTTTGTACCACTCAGATACACTTCTCGATCCCCATTCCGGCATCGATATCTATATGGTAACTCCCAAGATTCCTTAATGTATCCCTTACCCATTTTTTCATATTTGCCTGCCTGCCTTTGCTCAAGGCAATATTGAAACTGAAATGTAGTGACCGGTAGAGTGATTTGGCCATGAAATAGCCATTCAGTTGATGGTGATTCGGCTACAGTGAATGGTAACCATTCCAGTTTCTCAATATGCAGCATTGTATATTTGGCTCCCCTTTGTGCCATTTCTGTCTGTTTATCAGTCAGATTGTATTCTGAAAACAGAGACGTGGTGTTTATAAAACGCCAGGGCACATAGCCTGCACGCAAAGATTGCCGCGTCCAGCTTAACATCATAATAGAACGTAGCTGAGATTGCCCGTGTTGTAACAAGGCCAGATCTTGTTCTAATATGTCGATTGCCAAAGACACAATGTTGCCTAAGGAGTAAATCCTGGAGGTCAAAGTTGTTAACCCATTATCCACTACAGCTAATGCCTTTTCTAAGTTAATACGGTCTATTTCCCGTATTCTTTCTGCGGCCTCCTGTTGGGATATTTTCCAGTTTTCATTATAATAGGCATAAATGCCGGCATATATGAAACGTTTCTGACGTGTTTTCCTTGGGCCTAGTAAAAAATCCCTAAGGTCCACATCAGGTGTGAGTAAGGTTAAGTGTTGTTTTACTTCTGTGAGTGTTGAGGTCTCTAGCCAATCAAGGCACAACTTCCCAACACTATACGATGTCACTACCCCTGGGTGTTGTCTTTGTACATAGCGTGTATCTGGCCTATGGATACTAAACCCTTCGGTTGTATTCATAAATCTCTGTTGACAGGTGTTTGTGTCAATGGGCCAAATCAGTCATTTCGTCCAATCAGGATCTTATCTGTTGTACCGAAGAATGTCATGTAATCCTACCCCTTGTGTAGCTGAATTCTGCCCCCCACCCATCTGTGATGGTGTAGGAAACCCGGGTGAGTTCAGTTCCTTGTTCTTGGCTAGTCCAAGTCAGGATGTCTGTTGCACAGTTTCATTCAGAAATATTATCTGCTGTGGAATGAGGCAAGCTCTAAATAGCGCTTCTGTTCCCTGGACTTGCCAGTCCCTAGAACCCCAGATTGATTTTTGAATCTATAGTGTCCTTCCATAGGTCAAAACCCTGTGTAGACAACTGGGCCATGAAGGAAGCAGAGTAAATCTGTTTGGTGTTAGTTAACATAATTTTCTGTGCTGATGTTTTTGCCACTTTGTAGTAAAATGACTTTGGGTCAGATGTATTAAACCCTGAAAAGTATGTGAATTTCTGTGCAAAACTTTTCGAACTACCTTTTGGAGGAGTTGGGCAGTGTTCCCACTGGTGGTATTCAAATACATTTCTAGGTGTTATAGATTTATGCAAGAAATGATGACCATAATGTTGGTAACAGTACAATTTATCATAGTCTGAAGTACCTTCTAACATTTCATTGTTCGGAAATGCGGCAGCTTTTTCTAAATCAGACATCATAGCATTTACAGTTTCAGTGTCCCAATCATCAGAAAATGTACTGGAGGTAATGATATCACTTAAAGAAATTTTAAATACATGTTTAAGCTTTAAAAGTTCAGTCGGACCGAATATATCATAATCAATCTTGTCCCATACTATACCGTCCGGTATAGGAACTGCTGTGATGTTCACTGAAGACAAGTCTCTTGGTTCACGATGTGAAGACTGGTGTGGTTTTAAAATCAAATTGACTCTTTTGGCTGTAGAGCTCTGCTGGAGGTATCGTTCATTAATAAGCATACTAAAAGTTATAATAAAACCTAGTCAGAAAATAAAAAATAAAATCCCAGTGATATACCATAGTTCAATCCAAGGTGACACCAGGTAAGTCTTTTTAAAAAAGTTCAAAAAGTCAATGATTTTCTGTTTGTGTGATTTTTTGGCTGGCGTCGTTTCCGGCTCACTTGGATCCAGTGAAAACGTATCAAAGTTAATGAAATAGCCAGAAGCAATTCGATCAATTGTTGGAATTGCATCGGGATTTGTTGAGATCGGATTTTGCTCTTGACGAGGCATGTTGACGTAGATGTCTGTAGTCGGTCTTAATGCAACTTGGTTGTTAAGGTGAGTTTCTTCTTGTTGAAGTGGAACGAGTTCCATAGTATTGTTGCTTAGTCCATCATTCCGTACAGGTGGCTCTTCAAACGTGATGAGTCTTTCTGTTTGGACTTCTCGGATTGTAGCGAGAGGAGGGCGTCTGCTACTGTGGAGTCCACGTGGTCTACTGTTTAGTATCGGCCACATAGTGTGGTTTGATTAAGTCGATTGAGACAAATCTTTTCTCCTTTTTTCCGGCAAGAGGCGGCAGAAGTACAGTTCTTGTGCCTTGGATTGCAAGGACCGGTACAGGCTTTCTGTAGGATGGCCCAAATTCTTTCTTGACTGCAATCTTTTCTGTGACCAGATCTCCCATTTTAGGGATCCAGACAGGTCTTGCCGTTACTGCCTTGACTTCCTCAGTGGCGGTCTGTTTCTGGAACACGTTACTTTGTTGTGTTCTGGATTTATTTAGATCCTGTAAAACAGCCAAACGATCATGGATATCAAATGGTTTTTCATCCGCCACTGTGCCTTCACAATCAAGATCAGGTACCCACATTCTTGTCCCAAATAGGACCTCGTAAGGAGTGACACCCCCTAGAGAGCTTCTTGGCTGATTGTTTATTGCTCGTTGTACCCCATCTACCACCCTTGCCTAATACCCTAGCTGTTAAAGATTGCTTTAAGTCCCGGTTTTTCCTCTCCACAACGGAATTTCCCTCAGGATGATACGGAGAGGAGTACCGCAATGCTACGCCCATTCCTTCCATGGCCTCTTTGTAAGCCCGAGAGCTAAACGCCGGGCCACGGGCAGAATGTAACGTGCCAACTGCGTATGTGCTGATAAAGACTCGCAAATCTTTTATAACAGTTCGAGCGTCAGCCGAGCGCTGAGGCCAGACCTTGAGGAAACCTGAGCTGGACGCACACGGACAGACAACCTGATGCTGTCTAATAATGGTATCTGTACCGGATGTGCTGTAGTGGACCCTTTCATCTGCTTGCAGATGTTGCAGTTCGAGACATAGTCTCTAATCTGCCTCCTCATTACAGGCCACCAGTAGCGTTGTTTCAATAAAGAAACAGTCGCCCTAAGTCCCGAATGTACAGAACCTGTCCCTTCGTGTGCTGCCACAATTAAACTTTGCCTACGATCCATATTTGGTATTACTCTATCCCCCACTCCAGGAATCTGAGCATATGGAATGTTTTGTGCATCTAACTTGTAGAAGTACTTGAGTGGAAATTTCTTTGGTACTTCTGTGCTACCTTTGCGTGAAGCATTGACAGCTACCATAATCTCGCCGTCTACTCTCGTCTTTGAACGAGTAACTGCAGCTACAGCGGCTGTGCCCCCTTTGCGGCTTCATAAGCCAATTAATTCCCTTCAACGTGAACGCCATCACGCTGATGACTCAGTGTATGTATCATGTGAGCCCTTGGTAGTTTGTTTCTCAACTCCACTACCTGTTCCCATAGCATTTTATGCTTAATTGTGCCACATTTTTTCATCTTTAAACCCGTTTTGTTCCCAATGATGTAAATATTCATTGTACGACTGTACACAGTAAAAGGAATCACACACAATCAGTGTGGGGAATTCGTGTTCCGTGTTTACAAGTGCCAGTATCAGAGCTTTTAGTTCTGCCAACTGAGCCGTGCAATCTCCTAGAGATTGCGTTTTAGTGGAACTCGGATGGAACTTTCCATCGTGCATGCGACCTTTAACAATCGCACACGCTGCGCTGTAAGCTTGCTTACTCCCTTTGGCTGGTTGAGCAGATCCGTCAGTGTAAATAATGTATTCATACTGATCTAGAGGCAAAGTCTCATTTGGTAGAGGATATTCTTGTTCATATTGCAGAAATGCTTGTGTTTTTAAACTTGGATCAAATCTGTATTCAACATCCGTTGCAGTAAGAGAATTAGCCCATTGTATCCATCTGGGATGTAAGGCTTTTGCATTTGGAATGCTAGCTTTTGTAACAGCTTCTAAAGCTGGTACTGGGGTTCACGACTATTATGCGTTTACCCTGAGCCAGAGCTCTTTCTCTTGCTACAGCGGTCTGCACTGCTGTCAGGATTTTTTCTGTTGAAGTGAAACGCATCTCTGCGTTTGTGTACAGGTGTGATTTGTATGCGATTTGCACCGTTTCGCCTTCATTGAAAGTTAAATAAGTGTACCCGCATTGACCCGCTATTACTCGGATCACTAAATTGCGTACATTTACGCGTGTCTGTAAATGTTTAGAAGCTATCCTGTAGGGAGCGCAGGATGTTTGTATGTTCCTGTGTCCATTGTCTGATTGAAAAATCAGGTTTTATTAAGTCGTAGAAAGGTTTTACTCTTTCTGCGTAATCCAAAATGTATGTTCGACCAAAATTTAGGAATCCCAGAATTGATTGTAAATTCTTCAATGATTTTGGAGGTTGGAGCAGCGCACACTTTTCTAAAAAGTTTGCTGCTAGGCTTTTTCCTTCACTTGACAGCTCGTATCCTAAAAATAGGACACTGAGGGTGGGCAATTTTTGATTTTTTGAAATTAAATTTATAGCCCTCAGAGGCGAATCCCATAATAATGGTGCTCACCCTGGTCAAGTGCCTCGGTAAGTCATCGTCCGTCAGATAAATATCATCTACATAGGACAATGCTACTTCATCCAAATTTTGGAGTAACTCTGTTACTCTTGCTGAAAATACCCCAGGGCTATTTTTATACCCTTGGGCTAGTCAACAAAATTGTCGCTGGGACCCTAACGCACTGAATGCGGTCAGATACCTGCTTTCAGGCGCTATATTTTGGCAGAAAAATCCATTTGAGATATCAAGTGCTGTTTTGTATTTCTTGCGCACAATGTTATTCATTAATGCGGCACTATGTGCATTTTGAACTGCAAATGTCTTTGTGCAAGTGTTTAAATGTCTGTAATCCACAACTAAATGATATGTGTTGTCAGGTTTCATTATGGGAAACAAAGGATTGTTCATAGGTGAAGTGCAATTTTCAATCACCCCCTGGTGTTCTAGTTGATCTAGGATCTCCCTGACTTTTTTTTTAGCTTCCTGCTTTATAGGGTATTGCCTTTGAGCATTTGGGGAAACCTTTAACGGGATCACGTGGTGGGTTGAATCCTCATCCCAACCAACATGATTTTTGTACAATGGTGGAGCTAGGGCAACTGCCCACTCCTGCACATATGCATGTTTTAGATGTATGGGAACGAGTTCGGAAAAGGCTGGAAAAATGACAGTTTCTCCCCTAGGGCACTCCATGACGAATGCTGGTGGCCAGTCTTGTTCTGCTAATAGAATGTCATAACCAGATGACAGATTTTTCCAAAAGAGACCTTTAATTTTCCTGGGCTTGTCCCCCTCCAGCCGGAGTGTTATCTCATGTAACTTATGTGGGACACTTACCCGAGTATCACGTGTCTCCACCGTGATATACTCACTCAACTCCGCTGTCACCAGAAATTCCTTCAGGTTCTGGTGAGCTATCGTTACTTCTGCCGCGCTGTCTAGCATCATCAGAGCCCATTTCCCGTTCAGAAGCTGTGTCCTCAGAATTCTGGGCATGTCTGATCTTGAGACCTGCTACCTTCTTCTTTTTGAACTGAGGTTTCGATTTTTGTTTATCTTCTTTTGTAGGTGCGTAGTCCGCAGCACGTTGCGTGCCTCTGGACTTTGTACACTCCTCTGACCGTCCTTCCCTCTCGGAGTTTTGTGATGAACCCTGAAAGGAATGAGAGGAACGAGTATCAGTATCCTTATACCTGTCAGGTTTTTTAATATTATCCCTATTCCTGAGGTTATACCTCCTTTCAGAGGGCTCCTGTTGAGTAGACCTACCTCTGGATTGAGATCTGCTGTCTTTAGACTTTTGTTGTTTTTTATTTTCCCACTTCTTTTTAGAAGAAGTAGGCATCTGCTTTGTAGTGTCCTTTTCAGGACTGCCCACCAGTTATGGTTTTAATGCTTTCCCACCTAGACTGTCTCTGCCTAATTCTGCATATGCAGTTTCAATTATTTTGGGTAGTTCGTGTTGTTGATCTATTGGACCGAACTCCCTTAGGCGTTGGCGGATCGCCACTGAAGCTGCTTCCCCCTTAATGTTAGCTAGTATTATGGCTGATACCTGGTCAAAGTTATTTAGTAACTTCATCCCTAAGTTAAGGGCAGGTTCTGCTCCGTACTCATTTTGTATCTGTCTCAATACGTCAGGTATTACTGCTAATGACGGGATACCATGTGTTCTGGTATATATGGCAGCAAAGACTGAACCCCAAGAGGTGCAGTCCTCTACTTGTGGTGTGATCCCCATGGGCAAGTAGATTATTAGAATTCTGTGTTTTTCATAGGTGGTAGTATTCGGGAATACTGCCTCAAGCTGAGTTATTTTCTGAGCTATCCAGAATGGTATTTGTTTGCGTTTTGCGGGCATTTTGCCCATTACTGCGTGTAATGTTTGAGGAGTAATTTTATTTCCTGTACCCTGAGCTGGAGTACTGTTTGCTGCACCTGCTGGTGCAGGTTGGATTGTTAAAGTCCTCATGACAAATTGTGTCAGGTTTCTGTAGATTTTAATTAAATCTCTGTGTTGTACGAGTAATTCTGGCTGTGGCATTGTTCCAATGTCAGGATGCGGTGTGTAAGCCGCTAATATTTGCCATGTGGCCCGTCTCCTCCGAGCGGGACTAATCTTACTCTTTGTCGTACGTGGGGTAGGGCGCCATAAAACCAGTAATGGTGTTCCTGGTAAGTGAGTGGAATCTCTATGTCCTCAAACGGGGCATATTCCCTTGGTGCATTTCCTCTCAAAGAGTAGTGAAATGTCTTTGTTATGGGATTTGCTGCTGGGAGTGTAACCCATGAATAGAATACCTCTGTTTTGTTTGATTCATGTGCCTCAATCACGAAAACTACTATGCCACCCGTGGCTGGTAAGCCATTTTCTAATAGTCTTAGGGTGACTGTCCTTCTGAATTTTGGTGCAATCTGTATTGCATCCTCAGGATCTTCTTCTCCCTCTAAAATGTTCAGGTCAACTCTGTCTTCCCCTGCCTCGGAGTCAGGCATGTTTAGAGGAAGAAGTGTTCACAGGGAACTGAGATGAGGTGTTATGCACAATTTAGGAACCCTATGTCCTCCAAGCTTGATTAACCAACAGCCAATAAATAGTATTTTCGTACTACTCAGCTGTGGCGGAGTTTGTGCCCACCCACTCCAGACGCCTCTGGGGTTTTGTGAGTAGGTTCTCTGAGAATAGCACGACTGAACTACTCAGATTCTACTGTTAAATAAGTACCAAACCAACGTTGCTGGCCCCATGTCGTGTAGTTCCTATAGTACCCATGCAGGACCTGCGCATTTGGATAAAATAAACCGTGGGCTTGGTGGCAGACTGATTCTGTGCACCCCCACCGCGTATGTTAGCCTGATTTGCATTAGCTAGCTCACAGTGCCACTAGAATCTCCTCTTATCGGGGAGAGGTTAGTTTCTGGCAACCTTAGACCATGACAACCCAAATTCCTCAGAATCGTGGAAACAATATACTACCTTTCGCTCAGTCACTCGTGCTTACTTATTCGGTTTGTCTCAGAGAGTTACACATAATAAACAGTCTGGGCGTTTCAATAAGTATTTATTGAACAGTTGTTATTCTAGTGTAAAATATATGTGCTGCGGCAACCAGCAGACAATAGCAGAGATATATTATCAGCAGTACGATAAAAGCAAAGGGATACAACAGTTCTACCATATTGCAATAGTCATGAATACATACATGAATATAAATAGCATTATGAAAAGTGCGCGTACTCCTACGATGCCTAACTAGATGTACCTGAGTGTACCTCGCATATGTGTGGGTCTGAAAGCCTAACAGCCAAGAATCCTTCTAGGATTTAGTTGAACCCCCATACCTGAATAGAGAGAGTGTGGGCCCCTTCCTGGTCTCGAGTTGGACACCCCGCAAGGGCTGTATCAGACCGCTGTCAGCTGGAGCGACTGCATGCAGGAGCCTCAGCGTCTTTGGTCAGTGTGTCAGCATGGAAGTCTCGGTTCCCTCTGTCTTACCGGGGTAAGATGTGGTGTATTTATACCCTGAAGACTTTAGTTGCTTCGTATAGTTTGTATTGACCATGTTAGACTTGAGGAAGACGTCAGGGGTGAATTTGTACATACCAGTAGCGGCCCGTGGTGGGAGTGCTGCCGGGCGGTGACGTGGGGTGGGGGAGGGGCAGGGTGGGGTGGGGGATAGTAAACTACGGAATACGGCCGAATAGAGGTAAGTAGACATATAAATAAATAAAATGAATTTCGTTGCACGCGCTGCATCGCCAAATGCGATGTAGCGCGCGCAACGGATGCCTGGTAGCAGGTGGTATGGAGTCTGTTGTATAGGGTATGGAGGGTGCTGGCATTGTAATGGTGGATGCTCCAAGAACTAGGGTCCGTGCCGCTGGGTGCAGTCCAGGCATGGGCTGGCGCAGACAGGCTTGCCTTTGGCAAGCCTTTGGTGTGCCCATGGCGCAGCTGTACAGCGGCCGCAATAAGTAGTGTGAGGGGAAGGGCAGGACAGCTGGGAGGCAGGAAAGAAGGAAGCTGCACTGGGGGTGCAGGGGATGAGCAGCGGCAGGGACACAGAAGGAAAAGGCGCAAAAAGAGGAAACAGGCAAGAGAGTAGAAAAGTGAAAAAAGCAAAGAAAAAGCAAAGAAAAATGAAGGGGGAAAAGAGATCAGAAGGCAGAGAGACAGAGGGCAGAGCAGCAGTAAAGCAGAGAAGCTCCCCATTGGACCACCAGGGATGAGGCGCAGGCGGGTGCCTGTGGTTGGAGGAGGGCCTCAAATTTGGACCACTAAGGGTCAGGGGCAGCAGCTACCTAGGTGAAACTGTGCTTCAAGGGAAGCAGCTCACTGACAAGGTCAGTGAGATTGCTCCCTTCACTGTGAAGCGGATGCCATAAGTAGTGTGAGGGGGAGGGCTGGACAGCCAGGAGGTGCGAAGCGGGAAGTGGAGCTGGAGGTGGTCAGGCCGTGGGGGACAAGCAGTGGCATGGACACAGAGGGAAAAGGTTCAAAAAGAAGAAAGAGACAATAGAGGAGAAAAGTGCAAAAAAGCAAAGAAAAAGAAAAATGAAGGAGGGAAAAAGAGATCAGAAGGCAGAGAGACAGAGGGCAGAGCGGCTGTAAAGCATAGAAGCTCCCCACTGGACCACCAGTAATGAGGCGCAGGCAGGTGCCTGCGGGTGGAGGAGGGCCTCGAACTCGGACCAGCAAGGGTCAGGGGCAGCAGCTACCTAAGCGGAGCCATGCTGGAAGGGAAGCAGTTCACTGACGAGGTGGATGATTTAAATAACTTGGTTTACCACACAAGAAAATAAGTACTTGTAAAAGGAAAATCCATGATGCAAAAGTTCTATCCCAGTGACATCGTGTCATCTGGTAAACATTTAATATGTCTAGTCCCCCACGGTAGTGAAAATGCTAGGGTGCTTAAAGATGATGTGGACTAAGTGTTTATTACGTGACCAAAGTTTTGCGTATTTCATAATTATTGGCCCTCACAGTTTCATGATTGTCTGTAGTCTACGCCTTGGTGTAGTTTTATTCTTACAAGTTTTAGTTGGTACCAGTGACTGGTGAGCATTTTGTGCCAGAGGGCATTCCTTGCTTAGCTTTTTCTCATGAGTACACTGAAACAGATTAGTGTAGGTAACTTACAAGTATTTTGTTTGAGAGTCTATGCTATGCATTTCTTTTCATCGCATCTGACTCATTTCTCACAAGAGAAAGGTGTGTCACTTTATGCTTAATATAATTGCTGATATACATGCAAAACGTTCAAGTACCTTACAACCATATGAACTTCATGTACTTTTCATAGCTTATTTGCAAGTAATACCCAAAGGACAGGAAGAAAAACCTATTGTAATTTTATCCACTAATAGCTATAAGAGCCCTGTGTGAAATTAATGCCCTGGAAAGTCTGATCTAATCGAATATCCCAAGCTGATACTGAAACAGTACGGTTGTGCAACATTCAGGTTTCTCAAGTAAGGTTTCAGGGAGAACCTGGCCTGCCAGTTTGGGTTAGACTTTTCCCATGAGGAGCGGGGTCAAGACTGATTTGCATATGACTGGGTCCAAACTGAGGTGGCATGATGGGCAAAAAATGATGGATTGGGATGTGGCCCAGAGACATTGCCAGTGCCTGAGTTTAATTCAAGCATTCCATCCATCACCTTCTTGTTTTTTGTATTATTAGGCTTAAATATAAGGGAGACTTAATCAGGTCAGTCTTCTTTCATCTCCTGCCTTCACACTTTGACAGAATGCAAAGGTTTGGAATACAAAAGCAGCATACAAGGGCAGCATTTGTGGCATGGGGGAGGGGCAAGCTGCTGCACTCACTCATCCTGCATTTGAGGTTAAAGGTTTACCTAGAGTGAATCGATCAACAGGAGAGACTATTACCAGAGGCTTATAAATCTGCTTAACTGGCTGCTGCTGAGTACCAAATGGCCAGGATATTTGTTCCAGTTTCGAATGTAAATGGCAAGTGTTTTCCTTTTGCTTATGACACTTCCTCAAACAGTTACTATGTTCTTTTAAGATCCAGCACCTAGTCCTCTGTGTTATTTATAAGCTGCATGATAAATAATGGGATTTTTCAATTTTGTTCAGAGTTTCCAATGTGAACAATAAATCATGTTGCTTATTAAGATTGACAAATTTAATTCAATGTGCAGCTTTTCCCCCAGTATTATCAAATATTTTTTCCTTTGCTTGCTTTTTTTATTTTTTTTTTAAGTTTCAAAAACCTTTATTGAGAAGTAGAAAGGTCACATCCACAGCGTTCTGCCTACATCCCAGTCGGGCCGGCAGCGCGGTTGTCAATGCCAGCCAAAGGCTAAACCGGGTGAGGAAACACACAGCATGCCGCCTACAACCACTTCGGGCCGGCCGCGTTGGGGGAAATCATCAGCGATAGGGCAATAGCGCATCTGCAAACAGAACATAGCACCCTGTGACTGTGTAATATGCATAATCTTGTCAGTGTAAGGAAACCGTTGTTCTGGCCTGGAAAGCGGCACTGAGCCCTCTAGCGGAGAGCTGTAACATTGCAGGAGAGTTCAGGCGAAGTGATGTCATATGTTATGCGGTATATGGCCGCTCGCTAATGATTGGGAAGGGTAGTAGGCCCCGATGGTCTGGAGCTGACATGGCCAGGCGTGTAATGGGTAAGTGCTGGGGGGGGTCATGTGCCATGTCCCACTCGTTCTTCCCGCTTCAAGTGAGTAGTGGATAGGAGCGGGAAGGCAGTACCCCATCGACGTTGAGGACCATGCGTTGTGCACATTAAATGGGCACTGGCTGGTCGGGAGCCGACCACCCTAGGCCGCCTCGGCTGGCAAGAGCCCTCGACGCTGGCCGAGGAGTGCCCTGGGAGTTGGCGTGAGCGCTGATCTGCGGGGAACTTGAAAAGTGGCGTGACGAAGAAGAGAGAGAGAGAAAGAAAGAAAAGGAGAAGGAAGAAGAGAAAAAACAGTTCTCTGGCCAGCTGGTAGGAAGGGAAAGGAGAGCCTGGGAGGAGTGAAAGGCTCACCACGGAGTAGTCTGTCTTGACCTTGATGAGCGGCACTGTCGGAGAGGGTCAGGAGCAGGTCTTATTAGTCGTGGTCAGTGTCGGGGGTGCCCCCTCTAGGCAATAGTGGGTCCACAAAAAGTTGTAGGGCGCGCAGGCGAGGAGGTACATAGCGAGCGTGCTCCAACCGTGTTAGGTATTGGATCAGAGGTTGCCAGGTGCGCTGAAATTTGGCGTCCGTATGTGCCAATCTGTGGGTTAAGAGTTCCATTGCCATGACCTGCCATAGGCGCGTGATCCATACCGGGACCGGAGGAGTACAGGCCTTTTTCCAATGCAATGCGATGACCTGCTTTGCAGCAGTGAGCATGTGGAAAATCAGGCGCCAGTCCGCAGATTTCATGGCTTTAAGAGAGGTGGGACGGAGGCCCAGAATAACAACTCCCGGTTCATTAGGCAGGGGGTAACCCACTACTGCTTTAACATGATCAAGAATTTCTGCCCAGTACGGCATAATTAGTGGGCAGGCCCACCAGATGTGGAGGAAGGAGCCCAGAGAATTCAAGCATCGCCAACAAACAGGAGCATATCCAGGGAACATTAGTTGGAGTCGAAGAGGTGTATAGTACCAGCGCGTCATCATTTTGTACGCGGACTCCTGCTGTGTTAAAGATTTAAAATTACGCTGTATGTCCCGCCAGAGCTGCACCCACCGGCCTGGAGTAATATCCGTCTCAAGGTCTCTCTGCCACTGGCTTTGGTACGTGTGGGGTGCTATCGCCTGGGAGGTTTGGAGGACCTTGTAGGTCCGGGAGATCAGTCCCCTGGATCCGTCGAACGACCGAACCAGGAGTTCAAAAGGTGTAAGCTGGCGCGTAGCGCCTCCATATACGATGGGGCCCGCAACCAGTGGCGGATTTGAAAGTATTCTAGCCGCGCCGTCTTGGGGAGATTGAAATCTTCTCGACATTGTTCAAAAGATTTGAAGGATCCATCTTCAAAGAGCTGTTCTATGATGCGACATTCGCCTGTCGCCCAGGTCGGAAAGTCTGGTGGGCGGGAAGCTGGCTGAAAATCTGCGTTAAGCAGCACCGGCGTGAGGGGGAGGGAAAGGTAGTAAGGCCTCGGGGGATCGCGATTCTGTCCCAGATCTCCAACACAGTGCGCGTGGGGATAGCGATATAAGCACTAGGGTGTCTAGCAGGTCTACCCAGCCAGGCCAAGTCCCAGAGTGGACGGCACGCCGCGGCCCGGTCCATGTGGAACCAGTGCTTTTCACTAGCTCGCACCGACCACTCCGAGACATACCTCAGATGGGAAGCCCAATAATAGGTCATAAGGTCCGGGCATGCTAAACCCCCCCGGTCTCTTGGTAGCATCAGAACCTTGGTCGACAGTCGTGGTCTTCCTCCGCCCCAGATGAAGGCAACCATTTCTCTCTGGAGGCCCAGAATATCCTTGTGCGGGATTGGCGTGGGGAGTGCCTGAAAGAGGTAGAGAACCTTTGGCAGAAGGGTCATCTTGACCGCATTGAGGCGTCCTAGCCAGGACAGGGGTAGTGACTTCCACCGGCGGAGGTCCGTTCGTATGGAAGTTCTACAGACCGGCCAGTTAGCCTGCGTCCAGGTGGAAAGGTCAGCTGTGATGTTAATACCCAGATAGCGTATAAAAGTGGGGGCCCACCGGAAGGGGTTAATGGTCCGCAAGTCTTCCAACAGCCGTGGGGGAAGAGTGAGATTAAGCGCACTTGATTTAGGAAGGTTGACTCGTAGACCCGACGTCAACTCGAACTGAGAGAGAAGATCCAGGAGCGTCGGGAGAGAGGTCGCGGGCTCCGTGAGCGTCAACAGAAGGTCATCCGCAAAAAGGGCTATCTTATGGTCCACCCCCCCCATGCGGATACCCCGGATATCTGCCGATTGTCTGATAGCAATCGCCAAGGGTTCCACCGTCAGAGCGAAGAGCAGCGGTGAGAGTGGGCATCCCTGGCGGGTGCCCCTGCGGATGGGGAACGACGGAGTCAAGGCGCCGTTGACGCGGATGCGTGCTGAGGGGGCTGCATATGGTGCCATTATGCGGGCAACCATGAGAGGCCCTAGGCCTATGCGGAGGAGGACCGCCCGAAGAAAAGACCAGTCGACCCGGTCGAAGGCTTTCTCCGCGTCCAGGGAGAGAAGGAAGGCGGGGATTCCCTGGTGGCGGACCTTCTGTACCAGGTGAGCCACCCGGCGCAGGTTATCCGCCCCCTGACGCTCATGAATAAGGCCCACCTGGTCGGGGTCTATCAGGCCCGGCAGGAAGGGCGCCAGGCGTTGTGCCAGTATCTTAGTGTAGAGTTTAGCATCTACATTAAGTAGGGATATGGGGCGAAATGATGCGCAGGCGGAGGGATCCTTCCCGGGCTTCGGGAGCAGCACAATCTCTGCTTCAGCCATTGTTGGGGTGACGGATCCAGCCTCAGCAAATGAGTTAAAAAGGCGTAGCAGGGGGCCCTGGAGCTCCGGAAGAAAGAGACGGTAGAATGCCAGCGTGATCCCATCCGGACCCGGCGTTTTCCCAGTCGGCATTCTCTTCAAAGCTTTCGAAAGCTCGTCCGCTGTGATGCGTTCTTCCATTTGATCCCGGTGGTGGGGGGTTAACGGCATCCAGTCGCAGGAATCCAGGAAGGGTGCCACGCGATCGGGACAGGCATCGCCCTTGCCGTATAAAGTAGAGAAGAACGCCCTAAATTCCATCTGTTTATCCCGCTCCGAGATAGCCCACCCTCCCCCTGGTCTGGCAATTCAGGCGATGTGGTTACGGGAGATCTGTAGGCGGAGTCGACGCGCCAACATGGAGCCCACCTTATTACCCCCTCCGTAGAACTTCTGCATCAGTGCAAGGAGTGAGCTTACCGCCTTATTCACCCGGAGGGCTTTGAGTTGGCCCCGGAGAGATGCGAGCTTCTTTTTTGCAGACAGAGAAGGCTCTGAGTGCGTTTGTCTCTCTAGTGCTTTAATGTCTCGTCCAAGGTTGTCCTCCACTAATCGGGCCTCCCGCCTACGGGCTATGGAGATAGAGGTGATAGTGCCCCGGATCGTAGCCTTAAAAGCATCCCATAAAAGGGGGACAGGGGTTTCCGGGAGGTCATTGTGAGTAAAGTAGGTTTGGATGGCTTGTTTCAGTTCCGCCACGTCTACTGGGTCACGCAGAACCTGGGGGGGAAGACGCCATCGGGGAACAGACCCCGGAGGTCTGCCTATTCCAGACAAGCTAATTTCTAGGTGCGCGTGATCCGAAACCGAGATGTCCGAGATCGCCGCAGATTGAAAAGAACGAGCAAGCGATTGGGAGATAAAAAAGAAGTCAATACGGGAATAAGACCGGTGAACATGGGAATAAAAGGAGTAGTCCCGTGCATCGGGCTCCCGGTAACGCCAAGCGTCCACAAGCCCCAGGGCAGTGATATCATGCTTAAGTGATGCCGACATGGCCCCCGTACCCTGATACAGAGAGGTAGTGCGGTCTCAGTCCCGGGTCCCACACCAAATTAAAATCGCCCCCAAGGATGACGGGGTCTGCCTCCTGGGAGAGGTGAAGCCGGAGAAGATCCCTAAGGAAGGTGTCCTGTGCTTGATTAGGGGCGTAGACGTTGAGTAGGATAAGGGGTTTGCCCTGCATTGTAGCCGCCAGTTTAAGGTATCTCCCCTCTCCATCGCGCGTGGTGCGGACGACCTGCACCGGAAGACCGGCCTTAACCATAATAGCCACTCCCGCAGTCTTTGTCTGCGCACAGGCCCATGCCTGCAGGGGGTACTTAGGGTGTTGCATGCGGAGAGAGTCCCCGCGGAGAAGATGGGTTTCCTGCAAGAAGATAACATCGGGATCGTTTAAGAGGAGATACCTCCAGATTTGTCGCCTCTTGTTCGGTGAGTTTAAGCCCCGAACATTAAGGGATAAACATTTAAGATGTGTCATTGATCAGGCAGGATGGAGCACGCTCAAGTACAGTCACGCCCCCTCCCCCCTTCCTCACTGTAGATATGTATCTCCCTGTGGGTGGGTATTTGGCCAGGCGTTGCGGAACGTGTCCATTCCCAACCCCCCCCCCCGCGTGGGCATGCGGTGCATCTATCATTCCCAGGGACTCATGCCAGAAGGCCAGACCAACCCCCTGCAAACAGAGCCCCCCCCCCTGAGCCAGAGAGTGAAGAAGAAAAAGGAGTGAGGGAAGCAAGAAAAGGAGTCAGAGAGTGTAAAGAATAACCAGCAACCAATTGGCCAACGGGGCCCAAAGAATCCAGTCCAGTCCTGGAGCGGCCCAGTGGTGAGAACCAGGGCGGCTCTGAGGAAGTCACTCCTCTTGGGGACTAAGGACATGGTGAGGGGGACCGTGGAGTTCAAGAAGGAGGGTTCACAACCGTCCCCCGGGAATCGACCCATTCACCTCATCATGGAAAGGGCGCGGGAGTCCACCAGAATCCCAGCCCGGGGCCCGCACAGGAAAGAGCGGCCGCAGCGGGCGCCCCGGGTCGAGCAAGGCCAGGGTCCCCGACAGAGGCTCCGCAGAGACCCAGCCAATCACAAGAGCAAGGATCGGCAGGGGGAACAAGGCCCAGCACCACCGGGGCCCAGCACGAAGACGGCCGCCCCACCCCAGCGCAGCCGCGGGAGGAGGGTCCAGAGGTCCATGGGCCGGGGGCAAGCGCAACAGGCATGCGTACTCAGCCTACGCCAATGTGTTCGGGGCTCTGCGGCCCGAGAGAGGGGTCAGGAGAAGGCTAGGCACTTGTACAGGTACCAAAAAGGGATAAGAGGGGAAGTAACGCAGGCCCAGGGTAGTCAGCGGTCGCCCGGGGTACCTCCCTTTAGCAAGACGGGGTCAGGGGGGGAGATGCTCAAAGAACAAACAGTAGCAATCAAACAACGAGAGTGCAGCCTCATAGTCATCAAAGACACCTGAGAACAAACAGTGCAAATAACATACAGCCTAGCAAACATCGTTTTAGCACTTAGCTGTCGTCCAAGGGCTGGGTCGTCAGGAGAGGCCCGTCCAGGCGTCCCCAAAGGTTCATAAGGTCTTCAGTAGACCTACTCGAGGGAGGCCAAGAAAGGCGACTCCCAGTAGGCCGCCCTGGGCGTGGGGGCAGAGTCTGGAGAAAACATGGCAATCCAGGTGCAGGTGTGTCCGCAATTGTCCAGTTCACCCGCCGTAACAGAGGACCACCCCAGGCGTCAATGGCAATCTTCATGGGGAGGGGCTAGAGTGGACACCCTTATAAAAGGCAAGAGGCCCTATCGGCAAGTACTCTCCGGCAGGTAACTCTGCGCCTCGGGCCTAGGCGGGCCATCCACCTCCCGGACCTGCAATGTGTCTGAGCGGCTTCAGGAACACAACAGCTGCAGCCCTCCATCGGAAGGATACTAATGCAGGCAGAAAGTCTTCCGGACAAAATGAGACACCTGGCCGCCGATCAAGAGTCATTTCCCGGCACCGGGGTCCGAGGTCACAGTGGGCCCCGGCGTAGGGGCCCTCTCCGACGGCCGCTGGGGCTCCTCTAATGCTTTCAAGTGGCGGATTATGTCTTGTTTAGCCTGGCTGGAGTTCGAGTTGGCCACCGAGGATCCAGAGCCCTGGCGCTTCACCCTGGACCACTCAGGGCGCAGTGATATCTGTGAGGCCGAATCTGCAGGGGTGGGAGAGGCGGGTCGGGAATCCTGCGAGATGTGGAGCAGTTGAAGTGCCTCCCTCAGTGAACGTAGATACCTCCGTCTTCCCTCCCATTGAAAGATTATAGCGAAGGGGTGCCCCCATTGGTACCTGATGTTGGATGCCTTCAGCTTGGCCGTCACTGGTCGGAAGTCCCGACGGCGGCGAAGGGTGAGAGGCGAGAGATCCTGGTAGATCTGGATACTGTGACCCGCGTACTCCAGTTTTTCAGCCGCCCTGGAGGCCCTGAGAATCGCCTCCTTCTCCGCATAAAAATGCACCCTGGTCAGGATGTCAGGGACCAGGTTGGAGTTGCCCCGCGGGGGAGCGACTCGGTAGGCCCGATCTAACGTTGGGGGGGAAATATCCTCATCCCCCCGGACAGCTTGGAGGAGGTCTGCAACGTAGGTAAGTATGTCCGCTCCCTCCGCCCCCCGTGGCACCCCTCGTATGCGGAGGTTGTTCCGGCGGCTCCGATTTTCTAAATCCTCCTGTTTAGCCTGGAGCTCCACGTTCTGTTCTTCAAGCGACATGACCCTTCGCCGGAGATCTTCAAGGTCTTCCGTGCGGGAGTCTACAGTGCGCTCGATATCGTCGACGCGGTTACCCAGTTCAGTGACGTCCCGGCGCACATCCGTCATATAGGTCTTAACCTCCGTCTTTAGGGATGAGATCTCGGACTTTATCTCCTGTAGGAAGGTAGCCAGCACTGCCTGCGTGATGCTGCCCTGTTCAGGGTCTGTCAGGCTAGATGCCATCGTAGGGGACTCCGGCCGAGACGACGAGGCGCCTTTGCTCCACAGCTCTTTAACTGAGGTGTCTTTGGTGGTGGTATGCGCCGCGGGCTTCGCCCCTCTAGGTTTGGTCATGTTGCTAGCGCAGGACTTGGTACAGCCTGAGCGGTCTCCGGCCAGCACCGGACTCCCCCTCAGTGCTTGAATCGGCCTCCTGGTGCGCTTAAGGTTTGCGGGTGGTCAGGACAGGGCCGCCTGGGTCAGTTCACCATGGAGGACGTCCACTGATGCGTCTCACTGCCGGGTCCCACAGAGCTTAGTCCCTGCGCAGTCCAAGTAGATCGGCCGGGGGTGGCCCCTGAAGATGGCCCCCAGGGTCTCAATGGGCCACTGCTACCACCGAAGCCACTGCACCCCCAAACGCGCTCGCCCAGCCAGCCACTCCGAGGTAGCGCGCCAGAGATAGTGTGCTGCTAATGAGTGGAGGCGGCTACACTGGCCGGGAAGCAGGGGGGCATCCAAGCACGGGTGAGGAGGGCCCTCAGGCAGCCCTGGAGGTGGACGGCCGCGGCCTAAATACTCTCTGACCTTCTCCCGTGCCCAGCCCGCTGCATCAGGGTCTTCGCCCCCCCTTCACCGATCCGTGGGGGCTCAAGGGCTCCTCCGGGACCCGCTCCCCTTGCTCCTCACCTCCAGGTATTTCAGGGCTCCACCGGGAGATCAGCAGGCGTCCCCTTCCGCCGGTCTCCACTGCTCACACCCGGGTGCAGGGCCCGCCCTGGCCCCCGGGTCTCCGTCAGTGGGGGGGACTATCACCAGGCCCTGAGCCCCCGGATCGCAGCGGGAACCCCCAGCCAACACGGGGTCTCCCCACTCCAGGCGCTCGCCGCACCGGGTTCAGGAGCACAGGGGTGGCCCGTCTCGGTCCCTCCGGGTCCCGGAGTTCCGCCGCACCTCTCCAACAAAATTGCGGGCCAGGCCTCAGCCTCGTCCGTCTGCCCTCTCTCTGGGCTCCCGCTCTGCGGCCTCTATCCGGAGCCCCCGCAGCAGTGGTGCCAGCGCTCCCAGCGCGTCACTCCTCTCCCGGCGCCCGCCGGGCTGAGGCCGCACCGCGGGTCCGTCCGCTCGTATCGCCTCGGTCACCGGGCCTCCAGCACCCAGTGTCGCCAAAATGGCGGCCGGGATCTCCCCGACGTCTTCTCCGGTGGGCGACTCCCGGGCAAAGGGCCCCCACTGCCGGTCCAGGGCAGCCGCCGAAGCACTGCTAAAGGTATTGGGGGACACCGCCTGCGTCCCCCGTGCTGTAGATCGCCCCCAAAGCGCTTTAGGCCGACCCCGGGAGACGGAGCACCAGCAGCGTGCGTCCTACTCCATCCGAGTCCAGGCCACGCCCCTGCTTTTATTTTTAACAATGCTTTACATGCAAGCATTGGCACAGCCAATAGCTCAGCACTCGCAATATAAAGGTGAAGCTTATTAGCTTTGCCAGTGCTGGTTTTTATTCATGCCACTGTCACTCAAAGGGACAGAGGCTGCATTCAAAACATAAAATGGACCTTCTAATAATAACATGTGAGGGGAGCATGCAGCAGCGCGCTTGAAAGCTGCCTAGGCAAGTATGCCAGTATCTCAACTTACCAATGTTGCAGTATTGGAGCGTACCCTCTTCAACCAGATTTCTGCCTTTTCAGCCATTGTTGAAGAGCAAAAATAAATTCATCCTACCCAGGCAGGTCTCAGAGCAGGCAGGGGAACTGAATCTATCACTACTGCAATGATTGATGATATTCAACATTATGTAGAGTACGATACACCTTATGAATTAATCTAACTTGACCGGTTATCTGCCATTTGAAACAGTGAATCACCAGGTGCTGTTAAGGTAGTTGGTTTAATGTGGCATCTCGGGAGTGGCATTTAACATTTTTGAAGCTTTCTAACACACAGAAGGTTTTAGCTGAACCTTGGTACTCATTTGTCGAGATTGAAGCCCTTAAATATGATGTACCTCATGGGTCAGTGTTATCTCTTTTGTTATTTATCCGCTACATAGCTCCCTTAGTCCAGCTGATTCAATCTAGTGGACTCATGGTGCCCATGTATGCAGATAACACTCAGATCAATGGATGGGACAAACACCTTTAAAGCTGATTGGCGGAAAAGCTGAGATCTTAGCTTCCTCTGGCCGTTCTACTGTTTAGAACCAGACTTTCTGACCTTCTTCTTTTGGGCCAATAACAGATCCCTGTTGATTGTGCAAAAAATATGAGATCAAAAGTGGTGCTGTGTTAGCACTGACTGAACAGATAAACACAGTAACTAAAATATGTTTTTTTTCCAACTGAGGCTTTTGAAGCAATTCACTCTGTTATATTCCATATAGGTACCCCAATATAGGCCCGGGTAACATCCCAACGTTTCACCTATATTCGTCCCTACATTACATACATAACGGGCTTTTAGGACTGATCCTTTTCCTAGTTACGGTACTGCTTACAGAACGTGGGGTTTTTCCTGAACAATAGCCTCATACATTATGCATGAAGATGCTTGGAAACTCAGCAGGACCACCATCTCCAGCATAATAACTATGTACAAGGTTCATTCCCGACGTCATTCTAAGTCCGACAATGGCACAGCAAGGTAGAACCCCTGGGGACACCTTTGGGTATATAAACATCACATCTTGCTGAGATAGGCAGAGGAGATCAGGACTTCCATGCCGACACACTGACGCGAGACGCTGAAGTTCCTGCATGCAGATACTCCAGCTTGCAGTAGTCTGACATCCCTTGCGGGGTGTCCAGCTCGAGACCAAGACGGGGTCCCACAGTCTCTCACTTCAGGTAATGGGGTTGACTTTATCCTACAGGGATTCTTGGCTTAATACCTATACACATGCTAGGTACATTTAGGTACATCTAGTTAGGGTTGCATCGTAGGAGTACGCATTTTTACTGTCATATATTTTATATACTTACCTGAATTCATGGTTTCGGCAAGATGGTAGAAATTTGCCATCCTTTTACCTTTTCAGTGCTTCTAATCATTTATATCTGTTTCTGTCTAATGGTTGTTTCAGCACACCTATTTTACACTAGAATAACAGCTGTTCAATAAATGCTTATTGAATAACGTCCCTACCGTTTATTCTGTGTATCTCTGTGAGACAAAGTGAGCACGAGTGACTGAGCGAAAAGTATTACACTGTTTCCACGGTCCTGAGGGGTCAGGGTTGTCATGTTCGATAGTTGCCAAGAACTATTCTCTCCTTGGTAAAAGGAGTTTTCTAGTGGTTCTGTGAGCTAGCTGGTACACAGGCCAACATACCAGGTGGGGGTGTTTGGAATCAGTTTAGACACCAATCCTGCAGTGTATGTTGTCTAAACGCGCAGATCCCATATGGGTTTTATAGGAACTACACGACAAATCATTCGTGTTCAGCAAAGGGTTAAAATTATAGCTGCATATATTCTGTCTGAATTGGACCATTGTTACTCGGTGTATTTTAAACTTTCAACAAAATCCATTATAATATTACAAATAGGGAAAATGCAGCAGCCAGATTGATGTTAAATATTGACAAATTTAGAGGCATATTTATAAGGAGTTAACACCACCGTAGCATAAATTTTTTGACGTTACAGCGGCTTTTTATTGCCAAATTTACAAATTGTTGCAAACTCCAGTTAGCAACATTTTTCCAGTGTTAACGTGAATTTTTCACAGCGTCACTTCGCTTAGCATGACTTACCGAAAATGAGATACAAGGTTGGCGTTCCCTCAAAGAAGCTCCTGCAAAACACACAACGTGATATTTACAAGGATTTCCTTGTACGTCGCTAAAAAATAAAAGTCACTAAGTCACATAAGCGGCAGTTTTTTACTGCTAGAATTACCTGGTCTTAAAAATTACGCTAGCACACTTGTATAATAGGGGCCTAATTTCTGAAGTTTTTGCGCAGGGCAGCGCCGCAAGGAATCCTGCTGCGCTGCCATGTGTCAAAATAAAAGGGCAGGAATGCGCCATATCTATAAGTTTTCTTTTGGAGAAGGCTGAGCGTGTGGAAGTAGGATGAGGATACTGCGTTGATTTGGAGGTTCATTGTGAGCATGGAGTCCAGTATGATCTCGAGGTTGCATGAATGGTCCGTAGGGGTTGGAGGGCTTCCCAGTGCGGCTGGCCACCAGGAGTCATCCCAGGCTGAGGGGGTGGATCCCAGGATGAGTACTTCAGTCTTGTCCGAGTTGAGCTTGAGGCAGCTGTCTTTCATCCAGGCAGCGACGGTCTCCATTCCGTTGTGAAAGTTGATTCTGGCAGCTGTGAGTTCGTTGGTAAGGGAGATGATCAACTGGGTGTCATCTGCGTAGGAGACGATGTTGAGTTGGTGGCTTCTGACGATGGCTGTGAGAGGGGCCATGTAGACGTTGAAGAGGGTTGGGCTCAGGGAGGAGCCCTGGGGCACTCCGCAGCTGATCTCTGTAGGTTCTGAGAGGAACGAGGGTAGTCTGACTCACTGTGTTCGGCTGCTCAGGAAGGAGTGGAGATGCCGGCATTGTGGAGTCATGTGATTAGGGTGTGGTGGGAGACGGTATCGAAGGCGGCCGAGAGGTCCAGTAGGATAAGGGCTGAGGTTTCACCCCGGTCGAGGAGGGAGCGGATGTAGGAGAGTAGGATCTGCTTCACATGGGTACCCCCACTTTTTGCTGATGCTTCACTGTTTTTCGACATTAGTCTGGCTGGGGCCCTGCTAATCAGAACCCCAGCCTAGCTGCTTCCTCTCTAAAATGGTTTCCATGTGCCTTAGGCACATCACTGATTGGGATCTGGAGTGCCCTTATAAGTCCCTAGTATATGGTATACTATGTGCCAAGGGCATAGGTACCTCAGAGGCCTGCCAGGGGCTGCAGCATGTATTATGCCACCCCTGGAAGGCCATCCAAACTGACACCACAGGTCTGCTACTGCAGCCTGGGTAAGGTGGTGCATGCACCCCTTACCGTGATATAGGTTACCTATATCACTAAATACATACACACATATAAACCTATAAGTCACTCCTAAGGCAGGCCTTATCAATCCTAAAGGCAGAGTGCATGGTTCCTATGTGAGAGGGTGCCCCTGCATGAGCAGGGCCCCTCTGCAGCGTTCGGAGACCATCTCTGATGCTGTTTGTAGTGCAGCCTGACTATATACTCTTAAGCGCATTATAACCTCGCGGTAAAATGCTAACTTTGGAATGGCTGCACCTAAACATGTCGTGTTTGGTGTCAAACATCTTGCAATACTACCCCCCCGCCAATCCTGGCGGCGGGGGTAGCATTCCACCCTTCTAGAGGGAAAGACATGTTAACTCTGGCTAGCCCGGTAACTTCTTTCCAGAGCCCTGGCATCACAAAATGGATGCTGCTGCCACAGACACGAGTCTGGCCTCCTGCTGCTGGATGAAACTCCGGCAGGGGAGGCCTGGACAATAGGTTTCCTGTCCCAGGGAGGTGTGACCACCTCCCCAGACAGGATAATGTGTATTGGGGCTGGGCGGGAGCACTTTCGGGTGCTTTGAAGTCCTGCACTGGGTGCACATTTGGTGTCCCTGTGCATACCCCATTTCAAACCGGATCAGGGGCTTGCAGCCCCTGATTTGGCGCGAACTGGACAAAGGGAAAGGGGTGTAGCCACCCCTCTGCCCTGACCCACCCATAGGTGGGGCCACATAGTAGTCCAACCCCTATCCTTAGTATAAGTATAGGAACCCAGTCCTTAGGACTTTAGATTATCCCTGGACGAAACTCTGAAACTGAATCCTGAACCTTCGACGCTCTACTCACGATTAGAGGACAGAAGAATCTCCCTTGGGGTCAAGGAGTGACTCCCCTGCTTGGCAGGCACCAAAGAAGCATCTGTCCGGTTTGCATTTCTGAAGCTCCCGTCGGACGCCGAATCCATCGCATCACCAGAGGTGGATTCTCAGATTTCCCCGAGGCTACCCTGAGTCCCCAGCAAAGCTGAGGCCCGTGGCTATCGTGGGTGACTTGAGACCGTGACCCCTGGACACCGAGCACATTTGCAAGTGCATCCTCTTCTGGGTCTCCCCCGAAGTCGTGCTTTGGGCTCCGAGTAGCCCTAGCCTCCAGCACCAACTGCACCAAAGATCACTGGCCTCCACTCCACAAGTGTCCTGTAAGCCAGATCCACGTGCGGCGTCACGAGGCTCCTTCGCGGTCGCTAGCCCGTTGGCTAGTAGCCTTTAACGAAGGCCAATCTTTTCCTAACTTGGCATCCTGGTTGCTCCAGGCCTGCCCTCACTTACCCTCGCTGGGTGAGTTCCCCAGACCTTGCTGGTCTGCACCATCGACGATCTTCCTCTGCATCGAGACTTGCCGTTGCCATGGCTTGTTGGGTCCAATCCGGTCGCCAACACCTCAGCCCTCAACAGACATTGTGTACCAGCCCGAATCCTGCTCCTGGTTGCCGACAACGCCTCCTGGACCTCGTGGCTGAAGAGTCAAGACGACCGTCAACACACCTGAAGCACTCGACATCGGTGGGCATCTGTCCATCGCCTTCCTGGTCACTGGCTAGTGACCCAGACTCTGTCCCCTCTGCTTTCAGGTTCTTCAGAACTCCGATCCACTCTTGGATCCACCCGGACACTTTTCTCTTGGTCGACAGCAGCACTTTGCAGCAGATCGCCATTCAAATCGACGACGAAACCCGACCCCGAAAGGCACCTAGAAGTCAACGGCGTATCGCGGTTGTGTATTTACACTGCACGCGTCTCCCGTGGGTCCCCTGTGTCACTACCTTGGGTGGTTCCTTGTGGTCCAAGCACTTCTAGAGGCTCTAGGCCTAGTGTCTAGTTCAGTCGTGGTTCTTATACCACTTTATTGGTATATGGTTTGGTACGCCCTAGGGCCCAAACGTGTATTTGTGCTATTACTGTGTTTAAATAACTTCTAACTTATGTACTTCGAACTCTAGCCTCATAAAGAGACTAGAGGGGTGTGTTTAGCAATAAATACATATATTTTGAATATATACCTGGTGTGGTGCTCTTTCATTTGGTCACTCAAGAGATTATAGACTGGTAAAACAAGCTGCTTTACATTCCTTCAAGACTTAGCCTGAAGGCTGCTCTCCATAGCTACCACTAGGATAGCTTTCAATAAGGTTGTCTTTAACCTATCTCCAATAAGGGGTTGTTTGGACTGGTGCAAGGTGCCCACTATAATTAGTGGACAGCATATACCAGGCCAACTTCTCACATTGGTGTGCAGCGTGTGGGATTCCAGCTTGCTATTGTTTTACCAGATAATCTCAATTGAATTGATCAACTGAAAACCACTAAAGGTACCTAAGGTACATATAATTTAAGCTTAGAATACAGTAAGTTCTACTGAACTTAGAGTTGTGTGTTAAGGGATAGCACAACCCTTTCTACAACTCAAGAGAGTTTAGTAGGCCACACTAGAGTAGGTAGTGCATACACCACACCACACTAGTAATGTCTTTAAGGGCAGGATCTAAAGAATCCTTGCAGGAAGCCATTGAGCTTCCACCCTCCAAGTATGATACACTCCCATTCTTGGAATTGAGAGCTTTATGCAACTTGAGAAAAATAAGGACAGGCCAAAGTGCCACCACCCAACACCTCAAGGAGTTGTTGGTGGCTTATGACCTTAGTAAGCCCTTGGGGACTGAAGGGGTAGGAGCTGAGGGTGGGGCAGATGATGAGGATGGGACCAGGGGTACCAGTACCCCCAGCACCCCCTCTGAAACTGGCCAGGAGGGCGACAATGGCCCTGACCTGGATAATCCAACCCCCCCTGAGGAAGATGAAGAGGAGGATCAGAATGATGCCCCCTTTGTCCCCCCAGGAAGGATTGTGAGTGTGCCCAGAAGGTCTAGATCTTCTTCTCAGGAGTCTAACCACTCTGGCACCTCAATAGGGAGCTCTGTCTCATCTCATAGGAGGGAATCCTCTCATGAGAGAAGAAAGAGGCTGGTTCTATATGAGGAAGCTCAGCTTGAACTCAAAAAGAAGCAACTAGCCATAGACAGGGAGTCCCTAGATCTCTTTAGAGAGAGAAGAAAGTTGGGACTAGAGTCCCATGGTGGCAGCCATATCCCTAGAGATAGGGAAAGGTCCTATGACCATAGGAACCTGAGCAAGATTGTCCCTCCCTATCAGAATGGGGATGACATCCACAAGTGGATAACTGCTCTAGAGAGGGCCTGTAAGGTACAGAAGGTCCCTCAGGAGCAGTGGGCAGCAATCTTGTGGCTCTCCTTTGCTGACAAAGGTAGAGATAAGCTCCTCACTGTTAGAGAGGAGGATGCTGATAATTACAAGGTCTTGAAGAGTGCTCTTATTGATGGGTTTGGCCTAACCACTGAACAGTACAGGTTGAAGTTCAGAGATACCCAAAAGCACAGACTCAAGACTGGGTAGACTATGTGGATTGTTCTGCCAAGGCTCTGGAAGGCTGGTTGATGGGCAGTAAGGTGTGTGACTTCTCAGGATTGTACAATCTGATAATGAGGGAGCAGATTCTTAATAACTGTCAAAACCAGCTGTTGCATCAATACCTGGTAGATTCTGATCTGACCTCTCCCCAAGAATTGGGAAAGAAGGCAGACAAATGGGTCAGAACCAGGGTGAGGCAGAAGGTACAGAACCAAGGTGGGGAAACCAAGAAGCAAGATGCTAAGAACTCTGAAAAGGGTGGGGAGAAGGGTAAAGATCAAAAGTCTTCATCAGGCCCCCAAAAATCTTCTTCTGGTGGGGATTCACAGTCTACCAAAGGGAAAGGCCAAAGAAAACCATGGTGCAAGGTCTGTAAGCAAAAGACCCACTGGACCAGTGATTGCACCAAGTCCAAAGACTCCAGTCCAGCACCCACCAATGCCCCTAAGGCACCTGTTCCCCCTAGTACAGTTGGTGGGAGTGCTCCAGCCAAGGGTTTAGTAGGGTTCACCCTGGGTACTGAGTTGGGCTCTGACCTAGTCAGAGAACTGACTCAGGCTGTGTTAGTCTGTGATGGAGGCATGGATGTGACCTCCACTGTGAGTCCCAGTAATCTGGGCAAGTACAGACAACAGCCTTTAATCAATGGACGTGAGGCTTTGGCATTTAGGGACACAGGGGCAAGTGTCACAATGGTGACACAAGACCTTGTGAATCCTGGGCAAGTTATACTTGGTGAAATGTACCAAGTGACCAATGCTAGCAATGTCAGAACAGACCATACTCTGGCAGTTGTTAACTTCTCCTGGGGAGGGGTAACTGGCCTTAAGAAGGTTGTGGTGAGTGCAAACCTACCAGTCGAATGCTTGCTTGGCAATGACTTAGAGACTTCTGCTTGGGCAGAAGTGGAGCTCAGGACCCATGCAGAAATGCTGGGGATCCCTGCAGATGTGTTTGCTGTGACCAGGTCACAAGCCAAAATGTCTAGCACTGAACAGGCCTTGGATTCTGGAAGAATGGACCAAGTGCCTTCCAAGAGGAGGAGTAGTAGGGTTAAGGCAGTGCCTTCCCCCTTGGCCCAGGAGGAATATCAGTCCCTTGAGGGGGATGATCTCAGCCCTGAAGAAGGAACTGACCCAGAGGAACTTGAACCTGACCAGGTTGAGTTCTTGGGGACAGGGGGACCTTCTAGGGCAGATCTGAGCCAGGAGCAGCAGAGCTGCCCCTCCCTTGAACCCCTCAGACAGCAAGCTGCTGCTGAGGCTGCTGGGAAAGCTAGTGGTCCCCATACAGTGTATTGGGATGATGGACTCCTGTACTCAGAGAGTAGAGACCCCAAGCCTGGTGCTACCAGGAGGTTGGTTATACCTCTGAAGTTCAGGGGCTTCCTATTGACCCTAGCCCATGATATTCCCTTAGCAGGTCACCTGGGCCAGAACAAGACTTGGGACAGAATTGTCCCTCACTTTCACTGGCCCCACATGTCTGAAGACAGCAAGGAGTTTTGTCGCTCCTGTGTAACCTGCCAAGCCAGTGGCAAAGCAGGTGGCACTACAAAGGCCCCCCTGATACCACTACCTGTGGTGGGGGTGCCCTTTGAAAGGGTAGGGATTGACATTGTTGGTCCCATGGATCCCCAAACAGCCTCTGGGCACAGGTTTATCCTGGTGGTAGTGGATCATGCCACCAGGTACCCAGAAGCTATTCCCCTCAGGACCACTACAGCACCTGTGGTGGCAAGGGCCCTCCTGGGAATCTTCTCAAGAGTGGGCTTTCCTAAGGAGGTAGTCTCAGACAGGGGTGCTAACTTCATGTCTGGGTACTTAAAAGCAATGTGGAAGGAGTGTGGAGTGACTTATAAGTTCACCACACCCTATCACCCACAATGCAATGGTTTAGTTGAGAGATTCAACAAAACCTTGAAGGGCATGATTAAAGGGCTCCCAGAAAAGCTTAGGCGTAGATGGGACATACTCTTGCCCTGCCTTTTATTCGCATATAGGGAGGTGCCTCAGAAGGGGTTGGTTACAGCCCTTTTGAACTTCTGTTTGGCCACCCTGTGAGGGGTCCACTGTGCTTGGTGAAGGAAGGATGGGAGTTACCTCTCAAGCCCCCAAAGCAAGATATAGTGGACTATGTACTTGGTCTCCGCTCCAGGATGACTGAGTACATGAAAAAGGCAACCAAAAACCTTGAGGCTAGCCAAGAACTTCAAAAGTCCTGGCATGACCAAAAGGCTGTTCTGACTGTTTACCAGCCAGGACAGAAGGTGTGGGTGTTGGAGCCAGTGGCCCCAGCAGCTCTCCAAGACAAATGGAGTGGACCCCACACTATTGTTGAGCAGAAGAGTGAGGTCACTTACTTAGTAGACCTAGGAACACCCAGGAGTCCCCACAGGGTTCTCCATGTCAACAGGTTAAAACCATATGTGGACAGGGCAGACATGGGCTTGCTCATGGCTACTGATGAAGGGCAGGAGGAAGAGAGTGACCCACTCCCTGACCTGCTCTCACAGAACCCTGACGATGGGTCAGTTGATGGTGTAGCCTTGGCAGGCAGCCTCACTACCCAGCAACAAACTGATTGCAGGCAAGTTCTCAATCAGTTTAGACAAATGTTTTCACTGACACCCAGTCAGACCACCTGGTGCACTCATGAAGTGGACACTGGGGACAGTCTGCCTATTAAAAACAAGATTTATAGGCAACCTGACCATGTCAGGGACTGTATCAGGACTGAAGTCCAGAAAATGTTGGATTTGGGAGTTATTGAACCCTCAGATAGCCCTTGGGCTAGTCCAGTGGTCCTTGTACCAAAACCTCACACCAGTGGTGGAAAAAGAGAGATGAGGTTTTGTGTGGACTACAGGGGTCTCAATGCAGTCACTAGGACTGATGCCCATCCAATACCCAGGGCAGATGAGCTCATAGATACTTTGGCCTCTGCCAAATATCTCAGCACATTTGACCTAACAGCTGGCTACTGGCAGATCAGACTAGCTGATACTGCAAAGCCCAAAACAGCATTCTCAGCCCCTAGTGGGCATTATCAATTTGTGGTAATGCCCTTTGGTCTGAAGAATGCACCTGCCACTTTCCAGAGGTTGGTGAATACAGTTCTCACAGGTCTGGAAGCCTATAGTGCAGCATATCTAGATGATATTGCTGTCTTTAGCTCCACCTGGGAGGATCACCTGGTCCACCTCAGGAATGTTTTACAGGCCCTGCAAAGGCAGGCCTGACTATCAAGGCCACTAAGTGCCAGATAGGGCAGAGTCAGGTTGTGTACCTGGGCCACCTTGTGGGTGGAGGCCAGGTTCAACCTTTGCAGAGCAAGATCCAGACTATCATGGACTGGACTGCTCCAACTACCCAGACTCAGGTGAGAGCCTTCTTAGGCCTGACTGGGTACTATAGGAGATTTGTCAAGGGGTATGGATCAATAGTGACACCCCTGAATGACTTAACTTCTAAGAAAATGCCCAAAAGGTTCAGTGGACAGTTAGCTGTCAAAAGGCATTTGATGACCTGAAGCAGGCCATGTGCACTGCTCCCATTCTACAGAGTCCTGATTACTCCAAGAAGTTCATTGTTCAAACTGATGCATCTGAATTGGGGGTAGGGGCTGTACTGTCACAATTGAATGAAGAAGGTCAGGATCAGCCAGTAGCTTTCATTAGCAGAAGGCTGACCCCTAGAGAGAAACGTTGGTCAGCCATAGAGAGGAGGCCTTTGCTGTGGTCTGGGCTCTGAAGAAGTTGAGGCCATACTTGTTTGGTACACACTTCCTGGTTCAGACAGACCATAAGCCCCTCTTATGGCTAAAACAAATGAAGGGTGAAAACCCCAAACTGCTTAGGTGGTCCATTTCCCTACAGGGGATGGACTTTACAGTGGAACATAGACCTGGGAGTAACCATGCCAATGCAGATGGACTCTCTAGGTATTTCCACTTAGAACATGAAGACTTAACTGGGCAAGGTTAGTTTAATGTCCCTACGTTTGGGGGGTTGTGTAGGAGAGTAGGATCTGCTTCACATGGGTACCCCCACTTTTGCTGATGCTTCACTGTTTTTCGACATTAGTCTGGCTGGGGCCCTGCTAATCAGAACCCCAGCCTAGCTGCTTCCTCTCTAAAATGGTTTCCATGTGCCTTAGGCACATCACTGATTGGGATCTGGAGTGCCCTTATAAGTCCCTAGTATATGGTATACTATGTACCAAGGGCATAGGTACCTCAGAGGCCTGCCAGGGGCTGCAGCATGTATTATGCCACCCCTGGAAGGCCATCCAAACTGACACCACAGGTCTGCTACTGCAGCCTGGGTAAGGTGGTGCATGCACCCCTTACTGTGATATAGGTTACCTATATCACTAAATACATACACACATATAAACCTATAAGTCACTCCTAAGGCAGGCCTTATCAATCCTAAAGGCAGAGTGCATGGTTCCTATGTGAGAGGGTGCCCCTGCATGAGCAGGGCCCCTCTGCAGCGTTCGGAGACCATCTCTGATGCTGTTTGTAGTGCAGCCTGACCATATACTCTTAAGCGCATTATAACCTCGCGGTAAAATGCTAACTTTGGAATGGCTGCACCTAAACATGTCGTGTTTGGTGTCAAACATCTTGGAATACTACCCCCCCGCCAATCCTGGCGGCGGGGGTAGCATTCCACCCTTCTAGAGGGAAAGACATGTTAACTCTGGCTAGCCCGGTAACTTCTTTCCAGAGCCCTGGCATCACAAAATGGATGCTGCTGCCACAGACACGAGTCTGGCCTCCTGCTGCTGGACGAAACTCCGGCAGGGGAGGCCTGGACAATAGGTTTCCTGTCCCAGGGAGGTGTGACCACCTCCCCAGACAGGATAATGTGTATTGGGGCTGGGCGGGAGCACTTTCGGGTGCTTTGAAGTCCTGCACTGGGGGCACATTTGGTGTCCCTGTGCATACCCCAGTTCAAACCGGATCAGGGGCTTGCAGCCCCTGCTTTGGTGCGAACTGGACAAAGGGAAAGGGGTGTAGCCACCCCTCTGCCCTGACCCACCCATAGGTGGTGCCACAGAGTAGTCCAACCCCTATCCTTAGTATAAGTATAGGAACCCAGTCCTTAGGACTTTAGATTATCCCTGGACGAAACTCTGAAACTGAATCCTGGACCTTCGACGCTCTACTCACGATTTGAGGACAGAAGAATCTCCCTTGGGGTCAAGGAGTGACTCCCCTGCTTGGCAGGCACCAAAGAAGCATCTGTCCAGTTCGCATTTCTGAAGCTCCCGTCGGACGCCGAAGTCATCGCATCACCAGAGGTAGATTCTCAGACTTCCCCGAGGCTACCCTGAGTCCCCAGCAAAGCTGAGGCCCGTGGCTATCGTGGGTGACTTGAGACCATGACCCCTGGACACCAAGCACATTTGCAAGTGCATCCTCTTCTGGGTCTCCCCTGAAGTCGTGCTTTGGGCTCCGAGTAGCCCTAGCCTCCAGCCCCAACTGCACCGAAGATCACTGGCCTCCACTCCACGAGTGTCCTGTAAGCCAGATCCACGTGCGGCGTCACGAGGCTCCTTCGCGGTCGCTAGCCTGTTGGCTAGTAGCCCTTAACGAAGGCCAATCTTTTCCTAACTTGGCATCCTGGTTGCTCCAGGCCTGCCCTCACTTACCTTCGCTGGGTGAGTTCCCCAAACCTTGCTGGTCTGCACCATCGACGATCTTCCTCTGCATTGAGACTTGCCGTTGCCAAGGCTTGTTGGGTCCAATCCGGTCGCCGACACCTCAGCCCTCCACAGACATCGTGTACCAGCCCGAATCCTGCTCCTGGTTGCCGACAACGCCTCCTGGACCTCGTGGCTGAAGAGTCAAGATGACCGTCAACGCACCTGAAGCACTCGACATCGGTGGGCATCTGTCCATCGCCTTCCTGGTCACTGGCTAGTGACCCAGACTCTGTCCCCTCTGCTTTCAGGTTCTTCAGAACTCCGATCCACTCTTGGATCCACCCGGACACTTTTCTCTTGGTCGCCAGCAGCACTTTGCAGCAGATCGCCATTCAAATCGACGACGAAACCCGACCCCGAAAGGCACCTATGCACCCGGCTTCCCTGGGTGAGGTAACACGAGTACTCCGGTGCTCCCGTGGGTAGAGACTCTTCAAAGTCCTAGATCTCAAAGGGTTTGGTCCAAGTCCTCTTTAAAGTGTCCCTTTTCTCTAATTTCCCGATCACGACTTTCTCCATAGAAGTCAATGGGCGTATCGCGGTTGTGTATTTACACTGCACGCGTCTCCCGTGGGTCCCCTGTGTCACTACCTTGGGTGGTTCCTTGTGGTCCAAGCACTTCTAGAGGCTCTAGGCCTAGTGTCTAGTTCAGTCGTGGTTCTTATACCACTTTATTGGTATATGGTTTGGTACGCCCCTAGGGCCCAAACGTGTATTTGTGCTATTACTGTGTTTAAATAACTTCTAACTTATGTACTTCGAACTCTAGCCTCATAAAGAGACTAGAGGGGTGTGTTTAGCAATAAATACATATATTTTGAATATATACCTGGTGTGGTGCTCTTTCATTTGGTCACTCAAGAGATTATAGACTGGTAAAACAAGCTGCTTTACATTCCTTCAAGACTTAGCCTGAAGGCTGCTCTCCATAGCTACCACTAGGATAGCTTTCAATAAGGTTGTCTTTAACCTATCTCCAATAAGGGGTTGTTTGGACTGGTGCAAGGTGCCCACTATAATTAGTGGACAGCATATACCAGGCCAACTTCTCACAGCGGATGTCATCGGTGGTGGCGTGGACCGCTGTCTTGGTGTTGTGGTTGCTTCAGAAGCTGAATTGGGAGGTTTCCAGGACGTGGTTCCCTTCAATGAGCTTGGAGAGTAGGGCACTGATGGACTTCTCAATGACCTTGGATGGGAAGGGAAGGAGGGAGATGAGTCTGGAGTTCTTGAGGTCTGTGGGGTCGGTGGACTGTTTCTTCAGCAGGGGGTTGATCTCGGTGTGTTTCCAGTCGTCGGGGAATGTGCCGGTTTCGATGGAGCAGTTGACGGTGCAGTAAAGTTGGGGGTTGATCCAGCGCGACTAATATAATTCCTTCTCCTTTGGACATGACATCCAGGTTGAAACACTCTTTTAACAACTATACCATATGACGGTGGGGCCCATAACACCGCCTAAACATTCACTCACCCAAATATTCCCTGGATCCCATCCACATTCACCTAGGAGAAAGAATTTTAAAAACTGCTGGAGGAACGGGATACCTTTTTAAAGTTGACAAGATATTTTCTTAAACGTAATACATAATCAGTTTAATCCTGTCGGTTCTAAGACATTAAGGTATTCCGCTCTTTGGTCGATGGACCAACTATTAGAATAAGTTGATGGTGATTAAGACCAGCTCAATCACATTAAAACCTATTAAAACATTACACTTATTATTGATCTAAAGAACCCCAGACTCGTAGTTTTAATTATAATAAAGTTTATCTACTTTCTTCAAATGCATGAATAAGATTCAATTCTATTAATCAGTTTAATACGTTTCAATATTATTATAAGAAATAACTTTAAAAAGAATTTATGCATACCCCTTTTAGATGCAGAATAAAAGTTCGCCAAGGCGGATAAATTGCAGATCACAGCATAGAATTCCCAAAACTGACTGTCTGTCCCGCTAAACAGGCCTCCTCGACGGACCTCCTATACAGGTTTCCCGCATCGATCTCGTTCCTTCCCAGTCAAGTTTAAGCTAAAAATGAATAATTCTATTAAGAAAATGGCCTATAGAAAATAGCAGCAGTTCTTCAGCGTCAACGTCCAGTGCTCAAAAATTATGTATGAATGGCGCTCCTCCTACTTAAGAGTAGGTCCTCTTATACCCTACTACTAGCTTACTAAACAGAAAAGTTGCAAATCTTTGGGGGCAAGAATCACGCTAATTGGTCCATTGGAGGGGTGGCAAGCATCACCTCATTGCCCTCTTTGCTCAAACCGGTTCTGAAATCGTTTATAATTTTGTCCTTTCTCACGGCTTTAGGGTAATAGTAATCCGATTGACATTTCATCAAATGTGTCTTCTTCTTTGTAACTTTATTTTAAACAGTCCATTGTTAATTCACAGTTGCTTGTCCCCTGTTCTCACAGATTCACGCTGAGTCCTCCTTGGCACTTGCTTGGTGTCAGGTCAGGCCGACCTTGACACTTCTCACTCTGGGCTCGACTTGTAGCCACGTGATATGTCTCTGCGGCTTTCTTCCGCTTGGAAGCCATCTTTGCATCTGCGCATTGAGCCCATTTGCCTCGGCAGCCATTTTTACAGCACGGCCTAACAGGCCCGAACGAACTATCATGAAAACAAACACAATCATAATTAAAATAGAGAAAATAAGCCTTTTCGTTTCCCACCCGTCATTCTAAGTACCCCAATTAGGTGTTACCTAGCAAAAACGACATGTAAAGCCATGTTTACTTACCATTCGCATTCTTTTGCCACAATACAATTTACTACATAGCACAAATCATGCAATATCACTCTAATTAGTACGCAAACCTTTATATTAGTGTTATTTCACGTTGACAAATGTAAATAGGTTAACTTTGCACATAAATTGCCAGTTACCACTTATGTATTATGTCTATAAGAGACATAAAATGTTGATTAGTCAGTCAAACAATTAATAACATTAATTTATTAGCATGAATATTAGGGGGTTCAAATTTTTTTATTTTTTTATTTACCTTGCTCCATCAACTCCCCCCTTTGGTGATTTTTAATATCACCACAAAAACCCATGTTACACAATTTTCTCTGATAGAATGTTTCTTGTCCACTTGCTTTTTGTTAGTTTTACACATCAGTATCCCTTTCATCTTGTCTTTTTGTTCTCTGATACATGTTTTCTTTTAGTTCTTCAAGTTCTATTTCACCCAATTCTCGTTCTCTTTCTTTATTTATCTTATTTTCTCTTTTTATTTTGTTTTGTCTTTTTCTCCTTTTAATACATATAATAACAAATTTCACTAATAACACCACTAATATTACTACTGTTGCTGATATCAAAACTTTCTCTACAATAGAACTACCTATTTCAGTGAACCATTTTGGTATTGAGGAAAAACTCTTACCAAGTTTCTCCCAGGCATTTTCAACCTCCAGTGGAACAAGTTCTTTGTGCAAATTAGTAATATTCTTTATATACTTCTGTATATTTTCACTTTTATCTGGAATGTAAGTGCAACAATGTTGGACTTTCAGCATTCCACAGACTCCACCCTCTTTTGCCAAAAGAGTGTCAAGGGCAAGTCGATTTTGCATCACCATAGCTCTCATGGCAACCATCTCGGTATTTACCATCAAGAACCCTCCAGCAGTATTCGTTGATAAACGATCTACTACTGTGGACAATTTCCGAATTTTAAATGCATTCAAAGTTATACCCACTGCTGGTATCATTGCTCCAAAAATGTCACCAACTATTTCTGAAAAACTTTCCCTTTTTCTACGTGTGAATGTTTCACCCATTTCGTGTGTTCATTTTTCTTCTCTCTCCACATGAAATTTTTTGGGAAAGACCAGGCCTAAATAGCATGACCCATACCAACGGTCCGGCAACCTGTAATAAGCTCTATTTCCACAAATATAATAGATCTCTGGAAATATTGGATCTTTTCCTCCTTTGAATCCCCATCCTCCTAAAATCTTGTAATTATCTCGACATTCACTGGAACCCACGAAATAGTTATCATATCTGGTTCTATTTCTACTGATGCACAACTTTCCCTGTTGGGGCCAATCTACAGTCATAGCTGCATTTGTTTTTCTCTTATCATTATTTTCTCCTTCAAACGCCCAAAGGGGTGTTTTTGTCTCTTCTTCTATTACCTTTCTTTGGAATTGAACTCTTCTGCTTTCTACCATTTCTAAAAATACCTTTTCTTCTTTCTTTAACTCACAGGTAAGGTTGTGTTTAACTATATTTTCTAATGTCAAATCTTTATTTTCTAGGAAAAATTCACCAAACATTTTTGCTTCTTTCACTTTGTTCAATTCAGGAATTATAGGAATTTTTGCGAAAACATTATTTATATCAGTATAATAATATTCTAACCTACCTGTTTTATAAAATAAACTAGCTAAAACACTACAGGTTATTCCATACGTCAAAGGAAGGTGATGATAGGTCACACCTTCTGTAACAGACGTAGGTAATTGCATACAAACATAACAATCTCTCACATCCATTGTTTCTACATATTCATATAACAACTTTGTGAAAACGTTCTTTGAAAAATCAGTTATGGATCTATCCTTATGTAACTCGGCACTATCTATTAATGTTGCTGTGTTCTGTATGTTAACTTCCTTATCCTTCTTTGTGTTGTTCCCTAATATGGACGTTTCTTCTACCGCTAATCTAATTGGAATGGTGATTGCTAAAATAAGCCAAACAAACATTAATAAACCTGTACAAAAGAAACACATTCTACACCATCTACGTAAAAACTCACATCTAGGTCTTCTATTCTCTGTGTCTACCATCTTGTCTCTATTATCTATATATATATATATATATATATATATATATATATATATATATAAAAATGTGTCACCACACCTCAGAATGACGTTTCAGCCACTCTACTTTCTCACTTTGTCTCGTTTGGTACTCTCTTTAGTTCTTCTCAGAACTCTTTCTTGTCTTATTCAGGTTTTGAGTGTCCAGTCCAGGTTTTCTTTTTAATCTCTTTAAACTTGTTGCACTTCACTTTCACCCATTGGTCTGCAACTTTCTTCTGGGTTCTCGTGAGTGTTTTCTTCTTCTTTGATGTCAGTCAATGCGATGTATAGCCACTCAGGTGATTTATATTTCAAATTAGCTTTCTTCACTCTTTTCGTTTTCTGCAGTTGTTTTCCACTTTGTTTTCCTTGCTCCCTTTGACTTGTTATCTCATTTACTTGTTCTGCATTATCTCTATTTAAATTTATAATTTAGTATCTCAGTCTTTTTACTTCGTGGGGCCAATTATCTCCTTTTCTCTGCCTTTTTGGTTCACTTTCCTTTTCCTCTCGTTCAGCTCTCCAAGTTCTCTTTCTTGGTCCTAATCTCTGCTTCCTCTCTTCTTCACTTTCTTCTGATTCTGTTTCAGACCTTACTTACTTCACTTCCTCTTCTTTTGAACTTTATGATTTCACCTTCTTTGTCTGGATCTGAACCTTCCTGTGTCTTTTCTGTTTGGCCACTTGCTTCTATCCCTCCTCGAAGTTCTTCCGAATTCTCGTTGGTCTCTCTGTCTGTTTCTAAATTTCCCTGTTCTTTTGTTTGTTGGTCTGTCCCTATTGCTCCTCGGGTCTCTTCCGATTCTTCTATCTCTCTATCTGAATCTATCCCTCCCTCGTCTAATTCGACAATTTTTGAAGGATTTTTACCATAGCTTGTGCTTGGCTGATCAATGTCACTGTCTCTTGGTTCAGTTTCTTCGTTTATGATGTCAGTTTTCCATTTTTTCTTTAGCTTTTCATCACAATCTGATTGGTCTGTTTCAGATGCTGAACTTGTATCTGATATTTCCAGATGTCGACTTACGGGTTGATCTTCAAGTTCTGGAAACTTTGCTATTTCAAATTCTTCTCCTGTCATCAAATTTGTACCTGGGTCTTCCAGATGTCGACTTACAGGTCGATCTTCAAGTTCTGGAACCCTGTTTGTTTCGTCTTCTGCATCGGATGCTGAACTGGTATCAGATATCTCCAGATGTCGACTTACAGGTCGAGCTTCAGGATCTGGAACTCTGATAGTATGGCTGGCATGTACCCAGTTTTTCACTCCTGCACATTTGACTGCAGTTGTTGTCACCAGGATCACTTGTCGTGGTTGGTCCCAGCGAGGAACCAAACAGTTTCTTCTTCTGTGGAATTTTATGCGAACCCAGTCTCCTGGACTCAAATCATGAGCTGGTTTTCTTTCGAGAGTGGTCGCATCCGGTCCAACCTGATGAAACACAGAATGTACCACATCAGCCAATCCTTTGCAATAATCCAACACGAGATCATCAGTTATAGTCAGCAGTTTGTTGACAGGTACATGTGCTTGTCTCATTGCTCGTCCCATGATTATTTCGTGGGGACTCAGACCTGTTTTTCTATCAGGTATGCTTCTGATAGTCATTAGTACCAATGGTAGGGCATCGGGCCATTTGAGTCCTGTGGCTTGACACATCTTCCCTAACCTATTCTTTATTGTTCCATTCACTTGTTCTACTACTCCAGAAGCCTCTGGTCTGTATGCACAGTGCAATTTCTGTTGAATGCCAAGAGCTTCACATATCAGTTGGATTAGCTCATTTTGAAAATGTGTTCCTCTATCTCTTTCAATCGTTACTGGAAAACCGTACCTTGGAATGAATTCTCTCAGCAAGAGTTTAGCTACTGTAATTCCATCATTCCTTCTGGTCGGATAGGCTTCCACCCAACGAGAAAACAAACAAACGACCACAAGAACGTACTTCAGTCTATTACTTGGGGGCATTTCTATGAAATCCAGTTGCATTCCAGTGAAAGGACCTCCCTCTCGCCCTATTGTTCCTAGACTCACTACTGTTTTCCTTCCTGGATTTATCTGTTGGCAAATAAGACATCTTTGACAGAGACTTTCAGCTATTGCTCTGAATTTTGGGTTATACCAGGTTTGTCTGAAAAGTCGGATTATGGCGTCCCTTCCAATATGAGCTTGTCCATGGTACATCCGTGCCATGTTAGAAATCATGCTATCAGGCATAACTGGTCTTTCATCTCTATAAACCCAAACGTCATCTTCCTCCCTTTTCCTGCATCCTGCTTTTATCCAACTATCTTTTTCCTCATCATTTGCTGCTTCCTGTAATTGTCTTACTTCAGCCCATGTTTCAACAATGTTAGTAAACAGCAAGGGACATGGAACATGCTCTCTTTCTCTTCTTCGATTCAATGAAACTGCATTTTTCGCACAATATTGAGCTATCTCGTTGGCATATTTATTGCCCACGGTTATGAAATCTTCCCCATTTTTGTGCGCAGCACACTTCACCACTGCAATCTGTTTAGGCAGCTGTATCGCCTCAAGCAATTTCTTCACAAACTCACCATTTCTAATTGGAATTCCTGCAGAAGTCAAGAAACCTCTCTGGGACCAGATCTGTCCAAAGTCGTGGACCACTCCGAAGCCATACTGGCTATCTGTGATCACCGTAATTTGGACATTCTTTCCCAATTTGCACGCTTGAATCAGAGCAATCAATTCAGCCACTTGGGCGGAACGTATCCCTCTCAAACAAGATGCTTCCATTATTGCAGCTACTGTACACACAGCATACGCCGCACTCAAAACTCCTTCACTCGTCCTCAGGCATGAACCATCCACAAACATCACATAATCTGATTCTTTTAAAGGCTCATCCTTGATGTCTGGCCTTGGTTTCGTACAATATTCAAGTACATCCAAGCAATTATGATCAACTTCATCTTTGTCTGCCACACTCCCTTCATCCGGCAATGATGTCGAAGGATTCACGCTTGTGCATCTGTCAATGGTTACATTGTCTGCACTCAAAATCACTTTTTCATACCTAGTCAGCCGACTATGTGTCATGTATTGAGTTTTGGTTCTTGTCAAGAGAATTTCGACTGAGTGTGGAACACATACTCTCAGTGGATATCCCATCACAATGCCTTCACTTTGTTCCAGACTCATACAAGTAGCAGCTACTGCTTTCAGACATCCAGGCAACGCTTTTGCTACCGGGTCTAAAACAGCTGAAAAATATGCAATAGGTCTTTTCATATTTCCATGTCTTTGCACTAAGACTGAAAGTGCACACCCATCTCTTTCACTACAATACAGCTCAAATTCTTTTTCATAGTCTGGCATTCCCAGTGCCGGTGCATCACACAGTCTCGTTTTTAGTTCTTTGAATGCTTTCATTTCTTCGTCATTCAATTCAAACGGATCTTTAACATCCTTTTTCGTCAATCGCTGTAAAGGTTTTGCAATTAATGAAAATCCACTTATCCACTGTCTACAATACCCAACCATTCCACGGAACATTCTCACTTCTCTTTGTGTCATTGGAGCTCTCATTCCTCGGATAATCTTTATTCTCTCGGTCGTTACCTTTCGCACTCCCTTTTCAATCTTGTGACCTAGGTATTGAACTTCTTGTTGACAAAACTGTAATTTAGACGGGGACACTTTATGTCCTCCTTGGGCTAAATGGTTCAGTAAAGCAATTGTGTCAGTAACACATGCTTCTTTAGTTTTTGATGCCACTAATAGGTCATCAATGTACTGAACCATCACAGATTTTTCAGGCATTTTTAAATCTTCCAACGATTTCTTTAGGATCTTATTAAAGATTGAGGGACTTTCTGTATACCCCTGAGGAATTCGGCACCATGCCAAAATACGCTCTCCGAACCGGAACACAAATAATGGCTGGCTATCTGGGTGTAACCGAATAGAGAAAAATGCATGGCACAAATCAATGACTGTGTACCATTCTGCATCACGTGGAATCTGATACAGTATTACAGCAGGGTTTGGTACAATTGGACAACAAGGAACAACGATTTTATTAACCTTTCGCAAATCTTGCACTATCCTATATGTTCCATTTGGCTTTTTCAGTCCCATAATAGGTGAATTACGTGGACTGCTCATTATTTCTTTCAATATTCCCTGCTCAATCATTTTATTGATTACAGGTGTTATTCCTTCAATAATTTCTGGCGTCAATTTATATTGAGGAGTATTTGGGTAATTTGTTCCTTCTCTAACAGAAATTTTAACAGGGTTTACTCCTCTCATTAACCCTATGTCTTCGCCAGTAAAATCCCATACCTCCTGTCTGACTGTTTCTTTTAACTCAATTGGGATTTTCTCTACATCAAACACAGGAAACATGTCATTCACTCCGGGCTCTAATTCTGCCATTGTCATTTTATATAGTACATCTTCATCTGGTGTCTGAAATGCAATCCCATCCGGGGTACAACAAATGGTGCAATTCATTTTTCAAAGTAGATCGCGTCCAAGTAAATTTACAGGACTACAATCACACACCACAAATCGGTGCATTTCTCTGAATGGTCCAACTTTTACCTCTACTAATTTGGTAAGAGGCGCCTTAATCTGCTGGTTTGAAACACCAACGACTTGGATATATTCACCTGAGAGAGGAAGGTTTGGAATTTCCACTGATCTAAACGTAGAACGTTTAGCTCCAGTGTCCACAAGGAATGTCACTTTTGCACCATTCACTTCTCCATCCACAAATGGACCCGTCTGGTCTACCTCTAGAGTTGCGCCAAGTACGCACTCTTCCTCCTCTCCTAGGCACCGTCATAAAGTTTCATCCGATTCATTCCCATCCTGTCGTAACCAATACTGCGATATCGCAGCTGCGCGCGGCAATTGTGTTACCTGCTCTCCTCCGTAGAATCCTGTCTCTGCACTGTATCTCTGAGGGTTTACACTCTTGGGAAGAGGTGGTTGTGGCACCTGACTCTGTTGAGTAACTACCTGCGGTTGCTGCAGCTGTTGGTAACTCACCTCACTTTGCACCTGTGGATTTAATGATTGATTTTCCGTATTAGCTTTTGGAGGAAATTTACACTCGTTTCTCCAATGCCCTAACTTTCCGCAGTTGTGGCATGGCCACTTCTTCTTTGCCTCTTCTATACTCATCTGACCTTTGCCTTTACCTATATTCAGTTTGGATTTAGTTTGTCCTGTCTCATTAACCTGATTATTCAATTGAGCTTCTTGTTTTTCTGCAACTTTCACTTGTGCCCACATCGCTTTCTCTTTTAATTTACGCTGTCTACATTCAATGTCATCACTACAATACTTGGCATACCTCAACACCTCGTCCACTGTGCTGTTTTGCCAACATATCATGTGCTGTTTAATCATTTCGCTTATTTATGGTTTCAACCCATAAACAAATCTGTATACAAAATGACTCATGTCCTTTTCATTCAGAGTCTCATAACCGCTATACTGTTTGAAAACCAAAAGTAGCCTTTCATAGTAGGCATGTACAGACTCCTTACTCTCTTGTGTAGTTCTGTCAATCTTTACCCAATCAGTTTCTTTGGGTGGAATTTTGTTTTTCAAAAAGGTAATAACCTGATCATACTTCCTCATTACCTCCTGTTTTTGTGTCTCTTGGGTATTCTACTGTCGGCCAATCAATGGTAATTTTACATTCTGTCCATAAATCGGCTGGTACTACATTATCAAACAATCCATCCAAATCTACCCACAACACTTTCGAAACGTTGACAAACCTTTCCACTTGTCTGTACCATTCTACAGGTTTTTCTCTCAATTTTGGAAAGTCATTTGTAAATGACAGTATATCTTGTCTGGACCATGGGACATGTACATAACTACCTCCTGGAGTTTCTCTCATCGGATACTCCCGTACGACTGCTTCCTTATCTGTCACCGCAAAAGCCAAAGACGCTTTGTCGGTTGTTCTCTCATTTCTTTTAGTCCACCTGCTTCTCCATCTGTCCACATCACCCCATTTTCTTAACAAAATGATCAATTCTTTTATCTGGGTTAAACGTCCTGATGTATTCAAATTCTCTATATCTTTCTCACAAAAATCTACTCTATATGGTTTCTGCAAACTCCTGACTTTTACAAATTCCACTCCTAGTTCATACGCTGTCTCTTCCAATTTGTCATGTAAATTTCTAGCTCTCCAAGTAATACTTTTACACAGGAACATTATCTCATTGTCCTGGTATGTTTTCAATTTTTCTGTACCAATAGTCCCTAAAATCAACTCTTCCATATCTATCTTTAGCCTGATTACATCCAATGGTTTCGGTTCTGTCTCTTTATTTTGCAAGTTTCTCATCCATTCACTTAATTCTTCTGGAGTTGGACCTACAGGTGTACTATTTATTTCTATCCAGTTTCTATTCCTCTCTGGCGTTTCAGATGCAGACTCGGTTCCCATTGGAATCCTTTTTATCTCACTCTCATTTACTGTCAGGTTAGTAGGCGGACTCAGTCTATAAGAGCTGACCAAATCTCTTGCCTCTCCAGTTTCTGTATTTATCCCTTCTCTCATTCTTTGCATATTGGAGTTCATCGGGATGATTAAGGAATGCTCATCTATTTTCTGGTTCTCAAAAACTGGAATTACTGGTCCTATTGTCACTGGCACAGTCACAGCTTCCATGTTCATTGTTAACTCTCTTATTTTCTCAGTTAGTTCTCTTGTGGTTTTTGCTAACTCAGCTGCATTGCCACTGTCAGATTTTTTACTTCGTGGAGTATCTAGCTGTTCATTTGACCTATTTATATTGTATCTTCGTTCTGGACTTTTATTCCTCCCAGTTTCCATTGGCGGTGCATTGGGTGTCACCACCGCAGAATTCTGTTGATATGGAGGTGGGTTTCTGTTTAAAATATCTTCCAGCAATTCATCCTCCGTTTCGCTACCTCCATACCCGTACCTCTCTGTAACAGTATGTTTCTTTTTCTCTGTACACTTTCTTCCTGTACCCTCTTCAACTGTAAAGGCTGGAAACAAACCCTCGGTCATGTTAGCATATCTCCAACGCTTCATCCTGTCCTCATGATTCACTCCCCATAATCTTCCAGGAACTAAACTATGATTCTTTGCACCTCTGTATCGTTCTCGTTCATACATCTCATCTTCCCACTCACCTAACGCTTCAAACTGTGTTGGTCTAGGTCTTGGCTCAAGCTTCATAATTTTCTCTCTCAAATTTCGAAGTATAGCTATGCTAAATGAACCATTCTCTGGAAAAGCCAATACTCCATCATTCTGAGTATATTTTGTCCAATTTTCTAACCATATGCAAGTATGATAACCATATTTCAGCATCATATGAGAAGCTGGCGTTTTCGGCGGAGGAATTACCTGTCCCTCTCTAGTCACTACCTTTTTGTCTTTCTTAAAGAAGTTCTTAATTTTCGCCATCCATGACGGTTTCTCTCTACAATACTCATAATAAGCCATATTTCACGATTCTTCTCTTCTGACAAACTTACAACTCGGTTCTGTTTACTATACGCTATTCGGACCTATCCCAGCGCGTCTCACACCAACGCACTAATCCGAAGTCTCTACGTCACTGTTCTTCAGACCTATCCCAGCGCGTCTCACACCAAAACACCAATCAGGTCGTTCTTCGTTTTTCTAAGCACTGGCCAATCCCAGCGCGGCTTTTGTCATCGTCAGTTCTACTCCTGACCCCTCCTTTACAAAATTATCGGCAGTTCTTTTTCTTGACTAAATCTTATTAGTTACAACATAAAACACATTTCCATTGTCTGTTTTCGCTAAACAAAAGTGATAGTTTACTCTATCTTACAAGAATACTGTTTCGTTCGATAAGTGTAGCACTTCCCTCTACCTTACCCTTCTTTCAAGCAAGGGGTAAACCCGTTTCTCTGGGGATAAAACACATGTGGAGACTACACTGCTCCTGAGAATTAAGGCCAGAGTTTCACAAGAAAACCAGTTGCTATTTCACTCATACACGTTCTATACAGAAAATGTCCCTATCATAACACAACCTGTGTTATCACCAATTTGAAAATCAGACAATGCACTATTCCATGTGACTTCTCTTGCCACACGTGTCCACTTCCTACTTCCCGGAAGCTTCAAAATTTCTGACTTACATATAACATAGTACAATTCGACATGTAGTGTTAGACATGAAATAATCAATAATCAATAATCACCAAACTAATCCATAGTAACCATAACTCTGCTACCAAGAAATCTGATCCAGCCCGACTAATATAATTCCTTCTCCTTTGGACATGACATCCAGGTTGAAACACTCTTTTAACAACTATACCATATGACGGTGGGGCCCATAACACCGCCTAAACATTCACTCACCCAAATATTCCCTGGATCCCATCCACATTCACCTAGGAGAAAGAATTTTAAAAACTGCTGGAAGAACGGGATACCTTTTTAAAGTTGACAAGATATTTTCTTAAACGTAATACATAATCAGTTTAATCCTGTCGGTTCTAAGACATTAAGGTATTCCGCTCTTTGGTCGATGGACCAACTATTAGAATAAGTTGATGGTGATTAAGACCAGCTCAATCACATTAAAACCTATTAAAACATTACACTTATTATTGATCTAAAGAACCACAGACTCGTAGTTTTAATTATAGTAAAGTTTATCTACTTTCTTCAAATGCATGAATAAGATTCAATTTTATTAATCAGTTTAATATGTTTCAATATTATTATAAGAAATAACTTTAAAAAGAATTTATGCATACCCCTTTTAGATGCAGAATAAAAGTTCGCCAAGGCGGATAAATTGCAGATCACAGCATAGAATTCCCAAAACTGACTGTCTGTCCCGCTAAACAGGCCTCCTCGACGGACCTCCTATACAGGTTTCCCGCATCGATCTCGTTCCTTCCCAGTCAAGTTTAAGCTAAAAATGAATAATTCTATTAAGAAAATGGCCTTTAGAAAATAGCAGCAGTTCTTCAGCGTCAACGTCCAGTGCTCAAAAATTATGTATGAATGGCGCTCCTCCTACTTAAGAGTAGGTCCTCTTATACCCTACTACTAGCTTACTAAACAGAAAAGTTGCAAATCTTTGGGGGCGAGAATCACGCTAATTGGTCCATTGGAGGGGTGGCAAGCATCACCTCATTGCCCTCCTTGCTCAAACCGGTTCTGAAATTGTTTATAATTTTGTCCTTTCTCACGGCTTTAGGGTAATAGCAATCCGATTGACATTTCATCAAATGTATCTTCTTCTTTGTAACTTTATTTTAAACAGTCCATTGTTAATTCACAGTTGCTTGTCCCCTGTTCTCACAGATTCACGCTGAGTCCTCCTTGGCACTTGCTTGGTGTCAGGTCAGGCCGACCTTGACACTTCTCACTCTGGGCTCGACTTGTAGCCACGTGATATGTCTCTGCGGCTTTCTTCCGCTTGGAAGCCATCTTTGCATCTGCGCATTGAGCCCATTTGCCTCGGCAGCCATTTTTACAGCACGGCCTAACAGGCCCGAACGAACTATCATGAAAACAAACACAATCATAATTAAAATAGAGAAAATAAGCCTTTTAGTTTCCCATCCGTCATTCTAAGTACCCCAATTAGGTGTTACCTAGCAAAAGCGACATGTAAAGCCATGTTTACTTACCATCCGCATTCTTTTGCCACAATACAATTTACTACATAGCACAAATCATGCAATATCACTCTAATTAGTACGCAAACCTTTATATTAGTGTTATTTCACGTTGACAAATGTAAATAGGTTAACTTTGCACATAAATTGCCAGTTACCACTTATGTATAATGTCTATAAGAGACGTAAAATGTTGATTAGTCAGTCAAACAATTAATAACATTAATTTATTAGCATGAATATTAGGGGGTTCAAATTTTTTTTATTTACCTTGCTCCATCAGGGTCGATGGAGGCATCTGCTCTATGGAAGATGTGGTATGGGCAGGGATCCTATGGGGCTCCTGAGTAGATGCCCTTCATAGTCTTGAGTGAGTCGTCTGTGGTGAGCGAAGTTCAGTTGAGCACGATCTGTTGGGGTGCGGCGTGGTTGCATGCAGTGGTGGCAGCGTAGTGGCAGGGTCTTGGGTGTTGAAGCTGTTGTAGATCTGCCTGATCTTGCGGTAGAAGAAGGTTCAGAGTGTGTTGCAGAGGTCTGGGGAGGGTGGGAAGTCTGTGGTCTCGCTTTTGGGTCTGGCGAACTCCTTGATGATGGCAAAGAGTTCTTTGCTGTTGTGTGCGTTGACATTGATTGTGTTTTGGAAGGCTGTTTTCTTTGTGATTTTGAGGAGCAGATGGTGTGCGTTGACGGCGGGTTTGAAGGTTGCGTGGGTTTCCGGGGTTTTGTAGTTCCTCCATCTCTTCTTGAGTCGTCTGAAGGTGTGTCTGGACTCGTGGAGGGCGGAAGTGAACCAGCTGGCTTTCTTGGAGTGTTGCTTGCCTGGTGTCTTCTTGAGGGGTGCCAGAGTGTCGGCGCAGTTAGAGATCCATCGGTGAAGGTTGCGTGCTGCGGTGTTGCCGTCTGTTGGTGTTGGCAGAGTGGTCGTGCTGAGGAAGTCGACGAGATGTTCTTCTGTGGCCTTGTTCCAGCTCCAACGGGGGGTGATGAGGGCGGTGGTGTGTGGTGGGCGTGGTGAAGGCGAGGTGTACACAGTGGTGGTCGGTCCAGAGGAGTTTGGTGGTGTGGCTATAGGTGAAGTTCCTGCTGACGGAGAAAATGGGGTTGAGCGTGTGTCCGGCTGTGTGGGTCAGTGCTGTGACTTGCTGCTTGAGTCCGATATTGTCGAGGTTCTCCAGTAGGGATGCAGTGTTCTGGTCACTAGGAGTTGTCCAGGTGGAAATTGAGGTCTCCCAGTAGGATGTAATCGGTGGAAGCGAGAGCCTGGGGTGCGATGAGGTTTACAATGGTGTCGGTGAAGGGTAGCCGGTAGCCGGGGGGCCTGTAGACGAGGCAGGGACACTGTCCTGCACATAAACAATGATTCCCCAGAATGCAGGCACCTTTGCACTATGGGTACCGGTGCCTGCGTTGGCGCTAGGCAGCTGAAATTAGTGCCAGCACAGGGGGAAACACAGTGCTGCATCGTATTGTTGTAAATAAAGTGCATCCAAGGTGTTGCAAGGATCGCCAATGAAATGTGATGCATCACTGTTTTTCCCCAGCATGCACCACTTTTCGTAAATGAGGCCCTGAATCTGCATTTTCTCTTCCCCTGGGACTCTGGCTGGCCATCCTTGCTGTTGGGGGGTGAGAGGGTTGTTGACCTGTGCTGAACTTGGTCCTGGCTGATCCATTCTGCATTCCGGTGTTTTTATTTTTTTGTAGGCTCTTTTTGCCGCTAGACGCTGAAAAGTGATGTTGGGCTGACTAGCATGAATTTTTCTGCCGGTAATTGCCCGGCCATCACTTTTTTCATTTTAGCGTGTATTTTTCTATCGCCTTGACGCTAGTGTTAGCAAAATTTTTCCCGGCTGCTAGCTGTTCCTAATGCCATGTAGCGACTTATTGTAAATACATCACAAACATAGCGTTAGGATTTGGCGATCAGCAGCGGTAAAACAATTGATGCTAAACAGCGTGAAAACTGCTGAGTGGAAATTCTTGTTGATATACCCCTTAGTTCCATCTCAGAAGCACTAGCTAAACTCCATTAGCTGCCAGTTCAGAAAAAGATCAATTTCACGGCATTATGATAAGTTCATAAAGTCCTGGTATGGGAAAATACATATGCGTCTAACACAGCGCATTTTTCTCTTCTCTTTTGTTACTCTGAAACACAATCTGAGATTGAACCAGGCACTGGTGAATGTATCTAGATTTCTCAGATCAATGCTTGGAGGCAGATCTTCCTCAGTGGTTGATTCAAAACTGTGGAACGCCCTTCCATCCAAATTTAGGAAGCTGATCGACCAGGCTTTTTGGTGAATAGTATCTGGCTTATTTGTGTATTTTGAGCTGTTAAACTGAGATGTGTGTGTTTTTTTCTAGCTTTGAAATAAGTTTGGGTGTTTGTTCACACTATAAATACCACAAATAAATACATTCAGAGTTAGAAGGATATTTAATACCTGCAGTGTGCTAAAGGTATTTTGTGGTAACAAAGCTCGCAATTTTGTGATTTGCTGGCCTTGTGAGGGGAAAAAGACTTGGTACATCGGATCAGGGCAGGCGCTAGGCATGGGCAGTGTGGGCAGCTGCCCAGGGCCTCGCACTCAGCCCACCAGCATGGGTCCCCGCACCAGTGCAACACACCACCGATCCTCTTGTGCCTCTCCATATCCAATTGAAAGGAAGGTGTCTCTTTGAAATTATGCTTACAGGAGCCCGACCCCCACATCCCTCCACCCCATTGGCCTCTCAGGGAGGGCATGGGAAGGCCTAGGGGAGGCCTAGGGGAGGGAGACACTTCCTCTTGTCCTTGTTGCAAGGAGACACATTTTGCAGGCTGCCCATTCAGAGACACTGCGGGACGCCCTTTGTCCAGCACTTTAGCGCCCCACAGTTTTAACTCTCAGCCCCCAAGCAATTCTCACACCTTCAGCCCGATATGAGCTGTAAAAGAGGTGCTTGTAGGAGACTGAGAGGAGGAGCTGCGGCTCAGGAGGAGTCTGCACAAAGCAGCTTCTAGCCCTGAATGTATCACTTAGCAAATTAGAGGGGCCTCGCACATTCCCTCTCGGCCCAGGGCCCCAAAAATCCTAGAACCGGCTCTGCATCGGATGCAATGTTTTATAATACTGTAGAAAAGAAACATTCCACAAAGCACACTGCATCTCACCAACCACTCTGCAGTCACAAATATGTGGATTTGACTCCAGAATAAATGTACAGAGTTAAGCTGTGAATGAGTGCATTTGAAAATAAACGAAGGTGAGTCGTTCTTTACTCACTTGAGATTTGGTCAGTGCAAAGCACCTTATGGTAATGGAATATAAAACTATGAGACCACAGCATCTCCTGAAAAGTGCAATATAAAAGAGCCTTCCTTATATACATATGTTTTCCCCACAGCCTCCATCCAGGTAGTCCGTTAGTGAGGAATGTTGCCTACAGTCAAAGCAGAAAGCAAAAAAGCTCTCTTCAATTTTCTACAATGAACACCAGTTTAGCTTCAAGGATTCTTCACAGGCTAATATGCCTGATTAGAACAAACCCAATGGAGGAATGGATGCGCACTGCTTTGTTAGTTAAATATGAAAGCTCCCATAAGAGGTTACAGATTAGATGGACATGGAGATTGAATATTTTCAATACCCAGTGGAAGTGATTTCTCTATGAAGAGGTCAAGAATAATAGGAGCATTGTTACTCCACTCTTTTCTCCTGTTTGAATGTGATTTCCTCTCCAGATGGCATTAATATTTCAGTGGACATAAAGCATGCATCCATCTACCTGTGTACACAGACATTTGTGGACACACACACATGGGCAACATTGTGCCTATTGGCTTCACTGTACAAGTGACTACATGTCTGATGGTGTGCACTTTTGTGAATGTAAGTATGTGTATATATATATGGATACCTGACTGTTTGTAACTTGTGTATGCAGGTGCAGGAGCGGCCGCACGGATTGGGGGGCCGGGGTAGGGGGCGCGGGGTGGGGGTGAGGGGACAAGGGGTGTAAAAAAATTAATAAAAACGTACCCCTCTTGCCGTGCCTCTCCTCCGTTGTACCTCCGTCATCTCTCCCGACCGGTGTTCCAGGGACAGGAAGCACCCAGGCTGAGGCGCTGTGGTTCAGACCTCAGCCAGGAAATGGGAGCCTGGGCATGTTCTCCACCCAGGCTGTAATGCAGCCTGGGTGGAGAACATGCACAGTGCGCATTACTGTTTAGCCGGCCCGAGACGGCTGGCCACACATTCATGTGCACTTAGGGAGTGCAGAACACTCCTCCCCTGCTCTGTCAGCAGAGCAGCCATGCCCCGCCCGCAAAGCTGCAGCAGCAGGGAAAAAAATAAAATGATAATAACCTCGAGTTATTATCATTTTATTGTTCCATTATTTCACTGCTGCAAAGCAGTGGGGTGATGCTCCTCCACCTTAGCAGAGGAGCCGCCACTCTGTAGGTGTGTTTCAGTGTGTTTGTCCTTTTGTTCATGGATGTCTGCAGTTGTTGTGTTGCTCTGTCTGCATGCATGTGTGATCTATTTCAATGTGTGTACATGCACTATACAAAAGTCAAAGCTAATGGCTTAGTCAGTTACACAGACGTGAACTGCTGTAGAAGCAAGCTATCTGCCGGCTGAGTGTGTTGAATTAGAGTAATCTGTCGGGGGTAGACGGTGTCAGAGCTTTCTGTCTAGTGAACACCTCTGGCTCCTGTGACAGACAGCTGAGAGGAGCCCCCCTGAGGAAAACGAGACGCTCCTCACACCACAGTGTCAGCCCGAGTCTCTTACATCATCCATGGGAAGGAAGAGCTGCTCCCCTCCCACGAAAGAGAGTATTCAACTCTCCCCAAAGACCCCTCACTCAACCCCCACTCTCTACCTGCTCGTCACAGCTGTCCAACGTGAATTAAAAACAGACACAGCCAGAGAAAGCTTGAAAGACATCCAACGACCGGGCCCGGTCTCCCTCTGGGAAACGATGAATAGTTCTTACTGTCTGATGCCTCCCTCCTCTCCTCAGCCAGGAAGGGAATGCATTAGATTGATGGAATCCCACCCTGGACCTGCCAAGACAGCACATTGAAGGAATCCCACCCTGGACCTGCCAAGACAGCACATTGAAGGAATCCCACCCTGGACCTGCCAAGTGGAAAAGTCACATTGGTCACGAAGGACCATCTGTAAATGGCAACATCTCTAACTGAGTCAGTCATTTGTTTTTAAGAAATGCATGTATCTCTTTGGGAAAGTCAATAGACAGATGTAATGCTTTAACTTTTTGGCTGCGTTTAAGTCCAGAAAAGTCTCAAAATCTCAACAACAACAAAAAATATGGCACAGTATGTCAACTGTCCTAGATTACCTTGTTTAAAAAATGACTTCCAGCTTTGATATCTTGAAATTATTCTTAAATTAGTTTCGATCCAAGTCCTTCAACGCATGCTCGAGTCTGTCCTTTCAGTCCCTGTACCCAGTGTGAGGCTAGTTTTGCTTTTAGAATTGAAATCCGTGAGGCAGGCGATTCCACCTAAAAACGACCTGTTCTATTAGCTTCCAATTTTTTGACCTTTAACACATTTACTCCTAAAATTTAGACATGAAACTATTTAGTATAGGGCTGTGCAAAGCTAAGAAGTTTAAGGCTTCGTAATTTGACCTTTTTTTAACCGCTAGTTTTGCTAGCTGTGAATCTTGCGAGGTTAAAAATAAAATGATGATGAAATATAGCCCTGCGTAATGATGGGGAAACATTACCGGTACAGCTCAAGGTCTTGAGCCTCCCTTCTGTTGGAATGCTCACCACCATGAGCTGCACATTAACTCCTTGTGTGCCTGAAATCACACTCCTTGAGGTGGGACTTCCGTCAGATGAAAATGGATGGTAGATGACTGGATTGACCCTTAATGCAGGGACCTGTGTGGATGGGGGAATACATAGTGCATCGGCATTGTAGGATTTCTTCGCTGACAGTCTGGATTGAGAGTTAGTGGGTAAAACTCGTTCCGCTGGGCAGTTAAGTCACAACAGCCAGAGGTCTCTCTTTCTTAGAAATATCTGTGCGAAGGTTGCCACTTTCACCATGTTCAGGATGTATTTCAAACTTCCTACACGTCTAATTTAGATTTCCTAAAAATTAAATGACTGCAACATTTTAGACGTGGAATTCGAGCACTTCCACTGCTAAAAAAAAAGAATACATTGTTTGACATTTTAGGAAATGAAACTGACACATTTGGCCTGCGAGAAGTTATAATTTATCTTTCTGCATTCAAATGCAAAGTTCATGCTACTAACATAACAATTTTGTTAAGCTATATCAAAAGAAGCAATATTCGACTTAGGATCCAGATCCTGTTCCTTTTATGGCCCAACTATTAATGTCAAATGGTAAACTACACTTTCCCTGAATTGGTCCATGAATCACAAAACGAGGAGGCTCAATTCCCTTCCTGTGCAATCTTGTATGTAAAGTGCTCCCATGAAATACCAATGCCGCCGGCTGCGACATTTACTGTGTGTGCAGTGACGGCATCGTTCCAAGTTTTGGACCAGAGTAGGGTCTAAGGAGTTAATATAGTGCATTTTTCCTCGTTCCGAAGTGCGTTCGAAATGTTTTGTGGATATTTGTAGGTGTGCAATGACTGCCTAAGTCAAATTCCAATCAAAAGTTTGCGCCCATATTGGGATTTGGACGGGAAAGGGAATCAGGCCGTGAGTCTGTAGAGCTGGACACAACTTCGTATATTCCTGGGCTGGTCAGTGGTAGATGTGAGTGAAAAGACGAGGCCGAGCTCCTGGGAGCAGGTTTGAAACTTGATGCTAAAATCCAGATTAGCACAAAATATCACATTCAGAATAAATCAATGTCTAATAGAGGGATTGTTTTAGAAAAAATATGTTTTTATTATACAAGATTAGACCCGTTAAAATGATGATTTCTTGCAGTTCTAGTGATATGCTTTAAACAATTTTACATTGCATTAAATAATGTAGCAAAGATGGCGGTTAGCGACAGTCAAGTGAGTAGGGCTATATTATATTTTAATAGGCCGTTCTTTGAAAAGTCTTTGATGCCCCTGTGAATGCACAGCAATTCAATTCACCTCTGAGAAAGTCCACAGCTCTGTACCATGATGGTGGAATACAAAGCAGTGTGAAGCGATACAGTATCAGTGAACTCAGGACCAAGCGAAAATGACTCCACCAATGTAACACTAGAAGACAGTCAGTCTTTGCAAAATGTGACTTTTAGCTGAGACACAATTCTTATAATGGCTACAGGGGAAGATGAGACTGCTAATGTGGTTGCTATTTGGTAAAGAAATCACAGTTCAGAAATAGAAAGAGTTTCTTGTTATCTCCTTAGGTTGTGGACAATGTTTTCCAATGCCGAACATTGCCTTGAAGCTGCAGCTGCATTGGCTTGGTTGGGACCACAGGGAACCTTAACACACCAATATCTGAGGATCTACTAGCTGCAACTGAGTACTTTTTGTCAGAGGTCACCCCTAACCCCTTGGCCTTTATAGCCATGGGGCAGCAGGTGATCTTTAAATAAGAACAGAATGGTTGGCCAGGTCAAATGGTGTAAGATGTTCTAGAGGTGTTTCTACAGACATTTGTAATGTAAAGGCTAGTTTTCAGGCCCCTGCATGATGTCACATGGGATGGAAATTGGTACTGCAGTCAGTGGCGGGGCCCACACAAGGTGCTCGTGAGTATGTCCACCCGGGAAGAGCAGCACTCAGAGCTGCTCATTTGTACTGCTTGTTATTGACTTCTATTGGGTAAGTCCTCGTGGTAACAAGGCTGGTCCTGGTTTGCTGCACAGCTGTCTAGTTTCAGGAGGGCGGCAGGTGGCCTCATGGAGAATTATGATGGCCTCCTAATCCTTGAGGAGATTTCCAATCATGAGGTGAGCATTGTAAAGAGACTCTTCAGATCAGGGTCCAGCAAAGTAGATTCTGCCAAGATTTGTTGAGGAGAATGAGCAGCGCATGGTTTCAATATCCAGGAAGCACTCTTCAGGCAAAGACAAGTCTTCAGGGTATCACTCTTTAAAGTGCTGGCTGTTGGTGCCCACTGCTTATTTAGATTCAGTTCAAATCACCTGAATGAGATCCTGCTCTAAATCAGAGAGGAGTCATTTTTTTAAAAAGAAGATCCTCACGCACACTGAAGCAAAGGATGTGGCTGTAGGGCTCAGGCTTTCAATTTTACATAAGAGAGGTTTGTAGGCAACTCTCACTGTGCAGGCAGTAGGTACAATGGCTATTCTGCAGGTATAATCAGCAGCTGCCATCACTGACAGTCACCATAGCGTGTAGTGTGGAAGTTACACTCAGAAAAGTATGGGTGCACATGACATGCCTTCCAGACCACAGTGTCCTTCCCCGGGTGTCAAACCTTTCCATGCAGATCCTCAGCATAAAGGGTTGATCATCCTTTGTGTACAGACCAAAATAAAATCACAAATAACAAGAGACTCACTATGGGGGACTAAGAGCAGCAATGCGTGCTCTCTTGCGCCACGTGGGTGAAATTTTACACTCTAAGCTAACTGTTAACCAGATGTGCACGTCTCCAAGTCGAGACGAGAAGGCACACAAGGCAACATTTTTGGCTTGTTCTGATGAAACTGTGTACTAATGTTGATACTTTCTGACGTCGCCTGCATCCATGCAGGAAGCAGGTTTTTTTTGGTCAAAAATGCAATTAACAATGAGTTTGCTTTGCTAAGATCACCACCTTCCCAGCTCTCAAGAACAAACAGAGTTGTAAAAATCAACTTTTTTGCCACTGTGTTTGATTTTCCCCATTTTTTGTGGTTTCTACATACCTGCAGTGTATGGCGGAAATTGGTATAAAGCCTAGGAATGAGAGCAGAAATCTATACATTTTGAAAAAGTAAACAAAATTCAAAAGACAAGAAGAAGTTATTTCTGTGGATCACTGATAGCTTTACCAAAGAAAATAATTATTGAAACCCAAAATAATTTTAAAAAGTAGAAACCGGCGACAGCGTCTTCATCTGTCATTTTTCCCCTGATAGCCTATTTACATAACTAATATACCATTATGTCTGTCAGACCCTTCTTGTCCCAGGGAGATTTAGGGGCATATGTATCAACCCTTTTCTCGTTCGCAAACGGGCCGATTCTCAGAATCGGCCCGTTTGCGAACGGGAAAAAGCCTTTTGGGATGTATCATCCCAAAAGGCAAGTGCAAAATAGGTAATCGCAATTTTTGCGATTAGCTATTTTGCGCATGCATTTAGAGAATCGCAAATTGCGATTCTCTAAATGGAATGCAGGAAGCGCTTCTTGAATTGCGAACCTGCTATAAGGAATCGCAATTTACCACCAACTTCAAGTTGGTGGTAAATTGCAAATCCTTAGGAAAATGCTCAATTTTGCATTTTTCAAAGTGGCATGTGGCGCACATACATGCCCTCAGGGCATGTAAGTGCGCCACATGTGCACACATGCATATTTCAGGGGTGCAACAGGGTGTCCTTTTGACACCCTTGCACCCTTGAAATTGCATTCGCAATTTGCGAGTACCTAATAGGTACTCGCAAATTGTGAATGTCATCCCATTCATTCCTATCGGCCTCTAGGCCCATAGGAATGAATGGGAAGGTATTCCTTAATTGCGAATCGCAATTTGCGAGTCGCAATTAAGGAATATGTAGGAATCGCAATTATTATTACGAAACCTACATACATTTCGTTTTGCGAGTCCTTAATAGCGAATCGCTAAAATTCGCTATTAAGGAGTCGCAAATCAGATTGTTGATACATATGCCCCAAAGTGCCCTGTGACTGTCCAAAAACATGTGATACCCAGATCCAACAACTGAGCAGCAGCTTATAATGATATTTCCTTGTTATGTTATGTTTAAATTATTTATTCAGCGCACATACACCAGTTGGTTTCTTGGTGCTAGTATAGGAGTAATTGAGCCCAGCTAGATCTATTCGTAAGCCTGGACAAAAAGCCATGTCTTAAGGAGTCTCCTGAAAACAGGCACGGCTGTGCAGGATCTGATTTTATAGGGAAGATCATTCCAGAAGTGAGGTCCCAAAACAGCGAACCTGCTGCCACCTAGCCTCTTCCGTTTATAGGAGGGAGTGACCAGAAGATTCAAGTGGGCCGATCTTAGACTACGTGTGGGTACATGCCTCTTGATCAATTTAGAGACGAATTTAGGGCCCGTGTTCTGTAAGGATTTAAAAATGAGGCACCCGATTTTAAAGCTGCAACATTGAGATATTGGGAGCCAGTGAAGCTGCCGCATAAGGGGGGTAGAGCGTTTCCATCTTGGCTGCTGAAAAATGAGTCTGGCAGCCTGGTTCTGCACCAGTTGCAGTTTCGTAACTAGATACGCGGGTAACCCAAGATATAAGGAGTTTGCGTAATCTAGGTGAGAGATGACCAGCGCTAGGACAACCTGCACCAGTGCAACTCTAGTAAGGAATCTACCCATCTTCCTAATCCTCCTTAACTGAAAAAACCTGGTAGAGACCACACTTCCTACCTGGGACTTCATAGAAAGGTCATTATTAATTATGACCCCGAGGCTCTTAGTTGAAGATGCTGGCATTGGAGGACAGCCCAACTCCGTAGGCCAAAAATGTGAGCTCCAGGGATTCTGAGAGCCACCAATCAAAATCAGTTCAGTTTTATCCGGGTTTAGCTTCAAGTGATTGCTATTCATCCAGTTACTGATGTACAGTAAGGTGGTCTGGAAATCAGAGATAGATCCGGGTGAGATGTTAATAGTGAAAATAAGTTGTAGGTCGTCTGCGTAATTGAAGATGTTCACCTTCCGCTCCCTTAAGAAATGAACCAGAGGGAGTAGATATAGGTTGAACAAATGCAGGGATAATGACGAACCCTGTGGCACTCCACAATTGGTCTTGACCTCGGGAGCGGTAAAGTGAGACAAATGGACAGATTGAGAGCGATCCTCCAAAAAGGATGTGATCCAATCAAGGGCTGGCCCCTGGAGTCCCACGTCCCTGACCCGATCCACCAAAATTCCATGGTCGACCGTGTCAAAAGCCTCGGAGAGATCCAATAGCACCAAGGCTTGAGGGGTGCCCTTGTCGGCTTCCTCTCTCAATCTGTCCAGTACCGACAAAATGACCGTCTCCATGGAATGAGACGGGCGAAATCCCGCTTGATGAGGATCAATGAACTGTGATTGTTCAATGAATGAACATAAGCATTTCGCTACATAGGATTCCAATATTTTTGTCAAATAAGGAAGCAGAGAAATAGGGCGATAATTAAGTAGAACCACGGGGTCTGCCCTAGGTTTTTTTTAAAAGGGGGACTATGGAAGCTTTTTTGAAAGCCCTAGGAACACGACCCTGCGTCAGAGATTCATTCAAAAGACGAAGAGCAGGGACAGGATTAACAGTAAATACTTCCTTATGGATGTGAGGTGGACAGCTGTCTGTAGGGGAACCCAATTTAACCTTTCCCAAGAGTTCCAGGAATCCTTCGCTGCTGATCGGAGGAAATTGATATGGAGAGGAAGGGTTCCTCGAGGCAAGAGGCGAAGCCTCGCCTGCAGGACTTACATTGATACTGGATTTGATCTTTGCAATTTTGTCGATAAAAAAAGTATTCAGTGAATTGCAGAGTGACTGAGATGGAGCAGGTTTCATTGTGATTCTGTCAGGGTTGGAAAGTTCATTGACAATAGTAAAAATATCTTTGGATTTGTTAGTGGAATTCATAATTTTCGCAGAGAAATAACTGGCCTTAGTAGTTTGAATCGCTTTCTTATAATCCTTAAGTTGAGTTAGATAGAGAATTTTTGTAGTATCCTGCATATGTAGTGTAATGTATTTTACACCTCCTGCTCAGCGAGTGCCTGTGCTCTGAACACAATAGAATGTTGGAGTCTGATGAGCCTCGGAATGTTGGGACTCAGAGAGGTGAAGTGACAGTTAGGCATGGGCTGAGCAGCACACAGGCTGCTCCTGGTGGGGCTCTCCTTTATAACTTATCTACTTGTTATACTACTTGTTACCTGCATGAATAAATCACCTTATGTTAACCTACCTGCGTGGACCTTCGTTACTACATAATTTGGCGACGAGTTGGTGACGTACCTACGTGGAACAAGCGGATCTAAGGTACCTGGCGAACACAGGTGGACCTGGAGATGGCGCAATCTACAGAAACTACAGTGGCTACTACCACAATGTACAAAAGCGGAGGTATCCAAAGGAAACGTAAAGGTGCCAACATGAAACAAGCGTGTTCTACAATCAACAAGAGCGACGACAACAAGTGAGAAACTTGCATCAACTATAAAAGAAAAGAAGACATCAACACAAGTAAGATGAAGCACTACGCCGTTCAGCCCCACCAGTGTCCTCACCACCGGACAGCCCTAGCCCAGGCGCGCTGTGCTCATCCTCTCTACTCATCCTGGACTTTGGCTTTACCATCTCAGTCTGCTACACTACCACGCGCTTTCCACAACTTACAGACAGCTGTTTGTTTCATTTTGATTTTCCAACAGCGGTAAGATGTGGCTGCATGGTATGCCTTCTTACTACTTTGAGCTGTGTGATCTTGAGCAACTGCTGCCTACGCTGTGTGACCTTGTGCACATCTACGCTACCCATTTTGGACTTTGAATCTTATTTCTACTGATTCCGTCATCTTGCCCAACATCGTTTTGACTTTTATCTTGGAGGAAAACATGCCCTTTTTCTCTCAAGCTTCAACACCGAGTGATGCAACGTTTATATCACCTGCCTACAACACAGTGTCTGCTGTTTGTTGCACCCCACTACCATGGTGCCTCGATGTGTTTCTCTCATGAAGCTCCTCTCAGCCAAATAGTGGTTCACAAATGTACTTCGGGGTTTTCTTAGTGCCGTTTGGTTCTTGCCGTTTTTGAAGGGCAGACGCTGTGGTGAGTTAATTTACAACATATTTTTTTTACCACAATCTAACTGTCTTCCTTCTGGCAGTTGCAACCATTGGTTTGGTTGCCGTTGTTTCCCAACTGCCGCTTACCTCATGCATTTCCGGCGCTGGTCACTCGGAGGATCTTCTGTGACGACACACACTTCGTCACGTTATGGACAATTATCTTTGTTTGGCGCAAAATTGAGCCGCGAGCCATCCTGCACTGCGCGCCGTGCGTGTGGCCATCTTCTGCTCCCCATCAACACGCATAAGGCATTCTGTGGCTCAACCGTGTCAAATCTGGTCAATGCGCCATGCTCCAGCCGCAACTCCTCTATCTGCATGTCTTCACCACATCGTTGTATTCATGCTTCCTTTCAGACGCCGACACACTTTGGAGTAGTGGTGAGCTGTTTTCCTTTGCGCTGACGTTTATTGTTCATGGGGACTTTATTCCGAGTGCTGTTGGTCCGAGATTTATGATCCTTCCTTCGTTACTACAATTTTCTTATCTGGAGAGTAGTTCCGTCTCCATCTTATTTCTAGTTAGCGCAAGGTCAGTTTTTGGATCTTTAAATTGTGTACCGACCATACAGCTAGCTCATATGATATACTCTAAAGAATTAAAAATGGGTATGAAGGAAACCTATGCATTTTTTAAATGTGCCCTAGATACTAAATGTAGGAATAGTGGTTATTTGTACAACTCTGAATATGGGATTACACACACTATCATGTGAATTAGAGGGCATTTTGCAAAATGTGTTTGTTTTTCAACACTGACTTTTCGAAGACAAAAATGTAGAAATTAAATTGATTATAACAAATGTTGTGTTAGTCGGCATTGCCACACTTCTACAAATAAAAACGGTTTCCCACTTTTGTGGAAGAGCCTAGTACCTGACACACCACGGGCCCCAAAAGCAGAATGTGGATGATAGGAATTTTGTGGAACCCCAGAGATTCTGGAACTTTCCATCACAGAAATGTGAGCAAAATGCATGATTTTAGCCTGATGTAAGTAAGTAAGTTTATTGTGCATGATTAATAAAAACCGTTGCATATACATAGCACATAAAATTAACATGATTTATACAAAATTATAAATAAAGTTAAAATCCTTATTTTGGTCTATTTTGACAAAAAATAAAACTTTGGACTTCAATCCAAAGGAGAGCATCTCTGAGTTTGGTTCTTCTTAATTTCGACCAGCGGTGTTGTTTTGGTGGCAAGGAAAAGCCTTCAGGATTGCAATATAGATCTGGGTATAATAGCAATGTTTCCAATAATGATATATCTTGTGCAAGTTACCACCGTGCAAAGTAAACTTTTTAAAGTTTAGTTCCAAGTTTGCGCTGAGGGCAGTCTTGCTCCCCCTGTCCTTGTACATTTGACAGGAGATTTGCAGTATAATCCTTTTTACTGTGGCAGTGAATAATGTTGTTATATTTTGTGTAAATTTCTGATGGGCAAAGCTGGCAAAATTGTGCAATAAAAATTCGCTGGGTTGGCATACTTGTCAAGTTTATCAAAATCTGTTCTTCGTTGTTCGTGCTGGTTGTCATGAGTTGAATTTATCTTTTAGGTTGTCGCATTTGGCTGGCATATGTGTATTATTTCTGTATTCTTTTAATCGTTCCGGATGATTTTCCATTTGCTTTAATGTATTGAGAAGTTATGTTTTGTCCTTTATTGTCTTACTCAGCTGTTTTATCTCTACTGAGTGAATATGCAAGACGGGCTGTTGGGTAATAAATCTTCCAACCCTCCTCAGAGCAACGCAAAGCAAACAGACTCCAGCAGCCACAAAACACAGGAAATGTATTTGCACCTTTCTCCTTTTATTGGCATGCCAAGGCAGAAGGCAGACGCAGTGTCACGTCTTGGAACAAGCTTCTTCTGCCCCACATAGATATTCAGGGGAGCATATATAGGGCAGAAAGTGCTGTCATCAGTAGAATCCTTAGATGTGGACAAGGCCAAATACGGTTATATATATATACAAATAGAATTGTCATGCAAGCACAAGACATAGAGCAAAATAAGGACACAAGGGAACAGAAAGCAAGTTTAAGCGAAACCTGCAAGAATCAGAGGCTTTTGACAGCTGTTAACCCAGGACATGTCAGAGAGGGCAATAAAGGTCCTTGGGTCAGGCTGGAATAGATTTGTAAAGGAGGTGTGATTTTAGGAGCACAGAGCAAGCAGTTTGGTCAGAGACAGACATAGTTAGCTCAGTGGGTCTGAGATAGTGGGGGGGAGAATTTGAGATTGATTCACTTATTTGGCTGATGCAAACATATAGATATATATTTTTCCTCACAATATCCCTCCTTTTTGATAGCAATATCAAATACCATTGTAAGAAAAATATGAATATATATATATATGGTAGAAATATAAAGTATCGATAAAGTACATATCTTTGACTGGCATTACACAGTGTTTAAATAACATGCATATATTGGCGTAGACACATCTAAGAGGTATTCATTTTTCAACATAGATAAAATTATATACTAGTACTCAATGCATTTATATTATATCTCTATAGCCATTAATTGAAATGTTTCTTTGTGTGCTTTCTCTACATCCTGTTGTATTTGGAGATATCTGCAGGCTAGCTTCTGCTCTGTAGGAGGTAGAATTTTAACTGCAGAAATTGAATGGATGCTTTTACTACACAATTGCTGTCCCATGGAGCAACAACACTGAAGACAAAACAAAAATATCACTATTGTTAAAAAGATACCCAGTAGTGCTAGAACTAAGTGCTTTAACCATCCTGTTGGTAGCATGACCATAGCGAGGACCAGTCATCAGAATCTGTCATTTTCCCTGCTCCACGGAATATTTGAACTGCATTCTTAATTTGTGCCACATCTCTTGCTATGTTTCCACTTTTGTTTAAAAAATAACAGCAAGAGGAATTTAATAAAACACACAATCCTCCTTGTTGTAGTGTCAGGAGGTCAAGTGCAATTCGATGTTGAATAGTCATGGCAGTTACTGAATTAATTTCCATCTGTAACTGTTGAAGTGCATCTCTTGTGGCATTGAATGCTACGGCTAGCTCAGCAGACATATTAACAAGGGCCAATTCTAAGTCATATACCCCATATCCAGGAATAAATATACGCATCAGTTCAAAGAATAGACCTTGTCTAGCTTCCAGAATAGGTGCATGTATATCTCTTTTATATCTATGAGCAAAACTCCCCAAATTTAGTGGCTCATGGGCTGCAATGTGTGGCATAACTGAAATGTTTGGTGTAAGATAAGAAATAGCACACATGCCTTCCCAGTGCCGGGGAAGCACCTTGTATGCTTTAGTGCCACAAATAAAATACATTCCGCCCTGTAACTGTGTGTCCAATGTGTGATATTTACTGAGAGGAAGGCCTACCCCTTCAGGAAAAGTGTTTTGGAATTGATCACACCATTTGTAATCAATCCATGAAGAATTTATAAGCGTAACATTTGCCCATGGTGCCAAGTATGAGCAGCGAGCTGACCATAAGGGGTATTCTAATATTTTAGAAATCACATTTGGTGCCCTAGCATGCTTATTCTTTTGCTCAATAAATGGATCGTATAGAAGACCATCAGGTGTTATTAATAGTGTCTCTCCATCTACAGTGATGTTCCAGTAATGCAAAGTGTAGTTTACTTGTTTTCCTCGTACCTTAGCTATCCAGTTCCTACTTACTAACTGTCTGTCTTTTATGTTCCAATTACCTGTGGTATTATCAAATTCTAATATGTTAGGACACTGGCTACTTTTTAAATGTCCTAAGTATCGGGAAGCTGGGTTACATCCTGAAACATGATGCTTTAAACGTACAGGAAATGCTTTTTCCTTGTCTTTGTATTCTACTGTAGGAGACACTTGGTATTGGGCTTGAATATTTGGCAGTATGGTACAACGTGGGTACCATCCAATCCTTCCTTCTCCACAATCCCAGGTTACGTTGGATATGAGGCATCCCATTCCTTGCGCATAATTTTGTATAGGCACAGGTGTTTCATATAGGCCAATTGGGTCGCTGGGGTGTCTGGATAATTCTCTACAAATCCAGCAATTTTGAAGACCTAAAGCCTGGGCAACTTTCTCATGTACTGCAACAACGGGATGGCCAGTAGGTTGTTGCAATACAGGTAGCACACACATAATTAAGGTACTAAAAAATAGTGTTAGTATAATGCAATGCATTTTCTTGACAGTGGTAAGTATCACTTTCAGAATGTAAAATATTGTTAGGCAGTGTCTTTCTGTCTCAGTTCCAGGGTACTTTCTGTAAGTGTCAATAATGAAAGTTCTCGTGGTGCGCTGTCATCTGCTTCTCCTGGTCCGTAGTCATCTTGTTCAGGGGCGGTTTCACGGACCTGCCCTGCGTTGTCCTCTTCAGCCTATTTTTTTTTTTCCAGGTGTAGACCATCACCTTTTTCTAGACTGCGTTGCGTGCTTCACTCAACAGCATCAGTTGGTGTCAACGTTCCTGGGACACTTGACGATGGACCCTCAGCATTGTTGTTAGGAAAGGTCTGGTCTGTCTCCCCCTTGTCCTGTGTTTCGCGCTGCTCCACGGGTGGCCGGTGCTCATCTGTTAAAGGTGCCTCTGCCTCAGGCGTTGTTGGTGCAGCCCTGCATCGTGTTCCGTGCAGCCACTCGGGACGTCCCTGCACCTTTAGTGATGTTCTGGTAACCAGGAGCACAACGTGGGGTCCAGTCCACCTAGAAGTAAGAGAAACATTTTTTATTTTTCTCACCATGACCATGTCTCCAGGTTTAAAAGGGTGTGTTTGTTCTGAGGAAGGATGGGGCAAAGCTTCCTTCACCTGGAGATGGTGATGCCTCAAGACCACCGGCAATTGTACAGTAAAAACCATTCTGTTGGGTAATAAATCTTCCAACCCTCCTCAGAGCGACGCAAAGCAAACAGACTCCAGCAGCCACAAAACATAGGAAATGTATTTGTACCTTTCTCCTTTTATTGGCATGCCAAGGCAGAAGGCAGACGCAGTGCCACGTCTTGGAACAAGCTTCTTCTGCCCCACATAGATATTCAGGGGAGCATATATAGGGCAGAAAGTGCTGTCATCAGTAGAATCCTTAGATGTGGACAAGGCCAAATACGGTTACATATATATACAAATAGAATTGTCATGCAAGCACAAAACATAGAGCAAAATAAGGACACAAGGGAACAGAAAGCAAGTTTAAGCGAAACCTGCAAGAATCGGAGGGTTTTGACAGCTGTTAACCCAGGACATGTCAGAGAGGGCAATAAAGGTCCTTGGGTCAGGCTGGAATAGATTTGTAAAGGAGGGGTGATTTTAGGAGCACAGAGCAAGCAGTTTGGTCAGAGACAGACATAGTTAGCTCAGTGGGTCTGAGATAGTGTGGGGGAGAATTTGAGATTGATTCGCTTATTTGGCTGATGCAAACTTATAGATATATATTTTTCCTCACACGGGCCACCCCCCATGCCATTTTTAGGTGGAGCCTACTGGACAGTGCATGTGCTGTCAGTTACAAGGCATATTGTGGATTACCAAGAACATAGAGGGGCCTGAAGCCAGTCTATTGCTTACCATTGGTTAGCTTTCCTCTCACTCTCACTCTCATTGTCCTGGTTCTTATTCATGTGCCAGCATGTCAATCCTGTGTTTGTGCCTCCCATGAAACTTTGCCTCTTTACTAGCTCTTTTTGATTGACTGGCATCTAAGCTTCCACTGCTTGCTTTTCAAGCAATACTTTTTTTCTTTTTTTTAAGCTCTCCATGAGAGTGCATGTTTTTTCGAGCTATCGTCTTTGTGTTCTTCTCTGACCTGCACTTTGTGTTCCTCTCTATCTCTTATGTGCTTCTCCCCACCCATTCCTCCCTGTTGCACTCGCCCATGTGCTGAGAGGCACACAGTATTCTTAATTACACGGAATTTGCTCTTCACAGTGCACACAGCGTAATGGAACAAGAATGCTCATGCAGAAATTACACGCATCCTGGAAGGGCACGCAGAGAAAGAAACACTGTCTCTGATCACACTGAAAGTGCTCTGCATTGTGCACATAACGTACTGGAATAAGTGGACTCATGTCGAAAGTGAACGCATAATGGCAGGGCACGTGCAGAAAGACACACACTGGGGCAGATTTACAAGCCCCTTGTGCCACTTTTGCATCACTTTTCCCATGTTAAAAATGATGCAAAAGTGGCGCAAGGGCCTTGTAAATAAGCCCCACTGTCTCTTATCACATTAAACATACTGTTCACCATGCACAAAGTTCACTGGAACAAGGGGTCAGGACATGTGCACAAAGTAGCAAGGTCTGACCTGGAAAGAAAATAGGCCCAGGCACCAAAATAAAAGTGGCCCGCATTAGTGAATTAGATAGCTAAAAAAGTGGCCTATGTTTGCAAGTTAGGCCAGTTTTGAACTCTAAAGATGAGATGTATCAGTGTTGTGCAAGATATGATAGCCTGCATGGATTTGAACTTGCTCCTAATAATAATGTTTGTGGTAAAATCAGGAAAATCAATAGTAATAATCGGCCAAGGAGACTGTAAAACAGACCCACATACAGCCAAAAAACTGGCCCACACATTGACCTGTCAGTCCAGCCCTTCGGGCACTGCTTGATTTCTCTACAGGTCAGTCCGACCCTGCAAAGTAAGCACGCATAAAGCCAAAGCGCTATTCTTCTTGTGCAGAGAGCACCACAACAAGGAGCCAGGACACTGCAGGAAGTAGGCATGCAACATATTCCAACAAGGAATCTCAGGGTCTGCCAACAGAAGTTTAAAGACAAAATCTCTGGAACTAAACCCTAGAAGTGCAGGCTCTAAAGTTCCAGATACATCGCAGGGTATCCAATTGGCTGGACCACAGCTACAGACAATATTTACGAACTACATGACTCTGTGGTTTAACAGCGTGACCCGTTCCCTTTGCAAGTGAGCCTACTCAGATCACAACACACACCACTGATCATAGGTGTCGATTCACCAAAATGACAGGGGTAGTGGAAGTGATATCACATACCCTTTGGCCTGAATGACATTACAGGAAGTGACACCATATGACCCTTGACCCTGATTACTACCAATAAGGCATGTCACATGACCCCAACAACACAACAATTGACATAGTTGAAGTTCGAGAATAACTCTATGATTAGAATATATGGGAAAAAGTACCCCCAGCCGTACATTATTAAGTTTATGGCAAGTCACAGAGAAGTTCTATGACCATATAGAGGAATGAGGCATAAAGTTATGGGATGTCTATTTTACATAGCACATTTGTTCTGGTGCTGACTTGGTCTTTGAAAGTTCTGGGGCATAATATTTGCCCTGAATTGTATTGAGTGAGCAAAGCTAGCAAGCCAGATCTCTTTTATAGAGTTTCCCCTCCCAAGAAAAAATTGAAAAGAATGGGGTGAAATAGTGCATTTTAAAGCCCAATTTTCACGTTCATTTCTTTAAATGCCATAGGCACTGAAAGGGCAGTCATTAAATATTCAATCCTTTTTATGGTGTTCCCCAGAAGTTGACACCATTTTTTTCAAGATGTGGTATGAGTGCCCCGCACTATGTTGCTTCCTCTGCCCCCCCAAAAACTTGAAACACTTTTGTACGTTTTCTTTTCTTTTTAGTTAATGATCGGTAACTAAAAAGAAAAACAAAAGCTCCTACATCACATGTTTAGTGCTCATGCTTACAAAATGATGCAGGCGGATGCGTCAACGGCCTTCTTTAAAAAAAAAATTGCCATGCTCCACAGCATCTGGTATGTAGTGCTGTATGTCTAAAACCTATTGGCAAAGCAAATAGGACACAAAGGTGAGATATATCAGTTTTGCCAGTATTTGTTTTAAATATCCCAGCCTCCAGTGGCCTTTCTGCCACCATGGGAATGAATTCTCCAATCTCCCCTTCCCCGGGGCTTTATAGGTGGGGTATGATCAAATGTGGGACCGCCCAAACCCCTTCTTTTTCTTTTTAAATAGCATCCAGGTATTCTAGCGGGCTCTGTGCCCCACTGGAGGAGCAGATTGGGATAAACCCTCCCCAGTCTGCATCCCTGGGGGACAAAAGACTGATTGGGCTGTTTTGGGGTGGAGGCATGGGCAAATGTCTGAATGGACTGACCCCACCCCTTCTTTTTGATCATTTTTGCCTCTGTTATCTAGTTACCTTTCTTCTACCCCCACCCTCTCTTGCCCCTGGGGCGCAACAAGGCTGTTGGGCCCATTATGGGGTGAGGGTGCAGTCCGATTCCTGGCCGCAGTGCCCTCCCCCTTATTTAAAAAAAAAAAAAAAAACATATCCCTGGTAGTTGGAGGTCTTTCTTCCCTCCCAGTGTGGCAGAGTCAGGGTTAAGGCCAGTGCACATACCTCATTTAGCTATATACTTACACACGCCTTTACCATACTGGGTATACACAAAGTGAGCATGAGTATCCCTGGGCGGCTCCTTAATATTTTTAGATACACTAGCTCCCTTTTCTCCGCTCCTCCTTTCTACCTTTCCAAGGAGAGAGGGTTTAGGTACTGTGCCAGGTAACATTGCAGCTCATCCCAAATGAGGGAGGGTAGGAAGGAATCAACAAGTTAAAGGAAGTGCATGCTTGCACAGCTAAGCTGGCAGTTTAAACATAGAAGGGAGTGTGGAAGGGAAGGGATACACGCATGCCTGTTGAACCATCAAGTCACATAAACCCTCTGCAATCAGAACATCTTCTATCACAAGGCTTTGGGGTTCACAGAGTTTCGTGGAAGCTGAACCTGAGTACCACTATCAACAGCATTAATCTACTAGGGTATATTCTGAGAGACCTAGACAACCAAGGAATCTTGTCTGAGTTTCCTACTCCTGCATTTCCTTTCATCATTGTCTGCCACCGGCCATCCTCTTATTCTTAATGCAAATAATAAGCTATAATTTGTTACATGAAAGGGATTCTGGTAGATATATGCACCCGTCACTTTTCAGACAATATAGAATGCACTTTTCCCAGATGGGGGGAAGAATATTGGCAGCTTTAATGCACGGGCTTTTTTTTTAACGATATGCATCTTTAGAAATTAAGATGGATAAAGAGGTACTAAAGATAATATCGTTAAATGCCAATGGTCTTAACAATAATCGAAAAGCACAGGCAGTAGGTATATGGCTGAGAGGACATTGTCTAGACATTGTGTTTATACAGGAATAAAAAAGATGGTCACGTAAGTTACTTAAGCAATGGGCTGGTTTTCAATGTTTATCAAACGCGAGTGCGGCGCACCGGGGCGTTGCAATTTATGTTTACAAGCACCTACCTTTCCAAGTAACTTTTACTAAGGCAGATACAGAAGGGATATGGGTTATTGTTAGTGGTATATTAAATAAAACAAGACTCACCCTAGCTACGATATATGCACCAATATTGGATAACCCTATTCCCCTCAGGGAGCTGAACCAGGCCTTAACTAACATCCCAGGGCTGGTGGTTATAGGAGGGGATTTTAACTTTTTGCAAAATCCGGAACTAGATGCGTCTACCGTTGCTCATAAGCAAAATAAGCCACGAATGGCCAAAGCATTAACAGATTGCATGAGTGAACTAAATCTAGTATATCTCTGGCGAGACAAACACTCACAAAAGCGTGAATTCTCATGTTTTTCAGCTAAACACAATTCCGCCTCAAGATCGGATTATATTCTTTCCACACATAGTTTGAATAAAATTAAATACGAGCACATACAAAATGCTTTTTCAGATCATGTCATGGTTAAAATGGAAATCACGGGAATTAGGATAGAGAGACAAGTTGGAAGATGGGCTTTTGAAAAAGTTATTCTAGAGAATGAGGAATGGTGCATGGAAGTATATAATGAGATTGCAAATTATTTTAGGATAAACTTTGATGCTGCCCGAATAGAGAACGTCTGGGAGGCATTCAAGGCAACTATCCGGGGATATATTACCACCAAGGGGATTCAAAAACATAAAGTGGTATCTTTGCAAAGAATGAAGTTGGAGACTAAGTTGTATCAGGCAAGTGTAATGTTCATGCAAGTTAAGACTAAGGTAAATAAAGAACTATTTAGACAAGCTAAAATACGCATGTAGGAATATTACTATTCACAAAGCTATGCTGCCAATTCAGCATGTCTTCACAAAATATATGAAGACAGTGAATACACGGGTAAATTGCTCGCTTGGCAGTCTAGAGAACTACAAGCAAGTACTAGGGTTACATCTCTAGTAGACACAGAAACTAAGACCCACTTAACAGAACCCCTAGAGATACAGAATGCCTTTCTTAAACATTACGAAAATATATACAATCTACATCAACAGACTGATACTACTTGGTTAATGCAATTTTTAAATAAGCTTCCTATTCCACGGTTGGAAAAAGACCAAGGAAATGAATTGATAGCTGAATTATCTTTAGAAGAGGTAGAGAGAGTGGTAAAATCATTGGCTAATGGTAAATTGGCTGAGAAAGATGTTATCCCTTCAGAATTATATAAAAAGTTTGCACCGATTTTGAATATAGAGATTTTAAAACTTGCAAATTACATACTAAAAGGAGACGAGCCCCCGCCTTTCTTTAGAACAGCGGTGGTAGTGAGCATTTTAAAGAAAGATAAAAAAAAGGAAAACATTAACTCTTATAGGCCGATCAGTTCACTTAATGTGGACTATAAGATCTTTACCAAACTCTTAGCTAACCGACTGAGTAGAGTCATAGGTTACATTGTTCACCCTGATCAATGTGGCTTTGTGGCAGGAAGGCAGCTATTCTCAAATACAAACTTTTTAATTGAAGCCTTAGATTTCATGACACAAAACCAAGTGCCCACCCATGTGAGGTTTTTAGATGCTGAATAGGCATTCGATCTAATATGCTGGAAGAGCCTTTTTATGATTCTCTGTGAATTTGGGCTTCCAAAAAATTATTTGATTTATATAATAATGTGTTTATATAAAGGAAACACCGCACAAGTAATTATCAACTCAAGGAATGATGGCACTTGTAAAGTTAATAGGGGCACATGGCAGGGTTGCCCCCTATCGCCAGTACTATTTGCTTTGTTCATAGAACCGCTGGCGATAGCCATCAGAACCAGTGAAAACGTGGGGGCACCTATAAATGGGATGTCAAACATTAAATTATATGCTGATGACATTGCCCTATTCCTGAAACCCAAGAGAAGCATCCAGGAGCATGTTTTTGGGATCTTTCAAGAGTTTCAAAAACTAAGTGGATATAAGATAAACAAATTAAAAACTGAAATTTTACTATGTAATTGCGCACAGGATTCCCTTCTGCCAGAATTTTGCCACTCAAGTAATGCACGGCCAAAACGTTATCTAGGGATCTGCGTCTCTGAGAATGTCAATGAATGTATTTATTGAACTATGTCCCATTAATTCATAGGATTAAGCCATTGCTGGCCAAATGGATACATCTACCTATTTCAGAAATGGGACGTGTTGCCTTAATTCGTATGTCCATATTGTCTTTATGTAATTTTTTGTTTCCCGCTGTACCATGGGCTCTACAGATGACATTTTTCAAGGAGCTAGAGGGTTTATTCTCAGCATTTGTTTGGGCACACAAAATGCCAAGACTAGCACTAGACACCTTATTAGACCAACTATCGAAAGGGGTCTGGCTCTCCCAAATTTGGGGAAAATTACTATGCGAACTTTGCACACAACACCTATAGATTTATTAGATCCGAGATGCCCTGTGCAGATAATTTGTTTATAGAAAGGATTTTCCAAGAATACAAAATATTAGACTTCTTGAGACTTACAAGAAACCCCAAGAAAATTAGATATAAGATCTTGCAATGGTTAATAAAGCGGAAACCACAACTATTTAAGTATTATAATATACCGTTTGTTACTAGTTCTACACACCTAGCTGATATATCTGTAGGAGACCGGCTCTTAATAGAGAGAAATATTATACAAAAATGGGAAAGCAATTAATATTAATAGAGATGCATCAAAGAGTTTGACTGAGATGGAGCCTGGCGTTAGATATTTCAAGGATACATTACAGTGGTCGTATATACAGATTAGGCACTTCCTAAAAGATATAGATTTGGTTGCGCTTGTGTCAAGATTGGATCTCACAGAAGATTTGTTAGAGACTAGCACATGTAGATCTATCAGTTGTTGGATATCTATCTTTAGAAAGCATAGTATTATGCAAACATATCCGAATGCATGGGATAAGTGGCAGACCAAGGAAAATATCCAGTTTTTGCTGGCAGCCTGGAATAAGATCAATAATTATAACGTTACACTATTAAAAGGGGCTAATTTTAGAAGAATGTAATTTTATGCCAAATAGCTGTTATATAGGACTCCTGTATTTTTACATAAAATATACCCTCAGGTATCTGATTCATGCTTTCAATGCTCAGTTCGAGGGCAGGGTAGCTGGATTCACATCATCTGGGATTGCCCAAAAATAAAATATTTTTGGGATGATATTGAGAGATTTTGATCTCACTTCTTAGAAGCAGGGATGGTTATAGATGCTCAGACCGCTGCTCTAGGATACTCTCCAGATATGCGCATCAGTCCTCCACAGGAGAAACGATTATTTATTATTGTATTAGTTGCCAGATCTTTGATATTGCAGAACTGGTGAACAGAAGCTACCCCAGCATTCCCAGCAGTGGTTAAATAAAATGTGCAGGGTTGAGGAAATGGAAAAAAGGTATGCTCTAAGGTCGGGCTCTTATTCTAAGTATAAATTGTTGTGGAGGTTTTTTTCTTAAAAGGAGTAAGAAGTTAGGATGTCACATAAATGTTTTAATCTTGGAAATATGATGGCCAATGATGCAAGGTGCAATAGAAAATGTGAAATATTCATCAGCGTCATATATTATCCTGAAATGTCAAGAACGCGGCTTTGTTATTCTCCTCTAGAACTAATCTTTAATCCACCTTTAATAAGTCATATGTAATATGTAATATGATGTATGGTATGTATAGGTATTATGTATGTTATATTTAATAGGCATATTTTAAGTTTTACTTTCAATATTTATGATGTTGACCATGTGATCATTGAACTCTCTGAAATAAAAAATATTAAAAAATCAATAAAGAAATCATTGTCTGCCCAGATATCTTTATCGCAACACTGATGTTAACGAAAAGAGCCTTAGGTTAAACCAATTAATACAAAAACAGACTCTTATAGAATGGCAGAATCTTGAAAATCTGTCTGATCAGGTTGATGGGCTTAGCAATTGGGACACCCTTCACACAAATTCCCTCTAGTAATCCTGTCTTACTTTTGGTGCCTTGGTTCGTAGACTGGAGATTAGAGGCCACACGCCCGATTCACAGAATCGGGCCATTTGCGACTGCAAAACAGCCTTTTTGTACATACAGAACCCTATTTTGCGATTTGGTTACCTATCACCGGATCGCAAAATGGGTTAGCGATTCGCTTTTACGAAGGGGCGTGTTAAGGGTGGCCCTTCCTACACCAGACCCAGATGGGGTTCCGCCCTACTCGTAGTCACCGAAAAATTAAAATTCATACTTGATCAAGGAAGAGCCGCCGCTATTCTGCTGTTAGACCTAAGTGCGGCCTTTGACACGGTAGACCACGAGATTCTCATTCACAGGCTTAAAGGGATTGGGATCAGAGGCACGGCCAACCAATGGGTGGCCTCGTTTCTAAGTGACAGATCCTTTCAATGTATGGAAGCAGGTATCCTGTCAGATACATTCTCAGCCCCGTGTGGAGTACCTCAGGGATCATCCCTGAGCCCGACCCTTTTCAACATTTACTTGAGCCCATTAGCTCATATAGTGCAGGAGTTCGGACTATCCATCGTATCATATGCCGATGATACCCAACTGGTGGTCTCAGTGGCAGAAACCCTCTACTCCAACCACCGGCAACTAATCCCCTGCCTGGAAAAAATAGGAACCTGGATGGCCAACTGCAGCCTCAAGCTTAACAGGGACAAAACTGAGCTCATGATCTTAGGTAACAGTCCAGGCCCACACACTGAGATCAATTGGCCAGGAAACTGGGGACCTCCACCTACCCTGAAAACCTCCATAAAAAACTTGGGGATGTGGCTGGACCAGAACTTAACCATGGAAACGCAAGCCACAAAATTGGCGGGGACCAGTTTTGGCATCCTTCGGATGATTCGAAAAATCCTGAGCCTACTCCCAGAGAAATCAAGAAGGACGGTAGTACAAGCCTTGGTAGTCTCGAGACTTGACTATGGCAACTCCCTATACCTTGGCTCCCCCAAATATGTCACAGATAGGTTACAGGTTGTGCAGAATGCGGCAGCTAGACTGCTTCTCAAGATCCCCAGGCACCAGTCAGTAAGATCATCCTTGAGGGAGCTACACTGGCTGCCAGTTCAGGCCAGGATTAAATTCAAGGCCCTCTGCCTGGCTCACAGAGCCATGCATGGGAGAGGCCCCATTATGTTACAAACCTTGATTTCCCATTATTCCCCCCGTAGATGCCTTAGGTCAGGAGCGAATTTACTGATGAACACAACAAAAGTCAAGAGAGCAAGATGGGGTGGAAGATCTTTTTCACACCTGGTCCCCAAAATTTGAAACAGTATGGATCCAGAACTACGGCTAATCAAAAATGAGCAGTGTTTTTAAAAAAAACTCAAAACGTGGCTGTTCCCTTAAATTTCGCGCATGACATCTGCCCTCCCTGTTCAGCGCTGGGATGCCTGCTGGTGGCCATGCCTTTATAAATCCCTAAACCTAAACCTAAACTCGCAGTGCTATGTACAAATGTTTTGCGACGGAAATTTGGTCAGAAAACATTTGCATTTTACGCTCACTTCAAGTAGGTGGTAACTCATTTGCAAATGGGAAGGGGTCCCCAGGGGACCCCTTCCCCTTTGTAAATGGTTGCTAAAAGGTTTTTTAAGAGCAGGCAGTGGTTCCAGGGGCCACTGCCTACTCTTAAAAAATGAAACGTTTCATTTTTTTTTTAAACACATTCCATTTTCCTGTCAGGAAAATGGGCTACATTTAAAAAAAAAATGTTGCTTTATTTAAAAGCAAACACAGACATGGTGGTCTGCTGTCCCCAGCAGGCCACCATTCCTGTGTTTTCAGCCATTCCCAATGGGACGCAAATTGCCACCTACCTCATGAATATTAATGAGGTAGGTCATTTGTGACCCCATTAGGATTTGCTAAATGTGTCAAGGACACATTTGAACATAGGTGTTTGCGATTTCCTGATAGCAAATAACAAAAATTTGCTATTAGGAACTCGCAAAATGAAACCTACGTACATATGGCCCACGGTCCAGCTGCAGCCACTGCTCCTCTCTGCAGGTGCCATGAGGAAGGGAACATGGCAGTTATAAGTTACATTAGTTAATCAGACACATAGGATAGCACATTTAATTTCACATTCAAACCAATGGGAATGTCCTTCTGCAGGGCTTGTGTTGTAACCCTGCCTAGTGCTCCACGGTGAAGTCCAATCCCTGCAAAGAGATTGATCATAAGAGCAACTTGGGGTTTTCCCTGTTCAAAGCCATCAGCTACTTGAGGGGTTTGCGATCTGTTTCATCCACAAAGTTGACAGTGAACAAGTAAGGCCAGAATCTTTGGAGGGTCCTGACTATGGCAAAACACTACTTCTCAATGGTAGTAGTTCTGCTCTCTATGCAACAACCTGTGGCTGATGAAGGTACCTAGATGCTCCCATTCGTACTTAAGCACATGGGCAAGCTTCTGTGTCAGAAGCATCTGTTTACACAATGAAAATTTGATTATAGTCAGGGACCTTTAGGACAGGTGCATTGAACACTGCAGCCTTCAGGTGATTGACGGCCTTCTGACACTCTCTAATCAAGATTCCATTTTGGGGCTGCTTCCATGAGGTCTGATAGTTAGGAAGTTCCCAACACAGTACTGTCTGTATTTCTATTTGCAGTGCTTGAATCTTCCCATTCCCCTCCTGGTGTCCAAGACCGATCACAGAGGACTGACCCAACTTGCACTTAGTTTCCTGGTGAACAATTTAGTCCCCAGTATTTTCGCTAGCCCAAGGTGCTTCAGACAGTGTTTTCATGAGCTGCTGAAGACAACAATATTGCCAAAATAGGTAATGCAGAACTCTTCCAGGCCTAACAAAAATTTTGAATGTGGTATGAGGATTCTCTAGTCTCTAGCATGGCCTTGAATTTGCAGAGTCCCTCCAGGGTAGAGATTGCAGTCTTCTCCTTGGCACCAGATGCCAGGCAGATCTGCTAGATTGAATATACTTAGGTACTTGGCTGCACCCAATCTGTCCACCAGATTGTTGACAGGAGGGATAGAATGAGCATCCATCTTAGTGAATTTATTGAGAGCTTTACAAACCATGCATCCATGCCTGCCATCGGCCCTTACTTAGGCACCATTACCACAGGACTGGCTGTCTGAAAGCTCAATGACTCTCAGGTCCAGCATCTTGCCACCTCAATCTTAATGCACTCTTGGATCTTTTCTTAAAGCTTACTTTTCAATGGCAAGCTGTTCACAGTGTCTATGTCTTAGACAAAAACCCGGGTTAACTCTGGGTGGGTGAAAGGAGCTAGGCAACAGATATGTGATTAGCTCACACTCCTCCTCGACCTCTTCTGTGATTGCTACAATACTGACTGTATAGTCTCTGCAGAGGTAGGGCTTATGCCACTTCACATGGAACACACACTAGAGTTCTCCACAGGTGCCTGTATAAACTAAGTAGTTGGCCTACTGAACCACTTTCCAAGTGCCACTCCACTTTGTCCTACAATGACCAAGGGTAAATTGGCTTTAGGATCAATATCTCTTCTGGCACCCAGTTAGCATCGCCTTCTGGCTGTACCACTATTTCATCAGGTCTACCCAGTAGATTTTTCATCGTGCTCATGAGGTGGACCATCTGCTTCCTGAGGCCCATGACTTAGTCCAGCACTTCATAGGTAGAGGGCTCATGAGTACAATCTGAGACCTCTCTGACCAAAGTCAGTGGACAATGAACAGAATGCCTAAAAAGGTAGTTCTGAGAGGCTAAACTTTATTTCCTTCTCTGGGATTTCCCTGTAAGCAATCAAGAGACACAGTAAGAGGCTGCCCCATTTCCTATTAAGGATCTCTGACAGAGTACTCATCATGCTTTTAAGTGTCTTATAGAAGTATCCTGCCAGTCCATTGGTATGTAGTTGGTATGCAGTGAAGCAAAAGTAAGTTATTACATCTTGCTCCCACATCGTCCTAATGCATACAGAGATAAAGTTTGTTCCTCAGACAGATAAACAGAACAGATATACCTCGCAGTTGTGCTCCTCAGAGGAACCACCTTGAGGCACCTAGTGGCATGTCCAGCACAATCTATTTTAGTTGCCTGAGGCAGAGGCCATTTAAATGTACTGGGATGCCTATGCCCAATCCCTCAAAGTGCAAACCAGCAACTTGTATGAGCACTAACTGTGCCTATTTTTGTCATGCAGCATTGCCACTCACCTGACAAACTGGGCTTGTTATGCAGAACCTCTCTGTATCTTGGCCCGTAACCGGTGAGTAGAATGAAGGCTCTAACCTGTCCTTAATCTTTTTGGATGCCCAGTAAGGAGTACCTTGTGGCCATTGTCAACAGGAAACTGTTGCACACTTGAGTGACTATCAGCCTATTGCTGGTAACAAGCTCTGGACTCACTGTAGAGTTGGCCATCTTCCCAGACTATGCAGTGTTTACCAACCTCTCAAGTGGCAATCTGTTCTTGGGTCATCCAGTACAGAGTAGGGTTCTCAACTTGTACCTAAAGGAAATCTTCCTTATATCCCTCAGCTGTCAGCAACTCCAGCAGAGGCCCAGAATCCAGCTTAGAGTCTGCCTCTTGGGTCTCATCCACTATTCCATGTCGACTAGGGGCAATGGCACTGTAACCCATGCTTTCTCAAAGTCTGCCCTGTTCCTCACTATACCACACTCTTCATATCCCTCCAGCCTAAAAGGGATTGCAGCCTCCTCCTCTTGAGACCAATGTGTGGCTGTGCCCTACATAGAAAAAATTCACATTGTCCAGGCCACATAAGCCTCCAGCATGGTCCTAGCACCCTACCTTCTCTCTTACCCCTCTATTGACCATGGCATTCAAAATATTCACCACAACCTTTACATTAGCAATTTGATACTCAATGTTGTTTCCTCTGGCTCCCAGGCCATTGCCAGTGATGCCACAGAGAATCTTCCCAGATGTGAGACATTGCCTTTAAACCATAATCTTATAGGCACCAATATGTCTAGAGGAAGATTTTTTCCTCCCATTGATACTCCCCTCTCTGACAAATCCCATAGTTTTTCAGTGAATGTGTTTGAGATCAGTTTGGCTTCTCTCCTAGACATCGACTAAGTCTAGGTTGAGAGCAGCTAGGCCCTCAGGGATACCCATCACTTCAGAAAGCATTCTGCCTATCAAGGATGTGACTGGTGTTGGGTTCTTAACTGTACTTTACTTCATGTAATGCCCTTCCCAGTGGCACCTGAAGCAAGTCACCACTTTGTCCTGGAGGGGTTACCTTCCCTTCCGTCTCCTTGAGTTATTTTTTTTATTAGATTTTTATTCCATAACAGAACCAAAATCACAGCATCAAATTACATCACGTATAAAAGGGTGTGGATACAAGACAATAAAGAGCAGGTTGACATAGATCATGAGTAAAGGTCTACAGTATAGAAATGTAACAAAAACCAGAATATCAATATGTCAACTTTTGCGATCCTGTGCCCTGGAGGATGGTGTGGGGGAGAGGCAGTGTCAGTTCAACATAGTAGGTAAGAGTATAACGGGGCCCAGATGTCCTTTGGGCAGTCAGTAGGATGTATTCCACTGCCTAGTATTTTTATGCCATATCATGGCAATATGATATATATCTTGAAGCCAATGTTTTATTGTGGTTGACCCCCTCTGCATCAAGACCATCTCCACTTGTCTCTTGGACAGGACCAGAACCGTGGATGCTAGGTGCCGGATCGAGGTAGGTAAGGCAGATGTGCCAACCAGGAGGGCAACCTGAGGATAAGAATTGAGGGGGGCCGCCAGCATCTCCCCTATAATCCCAAACACTCCTTGCCAGTACAATAACATTGATGGGCAATTCTAAAACATGTGTATGACATAAACTCTTCTCACGAACACCACGTTTAGCCATGCATTCAGGAATGTAATGGAATTGATGCAGGTATTTTAAATGTATAAATTTATGCTTGTAGTTAAGTGGTGTATCCTTTGCCTGTGTAAGCAGTAGGCCCAAATCCTATTGGGAGTTGGTGGCCCAAGAATTCCTGCTATCTGACTTTGGTTCCATGGAGTGTATCAACAGTACAGGACATGAGTTTGGAATACAAAAAAGATATAGAGTGTCCCATATCCGCCCTGATAATATACACGGTGAGAAGAGACATTTCAGGCAGAGCACCGGGGGAATGTGAGGAGCCCTGCTCTGGCCGCCGAGTGAAGTCTAGGTCGCACAGTGCCACCAGAGGTGTGGTGCCATTGTGACTGCAGAAACTTTGCATTGAGAGAACGGTGCTGCATTAAAAAATGTCACCAATCTTAGTCAGCTCTATTGTATGTAACATGCCCTTTACTACTTTTTACCTGGTGAGTGGAAGCAATGGATTATCTGCTTGGGGGTAATGGAGGTGAGTGCGACCTTTCAAGTGCCACCAGTTTCAGTAAATCCCACCAGGCACAACATGTGGATGCAATCACAACCACATCGTTCCTAGCTACCCGTGGTGGAGCGCTCCCTCTACCTGGGATTGAATGTGTGTGGGCGATAGCTCGCTCTACGTTAACATGTGTGTTGAGATGACATATTGTGCAAAGGGGAGTAATATGTATGTTCACAGACCAGTAGCTGTAAATCCCTCCAGTCTTCCACCAGGTCAAATAGCTGCATTATATGAGTAAGTGGCACATAGCGTCTGATGCAGGACAAAACTTCTCGTAGGCTCTGTCACTTGTATTGGGGAATGTCAAGTTAAGATCACCTCCCCGTATCATTGGTCAGTCCCAGAACCTGGAGCACAACTGCAAGGCATCATCAAAGAAATCTGGATCATCAATGTTGGGGCCAAGTATGTAAACAAGTAGCAATCGCCGCCTCCTAACATACCTGCCAGCACAACCACCCTGTCTGCGGTGTCCATGGTGTGCTTTACTGGAATGAAATTAAGTGTTTTCCTAATGAGGATCACCACCCTGAGAGAAGGCGGAGTGAGAGGAAAAATACCAATGTGAGCTCCCTAAAGAGGCGAAAGAGGGAAACCCATCGGAGAACAATGGGTTTCCTGTAACGCAGCTACATCCATCTTGTTCAGTTCAAGTTATGCCATTTGCTGGGGGACCTTGGGTGCTTTGTTCACTCTCCAAATATTTAAAGTAATGAGTCAAATATAGGAAATCAATGTCAGACATCAAATCACGTTTTCAACCCGACAAGCAGGACTGTAGTTTAGCTAACATTACTTTGTTTGTGCCCAATAGAGTGGCTGTGCTCCTTGTGTGCTTGTCTAGGATCCAAATTTATCTTAGGCTTCTATGCCAGCCAGAACCCCAGGGAACCATTCTTGTGCTTCCCTTGCAAATATTCTGCTGGGATCTCTTCTCCCCTTTAGGCTTAGAACCTTGCTGCTCCAGCCCCTGGTTCACCAGGCAGGCTAACCACTTGTCTGCCAAGAAAGCAAGTTTCTCTGAACCCATCTATGTCAGATCAGATAAGTGCTGTCTGAGAGGGGCAGAGTGCTCCTCTCTGATCAGTCTGACTATCAACTAAATAAACAACTGGTAATCCTAAACTTCCATCCCTCTCACCCATTCATTCCAGTCATGCACTATGTTTGGGTACAGTTCTCATTGAAAGTATCAGGCTGGCCCATCCCAAACCATCTAATCACATTGTCTCTCATGCTCTTGTACATCACATTGTCATCTTCACGCATCCTTCCAATGAATTCTGTCTATCACCAGGGACGTAACTCAGTTGAGTTGCCAGCTTTCAATTGTCATTCAAATCTTGAACTTTGCATGTAATCCTTATATTCTGTCAAAACACTCCAATATTTCAGTGCCTGCCATATACATAGGCATCAACCCTTAGTGGTGGATTACTTAGTCTTGGAGGGGGAGTCATTTTTCTCTAAGCTAGCTCCTTTTTCTGCTCCCATCCTGAGATACCATTTTTGCTGGAGGTATCCAGCCTTTCTGCATTTACTCATCTCTTTCTTTTTCCTGTCTTTCAAGTTCTTTTACACCCTATTCCCAGGCCCTGGACACCAAGTATTTTACCCTCAAAATAGATAGGGCGAATCGTCCAGGTCTTAATCAGGGTTTTGGTGTGGGGTAGCAAATAATAAAGGTTAACTTATTGTAAAGCCAATGCTTTTGTTTGAACAGAAAAAGTTAATCTTGAAATGCAGCTAAATACTCTGCATGATATGCAGGAAGCACAAATAATAGACAGTTTTAACTGAAAATAGTCAATAGGTTGGAGTGGGGCATGGGGATGGTCAAGCAATACTAAAGCAGATCATTTCTAGACTTCTAATGCAAAGTCTTCTAGTTGGCAGTGGTATACACCCTGTCCAAATAGGGACCCTTCCTTCTAGTCAGGGTAAGGGGATTACACAACTAAGATAACCCCTGCTCATCCCCTTGGTAGCTTGTCACGAGCAGTCAGGCTTATCTCGGGGGCAATGTGTAAAGCATTTGTACAAAACGCACACAGTAACACATTAAAAACACAACAACATGGACAGCACACCAGTTTAGAAAAATAGCCAATATTTATCTAAGCAAAACAAGACCAAAATGACAAAAATCTAACATGCACAAGCAAAGATATGAATTTCTTAAGAAAAGATCAAAAATACAGTTCCTTGAAGTCGATAGCACCAACCGGGGCTATTGTGGTGTTGTGACCAACAAATCCCACAGTTCAGTCCGACCTCAATGGAGTCGAGGTCTGGCTATGGCGGCAGGCACGACCCAAATACAGTACCTGGGAGTAGAAGAAGCCTCAAGGGCCTTGCAGTGAAGTGTAGCAGTGAGGCGTCAGTGCAGAAGTCGTTGAGTCCTTGAAGTCACACACGTCGCAGATCAAACTCCGTGAGATTGAAGTCAGGAGTGCTGATATCTACAGTGCCAGGGCTGTGGTGTTGTTGCGGGTGGTGCATCATGCACTTCACAATGCAATGTCCGTGGCTTTGGTGCAGGCAGCGGCGTGGCGTCTGTGCAGCACTGTCGTTGGTCGGCCTGTGACTGCGGTGTGGTCGATGTTGGTGTCTTGTGCTCCTCATGAGGTGGTGACCGTGGCTTTGGTGCATGCAGCGGCATTGGGTGACAATGTCAGAGTCGATGGTGTTGTCATCGGCAGACCGGGGACAGCAGTGTCGTTGAGGGTGGTGACCCTGGCTACAGTGCTGGCAGTGGAGTCAGTGACAGCATGAAGTATTGTCGTTGATGAGACCAGGGTTGCCGTGCTGTCAAAGTCGGTGTGCATGGCCACGGTGCAGGAAGCGGTGTCGGTGACAGCGTAAGGGAATCCTTTTCTTGAAGTTACAGCCCAGCAAACACCTCCAGTGGCCAAGAGCAGGCATTGGCACCATTTGGCGGGGTCAGAACTCCCAGCTTTGGAATCCAGGTGCTCTAGGTGAAGTCTTTGATGATGCTAAGATGTCCAACAGGAGGCAAGCACACACAAGCCCTTGGAGAAACTTCACAAGCAGGATACACATCAAAGTTCAGTCCTTTTCCCCTCCAAAGCAGAAGCAGCAACTGCAGGACAACCCAGCAAAGCGACACACAGCAAAGGAGCAGTACTCCTCCTTACAGCTCTTCAGCTCTTGTCCTTTGCAGAGTCCCCCCTTGTTCCAGAAGTGTTCTTGAAGTGTTCTAAAAATGTGGGGTTACAGGCCCAATACTTATACCCCTTTCGGCCTTTAAGGTAGGCATTCTTCGAAGGATTGTCTTTGTAGTGCACAAGTTCTTGTTCTGCCTGGTTTGGCTCCAGAGAAACTCCACTGGACTGCAACAGCATTGTGAGGCCTGGCACAGCCCTATTCAGGTATAGATGACAACTCCTCCCACCACTCTAGCTCAGGAAGGGCCATCAGCCTGGTGATGGGCCATCAGGATATGCAGAGCACACCTCAACTCCTTTTTTGTGACTGTCTAGAGTGAATGCACAAACAGGTTCCTGTCAGTCTAAACCAGATGTTGATTCCACAGGCAGGCAGAGGCACAGGATTGTTCAGCAAGGAAATGTCCACTTTCTAAAAGTTTTTACTCAAGGAAGGCTTGGGTCCTTGCGCAAACTAGATAGTATCACTTCTATTTTTATACAAACAAATTATCAAGTTGCCATGTTTGTCAATGGTTCAAAAACAAAACAAACCAATGTTTTTAATTCATTAGCCTGCGTGATTTATTTCACTTTTCTTTGGCATTATTCAGAAAAATGTTTTTTTACATTTAAAGCATGTCATCATGAAGGGCAACACATAGTTCTTGAACACACTTGAAACAAAGTACAAACATACATTAAACACAGTTGTATTTACATAAGTGACATATACAAACTTACTGACATATTGCTTTATAAGACATATTTGACCAGTCCTAACTAACATATGAAACACTAGACGGAAACATTCACTTTCAAATTATGCATTTTATCCTGCCATTGTGTATAGCTCTGGGAGCGTAAGCTTAAAGTGTTGCAAAAATGGAGAGTAGTAGCAATACAAAGTCTCTCCCAAACACACTACGAATGCCTTTTCCCAAGAGCGAGGGTCAACGCGTTTCAAACCCCAAGTCTTTTTGGGGGTTCTCATCAGGACCTGGACCTGGCCATTTCAGCTGCAAATAAGTGAAAATGATTGTGTTACAATCTAATAACTCAGAAATCCCTGTTCTACTTCTACATACTCATATGATTAACAGTGTACCTTATATTGCTTGGAAATGTAATGGGGCGCACTGATCCTCAATGTAAATTTCCATGACTACTCATTTTGGACAGAGACGGCGGTGTGTTCATATATGATAACAATTCTGATCCCTATCTGGAGAAATAAAGCGCCATTTTCAATGGTTGGTGTCGAAATGCGAGATGTATTGTAAGCAAAGACTGAGAGGGTGGAAAACGGACTCACCTTGTGACTGGGGGCACTGTGGTCATCAATTTAGTGTTGCCTCGTAGCCTTCGTGAATTAACATTGCCTGGTGGGTGAAAACGAGTTGATTAACATGCAAATAGTCACTCGCCTGTGCATATAAAAGTGTACAGCGTTTCCAATACTTTAGCAAGAATGGATACAAAGTTGCTAAAAACGGCCATTTATACTTTGCAGCCTTGCGCTCAGAGGGGGATATTCTCAAGAACGTGCAATAAACATCGCCAAAATAGGTTAACACAAGTTTTCATATCGCTGTCTATCGCGGGAAAATAACTCTGTGTTAACGTCGTATTCTGAACACGGCGGTAACATGCGATAGTACCCAGATAACGCGGCAAATATCCGCGATAACACTACCGGGACGGCGATAAAAATCTCAAACCGAACGTGAAAAAAGTTGCAATGTGCCCAACCGCGATAAAAAATCCAGCGAGAAGCAGCGTCAGGCCTGCAAGTCCCACAAGTCAGGCTGCAAAAAGCACAATAAAAGCGGCAACACAAAACACAAACAAAACACAAACAACTGCGAAGCACCATGGAGGTAGCCGGAGCAAGCACAGAGGACAACCAGAACCCCACAAGCCCCACAGAGGACCAGCCTGGGACCTCGGGGTCAGGGAAGGGCAAGGAGAAGAAGAAGAGGAAGACGCGGTGCAGTCCGCAGGAAAACAGGATCCTGATCACGGAGGTGATAGAACACCATCAGCAACTGTACGTCACATCCACTGTGTCATTGGCAACAAAAAATACAATATGGCAGTCCATCCTGGACAAGGCAAATGCACTCGGAGTGCTGAGGAGGACAATGGACGAGGTCAAGAGGCGCTGGAATGATGTGAAGTGCAACACCAAGCAGAAACTCGCAGACAACCAGAAGGCAGCAATGCAGACTGGAGGTGGGAGACCAGCGCCACAGGAGGAGCTGGATGAGGTGGAGGAAATGGTGACCACAGTCATCAGTGTGGAGACAGTGGCAGGAGTTGGGGGACCGGACACTGCTCAACATGACCCGACACTACAGCAACAGGGTGAGTAACCACCAGGGACTGGGGGGACGGGGGGAGATGGGCACAATGGCACACATGCACACTTAAGTAGAGCACATCTGCGGACAAACCATGCCCAAGAGTCACAACACCAACCAAGAGCCCAATTTACCCAAGTCTGCAACATCACAGCACTGCATAAGCACAGAAGTGAAAGCCACACCGCCTGAAAGGGATAAGGGCCAGCCAAATCAGAGCTGATGGGGCAACTCACCTACAATGCAACACACACACATAACATCCAGAGCACCGCAACATTTACAACAATGTTGAACAAACAGCAACACCAGCACAACAGAACAGAGGACACAACTGCTGCCGCTTGTGTGTGGAAAATGGCCATTCGCATGTGGCATAGCAGAAAACTGTGAGATGATAATGTACTAGTACAACCCCACATCCCTGATGGTGTAGTAATGCATGTATGGCCGTGACCCAGATAGGCAGTGAGAAACACATTGTCATACAAATCAACACTCATCACAGTTGAATACAAGTGAAGGTGCGTAGACTTTATGAGCATATGCGTGTCAGTACGGCCAAGAAAAGTGCCACAACATGCAGACCAATGCAGCAGTATGTCAGAACGTGGAACATTGCCAAGCGCCGCTGTCCACTCCGGGGGAGTGCCGCACCATTCACAGGTGTGTGTTTACCCGCGTTGTTGTCCGCTCATGTATTCGGAGTCCAAGCGAATACAGCCATGTCCACTGTCGTCGTGGGAGATGTGACCAGAACCCCAAGTTCCAACAAGGTGTCGGGACATGTGCAATGTGTTCCAAACTGTTGTGTCTGCAGGTACGTAGTTACACGTCCATGAAAGCTAGTGCAGCTTCGTAGGCAATCATTTCCAACATGAGGTCGTTGTCGACTTCATCGAACAGGACGGCGAGGCTATCCATTAGCAGTTCCGGACAGATGTGCTGCGTCCACCCCCTTTCACCAATTAGCACTACAGCCCAATAGGGGAGCGGCTCAATTTGGTCACTGCACACGAGGAGTTCTGCAATCTCCCAGGTCCAGCTGCCAGCATGTATGCCAAGTATCCAGGCATCCCATAGACGGGTGTCACGGTGACACTCATGGTCGTGGGCCAACAGGGGGCGCACACACATGTCGAAATCCAGTTCGGCTACCGTCCTGTTGGATAGGCAGACATCCATGGACCACTCGAATATGCACGAGCGACAATGCAACACAGGCTGAACGCAGGTGACGCTGGCAAGGTGGAAGCTTAGCCGGTAACTGATCTGCAGCATTAGCAATGGCAGTGCCCCCAGTAAATGCAGCATACGTGCACGGTACAGTTCCACCTGACAGGGGTTGTGCATGTGTCCGGGATGTTCTGCCATTGCGTTAGTGGCCCTGGTTGAAGCGGCACTGTCCTGACCTGCGCCAGTTCTGTGGATGAAATGCCACAGCTCGGATCAATGAGTTGTTGAAGTGTGCAACGGTTGTACGCCTGGGATGGTGTGGGAGTAAGTGTGAAGGCCATTCCATGCAAGATAACTTCGAGCAAGGACTTATGTGTGTGGGGTGTGTATACGTTGGTCTTTCGTCGGGCTGTGCGTAGTGTGGGAGTCGTCATCAGCTGCTATAGTATCTGTCAGGGGGTGCCGGGCACATGCAATTCCGAGGTCGGAGGTGCAGATGTGCTTCCGCCTGATAGTTCAGACAAAGGAGCTTTCATCCCTAATGTTAGTTTGTCATCTGCTTGCATTCAGGAAATGTGATGTGGCTTGTTGGGGGTGGGGTGGGATGTGTGCGACTTTGGGATTGATGTTTGACATGTCTTGCATGTGGCAAATGGGCGGCATCACTGTGTGTTACGTTGCCTCACAGCTGCTCCTCCCTCCCCCCGAGCCTATTTACTTGTGTGCGCTGCACGGTTGCATCACTTGCACTCCTACGGCACATCATTGTCATGCCTGTCTGCGCATGTCCACAAGCCTGACAACGACACTGTGATGTTGGCCGTTGAAGGTGGGCGGCGACGTGAGTGTAGGCCTATGGTAAGGATAGGGCGGACACAGATGTAGAGTTCATGCCTGGCTGAACTCGCGCTGCGATTAAGGCTAGGCATTTGGCTCATGCTGCGGCAATACAGATACACACAACACTTGGCATGTATGAGCAAAGACCCAGAGCGGTCTTGCGCTCCTTCATTTCCCGGTTCGTGCAAGCCCGCCCTCCGGGTGCATGCTACATTGCAACATTGTCGATTGCGGACTGGGTGGCGCCGACACTACAACAGTGACACACTCATTAGTTACTTCCTTGTCCAGGCCAGAACTGGACCACGCCCAGAGCCCCGGGCAAATCCTTCACACCCCTACGCTGGCTTGGCGTACGCCGGCCCAGCCCACTCCGCTTAGGCTTACAGGGGGGGACGACAAAGCCACGTGTCCAAGGTCTTACCCACTGCCTGAGGTGACATGGTTGCGTCCGCTGTCCACAGCACAATGTAATGTGGTAGGGCCCTGGCCCATCATCCATACATAATGACCACACGGACACACTTAGATAGATAGTGGAACTGGCTATGGGCACGTGCGCCCGGTCCCTTTTTATTACCAGGGTCACATGTCCAGTGATGCCTGTGCTGGATGGGTGTGGGGTGAGTGTAAGCCAGCCCTCAGGGAGTGGTTGGTGCTGGCAACAACTAGAACAGTGATCATCGGATCACACACACAGATTCAATCATAAAGGGTCCATGACTTGTGGTGCACTGAGTTTGTGGCACCGGATGCACGGCGGCCGGCACGGGCCTACCCCCACGTGGCGATGACTTGAGCTGCACTAAGGTAGGGCCACCAGAGCTGAGCGTGCTCATGTGAAGAAATTGTTAATGAGTTGGTCCCTTCGGGATATTCCTGCTGCAGCTGCAGTGGGGTGTGGTACACCTGCCTCATCATCATCGTCCCCGGTCTTCCACACTGCCTGAGATAACATGTTTGCGTCCACTGTCCACAACACTACATACCCCAGCAGTATATGTCCACATGGACATGTCTGTGCTCTGCATTCTGTGGTCTGTCCAGCACATCACCGCCACACTTGGCATTGTGTACATTCTTCTTCATGGGTGAGTTGCCTCCTTCACACATACTTGGTTCCCACCTCTCCCCACATTCTGCACTTGTGTGGCTGAGGGGCCATGCCGTTTTCGGAAGGTCCGCTGTCTTGTCCTACGCTGCCTCGGTGGTAGTCCAGGGAGGGGGTGTGGAGGGGGGGGAGGGTCCTGGGGGTGGTGGCGGTGGGTGTTGTGGCCCTCTTGGGTCTCCGAGCTGCATGTTCATTGTCTTCATGGCATCTGTGGGTCTTCAGATGTGGCTCTGGGCTGGGCTCCCTTTCATGCTGCAGGTTGTCGTCCTGCT